>QXEO01000175.1:723445-1446890 GCA_007115705.1 Dactylis glomerata | reverse complement strand
GGGGGGGGGGGGGAAAGAGGCGTCTATATTCAGCTACAAAGTTTATTTTGTATACTGCAGGCGGTTCCATCTTTTTCTTAATCGGAGTTCTGGGTATGCCTGAAGCACTATTTCTTCATCCCCCTGACCAAACCCTCCCACATTAGGATTGCTTGTTAATGGTTGATCAAGCTTGATCGATTCCCCCTCTGAAACAAGAAGTTCTGGCCCGGGAGGTATAATATCAATCACTTGGCGTCCACAAATTGCAAATACTAATTTGTTAAGAATCAATCGAATTGAAGTCATAGTGTCGCACTCAAAGGTAGGGCATTTCCCATTGATATAGGAACTTTTGTACCAGAAACAATAGTATCTCCAATTATAGCCCCTCTAGGATGTAAAATATATCTTTTCTCACCATCCCGATTCGGACTTCGTAGAGCCGATGCTGCTGCTGTCTGCGTAGGGCCGTCCCCCACTCCCGTCCCGGGGCGCTCCAATAGTAACAAATGGTGCCTCCACAGGTTGACATCCGATCCAACGTAGTAGTAAGCAATCCGCCAAAAGCAACCAAAATATTGCTTGGTGAATCGGTCGAAAACTTGAACTACGCACATACATTTCTTTAAAAAAAGGTAAAGCCAAGGTTCCTTTTCCTGCTTTTGTTTTGCTGTTTCAGCTCTTTTCCTATTTTGACTACATCATTTGGTGTAACTGGTTATTCTTTGCCTTGGGATCAAATTGGTTATTGGGCAGTCAAAATTGTGACAGGTGTACCTGACGCCATTCCGGTAATAGGATCGCCTTTAGTGCGCCATCCGCATCTCTATTGCAATAGTCTACTTTAGTCTCCATTTAGCATATAGCAAGTCACGATGTTCGTTTTGATTGAGGGATTCTATCATAGCCCTGTCGGAAAGTAGACTAGACTAGCTAGTAAAGAAGAGGCTGATGCATCCATATAGGTGGATCTCCTGTTTTCCTTGATATTGTTCACCAGTGCCTTCTTGTTCTTGGAATGATGATTGCTGTACTACAGCCTTCAATTCATACTTCTCTTCTGATCGGTTGCTTTTCTTGTCTGGGGCTCGTAACTCCCAGAATTTCTTCGTAGTGGCTCCGTTCCATGCCTCATTTCATAGGGAAGCCAAAAGTGGCTCTATTTCATCATCAAACATTTCCGATGAGATCCATGGAGCTATTCTGAGATAGCAAGCACTAGCTCCCAGTTCCATCAACCCTTTTCTTGCGTGTTCTGAATCGACTTCTCATCTATAAAGAAGAGATGCCCCGTAGAAGACTCCAGGCCGCCAAAGATCTTACCATTTCCGAAGGAACTGGGGCTACATTTCTTTTCAATTTCCATTCAAGAGTTTCTATCTGTTTCCACGCCCTTTTTTTGAGACCTTGAAACATCAGGACAAATTACTTCTCTTAGGAACACAGACAAGAAAAAGGATAACGGTAGCCCTCCCATTAACTACTTCATTTTCATTTATGAATTTCATATTCTGGTGTCCTAGGCGTAGAGGAACCACACCAATCCATCCCGAATTTGGTGGTTAAACTCTACTGCGGTGACGATACTGTAGGGGAGGTCCTACGGCAAAATAGCTCGATGCCAGAATGATAAAAATCTTAACACCTCTTATTTTACTTTTTCACTATTTTGAAATACGAAAAAGATCCAAATATAAAATGCAAAGGTTGTCTTATTCAAAACCTCAATCATCACATCCCCTCTCTCCCACTTCACACCTTGGAACACGCTGTTTTTATAGAGAGAAAGGCGCTTTCCCATCTTCTTAATCCGAAATGTAATAGGTGTAATCAGACCTGCTTTTGACATATCTATCCTATTCTTAGTTGGGTACCATATGCACCTCTTTGGGCTTCTCGGCACATAGATGCCCTATTGGATGAGTGGTGCTAAATACCTCGACCTCAACCGACTCCCAAATCTCAATTGCTTTGGCTCTCTCTCCCTCCCTTTCACCGTGTGCGCCGTCCAATCCAAACCAATCCCAAGTCCCAACTCGTGTGTTCCCCACCCGCTCGCGGCGAGCAAGATGATTTACAGATCAAAAATGAAAAAAAAGAAAGCATTGCCTTCTTTACTATATCTTGTATTTATCGTACTTTTGCCCTGGTGGGTTTCTTTCTCATTTAACAAATGTTTGGAACTTTGGATTAAGAATTGGTGGAATACCCAACAATCCGAAACTCTCTTAACTGATATTCAAGAGAAAAGGATTCATTCACCCATGCGGGATCTTTTTCTTTACTACTTTAGCGATAATTTCCAATTGGTAAGTTGACATAGCGATATTGTCTTATTCAAAACCTCAATCATCACATCCCCTCTCTCCCACTTCACACCTTGGAATGCGCTGTTTTTATAGAGAGAAAGGCGCTTTCCCATCTTCTTAATCCAAAATGAAGGGGTACCCCCGGGAAGAGATCCAGTGGAGACGGGTGGGCCTGTAGCTCAGAGGATTAGAGCACGTGGCTACGAACCACGGTGTCGGGGGTTCGAATCCTCCTCGCCCACAGCCTTCCAAAGGGGGAAGGGCCTTTACTTTCCTCCTGAGGGTAGGAAAATCATGATCGGGATAGCGACGGGTTTTTGATTGGATAGTGATCTCGGGCACGAGTGGTTGATCTTCGCGGGCCGTGAATGGCCATGGAAAGGAGTATTGATGTCAATATGTTCGATCGAGAAGATTGGACGATGAAAGACGGATCCTTTGTGGTTTTCATAATAGGCTGTGGTCTCGATATTGGGCTATGGGCTGATTGCTTTCTGTATGAGCCTCTTGTGATTGGGCTCTCGTGGGCGGATTACCCATGTGTACTCATCTTCCAACAAAGAGAGGACAGGGCTACTGCTGGTCCACGCATGAGAGCTCCTCTGTGTCTTTCTGGAAATTACTTCGACTCGCAAAGGTGAAACCAGAATCGAATAAGCTGGTGATTGACTGAGGAAGCATTTGAAAAGAAAGGAAGGGGCAGAGCCGTCTTAAACTGCCTGACTCCGCGACCGATAGAATTCTGATCCCCGGTGTGCCTTCTCGAATGCTGGGCGAATTCTTCTAAGAAATAAGAAAAGTAGGGAATAGTTGACTCTTCACACTTACCCCATCTCAGCTTTCATTAAAAATCGCGGCCGGTAAGGTACTTTGGAACACCAATGGGCATATTAGATTAATATTATTAAATTTAAGTAAGAAAACTGCACTTTAATATGGAAACGTAAGAATGGAAGAGAAAGAAAGAAAGAATCCCCTCATTTGCACCTTTTGGAACACAATTGGTGCCTTCCAAAATAACTCTGATTCTAGCATCTTTCCCCTTTGCCATGAACCTCCTTTTCTTTTTGGATTGACTTAACTTAATTCTTCTACCTCGTGCCTATCCAAAAAATGGATTTTCCTGTGCCTTTCTGAAGGAATAAATAAAAAGAATAAGAAAAAAATGAAGAATGGGTTTAATTGGTTAAATTTAATTAGAATGCTTTGTTTAAGAAACTCAGTATTTTTTGTTTGATTGAAATTCCATTATGGAATACCATTCTGAACTTAATTAACTATTTGATTTTCCCTTTTTTTATCCACCCGTCTTATCTCTTAGGATCCCCATTCCAATAGGATCCCCACGCCTCATTAGCCCATACTGCTCCGCAAGCATAACCAAATAATTGTTTAGCTAATGATGGATTTGGGCCACAGAATTAATCAAAGAACTGAACACGTTTCCAATACCGACAGCAGCCCCCGGCCTGCAGCAGTACTCCGCGATAATTCCACCATTTCCTGAACAACATGGAGTTGCACAGTAGCTTTACACTGACAATCCTTCGCCCAGCGCTCACCACAACCAATCCAGAGAACCTTCGCACGCCGATAAGCGAGAGGATATCTTGATTCGTTAGAGATTGAACAGGTAAATAAATTTCTGGATGATCACCAGCTAAGGCCCCTAAATGACCGCTCAGTGATAAAGGAGGTGGGGGTGCAAAGACAGCCAGGAGGTTTGCCTAGAAGCAGCCACCCTTTAAAGAGTGCGTAATAGCTCATTGATCGAGCGCCCTTGCGCAGTCGATCCTGGATCGTCCTCGCTTCCAAACTCCGTAAATGAATGAAACTGAGTCAAAGTAAAAGTAGAAGGCAAAGCTAGTCTTCTGACAAGACGATAGACCTAGCTGAAGCCATTCCAATAGTTTTGGAAGGGGGAGAGGAGAGGACTTAGTCCGAGCCTCGTGGGGGAAACCTTTTAGAGTTCCCTCGAACTGAGCTATTTTGCAAATTTCCAATTTGATCCGAAGTTCAGTTCTATCTATACCAGTTCCCAGGTATAGGTTTCACGTCGCTTCACTTTCGCAGAATGCCACCAGGTTAGTGGCTGGCATTCAGTGGGTTCAAGCAGCTAGCTTATGCTCGAGTTATCCACAACCTGTGCCTTCTTGTTTTCTGTGGTGGCTACACGGAGCATCTCTTTCTTACCCTTCGGGTGGTCACAGGGAAGCTCTCTAATAGATCACTTAAGACAAAGGGAATTAACTACAACACATGACTGAAACTTAATAATACTTCCCATTTTAAGGAAGAAGAGCATAATGAACCCGACAACTCTTTGATAAGACTCGCAAGCAGATACCTTCGTTCAGTCATTTAGCACGAACGCAATTCCAAGAAATTCTATCTTCTAGCAAGACATTCACTGAGCAAGCGGAAATCCTTTTGAAGGAAGCTATTCAGGAACAGCTGGAACGGTTTTCCCTTCAGCAACAAACATAAATTTTGCATTTCAACTCTTGTTAGTAGAAGAGGGGTGTTCTCAGTGCAAAGGGAGTCTTTGAGAAGGTTCAGTGAGTCTGAAGAGATAGAAGATCAGTAGAGCAGTCCGCAGCTGTTCGGGGGTCAGCTTTGGGATTGATTTGCCTGATCGACCCCTACCAGTGTATTAATCTACAAAAATGAAGATTGACATTCATAAATTTACCGGATCTATCCTCTTCTACTAACTTTACAAAATGGAAGGGAAAATGTGAAGACAAAAGATGTCAACTACTAAGCATAGTCAATTGCAAATCGGCCGGTACGAAATGAGCCACTTCAAATAGGTTCATTGCTCCAGCCCAGAATACGATTAATCCGGCATGAGCTACGTGAGCCCCAAGTAGCTTACCAGACAAATCGAACAAATAAGGTTATCAAATGAATCGTAATCACAATGGAAATGGTGGAGAAAGAGATATGATTTAATATATGTTCTAAAGTTGCAAATAGCATAAGGTGAAGGTCTCATTACAAAATTATAAATTTCGAATTGAATCCAGTTTCTAATCTATTGTATTCTTTTTCGAGAATGCCGAATCTTTCTTGGCACGTGCCCCTGCTCCTGGTCTTCGAACTAGTCATTAATGGTCGGCAACATAGGTACCCTTTTTCGGTATGCGTTGCGAACACTTGCATTTTAGCGTCTCATCTTCTCTGGCTCAGCAGCTTTGGCGGTGGGTAATCCAGCGGATAGCGCTTTTTGCTCTACCGAACTGAGCTATAGCCCTTATCAGAGATATCTTAACATATAGATAATTTCTTGCCAAGATGAATATTCTCTAATGCCAGAGGATATCCCTTTGATCTGTATCTGTTTAGTATATAACAGACCAATAATGGAGCGGTATTGCTTAGAAAAGTGATTCAATATATAATCGATCGAAGTAATGAGTTTTCTTTTGTGGTCCCAGAATAGGTCCCATTCTTCTACCCTTTCCTACATTGAGCGTTCTTTGCTTATCCCTTTCTCTAGACTAAATGCGCTTTCCAGCTTTTCAGGCATCTCGAACCCTCATCCCACTCTGTCCTTCTTCTTGGATTCAGGTTTCTTTTACCGATATTGGGGCAAGCACTCTGAGGAATCATGCTTCCCTATCATTCATTACAACAAAGGTACCTTAAAAGCAAGTAGCAGCACTCTCTCCTTTGGCGCCCGGAGTAGAGCCAGGAAATAGAATCCAGTTGACATCAAAAGCAAGCAAATGGAAAGAATGATCCATCGATGCGATGGACCAAATTTGTTGCATCATCAACCGATCCTGGATAAGATCATTGAGCCCATTAAGGCACCTTGCAACTTGCTGGTCTTCAGTTTCAGCAAGATTACACCTCACTTGCAGCCTCAAAAACTCCTCTGGCGAACGGGTTATCTACTCCTAAGGGTCAAAGCAAGCCCTTTAATTCAATTCTTTATTCCTACATTAAAGAATGAATCAAATCTCCCCAAGTAGGATTCGAACCTACGACCAGTCGGTTAACAGCCGACCGCTCTACCACTGAGCTACTGAGGAACAAGGGGGGATTTGACCTCCCTTACTTCAATGAGTGAGTAGCGCTTAGTTGAACTGGCCTTTGTTTGGATGCCGATCGAATATTGTTACAATACGAAATACTTGAAGGCCACACGCAATTGACTCACCTACATTTTATGCTCCCACCCTTTTGTAGACTCCGTAATTTTTTCTGGGCCTGTATTCTTTTTCTAGGCTCCGAAGTAGCAGGGGCTTGATTGACAGACGGCTCCGAAGTAGCCATTACAATGTCCCCTCGAATCGGCTCCCAAAGGCTTCTTTTAGGCTTCCCCGCCACATCACACGCTTGCTTTCTTTTGCTAATCCGATCTAGAAAAACGGAGCATTCTCCAACGTACTTCGGGCTTGCAATAGCAGTAGATGCTTACAAGCCAATTGCTTCCGCGTGAGAACCGAGGATTGTGTGGGTTGTAAGAGATGCGAATCGCTTGTACGTTACCCCGGGGGATGGTTTTATGAACGTATTCAAGCTGTGTACTATCTCCTTAAAAGACCTATTCTACAAGGGCCGACTCAAGGGATGGATAATGTCTCCGCTCACCCTTGACGTAGGTCATCCTCGGCATCTTCAGTCTATACGGATCCAGTATTGTACCCTCTACACGCCGTAGCCACCGACTCTTTCCTTTATTTATGAGTCGATTTTTAGTTCTTTTGAAGTTTTTGGGTACAACCGAGACATGTTTGAACAACTCATTGCTAGCAAAGGGTTCAATGACCATAATACGATAAATTGAGTTGAGTGTTCCTCACAAGTGATAGATAGGAAAGTCGATCCCTCAAACTAGAGGAGAGGTCCTGTTGTTTAGATTGAAACTAAATGAATCGATTTTTTGAACGATTGTACTTTGAGTCGTTAGCCTCATTAAATAGCCCATTTTGGTCTATAAAAGTGGACATGTTCTTTTGGAAATATAAGGGGTGTTCAAAGCAGTCCTTGACTGTCCGTATCCTAGGCTGAAATAGGGTTGTAGAGGCCTGGTTTGCCTAATAAATCCTTTAGTTACCGTTTTTAGAGACAGCCTTGATTTTAGGAAAAGGTCTATATTTCCGGATTAAGTAAAAGTAAAGTTGGTGGGTTCCTGAAATGTAAGGAATTGTGAACTAGTGAGTTGGTTTGAAATAAATAATTAGAGTATCAACCTTTGGGAGGACTTCCAAATATAAGGCAAGCTCTATTCTCTATGGGTTTGTAATCTAAGTAAGGGCGAAAGGGTCCTTAAAACCAGTGTACTTCTAGCTCTTTGAGTTCTAGTTCTAGGAATAGTCCCAGTTCTAGTTCTAGGGATGGTATCTAGTTAGTGGTTGACTAGAGAGGAGTGGTTCCTTGGAAACGCTACTCAATAGCAACGGCCCACGGAGTGCCACAGGGCCCGGGCACGCTGCAGGCGCCACTTCTTTAAAAAATATATTTGTTTGTTGGGCCCCTTGAAAGGGGATGGGGTTGTTAAATAATAAGTATCCGACCTTGGGAGGACTTCCCTGTAATAAAGAAAGCAAGCAAAGCAGTCCTAGTCCTGCCTTGCCTTGCCTAATACTTGCCTTTGTTGGGTTAAGGTATACCATACCCTTTATGGAGGTATGCCTTAACGCTATAGGCTGGTTTTTTTATCTCAGTGACCTGAGAGATACTAATTCATACAAGAGATACTTTTTTGGAAGACCGAGTTGGATTTAATGTGTTAGCAGTGACTTCTTCAATTCTTCGCTTCTCTGATGATCGATTAGATAGTTTCATTTGTGAATCGCTTGTTTGACCCTAGTGTCTTTCGAATGAGCCAAGTGACCTAATTAGGAATAGTAAGCGCTAATAAAGTAGTAATTCAGAAATATTCGAAGATAGACAATGGCATCTTGAAGCTCGATTTTCTAAAACTTAATAGCCAGCCTAGTAAACTGTAGTCGCCGCCCACGCTGAACGTCTGGTGGAAGCAAGCCAAGCCCAATTGCTAAGCTGCTGTGACCAGAGGTCGGGAGGCAAAGACGAAAGGGATGCCTGATTTACGTAATTGGAAGTAATGTTGGAATTATGCCCTAGAGGCAATAATAAAGATGTTATTATTATAATTCTTGTTCATGATAATGTTTATATTCCATGCTAGAATTGTATTAAGCGGAAACTTAATACTTGTGTGGTTTATGAACAACACCGTGTCCCTAGTACGCCTCTATGGACTAGCTCATTGATTAATGATGGTTAAGGTTTCCTAACCATAGACATGTGTTGTCAATTAATAATGAGGTCATATCATTAGGAGAATGATATGATGGACAGACCCAAATAAAGCAGAGCAATTAGATCGTGTCATCGTGTTCATCTTTGCGAAGCTTTTTTATGTCAAGTATTGTATTCCTTAGACCATGAGATAATACAACTCCCTGGTATCGGAAGAAAGCTTTGAGGTCATCAAACGTCATCCTATGTGAGGGTGATCATAAAGGTGTCTCTCAGGTGATCGGAAAGTACTTGTTGGGTTGTATGTATCGAGATGGAATTTGTCCCTCCCAAGTCGGAGAGATATACTTCGGGCCCACTCGGTAATCGATATCAACACCGCTTGCAAGCATGTGGTTAAGGAGTTAATCACGAAGTGATATCGGATTACGGAACGAGTAAACTACTTGCTGTGAACGAGATCGAACTAGGTATGACGATACCGACGATCGAATCTCGGGCAAGTAAAATATCGCGTGACGAAGGGAATACATATACGGGATTAATTGAATCCTGGCATCGTGGTTCATCCGATATGATCATCGATGAATATGTGGGAGTCAACATGGGTTTCTAGATCCCGTTGTTGATTATTGATAGAAGATCATGTCTGCATATTCTCGAACCCGTAGGGTCACACACTTAACGTGCAACGACGCTAGGATAGAATGGATAATTGGTTTAGGAGTTTTTGTTCGGAGTCTCGGATGAGATCCAGGACATCACGAGAGGTTCCGGAATGGTCTGGAGAATAAGATTCATATAAAGGAAAGCAGTTTTTGGATTCCGGAATCGTTTCAGAGTTTATCGGTATTGTACCAGAAGGTTCTAGAAGGTTCCGGAGTGGGACCAACGTGGGCCCACTTGTCGGAGGCCTGCATGGGCCTAAGGGGGAGTGCCCTGGCCACTTTGGGCTAGGCGCACAAGGCCCCTAAGGCCCAGCCGGCCAGCCCTAGGGGAAACCCTAGGGGAACCTTCCAGAAGAGGGGGGGAAGACTTGCCCCCTACTCTTCCCCCTAGCCGCCGCCCTAGAGGCTTGGAGGAGGGGCCAAGGCAGCCGGCCAGCCCCCCATATAAGGGGGGGCAGGGGCGCAGCCCCCTCCCACTCCAACCCTAGCCGTCGTCCAACTGTTGCCCCTCCACCTCTCTCTCTCCCGACTGCGCGTAGGCGAAGCCCTGCCGCAGAAATTCTCCACCATAAGCACCACGCCATCGTGCTGCAGATCCAATCTATCTCTCCACCATACTTGCTGGACCAAGGAAGGAGAGACGTCGCTGCACCGTACGTGTGCAACTCTCGGAGGCGCCGCCACTTGCGGCGTAGGATCGGATCGGATCGCGAGGAGGAGACGGCGAGTACGACTACGTCAACCACGTTCTGTTGAATGTTTCCGCTGTGCGATTTCTTCAAGGGTATGAAGATCTCATCTACCTCTCTCGTTGATTACATCTCCTAGATTAGATCTTGGCTTTCTTGTTCGCTCCGTAGGAATTTTTTTGATTTACTATGCTGTGAAACCCTTCAGTGGTATCAGAGCTAGATCTATGCGTAGATGTGTTTCACGAGTAGAACGCAACATGCTTGTTGCGGGCGTTGATGTTTTCTGTTGCAAATCTCTCTTTGTGATTTCTTATGGCGCGGCATAGTGAGATCGAAGCGGTCCAGGCCAACCTTACGCGACCTCGTTCGCGAGACCGGCTCCGCACTTGACGTGTGGCTTGTTCCACACATGCGGCTGGTGGATGCCAGTTTCTCTCGCTATAGTAGTCATGAGATTTACAACGGATGTTAGCAACCATAATATCACCGTTGTGGCTTTTCGTAGGTAAGAATCGTTCTTAACTTGTTACTCCCATAAGCCACGTAAAACATGCAACAACAAAGTAGAGGCGTCTAACTTGTTTTTGCAGGGAGTGTTTTGTGATATGGTATGGCCCAAGACATGATGTGTATGAATTGAGATGTATGCAATGATCATGTTTTGTAATCTTTCACGACTTGCATGTCGATGAGTTCACAACCGGCAGGAGCCATATGGTTGTCTTTATAATTGTGTATGACCTGCGTGTCAACTTCTTATACGCCATGTAATAGCTTTACTTTATCGCTAAGTAGTTAGCAATAGTTGTAGTTGCTATTCGTGGTGGAGGCAATCATGGTGGAGTGATGGAGATCATGCCGGCGCACACAAGATGGAGATCATGGCGCGGAGATTGGCTATACCATGTCACATAAAATTATATGCATGTGATGTTTATCCTTTTATGTATCTTATTATGCTTAGATCGCGACGGTAGCATTATAAGATGATTCCTCACTTAAAGATCAAGATAAAATTGTGTTCTCCCCATGTATGCGCCGTTGCGAAAGTTCATCGTTTTCAAGCACCTCGTGATGATCGGGTGCTATAAACTCTACGTTCACATACAACGGGTGCAAGCCAGTTTTGCACACGCGTAAATACTTGGGTTTGACTTGACGAGCCTAGCATGTATAGACATGGCCTCGGAACACACGAACCGAAAGGTTAAACATGAGTCATATGAATGATATGATCGACACTTAGTTGTCCACCATTGAAACCACATCTCTTCTCGTGAAGATCGGATTAGGTGTGGTGAATTTGGATCGTGTTCACTAAACAACTTGAGGGATGTTGAATTTAGTGGGAGTTCATCTAGTAATTTGATTAAGTTGAACTAGTTATCATGAACATAGTCTAAAATTGTACTTGCAATGTTGTAGATCAAATGGCTAAGTCCAACTTCAACTTCAACGTGTTTGCTGAGAAAGAAAAGCTTAAGAACAATGGGTCTAACTTCACCAACTGGTTCCGCAATCTGAGAATCATTCTCGCTGGCGGACAAAAAGCCTATGTACTTGAGAAAGCGCTAGGTGACGCCCCTGCTACTGATGCGCCGGCTGATGAAAAAGCTGTTTATCAGTCACGCAAAGATGATTATGGAGTGATTAAGAGTACCATGTTGTTTGCTATGGAACCGGAACTTCAAAATCGTTTTGAGGAGTTCGGCGGGCCCTTTGAGATTCTTGAGGAACTGAAAACCATGTTTCAGACTCAGGCCCGTTCTGAGAGATATGCGATCTCTGAGAAGTTCTTTAACTGCAAGATGGAGGAAGGGAGTTCCGTTAGTGAGCACGCCATTAAGATGTCGGGCTACACTCAACGCCTTGAGCAGCTGGACTGCAAGATTCCAGAAGAGCTCGAGATTGACAGAGTTCTGCAATCGCTCCCTCCTAGCTACAAAGGCTTTGTAGTTACTCACAATCAAATTGGTTCCACTGATACGATCACTGAGCTCTTCGCTAAGCTAAAAGCTGCAGAGGTGGATATCAAGAAAGATAATCATGTGTTGATGGTCAACAAGACCACTAGCTTCAAGAAAGCTAAGGGTGCAAAGGGATCCTTCAAGAAAGGCAGCGGCAAGCGCGTTGCCCCTGCTGAGAAGAAGCTCAAGTCTGGACCTAAGCCGGACACTGAGTGCTTCTATTGCAAGGACAAGGGTCACTGGAAGCGCAACTGTCCGAAGTACTTAGCGGACAAGAAGGTTGGCACCATTAAAGGTATATTTGATATACATGTTATTGATGTTTACCTTACTAGCGCTCGTTGTAGTGCATGGGTATATGATACTGGTTCAGTTGCTAATATTTGTAACTCGAAACATGAGCTACGGAATAGACGACGGCTAGCAAGGGATGAGGTGACGATGCGCATTGGCAATGGATCAAAAGTTGATGTGATGGCCGTCGGCACGCTCGCCTTAGTTTTACCTTCGGGATTAGTTTTAAACCTTAATAAGTGTTATTATGTGCCTGCGTTGAGCATGAACATTATATCTGGATCGTGTTTATTGCAAGACGGTTATTCATTTAAATCTGAGAATAATGGTTGTTCTATTTATATGAATAACATCTTTTATGGTCATGCACCTGTTGTGAATGGTTTATTTCTTCTGAATCTCGAAAGCAATAAAACGCACATCCATAACATTGAGGCTAAGAGATGCAAAGTAGATAGTGATAATCCAACTTATTTGTGGCACTGCCGTCTAGGTCATATTGGTGTAAAACGCATGAAGAAACTCCATTCTGATGGACTTTTGGAGTCTCTTGATTTTGAATCGTTTGACACATGCGAGCCGTGCCTCATGGGCAAGATGATCAAAACCCCGTTCTCCGGAATAATGGAGCGAGCAACGGACTTATTGGAAATCATACATACCGATGTGTGCGGACCAATGAGTGTTTCGACGCGCGGTGGATATCGCTATTTTCTCACTTTTACTGATGACTTAAGTAGATATGGGTATATCTATTTAATGAAACATAAATCTGAAACGTTTGAAAAGTTCAAATAATTTCAGAATGAAGTGGAAAACCATCGTAACAGGAAAATTAAATTTCTGCGATCCGATCGTGGAGGTGAGTATTTGAGTTATGATTTTCTCACGCATCTTAAAGCAAGCGGAATCGTTTCGCAACTCACGCCACCCGGAACACCACAGCGCAATGGTGTGTCTGAACGCCGGAATCGGACTCTATTAGATATGGTGCGATCGATGATGTCTCTCACAGATTTGCCGTTATCATTTTGGGGTTATGCATTAGAAACCGCTGCATTCACTTTAAATAGGGCACCGTCTAAATCCGTTGAGACGACACCGTATGAACTATGGTTTGGTGCTAAACCTAAGTTGTCGTTTCTTAAAGTTTGGGGATGCGAAGCTTACGTCAAGAGGTTGATGTCGGACAAGCTCGAACCCAAAGCGGAGAAATGCGTCTTCATAGGATACCCTAAGGAAACGATTGGGTATACCTTCTACCACAGATCCGAAGGCAAAGTGTTTGTTGCAAAGAACGGATCCTTTCTTGAGAAGGAGTTTCTCTCAAAAGAAGTGAGTGGGAGGAAGGTAGAGCTAGACGAGGTTATTGAACCTTCTCTCGAGTTGGAGAGTAGCGCAGCACCTAAAGTTGTTCCGGTGCCGTCTGCACCAACAAGAGAGGAAGCTAATGATGAGGATCATGAAACTTCGAACGATGCTACTACTGAACTTCGCAGGTCGACAAGGTCGCGTGCCACTCCTGAATGGTATGGCAACCCTGTCTTAACCGTCTTGCTGTTAGACAGCAATGAACCCGCGAACTATGAGGAAGCAATGATGAGCCCAGACTCTGAGAAATGGCTAGAGGCCATGAAATCCGAATTGGGATCCATGAGCGAAAACCAAGTATGGACTTTGGTGGACCCTCCTAGCGACCGTAAGGCCGTTGAGTGCAAATGGATTTTCAAGAAGAAAACGGACGCGGATGGTAATGTTACTGTCCATAAAGCTCGGCTTGTCGCAAAAGGTTTTCGGCAAGTTCAAGGTGTTGACTACGATGAGACTTTCTCTCCCGGAGCGATGTTTAAGTCCATTCGGATTTTATTAGCAATTGCTGCGTTTCATGATTATGAAATATGGCAGATGGATGTCAAGACTGCGTTCCTCAATGGCAACATTGATGAAGAGTTGTATATGATGCAGCCCGAAGGTTTTGTCGATCCTAAGGATGCTAATAAGGTGTGCAAACTTCAGCGATCCATTTATGGACTGAAGCAAGCATCTCGGAGTTGGAACCTTCGTTTTGATCAAGTGATCAAGAGTTTTGGATTTGTTCCAAATTGCTACGAAGCTTGTATCTACAAGAAAGTGAGTGGGAGCTCGGTGACATTTTTAGTACTATATGTGGATGACATATTGATTATTGGAAATGACATCGGTATGCTTAACGATGTGAAGAGTTATTTGAATAAATGTTTTTCAATGAAAGACCTAGGAGAAGCTGCTTATATATTAGGCATCAAAATCTATAGAGATAGAGAAAGACGCCTAATAGGTTTAAGCCAATGTACATACCTGGACAAAGTTCTGAAGAGGTTCAGAATGGATAAAGCAAAGAAAGGTTCATTGCCCATGTTGTCAGGTAAGATATTGAGCAAGGCTCAGTGTCCAGCTACGGTAAAAGATAGAGATACTATGAGCAAAGTGCCATATGCCTCGGCCATAGGTTCTATCATGTATGCCATGCTATGTACTAGACCGGATGTGTCCAATGCTCTTAGTTTGACGAGCAGATACCAAAGTGATCCAGGAGTGGAACACTGGACAGCCGTAAAGAACATCCTAAAGTATTTAAATAGGACTAAAGAAATGTTCTTGGTCTATGGAGGTGATGAGGAGCTCGTCGTAAAAGGTTACGTCGACGCTAGTTTCGACACCGACCCGGATGATTCTAAATCTCAGACAGGATACGTTTATATTTTGAATGGTGGAGCTGTGAGCTGGAGAAGCTACAAGCAAAGCGTGATCGCGGGATCTACAACAGAAGCGGAATACATGGCTGCTTCGGAAGCATCAAGTGAAGGAGTTTGGATCAGGAACTTCATCACTGAGCTTGGTGTGGTTCCAAATGCCTTGGACCCACTGGAGATATTGTGCGACAACACTGGCGCCATAGCACTGGCTAAGGAACCAAGATATCATCCAAAGACCAAGCACATCAACCGCCGTTTCCATATAATTCGAGATTATATAGCAGATGGAGATCTGAAGATTAGCAAAGTACATACGGATCTGAATGTCGTAGATCCGTTGACTAAACCTCTTCCACGAGCAAAACATGATCAGCACCTTAATGCCATGGGTGTTAGATTGTTGCCAGATGTAAACTAGATTATTGACTCTAGTGCAAGTGGGAGACTGTTGGAATTATGCCCTAGAGGCAATAATAAAGATGTTATTATTATAATTCTTGTTCATGATAATGTTTATATTCCATGCTAGAATTGTATTAAGCGGAAACTTTAATACTTGTGTGGTTTATGAACAACACCGAGTCCGTAGTACGCCTCTATGGACTAGCTCATTGATTAATGATGGTTAAGGTTTCCTAACCATAGACATGTGTTGTCAATTAATGATGAGGTCATGTCATTAGGAGAATGATATGATGGACAGACCCAAATAAAGCAGAGCAATTAGATCGTGTCATCGTGTTCATCTTTGCGAAGCTTTTTTATGTCAAGTATTGTATTCCTTAGACCATGAGATAATACAACTCCCTGGTATCGGAAGAAAGCTTTGAGGTCATCAAACGTCATCCTATGTGAGGGTGATCATAAAGGTGTCTCTCAGGTGATCGGAAAGTACTTGTTGGGTTGTATGTATCGAGATGGAATTTGTCCCTCCCAAGTCAGAGAGATATACTTCGGGCCCACTCGGTAATCGATATCAACACCGCTTGCAAGCATGTGGTTAAGGAGTTAATCACGAAGTGATATCGGATTACGGAACGAGTAAAGTACTTGCTGTGAACGAGATTGAACTAGGTATGACGATACCGACGATCGAATCTCGGGAAAGTAAAATATCGCGTGACAAAGGGAATACATATACGGGATTAATTGAATCCTGGCATCGTGGTTCATCCGATATGATCATCGATGAATATGTGGGAGTCAACATGGGTTTCCAGATCCCGTTGTTGATTATTGATAGAAGATCATGTCTGCATATTCTCGAACCCGTAGGGTCACACACTTAACGTGCAACGACACTAGGATAGAATGGATAATTGGTTTAGGAGTTTTTGTTCGGAGTCTCGGATGAGATCCAGGACATCACGAGAGGTTCCAGAATGGTCCGGAGAATAAGATTCATATAAAGGAAAGCAGTTTTTGGATTCCGGAATCGTTTCGGAGTTTATCGGTATTGTACCGGAAGGTTCTAGAAGGTTCCGGAGTGGGATCAACGTGGGCCCACTTGTCGGAGGCCTGCATGGGCCTAAGGGGGAGTGCCCTGGCCACTTTGGGCCAGGCGCACAAGGCCCCTAAGGCCCAGCCGGCCAGCCCTAGGGGAAACCCTAGGGGAACCTTCCAGAAGAGGGGGGGGAAGACTTGCCCCCTACTCTTCCCCCTAGCCGCCGCCCTAGAGGCTTGGAGGAGGGGCCAAGGCAGCCGGCCAGCCCCCCATATAAGGGGGGGCAGGGGCGCAGCCCCCTCCCACTCCAACCCTAGCCGTCGTCCAACTGCTGCCCCTCCACCTCTCTCTCTCCTGACTGCGCGTAGGCGAAGCCCTGCCGCAGAAATTCTCCACCATAAGCACCACGCCGTCGTGCTGCAGATCCAATCTATCTCTCCACCATACTTGCTGGACCAAGGAAGGAGGAGACGTCGCTGCACCGTACGTATGCAACTCTCGGAGGCGCCACCACTTGCGGCGTACGATCGGATCGGATCGCGAGGAGGAGACGGCGAGTACGACTACGTCAACCACGTTCTGTTGAACATTTCCGCTGTGCGATTTCTTCAAGGGTATGAAGATCTCATCTACCTCTCTTGTTGATTACATCTCCTAGATTAGATCTTGGCTTTCTTGTTCGCTCCGTAGGAAATTTTTTGATTTACTATGCTGCGAAACCCTTCAGAATCCTCTACATCTGCCGCCTTCTCTTCCTTGTTCCCGCTGGAGTGGACTTCTTCCTTGTCATCCGTGGTGTTTTGAGGAGCAAGCTAGCGGATAGAGTTAGCAAAATCCAAAGGGGCAAGTGACTTCAGCTGAAAATTGGAAAGCTAAAAATATTAGCATCCATGAAGCAACAAACATCATGTGTGTGATGGCGGAAGAACAAACAAACTAGAGGGCGGCTGCCATTCTTGAACATGGTCATCCCAAATTTGAGGGGCTCTTTCCGCGGGGACTTTATCAGCGAGCGGATACGCTTCTCGACGAACTTGGGATCCAGTTCTTTCTCCGATCATCGCATGCCATCCTTTGCACCGGTATATTTGTGCTTCAGGCGATCACAATACTGCAGGGGCTAGATCCGTCGGGATATCCAACAGTTGATGGTATCAATCCCTTTGAGACTGTCCTGCGTGAGTTTGGCGATCCGCCGCGCAATGAGCTTGACATAAGGGTGGCAGAATTGTCATTAACTGGTTTCCAGGAGTCGAGGGGCTCCGCCACGATGTTCTCAAAAGGATGAAGACCAAAGGCTTGGGAGGGCGCAGCTTTGTCCGCCATATAGAACCATGAACCTCTCCATGCCACGGCGGAATCCAATGGAGTGATGAAGGGATATTCCTTAAACCTCCATGGGAGAAAACAAATTGTTCCACAGGTCTGGGGAAATCCTTCATTCTCATAGTTGGGCCGCACTAAGAAGAAGAGTTGGAAGAGATCCATCCTAGGCCGAATTCTGAGATATCCTTCGCATAAAAGCTACATCGCCCTCTACGAATACCAAGCTATTTGGAGCAATGTGATGGAGCTAGAGCCCGTAGAATTTGAGAAGGTTGCTGAAGAAATGGGATGGCGGCATGCTGAGGCCCCTCTCCACGTGAGACTTCAGCATCAAGATCTCCATTTGGTTTGGAGCTGGAACCAGAGCCTTGTGGTCCGTCCGCCATTGGGACTCAGCCCGTGGAGCCACTAGGCCCTCATTCTCGAGGGCCTAGATGTGAACATCCTTCACGTGGCATTTCACCCAATAACCATGGAGATTCACTGGGATTTGTTCTTCTTCAGCCTCGATGCCATCACCTTGTTTGGCCTCCTCTTCTTTGGCTTTGCCATAATTCTCCTATTCGTCTGCCATCCCTCTCGCGGCGTGGTCCTCAGCTTCCTCCTCAGCCTCAGAGGTGATGTCCTCTAGGTAGGAGTCCGCCATGGGCTGATTGGAGGTAAAGACTGATTGTTGCAGCAGCGAATCTTCTTCCTCGGCTTCAGAGGAGTGGCGGGATAGTGATCCTTGATTCATGTTGATGCCGGATTAGGAACTTTTCCCACTAGGAAGTGGCGCTAGCGCTGGAGCAAGCTTCTCCGGCGGAAAGTGACCGACGGCGAGGTATTCCGGGCGGTGGCTCGACGGAGATTGCGGAGCTCTCGGGCGGCGCTGAAGAGGGAGAAGGCAAGAGATGGAATGAGGGGTGGAATGGCAGGGCTCACCGGCCGGGATATATATAGGCCCTGGGCCTCGAGATTCGTGCCCGCCATCCACATCGTTCATCCCAGACTTGCAAACCCTAGATTGGTGACACATGTCCATGGGTAAAATGGTAATCTTTACCAATGGTGCTTATATCATGAATCTTACCCTAGGAGGAACTACGTGGCTAAATTTACGGTGGATTTTATGGTAAGATCCAACAGATCCCAGAAATCTCGCCCAGCAGAAAACTACATCGCACAATCCGCCATGTATAGCGGATTAAGACATGAAGATAGGAGGAACGTCAAGATCCATCGAGACGCGAGAAGAAGACGAGCTATGGTGGATGACTTTGCCAAAAAAAAACTAAGCATAGCGGATGAAGGTGGCAATCTTGGAGTTCCCCGGGGGCTACTATTGGGGATATACCAAATAGGTATACCAGCGATGTAGTCCTAAACCAGCAAGCCAGGGTGGCCCATGGAGGTGGTATGGCGGATTGCCTACCGGGCGGCCTAGTTGCTGAAAAGCCCATGGCGGTATAGGACGCAGGAGCGTATTGCGGATCCAGAGACAGGCCCATGGCGGGTTGCCTTGTAGTACACGACATTGTGTAGGACTTAGTCAAGGACTCCATATTGTATCCGCTCCGGTACCATCGTGATGCCCACGGTCAGTCGCATATTCATCGAGACTTAGACATATGGCCAATCGCATAGTAAAACAGCCAACCTCATCATTGTAACGGAGCACTTGTTGCCATATAGTGATTTATAGCAGCACGTAGGGTCTCGCCACCATTGCGGGATCTGAAGCTGGGTAAACTCATGCTACCACCATCCCAGATCGCTCTGCCGTGTTCACCCTCTTCCACAAACCGCCATACACCTACCCCTATGGCAGACTTGTTGACGAAACCACGACAGTTGGTGCCCACCCTGGGGCAAAATGCGTCAGGAGCGTGGATCCAGGCGGGATCCGCCTTCGCAGGCATCGGCGACATCGTCGCCATCGGGTGTGTCCTCTACGATTCTGGCTTCACCATCATCCCAGCAGATAACCTCTGGTTGCCGGCTAGAGAAAACCCTGCTCGATTCACCGCCATTCCGATCGGAGACATCCACATCTTCATCGGAGAGACAAACCCTACCCCCGCCATGGAAACCATTTCCGGCGGATTGGTATGGCTGAAACCCCCAAACGGACCACTTTCGAGCTGGATACGGAGGAGAAATCATATGATCTAGAACTTTCCAAGTTATCTATATCAGATCTAAAAACAAATCCCACCCAACCCGCCCTAGAGGTGGAGGAAGTGGTGGATGACCGCTATGGATCCGCCATGAGTAATCTGGTGTCAGAGACACCACAGTACTGCCTTGTTGCTTTCGCAGGAACCACTTCAGGATCTGCCTCCAATGGAGATGACAGCCCAGGTGAATCCATCCTAGAGGCACTTAACGAAAGTGGTGAATCGGATGACTATGATAGCAAAGGCTATGACTCTGATCACTATGACGCCGCCATGAGAAGAATCGAGGCCGAATTAGCTCAGAAAGAACTAGAAGAGAAGCAAGCAGCTGCCAAGCAGGTGTTCATGACCAGCAAAGGAGATGATGCTGGGCAGGCAACCGCTGATCCGCCATCCCAGGCATCCCATGATGGTGATGCCGCCAAAGAGCAGCGTAACCCGCCTTTAGCCGCCGATCCCGCCACGGAACAGCTGCCCGAGATCCAGGGCGGACCGAGGCCTCTGCAACCCGCCTTCCCTGTGGTGCACCGCCCAGAAGACTTCACGACCCCGATGGACAAAGTCGTCTACGGAACTCTAGGAGATCCAATCACCCCTGACTACGTCAGAGATGTGAACGATCTGGAGCAGAAGAGGTGAGAAATCCTTAAAGAGGCAAAGCGAGTCGAGAAGATGGGCGAAAAGCTGGATGGCGACATTGCTAAAGCTCAGGATACGCTTAAACGCGCAAGAAACATGGAGGATAAGTACGCTACTCTCATCCAGAAGCAGATAGAAGAGGGCGGTGACCCGCAGCTGGCACGAAACCTTGAGTTCACCGTGCCAACCGCGGAAACGCTGGCTAGGATGTACATCAAGAATCCGCCATACGAGGCCAAGAACCGCGATGAAGTCAGGGCCACTCCGATAGAGAACATCGTGGCCGCAAAGGAGCTATTGGAGGAGAATGCTGTGCAGCGAGGATGCCCAGCAATGGCGCCGGGACAGGATTTTATAGGCGTGGCGACCGACGGGCGTGCACGCGTGGCGCGCATTTACGCCAGCCCGTGTCCCGACGCGAAGGCTCACTGCACTGCTGGGCAAAGCTACCGCCGGTGCAGTTATTCGGCGCGAGAGGCGAGGAGACGGGCGAGTGGAGACGATGAAGCATCGGTCGTGCCGCTGACAGTGAGCCACACGGCGAGTCACGCGCTCAGCCAACGCCCCCGGTCCCCCCCCCCCCCCCCCCCCCCCCCGGGACAAGGTTTGAATCGGGTGCGCCGGATGAGAACATGTGTCGCGACGAATGGAAAAAACGCATGGGGAGCGCGACTGGGCGAGATTTTCTGCGTCGGCGCCCCCAAATATCGTTTGGGGGGCCTTTAGGAGGGGCGAGTGGAGATGCTCTAACCCTCATCAAATCGGAGCTCACGAACACAGACCATTCATCAGCTACTAATTTCTAGATGGCCTTTGGTGGGACTTATGTATTCGGATAATCATCTGTATATGACCTAGGGTTTGGAGTTCAAACTATGTAAACTAGATGATTCCCCGCGTCGTTGCCGCGGAATATCTAGTGAATAGACATGAAGCTTGTACATTGTCTTAAAAAGATAGTGTTTATCACAAATACAAATGCCAAAACATTTAAATTTTGGGGCATCCATATATCTGAGGATGTCTTGCTGCAGGTCCTCCTTAAGAAGCTAAAAATAATGAATGCAAGATATAATTATTAGCTGGTATTTCAGCAGATCTGCTACAACTTATCGATGCATAAACCGCAACTTCTGTAACCTTCCGAGGCAGCAATTCAACTGATATGTTGTGAGCAGTGAAAAAATAGGCATGTACAATTTTTAGTCCAAGAGGCCACCCTTTTAGATGGCAATGAAGATCTGGAAAAACTTTGCCAATGAGGTGCTGAAATCGAGTACGTTAGAGGTAACATAAATCACGAGTGTGAACATTAGTGATATTACAGAATCTCATCTTATGAAGCTGCCATTAACCATACAAATCAGTGCAAGGAAACTCACATTTTTTTTCGAGAATGAGGGAAACTCACATGCCTCCTCTTTGTTTTTGTTACTTTTCAAACTATACGAAAATCACAATAAAATGCATAAGCCAGCAGCTTCATTGAACACTATCTAAATGCAATCGGAATTGATGTGTGTATGATTTTTTTTCTTGTACGACCGTTCTCTGCACCGTGTGCACTGTGATGGGATAACCATCCAAGGTTTTCTTCTTTTTGTGCGACAAAAATGGAACTCTGATAGCTAGCGATTGGTGGAGTTACAAAAGTGACAACATAAAGGAATAAAAGTTGAGTCAATTGCTTAAGCTTGTTGATTGCCCAATTAATTCCCAAAAAACTATACAACTTCTTTAATAATAGAAACTGTGTAGCTAGGATACTGCAGGAGGTAATTTTGAATTAAGAAAATGGAAGATGGAAGGAGAAGAGGTACTGTATGAACCTGGTCGGCTGGGAACTGCACAACTTATACAGTAGAAAGAAAAATAAGGTTCAGTGGTAAGTTGCTGTTATGGGCCGTATTGGCAAGATGAAGCAGAGGGGATCAACCGAGGATAAAGAAGGTAATGGTCTAATGGAGATGGGCTACACCTCCTGCAATCTAGCAAAAGAAAAAAGAACCCTGATTATACATCGGAGGACAACCTAAGCAAAACAAACCACATGAATCGATTTGATTCCAACCAAAAGAAGCAGTTGTGAAGTCACCTGTATAGCAGACTTCGATGTGCTGGGCAGACTGACGACAGCGACCTTCGGCTTGTGCCGCCGCCCGGCGCCGATGAAGTCGGCAACACCAAAAGCGGACGGGGATGCCGACGCCACGAAGATGAGGCGGCGGAACGCGGGCGCGTCGCCGATGACGACGGGCTTGTCCACACTCTTGCTTCGGCAAGTGGAAGCACAGCACCGTGCACCTAGTGGCCCATGTCCGGGCGCAGCGGCAGCAAGGCAAGCTGCGGGCTGTTGCTGGTGCAACGGCACAACGGCGGTGTCTGACATGGAAAAGGAGGAGATCAGAGTATGCGTACCAATGGAAGCAGGCGGTATGCCGGTATGCAGTGTCGATGATGACCAGCAAACCGAGAAGTCAATGAACGGAAAGTAACATCCAGCGAACCAGACGGAGAAGCCAAGAAATCCCATGAAATCCGGAGGGCCTGAAGTAACAGCAGAAAAAATCGTGCAGGTGTAGAACGTCGAGCGGAAATCCGGAGGGCCTGATGTAGCAGCAGACAAAATCCGGAGCCGGGGATCAACCTGCAAGATTGGGAAGGTATATTGCGGGATTTAGGGATCGATTGTAGAAAAAGGAAGGTGGAATTACGATGGGGAGTGGGCAGGTACCAGCGTGGAGGCCGATGGGTGCGCGAGCAGGCTCCCGTGATTGGTGTGGAGGAGGATGGCACCATGGCCTGCTTTTTAAGGTGGAGAAAACATGTGGCGGCTGAACTCCATTGATCAGTTTTAACTCTTTGAATGCTCCGATTTATTAGGTTGAATGCTCCGATTTATTAGGTATTAAATCACCACCGCACAGTCATGGAAACTGGGGAGGAGCAGGAACGCTGGCGATGGCTGAGGAAGATGAAGAGAGGCGTTTTTTTAGGACGAACTTCGAGAATGTTGAAAGAGCGAGTGGAGGAAATGTCTTGTAGCCCATTTGCGAGCCGCCAAGGTTGCCTAACACATGTCGGTCCAAAGCAGACCAAGGTAACCCAGTCCAAAGCAGACCAAGGTAGCCCAGCCCATGTCGGTCCAGAGCATCAGTTCCAAGCCCACGTCGGTCCTTGTCGAGGGGAAACATATGTGACAGGTGGGAGAAATTGGAGTGACGTGGCTTCACCAGAATCTAGGAAAATCAGCTAGTGGGGGATTGGTATTTAGAGATAAAAGATTTATCTCTTAAAGCGTTCACCGCCACATTCACACATACGAAGAATCTGGATGTTTCCATGAAGGTAGCATGATTTCACATCAGATTGGGAGATAGAACAGATTAAGGGTAGATTTAGAAAGAAAAGTAAGTTGACTAATATAGCGACATGGCTACTTCGCTGTGTATTGTATACTTGTATGATGACTAGAGATATGAACACTATACGTACGGAGTTCATGAAAAGGTAGACTATATGTAGGTTGTGTTGTCACGCATGGTTCAAGAAAACCTACCGCTAACGAATTTCAACTTAAGCTGACAACAAGTACCCATTGCTCACCCTCAACCATAAAGCCTTTACAGAACTAATGCAAGCAAACTTTTCAGGAAGTCTTCGTACATGGTTACAAATGTCACTTTAAACTGTGTGCGGCAGAGAGAAAAAATGCAAAACCTTCTAACCATATCTTCTGTTGTTAGCACACAAAAAGTGAAACAAAATCAAAGGCTACAGCCAACCTAGATAAAAGGGGGGCAGCGGCTCATGCAACACTAAGAAAATTCTTTCATCAGTTACTCCTGTTGGAATTAGCTCTGGGTCGCTGCTAGTATACAGATAAGCTGACAAAGCAACAGCCATCAGATGAAAACAGATTCCGGTTGTACCAACGAGATTAAGTTTTGTTTCAGTTCTTCATTTGTACCATCCAGTGAGCATGTACCTCAACCAAAAGCAGAACAGGCATGAAAGAACCTGCCACACATAAAGATACGAAGGGTTACTAACTCAGATAAAAATACACATGAAGAGAAAGTAATGGGAAGTAAAATCGACTGTGGAAAAAAAAATCAACGTGACAGAAGTGATATCAGAGTGGGTGGAAATGCCGAACAACTACTTACATTCAAGTATATAGCTTGAAGGAAATCTAAAGACTACCTAAACTCCTAAAGCACAAGATTAGCTGCAAAAACATGTCGTTGAAAATTTCAATGATTCTGACATGTCTGTGCTGAACACCACAAGGAGGTTTAGCATTACGAGCACAAGCTCTCTCGTCAAACCAAAGATACTCTATTCCTTGCACCACAAGCTGCTGACCACATTTGGTACATTCAATCCAAGTCAAAGTTTATCAAGTGTCAGCAGCATGACACCAAACGCCCATAGCTAGTGAGTAATGATGCCGATATATATTAGACACGTGAGCTAAATTATATTGATTTGCGCTCCAGTAAAGCTATATAACAGAATAGTTATGCTGAGTCCTGATTTAACCACTACTTGGCATCGCTCTTTCTTAAGTTCTACTGCTGCTATAAAAATATTTGAGTGTGTTTACAATTGTCATGTAGTCCAACATACCTTCAGAATTCAAGGAAAGAATTACAAAAATGTGAGGTTCACAGCAACAATGCATTTCAATTTTACCTGAAATATAAGAAGCCTTATGCAAAGGGACTTCTCTGAGCACTTCCCAAACAGCCTGAGGAATATGTTAACAAGGTTACCGTCCTTGGTACCAGTCAGCAGTCCTGTTTCTGGATCAAAGCTACAGCAAGCACAATAAATAATTTTATTAAAAATTCAAGACCATATTGCGATAAATTCTATTAACAGTTTCATTCAAAAAGAAATGAATCCCTACCTTGGCAACCTATGTCTTGGGCAAGGAACAAAGTGAAAGAGCTGTACACAAAGGCACCAATTTAAAGCATAAGCGGACAATATACTTAATCAATTAAAAAGGTAAATATACCAATGAAGACGTAAATGCTGAAATCAGTTTCTCCGAACCTGTGGTACTGAGCACAAGAAATTTAGAACCTGAGGTAAAAAGAAGAGCAATAATGTCTCGCTGCAAACAGTAAATAGTTTTATTAGCTGAAGTTATTATTCAATAATTGATAGAGAAAATTATATGGGCAGCTAGCATAAACTACAATATAAATATCACATGAATGAGCATAAGTCGTATAGATGGCACAAGAAAATGTTAGTTCACAACCGACATGGTTTTTCTCACCCCACACAGTTAGGATATCAAGATACATGGTCAGGTAAGAACAGTGGGGGTCAACAAGCATCATTTAAAGTTTAAGAACTCAGATGCTGAATCCTACCAAAACTCTACTAGTAGCTATTGTCTATTCAGACCGCTGCCAAATTCCTGCATAGGTGTCCTCCCTCGCCCCAAATATTGGGATCCTTTTACCCACTTTACTAATATGGATACATTAAAAATAAATAGAAATTCAAAACATGGTGGAGGGATACATCTATGCACATCGAGAACAGGAATGACTAGGAGTACTTCATTACAGAAAGCGGAGTGCTAACTGCGCAGCATTCCATTCCACAAACAGCCAAATGAAGAATACGCTGGGATAACTAAGAAAGTAGTGAAACTTACAGAGATAACTGAGGATGTTTACCTGAAATGCCCCAAAATACCAACCACAGCCAAAGTCATCCCAGCAAAATAGGTGTAGGTATCACCAACAAAAACAGATGAAGGATACCTGAGAAGTACACATACAAGGTGAACCATTCAAAAATTGACTTTTTAAAATGTAACGTAAGATACCATGCTCTCAGAGTTCTTACCAGTTAAATCCCAGCAAAGCTAATGATGTGGTCAGGAAAGGCAGGACAAGATAAATAGAAAATGCATGAGCTTGCTGAGTATCAAGGTCTTCAGAAGATCCTATGCGCATTACATTATGTATCAAAACCTAGAAAATGCTGTGATAGTTAGTAGAAGAATGATATTCAAAATTCAAGAATCATGTACTTCATACCGCAGCAGATATGACCACTGTCTGACCAACTTCAAGACCATTCAGGCCGGCATGTATGTTGATTGAATTTGTACAAAAAACTGCTACCAAGAGCATGAAGATCATGTACAACGGACCTGCATGATAGAAAACGAGAGGTGGGTGCTGGCATTCTATTATCGAGTGTGTACACCTCTGCCTAAAAAGAAAATGATCTAGAGAACTTGCATACAGCAGGCAAATAACTAAACCAACAAAAGTGTGTCGCAGCAGTAAAGGCACATGGATCTCTCAGTTCATTCATTTCGGCAGTTGAGGTTACATATAGTATATCTTCTGAGATTTCATGAGATATTTTGAAGCAAGCAATGTACAAAATCCACTTGGCTGTTGTTATGAACGGCAAAATTAATGAATTATAACAAGCATCAATGCTTCCACAGTAAGAATATTTGGAACAACTCATTATTTACTATGTCAAATTCCACTTATATGGATTTGCAGACATACCTAATTCCAGAACTTCTACTCCAACATAGGATGCTAGAGGCTTTGGGATGATGATGGAAGTGCCACCAGCATATGCCATCAACAGAGGAAGTGCTGCAATTGTAGGCAGCACCAGTTTCCTGTTCAATATAGGTCATTCCGAACAAATTTATCAGAAACAAGAAAGTGATACTATTGGGATAAACTGAATGACACTTTGAGAAAGAACATACACTCTCCATGGAATATCAAGAACATCGTCAATAAATCCAAGAAGAATCATAAAGCAGACTGACGCTAATGCTGCATTATATTCAACAAGCCACTGCAAACATCAACAAACACGTGGTTCAGGGCATAACACATATTTCACGAATGCAAGGGTCGATAACTTCTAGTCATAAACTTACAATGGAATCCGCAGTGAAGTTGAACTGTTGAAATACAATAGCAATGACCAAGTAGACAATCCCAACAACAATGCCTAGTGACTCAGGCCTGCAATATAAGTTCAATGTTAAGACAATAAAAAATGTAAGCACACAGCTTTATATCTCCAAGCCAGAAAATGTAAGTAATTCATTTGAATTGCATATGGAAAGTACTTATCAATTTTTTGAATTGCCCCTTCGATGTACACATGAGAATGTGCACACTTCTCTATAATAATGCTGTATTTCAGTTTCTCATTCCGAGTTTGTATAAGAATGTCGACGCATATACACATACTACATGTATCAGTATCATAGCCCAAAGAAAGCATTCAAAGATGTATACTCAAGAAAGGTCCTTAGGCCATCTTCGATGCAGATGCCAACAGCGGGCGCTAGGATTTGCTTCCTGTCCGTTAGGGCCGAAACCCTGCCAATACCAGGAATAGAGCTTGTGTCGCTGCCTAGATAGAAGCCAGGCACTCCACTTTTTTTTAAGGACAGAGCAACTGTACCTAGCGGCAGGCCCTATCCAGGCACTAATAACGATATTTAGCGCCTCAACTAGTGCTCTGCAGAAAAAAATTGCTACTCAAGCATCTACGCAAGAGTCTAGCATTGTACATGGACTTAAGACACATATCATTTGTCCTTTATTTAAGTATATGTTCTTCAAAGAAGTAAGAACTTTGCAAAAAAGACCATGTATTTTATTGTTCCGAGATCTTTTCAGTTCACACTAAACCCAAGGACATGGAATGGAGCATGAACTCTAAATATGACCAGGTAAAGAAAATACTAAAGCACGGGCATTCGAGTCACAGAACATGATCTAGGTCCGCTTTTATTATAACTTATTAACTGTTTAACCCCCAAACATGATCACCTGTCCAACACCTACCAACGAATGAAAATTATTTATCACTCGAGGAAATTCCGCTCTGCTATTATCCCAATGTGACCTTCACTATCAAACAGCTAATTTAGCATATGCGACTATGATGTATTGGTGTCTAATATTAAATGCATGAATTTCAACTGAGCTGAAATTGCTTCATGTACTTCATAGTTTCTACCATGAACCATAGCAGCTACTAATGAAAGTCCCCTCTCTGTCTCTCTAGCTTAAATAACGTCTCTGATTATCCGAAGCTTGCATGGTCTGTGTCTCTGACAGCAGAGCAGCAGCAGTGACACCAAATATAGCAAATCCTGAAGCTAAACTCTGAAACCGGGTCAAAATTTGCATCTAGAGCAATAGTATACAATAAAAATCTACGCCTAATGCACTAGTATACGCAACATTACTTCTAAAAACACAGGGACCACACTGCAAGTTACCGAAGTTATACTCGTGACTCACACTTTGATCTCGCCCGTGGGCAAGCCCTTCTTGTTGATGTCCTTGCCGAACATCTGGCGCTTGAGGAGGTAGCGGGCGGCCACGGGGATGAGGCGGAGCACGACGAGGAGGCCGGCGAGGCTGGTGGCCCCGCAGATTAGGATGGATCGCCGCAGATCGGCGGCCAGGGGGTAGTGCACGAACGCGAGGTACGAGAAGGGGGCGAGGAAGAGCGCCATCGCCGCGAAGACCACGCGAAGGTTCGGAGGCCGGAGGACCGGCTCCTTCGCCGGCGCCGGCGCCTCGGCGGTGGTGGCGGCTGCAGCCGGCTGCTGCGACCTCGCGGGCCCCGCGGCGGCTGCGCCGCCGCGCTTCTTGCGGCGGGCCATTGGAGGATGGATTCGGGGTTTAGTTAAGTCGCTCGCGGACGAGCTGGCTGCGAGCGTCTATCCTCGAGGTGTAGCGGGGGCGGCGGCGCGGTGTCTCGCCGGCGGTGGGGTCGGGGGCGCGGGAGGGGTTATAGATGCGGCCGTGCGGTGACGTGGAGAGATCTCATTGGCTTTGGTCGCGTGTTCGACGGGCACTGGAGAGGCTCTCGTGGAACCGTGCGCTGAATTTGACTCCGTGTAGGAGAACGGTCTCTGTCAGGTGGGGTCGTTCTGTAAGTTAACCATCGTTTCGGAGACCGACTCTGTGGGACATATAAGGCATTTAGACCCAAGTCGGTGATCCTTTTCTTTGATAAAGGAAATATATTAATATTAGGAAGATATCAATTACATCTAGCCTCTACAATGATATGGTGTCAAGAAACTAGTCGAGATATCGAAGATGTACACAACCAAAGAAAAACACGTTTCGTAAGTTAACCATAGTTTTGGAGACTGACTCGTGGGGCCACATAAGGCATTTAGACTGGAGTCGGTGAACAAAAGTCGTTCCTAATGTGAAGAATTAATAACATCCGCATTTTCATGTATAAAATTGCCTTTCCTAATACATTACTAATTAGCTCGCTATCGTAGATAAAATGTTGATATGGCACCATAATATACACCCCTCGCATGTAATTATAGGCAAAAAAAGTTGTAGCCCAATCACATACTCCCTCCGTTCTAATATAAGATGTTTTAGTCGATCATTGCCATGCATGCATGTAAATATCTTTTACTTGTATATAGGTTTACTCCTTTTGTTTTTAACCTACACACTAAAAAATGTCTACATATATGCATGACAATGATCGGCTAAAACATCTTATATTTTGGAACTGAGGAAGTATATGCATGAGCCCCAAATCATTAAATATAAACTTGCTTAGATACAACTTTTCAAAAACAATGCGTTTAAGATGTTGTTTATTATAAAAAAAAACCACTACCTCGATAGCACGATAAAAATACGATGCATTGGAGAAGGCCTAAGTTGTGAAAGCTTGGTACACAGATTTAACATTCGGGTGCAAGATTGGTCCATTTAATCCAAAATGGTTTGTAGGCTGCCACGTTTGGACATGTCGAACCCGTTGTTGGTGAAATCAAACCCTAAACCCAACAACACTAGTTCCAATCCAAATTGACGGCTAAATCGCTGAAGTTCATCAGACTAGAAAACCCTGCCTAAAACCCGCACCCAACAACAAGATAAGAGGGTTGAAAGAAAGAAAGGGATGGTACCATGGCCAGTTGGGTCCTCTTGGTCAAACAACCACAACTACATGATCACGACGATTTCAACGGCGATGACGTGCTCCATGTCATGGATGTAATCGTTTGTCGATCGTTTGCAGACTTGTTCTAGGGAAGGATAAGAACAAAAGCAACGACAGGACATATTTTTTAAAAAAGAGGGCATTCTATCATTTTTTTAAGGTCTCATGCGAACAGGGGACAAAGTGAAGTAATTTTACAGAGTGTATGGAGTTGTTTTCGCAGAAAATGGGTCCAAATGTCCAATGTGGCCGCCAACAAATGATTTCGGACTAAATGAACCAATATTTCACCCCAAAAAACAAGTTTACCCATGCTTTCACAAGTTAATTTGTCTACAAAAATATACATCTAGGTTAAGTTTATGTACTGTGGAAGTTATTAACTCTAATGTGAACTCAATTTTCTCTACCAAATGTCCAAAACCAACGAAGAGTAGTCATTACGTCACTGTGATCTCTATGTCTATACTCATGATATTTTAGCATAGCACACACCAACAATATATTGCTCAACTAAATACTTATCATATGTAATTGTATATTTGGTTATATGCTTTTATTATTATTGTGTTTTAAATTGGACGTCCATGGATATGATTTTCAAGATAACATGTTTAGAAATTTATGACTTTTATTCCATATTTGTAGTATGTCTCCATAATTCAAGTGATTAGCACATGTGACTTGATTTCATGTTTTTGCCTAATTTTTTGTATCGTTTGCATGATTACAAAGGTGTTAAAGACGAAAGAATACAAGATAACAATGATGTGAACTCATCAATCCTATCAAATCGAAAAGCTATACATACACCAAAAGGTGTATTATGTATGATTTCATCACATGAACTCAAGTAGGATATTTTGGAGGATTTACATGTACAAAAAAATAGAACGAACTTGGCACAAAGTGATCCATATGAAGAAGTCCTAATAGTTCTAATCTACAAATAAATTTATCTACGTAGAAAGGAACATACGACTTTAAACTGTACAAAATTTTATATGGAAGTCGTTCATAAATGTTTATAATCTCTTAAAACCAAATGAACACAAAACATTCATTATCTACTAGCTAAATACGTGTGGCCTGTCACTGAAGATCATGCATTGCATTATTTAGTCTACTAAAAGTTGATCCTTTCATTAATATATCTCAACACTTTGATAAAGAAGGTTTTCAAAACTTGTATCCCAGCCATGTGACATTCTTTGCTTCAAACTTACCGATTGCATGTAGTCATCTTATACACGGTACCATGCAACAATTTTGCCATGTCTCATAGTACTAGGGCATTCCCTTTATTACTCAGCCATCAAATGCCCTTGAATATGTCGGTTTCACCGGCCTTCCCAACTCATCAAGCTTGGAGTTGGCACCAACTCCTCAAGTTGTGGTTCAACTCTAAAGTGACATGATGACCATCACTTCACCACTCACGGTGTTTTTTAATTGAAAGGTGCATATTCTTCTAGGAAAATCACATTCTAAGGTGTATTCCTTATCTAGCCTTTTGAATTCGATTATAGCCTTCTTAAAATATCTCAAATTGTTATGTTTACCAAGTCCACATAGAAATTGCGGCTATTCTTCCAACCTCCGGCCGGATAGGTGATACGTCCAAAACGTATCTACTTTCCCGAACACTTTTGCTATTGTTTCTCCTCTAATTTGTGTGTTTTGAATACAACTAACACGGACTGACGCTGTTTTCAGCAGAATTGCTCTGGTGTCTCGTTTTTGTGCAGAAATCCAACTTTCAGTAAAAATTCGGGAAAAATCATCAAAAATCCTATTTCACCAGAAGACCCACGGAGCCAGAAGACGGGACGGAGAGGAGGCTCGAGGGGCCCTCACACACAGGTGGCGTGGCCCAGCCCTGGCCGCGCCACCCTGGCGTGAGGAGGCCCCAGCAGCCCTCTCGACCTCCCCTCTCGCCTACATATACCCCCTGACATAACAATATCGGAGAGACGGCATTTTTCCCAGAGAGACTTCCGCTGTGCCGCCGCCATCAGAAACCGCGATTCGGAACCAGAAACTCCGTTCTGGCACCCTGCCGGGATGGGGATTTGGAGGAGATCTTCATCACCATCATCACCGACGTCACTCCATCGACCATCCATGACTCCCCCATCCATGTGTGAGTAATTCCCCCGCTATAGGTGAGGGAATGGTAGGGATTGGATGAGATTGTTCATGTAATTTGATATGAGATTGTTAGGGCATAGTGCCTAGTATCTTTATTTAGTGCCTATGACATTGTTGCAACTTGTTGTGCTTAATGCTTGTCACTTTGGGCCCGAGTGCCATGATTTCAGATCTGAACATGTTATTATTTCTATGATGATACTTGTTGTTTATGGTCTTACCTACAAGTTGTATACATATATTGTTGTCCGGAACCCGAGGCCCCAAAGTGACAGAAATTGGGATAACCGGAGGGGATGGCTATGATGTGAGGATCACATGTGTTCATCGAGTGCTAATGCTTTGCTCCGGTACTTTATTAAAAGGAGTACCTTAATTACCAGTAGTTTCCCTTGAGGCCCTGCTGCAACAGGCTGGTAGGACAAAAGATGTCGTGCAAGTTTCTCCTTGTGAGCACGTACGACTATATACGGAACACATGCCTATGATTGTTTGTACTAGAATGCTTTATCATTATTTATCTGCAATGCCCATGTCTCATTGATTTCATGAATTATCTTATCCATGCAACGCCCGTAATCCATCCCTATGCCTACAGTATTTGTTCCTACTGTTTACTACTGTTACTATTACCGCTGCTATTTTACTACTGCTGTTACTGTTTCACTATTGTCACCACTATACAACTGTTGCTACTGATAAACCACTGCGAGCAAGACTGTTTCCAGGTGCAGCTGAATTGACAACTCATCTGTTAAGGCTTACATATATTCTTTGGCTCCCCTTGTGTCGAATCAATAAATTTGGGTAATACTTCCCTTGAAGACTGTTGCGATCCCCTATACTTGTGGGTCATCAAGACTATTTTCTGGCGCCGTTGCCGGGGAGCATAGCTTTATTTGTAAGTTCACTTGGTATTCATATTGTTCGCTGCAATCCTTTCATCATGGGTAAACCTCGTGATGGAAAAGTTCCTATATTGTCATCCACTACAAGAAGAGGTACAACTCTCAACACCTCTGTTGCTCTTGATTCACCATCTGTTATGAGCAAGTTGCTTACACCACCACACCCACACGCTACTTACTTCTGCTGAGATTGAAAATGCCACTGATAATTTAGATGATGCTTCTACTGTGCTTGATGAGAGTGGTTCACTAGGTTCCTTTTTAGATGCTACTATTGCTAGAGCTAAGTTGGAAAACACCACTGTTACACCTGTTAGTTCACCTGAGTCTAGGGAATGTCCTAGTGATGATTATGATGATGATGCTTATATTGAGCTTAATGATGATTTTATTGCTGAAGCACGTGCTGCTCATAATGCTGGTAATGTTAGAGAACTTCTTGCAAGACGTTCTGTTAGATATAATTTGTCTCCTGATCCTAAGTTTGCTGCTTCTCCCATAAATATTAGAGACAAGGATTATGATTTCTCTTTGGATTTATCTTATATATCTATTGTTGAGAAAACTCCTTTTTGTGGTACTAAAGATGAGAGTGCTATGGGGCACATGAATGAGCTTTCTACTTTGAGTAATTTGTTTTCTGATGATATTAAGCTCCGCACTTACTTTGTTGCTAAGATTTTTCCTTTCTCGTTGAAAGATGCAGCTAAAACTTGGTTTAATAGCTTGTCTCCTGGATCTCTTACTAGTCCTATTGCTTTGGTTAATGCTTTCTTTTAGAAATATTTTCCTGCTAGTGCTCAACATGCTGCTGTGCAGAAAATCTTTGATTTTGAACAGGGAAAAGGAGAGATATTGCCTGAATCTTGGACAAGGTTTTGTTCTTTAATTAGAGCTTTGCCTAAAGAACCATTGCCTAAAAATGAACTCCTTGATATATTTTATAATGGACTAACAGATGAATCTAAGTTATATTTGGATAGTTATGCTGGTTGTGTTTTCAGGGAAAGAACTTCGGCTGAAGCTGAAGAATTAATGGCTAAAATAAGCCGGAATCATGATGATTGGACTTTAGTTGAGCCAACACCAGCACCAACCCCTGCGCCATCTACAGAGCCTACGCCGAAGAAGAGAGGGATGATTGAATTAAATGATGAAGTTATGAGGGAAGCTAAGAAATCTCTTAAGGAGAAAGGTATTAAGGCCGAAGATGTGAAGAATTTACCTCCTATAGAAGAATTATGTAAGCCAATCCCTCACTCATCTACCATTGAGGTACACTCTCTCCAACGCTTTGATGAAAAAGATATTCCTTATTCTAAACCTCCTGATCAATGCTTAGATGAATTTGATAATTTTATTGTTAAGTAAGAAAATTTTAATAGAATGGTGCATAATCATCTGTTGGAAAATTCTAGAGCTATTAACAAGTTGCAGGATATTGTGGAGAGAACCGCCAAAGATGTGAAGATACTTGTTAAACATTTTCAAATGGTTCAAACACAAATTGATCAGCTTACCAAGGTGCAAAAAGACTTGCTAGTTAATGCTGCAAGAGAGAAGCAAGCATGTGAAATACGCACAAGAAGTGGCGCTGCTACTCAAGATCCATTATATCCTGAAGGACATCCTAAGAGGGTCGAGCAAGATTCTCAACGAACTGCAAATGATGATATTCCTTCTAAGAGGAAGAAGAAGAAGCATAAAACAACTACAGAATCGTCTGATGCATGTAAAGATCCTAACAGTGTTTCTATTTCTGATGCTGAAACTGAACCAGGAGATGCTTCCGATAAAGAAGAAGTTGAAGAGGAACCAGAAAAGATTGATAAGAATGCAAAGTACACCAAAGAAGACTTCATTGCCAACAAGCATGATAAAGAGAGAGAACCTTGGGTGCAGAAACCAATGCCTTTTCCTAGTAAGAAACACAAGTCCAAGGAAGAAGAACACTGCAACAGGTTTTGTGAATGGATGAGACCTTTATTTTTGCAAATTCCTTTGACTAATGCTATTAGAATGCCTCCTTATGCAAAGTATATGAAAGATATTGTCACTAACAAAAGGAAAATTCCTAGTGAGGAAATTTCCACACTTCTTGCTAATTATTCTTTTGATGGTAAAGTTCCAGAGAAGCTTGGAGATCCAGGTATACCTACTATTCCTTGCTCCATTAAAAATAACTATGTTAAAACTGCTTTATGTGATTTGGGAGCTGGAGTTAGTGTCATGCCTTTTTCTCTTTATAAGAGACTTGATCTAGAAAAATTGGTATCAACTGATATATCTTTACAAATGGCTGATAAGTCTACTACTATTCCTATTGGTATATGTGAAAATGTTCATGTTCAAGTTGCTAATAGTTGTTTGATTTTAACTGACTTTGTTGTGTTGGAAATGCCTGAAGATGATAATATGTCTATTATTCTTGGGAGACCTTTTCTAAACACTGCAGGTGCTGTTATTAATTGCAATCAAGGAAAAGACACTTTTAATGTCAATGATAAAGAGTACACGGTTTATTTTCCCAAGAAGATTGATAGGAAGAATGTTCTAAATTCAATCAAGCATGTTGAGACCATCAAAGTTGGTCAAATTATTTGTTCAGAGCGAAAGCCCAAGGAAGAATATAAAATTATTATGATTGGGACTATGCCTATCAAAGTTGAGGTAACATAAGCATTCTAGTGAAGTGCAAAGTTTTCCCTCATATAAAGTTAGTTTGGGAACAAGACTTGATCAACCTTGTTAACAAAGTGATTTTATATGAACGAAACTTCGTTTTCACCGCATCCACTCCACCTCACTTGTATTTATTTTCATCAATTTTATTCCTTCAGTTTAGTTACATGATTAAGAGTATCTCAGAGCTGCTGCATGCTTAGTTTTGATTTGCTTGAAATCTTTTCATCTTCATTTTTCTAAATTTTTATCGATATGCCAATTCCTGAAAAATCCTCAAAAATAAAGTTTCTCGAAAAATTCCAGAAAATTCTTTATAAATTTTTATGTCAAAAATGGGGCAGAGAGACACCTGGGAGGCACCAGGAGGGGCTGCCACGCCACCTCACACATAGGTGGCACGGCCCAGCCCTGGCCGCGCCACCCTGGTGTGAGAGGGGCCCACTGCTTCTCGTGTGATGGCGCCAGAAAAGAGCTGTGGCGTTTAGTTGACGTGGGAGCAGTATGTCCTTGTGCGTGGTGATGACCAGCCCGTTGGGAACCCCAAGAGGAAGGTATGAGGAGTGTAGCGGCTAGTTTTCCCTCAGTTAAGAAACCAAGGTTTAATGTCGATCTTGAAGAAGAGAGACGGTGACGACTGAAGGTGTTTGTGGAACCTGCACACACACAAACAAATACTTTGTCCCCAACTTGCGATGAGGTTGTCAATCTCACCGGTTTGCTTGAAACAAAGGTTATGAGTGTATCGAGTGGAAAACAGTAGTAATATGCTAGTAAAGTAAACAGTGCGGGAAAAGTAAACAGGTGATTGCAATATGATTAAAATAGGACCGGGGTCCACAGTTCACTAGTGGTGTCTCTCCATAGATAAAATAACATGCTGGGTAAACAAATTACAGTTGGGCAATTGATAGAATAAAGATAACGTGATATGTCAAGAAGATCACTATGAGATTTACTCTGGGCATTACAACAAAATACATAGACCGCCATCCAACTGCATCTATGACTAATAATCCACCCTCGGGGATATCATCCGAACACCCCAAAAGTATTAAGTTGCGAACAACAGATAATTGCATTAAGCAAAGTGTGTAATGTAAACAAAGCATATGCCCTTGAGCATATGAATGTTGTTTTCTCCCTAGTAGCAACAGCACATCTACCACCTTAGAGGTTTCTGTCACTCCCCCAGGTGAAATAGAGACATGAACCCACTATCGAGCATAAATACCCCCTCTTGGAGTCACTAGCAACTACTCGGCCAAGATAGCTACTAACAACGGAGAGCATGCAAGATCATAAACAACATAGAGATAACAAAAGATATAATTCAGTACAGCAACTTAATCATAAACACCAATATTCATCGGATCCCAACAAACCAACATCATAGTATTACATAACGGTGATCTCAATCATGTAGGGCAGCTCATGAGATCTAAACATGAAGCACATGGTGGAGAAGACAACCATCTAGCTACTGCTATGGACCCATAGTCCAAGGTAGACTACTCACTCATCGCTCCGGAGGCAAGCATGGCGATGAAGAAGACCTCCGGTGGCGATTCCCCTCTCCGGCAGGGTGCCGGGAAGAGCTTCTGGACCCTCCCGATCTTCGGGTCGACGGCGGCGGCGGATCGCGATGTATTCTGGAAAACTGATCGGGCCCTTAGGTTTTTCTCGTCAGGGGGTATATATAGGCGAAAGGACGATGTCAGAGGGGGTCCCATGCGGCCTCACACGGGGCTGGCGCGGCCAGGGGGGTGGCCGCGCCGCCCCTGTGTCTGGGGCCCACGTGGCCCCTCTCCGTCAGGTCTTCGGATGTTTGGGAGCTTCCCCGTGAAATATGACTTCAGGAACTTGTTTCGTCCAATTCCGAGAATATTTCCTGTGTATCACTTCTGAAACACAAAAACAGCAGAAAACAGGAAACTGGCACTGTGGCACTTTGTTAATAGGTTAGTTCCGGAAAATGTATAAAAGTACCACTAAGTGTAACGAAACAATAGGCAAATGGTGTAAAAACAAGCATGGAGCATCAAAAATTATAGATACGTTTGAGACGTATCAAGCATCCCCAAGCTTAACTCCTGCTCGTCCTCGAGTAGGTAAGTGATAACAAAAGAATAATTTTTGAGGTGACATGCACCTACACAATCTTGATCAAATATGCAAGCATTGATGAGCTAGGATCAATAGAACTTAAAACATGGGCATGAAAGATATAATCATGACAATAAGAACTTAGCAACCATGTTGTAAACATGCAAATGAACACAAACAAAAGATCATGATAATGAAACAATGAAAGTCAAACGTGTGTTCAAATCATAAGGAAAAACATACAAATGGTTTTCAGCTTGTCCTTCAAAGAGAGCAAAACATAAATGCATAGGACACCTCAAAGTTTAAGAGGGCGACTAGATACAAATAATTTAAGAACAAGTGAAACCAACAATATGAGTCAATCAATGAACCTTGCGACAATGCATATCACACTAAGAATGACAACTATGCTCTCTTAATGGTGCATAAAGAAAGAAGGTGGTGACTCAACATAAAAGTAAAAGAAAGGCCCTTCGCAGAGGGAAGCGGTGATTGCAAGTTTTATAACCTTCAAAAATTATGGTACTTACCGGCTTTGAGCTCTCATTGCCCCCATCATAAGCATATTGAATGGTTAAAGTTAATGCGAGAACAATTATGATGCATATGCTTGACAAATCATAAGTTGAAAACCTCGTGTCCCGTGAATACAAGTACCCAAACCATGCTAGTTTACTTAGAGTCCCAAGCAAGGCTCTTGTCATTGTAAGTATATGCATATCATTGAGAACCGCCAATGGGGTACCTCCGTGCCCGATGACATGGAACAAGCCCACACCAAAATGATAGGACAAGCAGACAATGAACACCTCGACATCTCTTTTATTTGCTATATTGTTTAGCTTTTTATTGTGAGATGCGTCGTCGAATGTTCACCATGGGTCTGCTGCAAATTTCCACCATGAATTATGCATGGCTTAGATTGGCGGCCCGGCGTTTCCCTAACACATATAAAAACTCCATGATCCTCACAAGATTCCCAATTCATTTCACACGGCGGGCATCCATAAACAAAAGATCACAATATCAACTCAAAAAGAAGTGCAATGTTGAAAGCTTGCCCCATGACAGCATGGCTGGGCTAGAATCCAACTTACAACTTGCAAGCATAACAACTCAACATAAAAGACCACAATGTCAAATTTTTAAGAACAAGAAAAAGTAAAGTGTGCCTTCCGGTTCGTGAGAGCTTTACTGACCGAATTTCGCATAACACTGGTAAGAGTTTAATTTGAAGAGAAAATAAAAGCAAGTCAAATTTACTTGGAATAGCAAATTGCTAGTAGGTATGTATGGTGGACACAATGGAAAACTTTGGCTTTTAGGAGTTGGATGCACGAGTAGAGCTCATACTCAGTACAAGGCGAGGGCTAGCAAAAGACTGGGAGCGACCAACTAAGAGAGCAATAATGGCCATAATCATGCAAAGCGACAAAGCGACATTAAAAGAAGCATATGATGGCATCAAAAGTCTAAAACTAAATGATCATGAAGGCTAATGGCGACTTTGGAAGAGTCTAACATGTGTGAGCATGCGCCAAGTCAACCCAAATAAAGCATCAAGGAGAAAACCAAAATAATGCTTCCATACAATAAAAACAACGCATGATTTTTCAAAGGCTCATTAAGCAATCTCAGTTATTTGGGACAAGTCGTGCTACAGCAAAACCACTAAGCATACTATCAAAAAGACATCAAGCATGACATGAAAAAGCCTAAGCCGCAGTCTACACAAGCTCCTTCTTGTACCACTATTTTGCACAAAGCTTTTTCTCTTTTCCAACACCATTTGAAATTTTTAAACACACCTCTTTTGATGAAAACCAATAAAGATCAGAGGCAAAAATACACCTTGATGAAAAGATATAACAAGATCTGAACGCATATCAAGGCGAAAACGAAAACCAAAAGCAGTAGCAGAAAAAGATGAACGCTCGATTTTTAATAAGAGTGAAAACTAGAGCGTTCTTTGCAAATGAAAACAAGTACATCTCCTCCAAAGGAAATTTGTTGGGGTCCAACCATTTATTGCAGCAAACAAACAAACTAAACAAACTAAGAAAACTAAAACAACTGACGCTCCAAGAAAAACACATAGTGCATGAAGCAATAAAAATATAGTGTTTTGAAAGGTGACCTGATTTTTGCCGATGAAGAAGGGGTGCCTCGGGGGCATCCCCAAGCTTTGACGCTTGTACTTCTTGGATATTTCTTGGGGTGATGCATGGGCATCCCCAAGCTTGAGCTTTTGTCCATTCTTCAACTCATCTCATCATTCTCCAATCCCTACACTTGAAAACTTCCTTCATACAAAACTAAACACAATTCTATTAGCAACATTAGTGCAAGCATAAAATATATTCAACCTCTTTTAGCTTCAGGTTTCAACCCAAAACCACCACATATAAAGTATATACTACTGTAGCAACTTCCACAAGAGTTCTATGATAAAAAAGAACTCAAAAGAAAGCGATAAAGTGGCAAAAACAAATATTGGCAGAAATCTGTCAAAACTGGACAGCTGATAATGGACGAATTTTTGAGGGATTTTACGTTGCTCAAATCAAAAAGTGTTCAACTAAGAAAAGTTTGGATATAACCTGGGGCATATGCACAAGAAATCGCAGGTCCAAAAGATAAACAGAGAATTTTCACGAATTTTTACGGTGCAGCACCGAAAACAGTTTCAGGACAGCAATAACCCCAAATCTTTACCTCACTCAAATTAGAGGCTTCTCTTGGCACAAAAACGAAATAAACAAGATAAGGAGTGGTCATTACAGTAGTAATGACTTCCAAGACTCAAATAAAAGAAAAAGTACTGAAAAGTAAACAATGGGTTATCTCCCAAGAGTGCTTTTCTTTAACGCCTTTGAGCTAGGCGCAGAAAATTGCGAATCAAGTAATATCAAGTGAAGCATTAAGATCAACAGCAGCGATCTTTTCAACAATGAAGGAAAATGTGTTCAACTGAGTTTTTGAAACTCCTTTACGATCACGCTTTGGCACACTACTTTCATCGAAAAGATTTTCAGGGCAAATCCAACTAGAATTCATTTCCCAAGCATCATGAATTCCTATAAGTTCATAAGGTATTGGTGTTTTAAAATCATCAGGCATACCAACAACCTTAACAGGCGAGCCAAGCTTATTAAACTTCTTAAAAACTTTCCTAGCCTCAATTGCAACATCTCTAAATTCTGTGCGCAAGGTTTCTAAGATGAAAGCTTTCTTTTCGGGATCCTCAATTTCATGAAGCTTAAGGAACATGTATTGCATAGAAGAATTAAGACTAGCAAACCTAGCTTCTAACATGTGAACTAAATGAGCAGAAGCAACTTCATAACTAGGAGCTAACTCAACCAAAGACTTTTCCTCAACTTCCTTATGCATACTAATGTGATTAAAGAACTCCTCAATGTTACTTTTGCCAATAATCGAACCACTCCCTACAGAGAGGTCCTCCAAAACGAACTTAGGAAACGACATGATAAACTAAAGTAAAGAAATAACAACTACCAAGGATTCTAATTTTTTGGGGTTTTTTGATATAAAGCAAATGCAGGTAAAATAAATAAAGTAAAGCAAAACAAATAACAAAGTAAAGAATGTGTGTGCGAAGAACTCCCCTCGCAGAAGTCTTCTCTCTTCCCCGGCAACGGCGCCAAAAAAGAAGCTGCTACTCGTGTGATGACGCCAGAAAAGAGCTGTGGCGTTTAGTTGACGTGGGAGCAGTATGTCCTTGTGCGTGGTGATGACCAGCCCGTTGGGAACCCCAAGAGGAAGGTATGATGAGTGTAGCGGCTAGTTTTCCCTCAGTTAAGAAACCAAGGTTTAATGTCGATCTTGAAGAAGAGAGACGGTGACGACTGAAGGTGTTTGTGGAACCTGCACACACACAAACAAATACTTTATCCCCAACTTGCGATGAGGTTGTCAATCTCACCGGTTTGCTTGAAACAAAGGTTATGAGTGTATCGAGTGGAAAACAGTAGTAATATGCTAGTAAAGTAAACAGTGCGGGAAAAGTAAACAGGTGATTGCAATATGATTAAAATAGGACCGGGGTCCACAGTTCACTAGTGGTGTCTCTCCATAGATAAAATAACATGCTGGGTAAACAAATTACAGTTGGGCAATTGATAGAATAAAGATAACGTGATATGTCAAGAAGATCACTATGAGATTTACTCTGGGCATTACAACAAAATACATAGACCGCCATCCAACTGCATCTATGACTAATAATCCACCCTCGGGGATATCATCCGAACACCCCAAAAGTATTAAGTTGCGAACAACAGATAATTGCATTAAGCAAAGTGTGTAATGTAAACAAAGCATATGCCCTTGAGCATATGAATGTTGTTTTCTCCCTAGTAGCAACAGCACATCTACCACCTTAGAGGTTTCTGTCACTCCCCCAGGTGAAATAGAGACATGAACCCACTATCGAGCATAAATACCCCCTCTTGGAGTCACTAGCAACTACTCGGCCTAGATAGCTACTAACAACGGAGAGCATGCAAGATCATAAACAACATAGAGATAACAAAAGATATAATTTAGTACAGCAACTTAATCATAAACACCAATATTCATCGGATCCCAACAAACCAACATCATAGTATTACATAACGGTGATCTCAATCATGTAGGGCAGCTCATGAGATCTAAACATGAAGCACATGGTGGAGAAGACAACCATCTAGCTACTGCTATGGACCCATAGTCCAAGGTAGACTACTCACTCATCGCTCCGGAGGCAAGCATGGCGATGAAGAAGACCTCCGGTGGCGATTCCCCTCTCCGGCAGGGTGCCGGGAAGAGCTTCTGGACCCTCCCGATCTTCGGGTCGACGGCGGCGGCGGATCGCGATGTATTCTGGAAAACTGATCGGGCCCTTAGGTTTTTCTCGTCAGGGGGTATATATAGGCGAAAGGACGATGTCAGAGGGGGTCCCACGCGGCCTCACACGGGGCTGGCGCGGCCAGGGGGGTGGCCGCGCCGCCCCTGTGTCTGGGGCCCACGTGGCCCCTCTCCGTCAGGTCTTTGGATGTTTGGGAGCTTCCCCGTGAAATATGACTTCAGGAACTTGTTTCGTCCAATTCCGAGAATATTTCCTGTGTATCACTTCTGAAACACAAAAACAGCAGAAAACAGGAAACTGGCACTGTGGCACTTTGTTAATAGGTTAGTTCCGGAAAATGTATAAAAGTACCACTAAGTGTAACGAAACAATAGGCAAATGGTGTAAAAACAAGCATGGAGCATCAAAAATTATAGATACATTTGAGACGTATCACCCACCTGGCCCCTCACTTATCTCTTCCTCCCCTGCTCTTTCTCTCTCCCAAAAACAACGACACACCCAGCTCAAACCCGAGTTCTTGCTGTTCTTCACCTCGATTTTTCGATCTCCTTGCTCAGCCCAACATTTCTGCTAAAATTTGGAGCATTTGTTCTCCGGTATGTGACTCCTCCGCTTGTCCAAGTAGAATTTCTTTTGGTGAAGTATTTCTTGAGTATTTTAGCTTTGTAGGTGACAGGATAAATGAGTATGCATGCTTGTTCTATTGCTTAGAATTGTTATTTTGATGCATGTTAGCTCTCTAGTAACCCACTATAGTAGTTTCCTACATTTGCTTGTCTCAAAATCATATTTTATGAGGTTTGTTAAAAATTTCAGAAATGGAGGAGAATGCTTATCAACTCTCTCAACATGAACTAGAAGTGCATAAAGTTATGAAAGTTCACCGTGAAGAGAAGGTCTTCCCCTCACACTATCCATGCTCAGAGTTCATGAATGCTGCCGGAATTATGCAGGATTTTCAAACCTTACTCTCTAATGCAGGATTAGAACATTTTGTTGAGGGTGAACCTCCCCAATATGTTAAACTAAAAATGTCTGTGGTGCAGGATTTCAGATTTAGTTGGTCCACTTCTAACCCCATGGTTCATTATAAAATTTATAACAAATCTATGGACTTGCCTCTGGATGTTTTCTGTACAGCTATTAGAGTACCACAGTGGGGATCGCTTGAGAAGATAAGGGGACAACCTAGGCCATTGTTAGCACTATACGAGGAGATTTGTCAAGGAAGAAGCTTCACAGGAGAGGGTGGTAAAACTCGAAATATTCATTTCCCATCCATTTGATATTTTGCCTTCTTTATTACCAAATGTGTTCTTGCTAGGAAATCTGCAAGTAAATTGTCTCTCCATGATCTAGCTTTTATTGCTGCTGCTTTGAGGCGTGATAGGACTTACCATTTGGGTGCCTTAATAGCTTTTCGTCTTGATGTTAATCGTGAGAAAGGGGGAATCTGTGGGGGACTTATAGCTTCACGCCTGTTAGCTTTGCATGGTGTAGTACCTCATTTTCTAGATCTGCAGTTGATACGTCTCCAACGTATCTATAATTTTTGATGCTCCATGCTTGTTTTTACACCATTTGCCTACTGTTTCGTTACACTTCGTGGCACTTTTATGCATTTTTCGGAACTAACCTATTAACAAGTTGCCACAGTGTCAGTTCCCTGTTTTCTGCTGTTTTTGTGTTTCAGAAGTGATACACAGGAAATATTCTCGGAATTGGACGAAACAAGTTCCTGAAGTCTTATTTTACCCGGAAGCTTCCAGAGATCCGAAGGAGAGTAGGAGGTGGGCCACCAGGGGCCCACACACAGGGGTGGCACGGCCAGCCCCTGGCCCGCGCCACCATGGTGTGAGGCCACCTGGCCCCTCCTCTGACATCGCCCCTTCGCCTATAAAGACCCCCCGACGGAAAAAACCTAAGGACCCGATCACTTTTCCAGAACACATCACGATCCGCCGCCGCCGTCGACCCGAAGATCGGGAGGGTCCAGAAGCTCTTCCCGGCACCCTGCCGGAGAGGGGAATCGCCACCGGAGGTCTTCTTCATCGCCATGCTTGCCTCCGGAGCGATGAGTGAGTAGTCTACCTTGGATCATGGGTCCATAGCAGTAGCTAGATGGTTGTCTCCTCCACCATGTGCTTCATGTTTAGATCTCATGAGCTGCCCTACATGATTGAGATCACCATTATGTAATTCTACATGTTTGGTTTGTTGGGATCCGATGAATATTGGTGTTTATGATTGAGTTGATGTACTGAATATTATCTTATGTTATCTCTATGTTGTTTATGATCTTGCATGCTCTCCGTTGTTAGTAGCTATCTTGGCCGAGTAGTTGCTAGTGACTCCAAGAGGGGGTATTTATGCTCGATAGTGGGTTCATGCCTCTATTTAACCTGGGGGAGTGACAGAAACCTCTAAGGTTGTAGATGTGCTGTTGCTACTAGGGAGAAAACAACATTCATATGCTCAAGGGCATATGCTTTGTTTACATTACGCACTTTGCTTAATGCAATTATCTGTTGTTCGTAACTTAATACTTGTGGAGTTCTCTGATTGATTTGCCACAAGTGGATTATTAGTCATAGATGCAGTTGGATGGCGGTCTATGTATTTTGTTGTAATGCCCAGAGTAAATCTCATAGTGATCTTCTTGACATATCACGTTTATCTTTATTCTATCAATTGCCCAACTGTAATTTGTTTACCCAGCATGTGTTATTTATCTTATGGAGGGACACCACTAGTGAACTGTGGACCCTGGTCCTATTTCCATCATATTGCTATCACCTGTTTACTTTACTCGCACTATTTATTTTACTCACATACTCTATTGTTTTCCACTCGATCGCTTATAACCTTTGTTTCAAGCAAACCGGTGAGATTGACAACCTCATCGTAAGTTGGGAACAAAGTACTTGGTTGTGTGTGTGCAGGTTCCACGTTGCTTCTGGCCGAAGACGAGTCAACAAGTGCGCCCTTGTTGGAGTGTTACTAAGCCAGTCCGCATCACCTTCAGTCGTTTGTCACTCCTCTCCAAGAACGATTAAACCTTGGTTTCTTAACTGAAGGAAAACTAGCTGCTATACTCATCACACCTTCCTCTTGGGGTTCTCAACGGGCTGGTCATTCACCACGCATCAAGCTAATTTTCTGGCGCCGTTGCTGTGGTGACCCAGCATACCACTGCATGTGTAGTATGCAAGTCGTTGACATAACACCAATGAAACACCGTCTCACTAGTATTACATCCATCAGAGTGGTACAACAGAAACATCGTAGGTCCACGGTATGTCTATAGGATTACAAATTCAGCATACAGAAGATCTTCAGAACCTCCTCAACAGGTAGAGGTTTAGTCCTGGCGATTACAAACGAGAAAGAAACAAAGAAGGCTAAGCTAAACTACAACTGATGCAGTTGGCTTACTACTCAACTACAGAATACTCTAACTACTAGGTTCTAGGATTAGGAAACTGGTTCCTCTTTAACCCTATTCTAGTTTTTCTTCAAGCTTCACGCAATTGTAGACTCCGCTGATAATCATGACGTTGGAAGGATGCTTCATCTTCATCTTCAATGTCTTGAGGTTGTCTCCTTGAGTTGTCTTCAATCTAAAGCTTCATAGTCTAGCAAGGGTTTAAGAGATTGGGGTGAGTAACGAGCGTTACCCAGCAAGTTTCTTTAGAAAGAAGTTGTGTGATATGCACTAACTAAAGCCATGGACTCAAAAGAGTCGTAGGCCAATGCAAGCTTTTAACAAGGGTTTCTTGAAAGATTGCTTTTACTTTAGAAAACTATGCCCAACAGCCAACACAGGGTATTAGTGCCTTGAGAGCACCTTTCCTGCCGCGTTCGCAGCTCCTTCCCAGAACAAGGGGTAACATGTCACATCCTTTTACACTCTGCAGAGGTGCGTCCTTCCAAGAGAGATCAAAGCCTTGCTGCACAACCGGGCGATCTTTCCCGTCCACACTTCCTTGGTGTGGGGCCCAGTCATTGATCCAAGCCAATCACTGCCTTCTCCGCACAACGCATGCCGACCCAATTCACGCAAGCAGGTTGTGCCCCTGATATTCACCCCCAACGATGAAGTACCTAGACGTCCCTTGCGGACCATCATAGACACCAGGGCCGTGAGAATTGAGGTGTCCCACCCATATGCAAGTAGTCTCGCAAGATCTACTGCGACCGGCAGCTGGCTATCCGTTGACATGCGAACGAGAGAAGATACAGCTGACTTTCCCATCCCATTCCAAGTCTCTTGGACGACACGGTTTTTACGGCACAAGAATAACTGTGGCATTGGTAGTTAATCCTAGGTTTACTTTCCCGTGCAAGTGGAACCTCCACCACCACATTCTTACCGTGGTTCCACCTGCCAGCCTTCCTAGGTTATCACCACTGGTCGATAACCACTAATCATATTACTTATGAAAATAGATTTTCCATTTTTTTTGGAAATGTTAGAGTTTGAAGTCAAAACTTTGCAAGTAGTTTCAAAACCAGTGCAATCAAGAGATATGAGCAAGATAAACTTGCCTTTTTGACTGCAAGATTATGCAAGTCAAGGTCTTCGATACGTAGGAAATCCAAATACTGAAATAGCTTCATCATCTGGTAAAGATGATGTTAAAAAAACTGCAGCATGATATGCATCATATATGCTATGCATCGTTCTAAGCGTAACCTAACCCCGATGATTTGCTAATATTGAATTGTGGTGAATTCTTGTGATGTGTTGCACTTTTAAGTTCAAAGATACACACCAGGTTGTTAAAGGGTTTTAGGTTAACTGACAATTCTTCAAAAGCAGTAGAATAAAGCTTCAAACCAGAGTTATTGCAAAAGATAGGTATAGTAATAGGTGAAGACTTAAAAGTAACACTTGTAAGTAGTATCATATTAGTAGCAATCAAGTAGTTGGTTATGGACAAGCAAAGCTGGAGTAATTCTTATTTGATAAGAATACCCCGTTAGTATACGGGTTGACAACAATCTTAATACCCAATAGGGTTATATAAGTTCAAACTTAATGGAATAGTTTGTTACTTACTTTCAATGTCTTTTAAAAGAATAACATTTGAAGAACATGTTTATTATTGATTAGAAGCACTACTCCTAGGGTTTAGTGCTCTAGGGTTTAGCATGATTCTATCATAATTAGAGAATAGTTAGTAGATGAGCATACCAAGGTAACAAGCTAGGTTTCATTCACTGTTAAGAGGGTTCTAGTGAAGTATGGAAATGTTATTCATCTAGGATGGTGAAGCGTAACAATGTGGTAGCACATAATTGCTTAACATGGGCACACTCAAGAATAATTACTTACTTTTAAAGATTACAAGAGGCGTTATAATGTTTACTTGTTATATAATCTAAAAGAATAACTTTTAAAGAACAAGTTTCTTAATGACTAGAAGTACTACAAATAGGAGTTAGTGTTCTAAGATTGATAATACTTATCTATTACTCACAAAGTAGTTAATAGTTGGAACATAACAAGTTATCTATTTAGGATTCATTTGTTACTAATGTGGTATTAATTGGGCATGATTATACAAAGCAACTTTCATTGCTATTACTATATATGGTTCTTTCTATAGTTGGGGACATTCTTATAACGAACATCAGCACTCAAATAGTTAGTCATGAGCCAGTAGTGCTCAGGTGATTCATTCATGGATGATTCTATGGTTGTTAATAATCTTAACATGCATAGGACATTGCTTAATTTAGGACATAGGAATTGAGATAATGCTACTTGAGATGTTCTTAAAAAGAATTACTTTTGAAGAACACAATCCTAGATGGATATTTTTATTACTTAAAGGATTGGTTATTAGGTGATGTCAGGAGGGTAACAGTTTTTAAGTTGCAACAAAGGTGTTGCAACTGGTTAGTTGGCTAAAGTATTCTATGTTGAAATGAAGTATGAAACTAACCACTCAAAGTTGAACTAGGAAGTATGGCTCACTAGCACACTAGGGTAGTTAATGATTTTAGTACTAAGGAGTAATGGTAGGTGATTAAGTTATATGTACTTCAAAAGAATTACTTTTGAAGAACATATACCTTAATGAGTTTTAGTTTTAGAATTTCATTTTAGGTTTCAAGTTTTGTTCAGAACTAAATAAGAAAGCCTGGTTATTTATGTTCCTAGGTTTTTAGGGTTGGAATCAAAATTTTAAGTGACTAAAGATTTTAAAATGGGTTTTATATTTTCTCTTAATGAAACAATTGTTGAAATAGTAATTTTAGAGTTAGGAAATACTTCTTATTCAATTTTTATGATTTTCCCAAATTTTACTATTTGAATTTGTGATTAGGAAAATCATTTAAGGCCTTAAAGTCCTAATAGTAAAGTTTTTAGGATTAATGTTTAATAATAACAAAATATTATTTGGAATCACATTATTTAAGTTGTCAAAGTTTTATTTGGTATTTGAAAGTTTTGTTTAAATTTTTATTGCTGAATTTGAATTCAAAGTTTAAATACTACTTAATCAAGTTTTTAAATTTGGTTCAAAATTATTACACATAAGCATATCCGATTATAATGCAAATAGAAAGATTAAGTTTTTGTGATCATTTTGATATATTATTTGTATTTTTCTAAATTGAAATGAATAAGATATGAATTTTCTAAGTATTAAACATTTTCTGGAATTTCTAATTAACAGACCGCACTTCTGCTACCGGGCCTGAACCTACCCCGAGCTACTGACTAGTGGGCCAGGGCCACGTCAGCTGCCCCGGTGGCCATGACCTGGTCAAAATCATTGACCACTCCCAGGAACTCACAGATGATCATCAAATTCGACGATTTAAGTCGAATTGAGTGAAATGAATTGCTGCACCAGCTTCAGAGGAGCAAGGCGATCACTATGGTGCAAGCGTCGCCACTTTTTGGTCACCGGAGCAAGCTCCGGTGAGCTCGACTGCAGCGGTGCACGGCGGCCTACGGTGCACGGCGAGCTACGGCGACTCCTACAACTTGGTAAAATGCTCAGGAGACGTGGATTCTCACCTGGATGCTTCCAAGGTGCTCGCCGGAGGACATCAGGGACGGAGATGACCACAACTTCGCCGATTCCGGCGAGTCGCTGTAAAGAAAAACGATGAAAATCCGGCGATTGAGGTTGATTGAGTTCGATTCCAGAAGCATGGATGCTCAATCCATCATGGAGGAGCTCCGGGGATTCTCGTTGGGGCTTGGGGAGGCTTATTCCGGCGAGGACGGAGTTCGCCGGAGCTAGGGTTTGCGGTAGGTGACGAGAAAAGCTTCGGGGAAGTAGAAGTAAGGGACCTAGGGTTTCCACTCGGCGGCGGTGAACATTTTTATAGCCACCAGGGGCGGCGGCCATCATCTGGAGCGTCGACGGGGACGGACGGCATCCCAGGCGCCACCGAGCTACTTCCAGGCGAGAGGATGACGATGACCTCCTCCTGATATTTCGAACGAAGCGGTACCGGGCTGGTGTTGGGCTGCGCTGGTGGGCCGACTAGATGGGCTTCGGCCGGTAAACTCCTCTCCCCTATTTTTTTGTCTGTGTCAATTCCTTTTTCATTTTCTTTTATTTTCTGTTTTCTGTTTTCATTTCTAACTCAAATTTTCTATTTTGATTTGCAGGTTCTGGACTAGTGATTTAGTTTGCAGGATTTTGAATTTGAATTTAACTTATCAAATATGAGTATGACACTTCTTATCCAACACAAATTATTAGATAAATTTTATATGTGCATTTGCACATAAAATATAACACACATCATTGGGATTTTATTGTGAATCTTAAGAAGAGATATTTCCAATTAGCTTTTGTGGAACATTTGAAATACTTTGCTAGGTTTTTGAATTCAAGAATTATTGTAAAATACAACTAGCACCTTACTAGTTCATTATATTGTTTTCAAAGGATTTTTATATGGCAGTGACACATGTAAGACTTGAATATGAGTCTTAATGTGCATATATTTTAACTACCACACATTTGAAGCTTTAGTTATACTTCCTAGATTTGACTAAATTATTGCAGTGCTTATGTAGAACCAATAACTTGTACTAGTATGAAAGGACATGATTTTATGCTTAACACTACTATGCCACTCAATGTCATGGAATTGTTATATGGAGTTATACCAATGGCATTAATTATTTTCTAAATACTTAATTTGAAAATATAAACTACCCCTCTTTTACAATGAAGATCTCCTTATCTGAGGTCCACATGCATGATAAGAGGTAAGTGGTTTAGTGGGTAATGAACTGGACTCCTATTAGTAGGGTTGTTACTAAGAATCAATTGTTTGGTTAAAGGTATATCAAGTTTGTATGATTTGCTTATGATCACATAGTGATACATAAGTTGGAATGATACTTGGGTATGTATCCCCAAGTAAATGGATAAAAGGTTCTGGAATTGGATAGAGTGCTATCACTCTCAACCAGGAAGTAGTGTTTCCTCTGAGATGTGATCAATGCACCAAAGACTCTATTAGGCTAAATAAGTTTATAGGTCAAGGTTTAGGATCTGCTCAATCTATATCCAGATGATTCACTCAGTGGAAACTTGTGCATAGATCAAGGTTTCTCATATATCTTTAACAAGATGGGTATCTCCTATGTGGGATGAGTTTAAGTTGGACTCCTACTCCACAATTGGTCTTAGGATGATATCTGCTTATCAGACAAGGTTTCATACTAACCCAATTATCTTAATCAGCAAGCATGATCATGTACTTGACATGGTCATACTATTTCCTTCATCAACTCCCATAGTAAATCCATTTTATTTCCTTCATCAACTCCCTCTACCAAGGATTTATTCTTGGTTGTTCCAACCTTCTGAGATTAAAGATATAATCTCCCCATTGTGTGGTTCATATAGGATCTACTCCACTTCATAACTTCATAGGTCTAAGTATTGGTCACTTCCTAGGGATGGTTCTATTATAGACTAGAAGTAGGGTTTAAGATGTGATCACCCCTTTATCACAAGACTTGTCCTAATTAGAATTTGAATAATGTCTAGAGTCTCCTAGTTAGCCTTTATAGGAATGGCTCTAATGTTCTTAAGTTATCTCACCTAGAGTTAAGGCAAATCTAATAATCAAACTGGTATTAAGTTAACCTCCACACTACTCATATTTGGACTCACTAGATTAGGACATAAGAATATAGAATAGATTTTGATTTAAGAATAAGACTTATGTTGACTTCTTTAGCATGAAAGAAGTAGGGTTTAAAGAATACCATGATGATCTAGGTGTGAATATATATTTGGTTCTAAAATGGTGTGTCAAGCATTTTAGTTTTACCTCACTTATCTCTTTTAATTATTGAGACTATCACTACCCAAAACAAGGTTTTGACAAAGGTCCTATTGAAGTTTATCGCGCTCTAGTTGATGAGCTACTTCAATTCCATCAACTCAAGTGAAACTCCAATCACTTTGATCTATTTTATTTAAATGCGCGAAAATTACCCAGATTTTCTATGCATGAAATGCAATGCACACATCTGTTGTCTCTATTTTATAAGCTCTAATCCTGGGATATTACAGTTGCCGGGGAGGAAGTAGAAGACTTCTGCGAGGGGAGTTTTTCGCACGCACATCCTTTACTTTGTTTTATTGTTTTGCTTTACTTTATTTATTTTACCTGCATCGTTTTATATCAAAAACCCAAAAAAATTAGAATCCTTGGTAGTTGTTATTTCTTTACTTTTAGTTCATCATGTTGATCCCTAAGTACGTTCTGGAGGACCTCTCAGTAGGTAGTGGTTCGATTATTGGCAAAAGTAACATTGAGGAGTTCTTTAATCACATTAGTATGCATGAGGAAGTTGAGGAGAAATCTTTGGTTGAGCTAGCTCCTAGTATTGAAGTTGCTTCTGCCTATTTGATTCATATGTTGGAAACTAGGTTTGCCAGTCTTAATCCTTTTATGCAATACATGTTCCTTAAGCTTCATGAAATTGAGGATCCTGAAAAGAAAGCTTTTATTTTGGAAGCTTTGCGCCTAGAATTTAAAGATGTCGTTTTTGAAGCTAGAAAAGTTCTTAAACGTTTTAATAAACTCGGTTCACCTATAAAGGTTATTAGTACAAACGATGAAGGAGCCGAAATACCTATACCTAGCAAGCTCTTGGGATTGTGTGAAGCTTTCGAAAATAATTTTGACTGGATCTGTCCCAAAAATCTTTTTTGTGATTTGAGTGAACCAAAGCTTGATCACAAAGGGTCTTCTAAAACTTATGTGGATGAAATACAATGCCTTATTGACAAGACCTCTGCAGTTGATCTTAATGCTTCTTCTGAAAATACTTGATTCGCAATTTTCTGCGCCTAGCTCAAAGGCGTTAAAGAAAAGCACTCTTGGGAGATAACCCAATGTGTTATTTTCTGTAATTTTTCTTTTATTTGAGTCTTGGAAGTCATTACGACTGTAATGACCGCTCCTTATCTTGTTTATTTTGTTTTTGTGCCAAGAGAAGCCTCTAATTCGAGTGAGGTAAAGATTTGGGGATGTTGTTGTCCTGAAACTGTTTTCGGTGCTGCACCGTAAAAATTCGTATAAATTCTCTATATATCTTTTAGACCTGCGATTTCTTGTGCATATGCCCCAGGTTATATCCAAAATTTTGTTAGTTTAACACTTTTTGATTTGAGCAACAGAAAACCCCTCAAAAATTCAACCTTTGTCAGCTGTTCAGTTTTGACAGATTTCTGCCAATATTTGTGTTTGCCACTTTATCGCTTTCTTTTGAGTTCTTTTGATCATGGAACTTTTGGAGAAGTTGCTACAGTAGTATTTGCTATATGTGTGGTGGTTTTGAGTTGAAACCTGAAGCAAAAAGAGGTTGATTATATGTTATGCTTGCACTAATGTTGCTAATAGAATTGTGTTTAGTTTTGTATGAAGGAAGTTTTCAAGTGTAGGGATTGGAGAATGATAAGATGAGTTGAAGAATGGACAAAAGCTCAAGCTTGGGGATGCCCATGCATCACCCCAAGAAATATCCAAGAAGTACAAGCGTCAAAGCTTGGGGATGCCCCCGAGGCACCCCTTCTTCATCAGCAAAAATCAGGTCACCTTTCAAAACACTATATTTTTATTGCTTCATGCACTATGTGTTTTTCTTGGAGCGTCAGTTGTTTTAGTTGTCTTAGTTATTTAGTTTGTTTGTTTGCTGCAATAAATGGTTGGACCCCAACAAATTTCTTTTGGAGGAGATGTACTCGTTTTCATTTGCCAAGAACGCTCTAGTTTTCACTCTTATTAAAAATCGAGTGTTCTTCTTTTTCTGCTACTGCTTTTGGTTTTCGTTTTCGCCTTGATTTGCGTTCAGACCTTGCCATATCTTTTCATCAAGGTGTATTTTTGCCTCTGATCTTTATTGGTTTTCATCAAAAGAGGTGTCTTTAAAAATTTCAAATGGTGTTGGAAAAGAGAAAAAGCTTTATGCAAAAAAGTGGTACAAGAAGGAGCTTGTGTAGACTGCGGCTTAGGCTTTTTCATGTCATGCTTGATGTCTTTTTGATAGTATGCTTAGTGGTTTTGCTGTAGCATGACTTGTGTCAAATAACTGAGATTGCTTAATGAGCCTTTGAAAAAAATCATGCGTTGTTTTTATTGTATGGAAGCATTATTTTGGTTTTCTCCTTGATGCTTTATTTGGGTTGACTTGGCGCATGCTCACACATGTTAGACTCTTACAAAGTCGCCAATAGCCTCTATGATCATTTAGTTTTTTACTTTTGATGCCATCTTATGCTTCTTTTAATGTCGTTTTGTCGCTTTGCATGATTATGGTCATTATTGCTCTCTTAGTTGGTCGCTCCCAGTCTTTTGCTAGCCCTCGCCTTGTACTGAGTATGAGCTCTACTCGTGCATCCAACTCCTAAAAGCCAAAGTTTTCCAAAGTGTCCACCACACATACCTACTAGCAATTTCCTATTCCAAGTAAATTTGACTTGCTTTTATTTTCTCTTCAAATTAAACTCTTACCAGTGTTATGCGAAATTCGGTCAGTAAAGCTCTCACGAACCGGAAGCCACACTTTACTTTTTCCTGTTCTTAAAAATTTGACATTGTGGTCTCTTATGTTGAGTTGGTATGCTTGCAAGTTGTAAGTTGGAGACTAGCCCAGCCATGCAGTCATGGGCAAGCTTTCAACATTGCACTTCTTATTTGAGTTGATATCGTGATCTTTTGTTTATGGATGCCCGCGGTGTGAAATGAATTGGGAATCTTGTGGGGATCCTGGAGTTTGTATATGTGTTAGGGAAACGCCGGGCCGCTAATCTAAGCCATGCATAATTCATGGTGGAAATTTGCAGCATACCCATGGTGAACATTCGACGACGCATCTCACAATAAAAAGCTAAACAAATGGCAAATAAAAGAGATGTCGAGGTGTTCATTGTCTGCTTGTCCTGTCATTTTGGTGTGGGCTTGTTCCATGTCATCGGGCACGAAGGTACCCCATTGGCGGTTCTCAATGATATGCATATATTTACAATGACAAGAGCCTTGCTTGGGACTCTAAGTAAAGTAGCATGAGGTTTGGGTACTCTAATTCACGGGGCACGAGGTTTTCAACTTATGATTTGTCAAGCATATGCATCATAATTGTTCTCGCATTAACTTTAACCATTCAAGATGCTTATGATGGGGGCAATGAGAGCTCAAAGCCGGTTAGTACCATAATTTTTGAAGGTTATAAAACTTGTAATCACTGCTTCCCTATGCGAAGGGCCTTTCTTCTACCTTTATGTTGAGTCACCACCTTCTTTCTTTATGCACCATTAAGAGAGCATAGTTGTCATTCTTAGTGTAATATGCATTGTCCCAAAGTTCATTGATTGATTCATATTGTTGGTTTCACTTGTTCTCAAATTATTTGTATCTAGTCGCCCTTTTAAACTTGAAGGTGTCCTATGCATTTATGTTTTGCTCTCTTTGAAGGATAAGCTGAAAACCATTTGTATGTTTTTCCTTATGATTTGAACACACGTTTGACTTTCATTGTTTCATTTTCATGATCTTTTGTTTGTGTTCATTTTCATGTTTATAACATGGTTGCTAAGTTTCTATTGCCAAGATTATATCTTTCATGCCCATGTTTTAAGTTCTTATGATCCCAGCTCACAAATGCTTACATGATCAAGATTGTGTAGGTGCATGTCACCTCAAAAATTATTCTTTGTTATCACTTACCTACTCGAGGACGAGCAGGAGTTAAGCTTGGGGATGCTTGATACGTCTCCAACGTATCTATAATTTTTTATGCTACATGCTTGTTTTTACACCATTTGCCTACTGTTTCGTTACACTTCGTGGCACTTTTATGCATTTTCCGGAACTAACCTATTAACAACTTGCCACAGTGCTAGTTCCCTGTTTTTTGCTGTTTTTGTGTTTCAGAAGTGATACACAGGAAATATTCTCGGAATTGGACGAAACAAGTTCCTGAAGTCTTATTTTACCCGAAAGCTTCCAGAGATCCGAAGGAGAGTAGGAGGCGGGCCACCAGGGGCCCACACATAGGGGTGGCGCAGCCAGCCCCTGGCCCGCGCCACCATGGTGTGAGGCCACCTGGCCCCTCCTCTGACATCGCCCCTTCGCCTATAAAGACCCCCCGACGGAAAAAACCTAAGGACCCGATCACTTTTCCAGAACACATCGCGATCCGCTGCCGCCGTCGACCCAAAGATCGGGAGGGTCCAGAAGCTCTTCCTGGCACCCTGCCGGAGAGGGGAATCGCCACCGGAGGTCTTCTTCATCGTCATGCTTGCCTCCGGAGCGATGAGTGAGTAGTCTACCTTGGACCATGGGTCCATAGCAGTAGCTAGATGGTTGTCTCCTCCACCATGTGCTTCATGTTTAGATCTCATGAGCTGCCTGATGACCCACAAGTATAGGGGATCGCAACAGTCTTCGAGGGAAGTATTACCCAAATTTATTGATTCGACACAAGGGGAGCCAAAGAATATATGTAAGCCTTAACAGATGAGTTGTCAGTTCAGCTGCACCTGGAAACAGTCTTACTCGCAGCGGTTTATCAGTAGCAACAGTTTTATAGTGGTGACAGTAGGAAAACAGTAACAGCAGTAGTAAAATAGCAGCAGTAGAAGTAACGGTTGTAAACAGTAGGAATAAATACTGTAGGCACAGGGATGGATAACGGGCGTTGCATGGATAAGATAATTCATGAAATCAATGAGATACGGGCATTGCAGATAAATAATGATAAAGCATCCTAGTACAAACAATCATAGGCATGTGTTCCGTATATAGTCATACGTGCTCACAAGGAGAAACTTGCACGACATCTTTTGTCCTACCAGCCTGTTGCAGCAGGGCCTCAAGGGAAACTACTGGTAATTAAGGTACTCCTTTTAATAAAGTACCGGAGCAAAGCATTATCACTCGGTGAACACATGTGATCCTCACATCATAGCCATCCCCTCCGGTTATCCCAATTTCTGTCACTTTGGGGCCTCGGGTTCCGGACAACAATATGTGTATACAACTTGTAGGTAAGACCATAAACAACAAGTATCATCATAGAAATAATAACATGTTCAGATCTGAAATCATGGCACTCGGGCCCAAAGTGACAAGCATTAAGCACAACAAGTTGCAACAATGTCATAGGCACTAAATAAAGATACTAGGCACTATGCCCTATCAATCTCATATCAAATTACATGAACAATCTCATCCAATCCCTACCATCCCCTCACCTACAGCGGGGGAATTACTCACACATGGATGGGGGAGTCATGGATGGTCGATGGAGTGACGTCGGTGATGATGGTGATGAAGATCTCCTCCAAATCCCCGTCCCGGCAGGGTGCCAGAACGGAGTTTCTAGTTCCGAATCGCGGTTTCTGATGGCGGCGGCGCAGCGGAAGTCTCTCTGGAAAAAACGCCGTCTCTCCGATATTATTATGTCAGGGGGTATATGTAGGCGAGAGGGGAGGTCGAGAGGGCTGCTGGGGCCTCCTCACGCCAGGGCGGCGCGGCCAGGGCTGGGCCGCGCCACCTGTGTGTGAGGGCCCCTCGAGCCTCCTCTCCGTCCTGTCTTCTGGCTCCGTGGGTCTTCTGGTGAAATAGGATTTTTGATGATTTTTCCCGAATTTTTGCTGAAAGTTGGATTTCTGCACAAAAACGAGACACCAGAGCAATTCTGCTGAAAACAGCGTCAGTCCATGTTAGTTGTATTCAAAACACACAAATTAGAGGAGAAACAATAGCAAAAGTGTTCGGGAAAGTAGATACGTTTTGGACGTATCAACTCCCCCCAAGCTTAGCTATTTGCTTGTCCTCAAGCAATTCAGTTAACAACTGAGAGCGATAAAAGAAACTTTCACGAACACATTTGCTCATATGATGTATACATACTAACTATGTGATCAAGTACTCAGGCAATTCATAATAAGAAATATGCAACCAATGTCACCTCATAGTCAAGCAATCTATGAAAGAGTGTCGATGCACTAATAACAAGTGACATGTGCATGAGAAGCTACAAGATTGTAATATGCATAAATGACATGAGAGAATGGTATCCCACTTGCCTTTATTTGTAGAGCAAAACATAAATGCTGAGGCACCTCTGAAGTCCAAGGGAAGACTAGAAGTAGAAATATCAAAGATACAAGCATCATAGTTATACCACAATTAACCGTGTTCTGGGACAAGCACATTACACTAAGAATAACAGCTATGCTCTCAAGAAGTGCTTAAAAGTTAGAAGGTGATGACTCAACATAAAAGTAAACGAATGACCCTTCGCAGAGGGAAGCAGGGATTTAACATGTGCTAGAGCTTTTCATTTGTAAAACAGAGATAAAAAGGTTCTTTTGAGAGGTGGTTGTTCTATGTCAACGACTAGCAATGGGGACTTACTATCTTCCATAATAAACAAGTGAGAGCGGTTCTGAGTTCTTTGAAATTTGGCACATTGGTGCTCTTTTATAAAGCTTTGGCACTCCTCCCCACCTTTTTCCTTTCTCAAACCATGGCTAACCGATTCCATCGGGTGCCCACCAACTTTCACAATCCTTTGGAGGAGTGCCTTTTTTCTTTCTTTTAGAATTAAGATTATAATGGTCTGACCAGCTCCCTTGCAAAATTAATGACGAGCAGATGAAGCTGCCTAGTCGAGGGGTACTTAATTTAATATGGAAGATAGCAATTCCGACTACTACGTCCCCATGAGCTAAAAATAGTGGCACAAAATGAGAAGTAGTTGAAAGTTTTGAAAGGTAGCACATGAAAATTTACTTGGAATGGCTTACAAATACCATGCATAGGAATTTATAGTGGACTTTTTGGGAGACTTGGTTTTGGTAATTGGATGCACGAGTAGAGCTCATACTCAGTACAAGTGAAGGCTAGCAAAAGACTGGGAAGCGACAATCGAGAGAGCAAAACTGTCATAATCATGCTTGCGACAAAACAAAATTAATATAGGCATAAAAATGATACAAGAACTCTGAGGCAATTTAGATCATCGAGGCTTAATTGACTTTTTGTTCAGTCATATGCATGCTTGAGCATGTGCCAAGTCGATTCAAATGAAGCTTTCAGAGGTGGATACCACAATATCATACCATACTATGAATAAAACAATGCATGCAAGCGTCTACATGACATGCTACAGGCTAATAGTAAATTGAAACTAATCATATGAGAGCAAGAACTACAAAGCATCCATTAGATGACATATACCTTACATGAACTGACTAAGCATGTCCACATAGTTGAGTATATGTACAAAAATGAAAACAAATAGAGTTCATACCAGCCTCTTACCACAACTCGGATTGTCATATGTCGTCATTATTGCTCTTCACTTGTGTGGCTTGAATAATATAGAGTGAATACCAAGCTCCAATAGAGTAACGGAAAAATGAACTCTGCAACAAACTTTACAAAACCAAAGAAGAACAACAAATATTTTTGGAGTTTTCGATTTTTGAAAGCAAAAGCAGAAGGAAATAGCAACCAAGCAAAATATTTTTGGGTTTTTCAAGTAGCAAACCGAAATAGCAAGTAAAGCAAACCAAAGGTAGAAAACTAAAGAACCAAATAGAGAGAAACAACGGAAATATTTTTGGTCTTTTTGTGTTTTGGAAAGCAGAAGTAAGAACTAGAACAATAAAGAAAGCGAAACATGAATATACAAAGGTCCGACAGAATATGATATGTAGATGAGTGAATCTTTGGCGTACCTCCCCCCAAGCTTAGGCTTTTGGCCTAAGTGGAGATCAATGCCGGCTCTGGTAGCTGCTCCAAGCCGGTGGGTCATCATAGGAGTAATCGTACCCTGGTTCCCGTGAAGATGAAGCTGATGGCGCATAATCATAATAAGGCTGCCCGTATGGGAAATTCATAGTGTTGGAGGGTTGTCCCGACCCCTCGGCGCCTTCTTCATCGTGCACAGGCGGCGGGTGCTCCCCTATGTACGCGTCAAGCTCATCTTCAGTAAGCGACCATCCATTCCTGCGATCAAGGTTAAACAAAAGAGGTGCAGGCAAACGGATTGATCGTTCAGTCTTTACTACCTTCCAGGTAGTCTTCTTGAAAAGGGTTAGCTCAAATGTTAAATTGATCAAACTGGCAGGAGGAGAAATAAACTTATGTTGAACCATAGCATCAAGGCCAAGTTTCTCCTCGGGGAACTGAAAATCTCTAAAATGAGGCAAAACACCATGAAAAGCTAACAGGCGTGAAGCTATAAGCCCCCCACAGATTCCCCCTTTCCCACGATTAATATCAAGACGGAAAGCTATTAAGGCACCCAAATTGTAAGTTCTATCGCACCTTAAAGCAGCAGCAATAAAAGCTAAATCATGGAGAGACAATTTACTTGCAGCTTTCCTAGCAAGAACACATTTGGTAATGAAGAAGGCGAAATATCGAATGGATGGGAAATGAATGTTTCGAATTTTACCACCCTCTCCTGTGAAGCTTCTTCCTTGACAAATCTCCTCGTATAGTTCTAACAATTGCCTTGGTTGTCGTCTTATCTTCTCGAGCGATCCCCACTGTGGTACTCTAATAGCTGTACAGAAAACATCAAGAGGCAAGTCCACAGATTTGTTATAAATTTTATAATGAACCATGGGATTAGAAGTGGACCAACTAAATCTGAAATCCTGCACCACAGACATTGTTAGTTTAACATATTGGGGAGGTTCACCCTCAACAAAATATTCTAATCCCGCATTAGAAAGCAAGGTTTGAAAATCTTGTAGGATTCCAGCAGCACTCAAGAATGCTGAGCATGGGTAGAGTGAAGGAAAAACCTTCTCTTCACGGTGAACTTTCATAACATCATGCACTTCTAGTTCATGTTGAGAGAGTTGATACACATTCTCCTCCATTTCTGAAATTTTTCAACAAACTCATAAAAAGTGATTTAAGGACAAGCAAATGTAGGAACTACTATAGAGGGTCACTAGAGAGCTATCATGCATCAAAGTAATCTTTCTAAACAATAGAACAAGCATGCATACTCATTTATACTGTCACCTACAATGCTAAAATACTCAAGAAATACTCTACCAAAAGAAAATCTACTTGGACAAGTGGAGGAGTCACATACCGGAGAGCAAATGATCCAAGTTTCAGCAAAAATGTTGGGCTGAACAAGGAGATCGAAAAATCCAGGTGAAGAACAGCAAGAACTCGAGTTTGGGCAAATGGGGCGGTGTTTTTCGGGAGAGAGAAAGAGCAGGGGAAGAAGAGATGAGTGAGGTGCCTGGTGGGGCCCCCTCACACATGGGTGGCGCGGCCAGGGCTGGGCCGCGCCACCTGTGTGTGAGGTGGCGTGGCTGCCCCACCCGGTGCCTCCCAGGTGTCTCTCTGCCCCATTTTTGACATAAAAATTTATAAAGAATTTTCTGGAATTTTTCGAGAAACTTTATTTTCGAGGATTTTTCAGAAATTGGCATATCGATAAAACTCAGGAAAAACGAGGATGAAAAGATTTCAAGCAAATCAAACTAAGCATGCAGCAGCTCTGAGATACTCTTAATCATACAACTAAACTGAAGGAATAAAATTTGATGAAATTAAATGCAAGTGAGATGGAGTGGATGCGGTGAAAACGAAGTTTCGTTCATATAAATTCACTTTGCTAACAAGGTTGATCAAGTCTTGTTACCAAACTAACTTTATATGAGGCAAAACTTTGCACTTCACTTAATGCTTATGTTACCTCAACTTTGATAGGTATATCCCCAACCATAAAAATTTGATATTCTTCCTTGGACTTTTGCTCTGAACAAATAATTTGACCAACTTTGATGGTCTCAACATGCTTGATTGAGTTTAGAGCATTTCTCCTATCAATCTTCTTGGGAAAATAAACTGTATATTCTTTGTCATTAACATTAAAAGTGACTTTTCCTTGATTGCAATTAATAACAGCACCTGCAGTGTTTAGAAAAGGTCTTCCAAGAATAATAAACATATTATCATCTTCAGGCATTTCCAACACAACAAAATCAGTTAGTATTAAACAGCTGTTAGCAACTTGAACACGAACATTCTCACATATACCAATAGGAATAGTAGTAGACTTATCAGCCATCTGCAAGGATATATCAGTTGAAACCAATTTTTCTAGATCAAGTCTCTTATAAAGAGAAAAAGGCATGACACTAACTCCAGCTCCCAAATCACATAAAGCAGTTCTAACATAGTTATTTTTAATGGAGCAAGGAATAGTTGGTATACCTGGATCTCCAAGCTTCTCTGGAACTTTACCATCAAAAGAATAGTTAGCAAGCAAAGTGGAAATTTCCTCACTAGGAATTTTCCTTTTGTTAGTGACAATATCTTTCATATATTTTGCATAAGGAGGCATTCTAATAGCATCAGTCAAAGGAATTTGCAAAAATAAAGGTCTCATCCATTCACAAAACCTGTTGTAGTGTTCTTCTTCCTTGGACTTGTGTTTCTTACTAGGAAAAGGCATTGGCTTCTGTACCCAAGGTTCCCTCTCCTTGCCATGCTTGTTGGCAATGAAGTCTTCTTTGGTGTACTTTACATTTTTATCACTCTTTTCCGGTTCTTCTTCGGCTTCTTCTTTATCTTCTTCTTTATCATATCCTGGTTCTGTATCAGCATCAGAAATAGAAACACTGTTAGGATCTTTACATGCATCAGAGGATTCTGCAGTTGTTTTATGCTTCTTCTTCTTCTTGGGAGGAATATCATCACTTGAAGTGCGTTGAGAATCTTGCTCAACCCTCTTAGGATGTCCTTCAGGATATAATGGGTCTTGAGTAGCAGCACCACTTCTTGTGCGTATTTCACATGCTTGCTTCTCTCTTGCAGCATTAACTAGCAGGTCTTGCTGTACCTTGGTAAGCTGATCAATTTGTGTTTGAATCATTTGAAAATGTTTAGCAAGTATCTTCACATCATTGGCGGTTCTCTCCACAATATCCTGCATCTTGTTAATAACTCTAAAATTCTCCAACAGATGATTATGCACCATTCTATTAAAATTTTCTTGCTTGACAATAAAATTATCAAACTCATCTAAGCATTGATCAGGAGGTTTAGTGTAAGGAATATCTCTTTCATCAAAGCGTTGGAGAGAGTGTACCTCAATAGTAGGTGAGCGAGGGATTGGCTTACATAATTCTTCAATAGGAGGTAAATTCTTCACATCTTCGGCCTTAATACCTTTCTCCTTAAGAGATTTCTTAGCCTCCTTCATAACTTCATCATTTAATTCAATCATCCCTCTCTTCTTCGGCGTAGGCTCTGTAGATGGCGCAGGAGTGGGTGCTGGTGTTGGCTCAACTAAAATCCAATCATCATGATTCCGGCTTATTTTAGCCATTAACTCCTCTGCTTCAGCCGGAGTTCTTTCCCTGAAAACACAACCAGCACAACTATCCAAATATGACTTAGATTCATCCGTTAGTCCATTATAAAATATATCAAGAAGTTCATTTTTAGGCAATGGTTCTTTAGGCAAAGCTCTAATTAAAGAACAAAACCTCGTCCAAGATTCAGGCAATTTCTCTCCTTTTCCCTGTTCAAAATCAAAGATTTTCTGCACAGCAGCATGTTGAGCACTAGCGGGAAAATATTTCTGGAAGAAAGCATTAACTAAAGCAATAGGACTAGTAAGAGATCCAGGAGACAAGCTATTAAACCAAATTTTAGCAGCATCTTTCAATGAGAAAGGAAAAATCTTAGCAACAAAGTAAGTGCGGAGCTTAATATCATCAGAAAACAAATTACTCAAAGTAGAAAGCTCATTCATGTGCTCCATAGCACTCTCATCCTTAGTACCACAAAAAGGAGTTTTCTCAACAATAGATATGTAAGATAAATCCAAAGAGAAATCATAATCCTTGTCTCTAATATTTATAGGAGAAGCAGCAAACTTAGGATCAGGAGACAAATTATATCTAACAGAACGTCTAGCAAGAAGTTTTTTAACATTACCTGCATCACGAGCAGCACGTGCTTCTGCAATAAAATCATCATTAAGCTCAATATAAGCATCATCATCATAATCATCACTAGAACATTCCCTAGACTCAGGTGAACTAACAGGTGTAACAGTGGTGTTTCCCAACTTAGCTCTAGCAATAGTAGCCTCTAAAAAGGAACCTAGTGAACCTCTCTCATCAAGCACAGTAGAAGCATCATCTAAATTATCAGTGGCACTTTCAATCTCAGCAGAAGTAGTAGCAGTAACGTGTGGGTGTGGTGGTGTAAGCAACTTACTCATAACAGATGGCGAATCAAGAGCAACAGAGGTGTTGAGAGTCGTACCTCTTCTTGTAGTGGATGGCAATATAGGAACTTTTCCATCACGAGGTTTACCCATGATGAAAGGATTACAGCGAACAATATGAATACCAAGTGAACTTACAGATAAAGCTATGCTCCCCGGCAATGGCGCCAGAAAATAGTCTTGATGACCCACAAGTATAGGGGATCGCAACAATCTTCGAGGGAAGTATTACCCAAATTTATTGATTCGACACAAGGGGAGCCAAAGAATATATGTAAGCCTTAACAGATGAGTTGTCAGTTCAGCTGCACCTGGAAACAGTATTACTCGCAGCGGTTTATCAGTAGCAACAATTTTATAGTGGTGACAGTAGGAAAACAGTAACAACAGTAGTAAAATAGCAGCAGTAGAAGTAACGGTTGTAAACAGTAGGAATAAATACTGTAGGCATAGGGATGGATAACGGGCGTTGCATGGATAAGATAATTCATGAAATCAATGAGATACGGGCATTGCAGATAAATAATGATAAAGCATCCTAGTACAAACAATCATAGGCATGTGTTCCGTATATAGTCGTACGTGCTCACAAGGAGAAACTTGCACGACATCTTTTGTCCTACCAGCCTGTTGCAGCAGGGCCTCAAGGGAAACTACTGGTAATTAAGGTACTCCTTTTAATAAAGTACCAGAGCAAAGCATTAGCACTCGGTGAACACATGTGATCCTCACATCATAACCATCCCCTCCGGTTATCCCAATTTCTGTCACTTTGGGGCCTCGGGTTCCGGACAACAATATGTGTATACAACTTGTAGGTAAGACCATAAACAACAAGTATCATCATAGAAATAATAACATGTTCAGATCTGAAATCATGGCACTCGGACCCAAAGTGACAAGCATTAAGCACAACAAGTTGCAACAATGTCATAGGCACTAAATAAAGATACTAGGCACTATGCCCTATCAATCTCATATCAAATTACATGAACAATCTCATCCAATCCCTACCATCCCCTCACCTACAGCGGGGGAATTACTCACACATGGATGGGGGAGTCATGGATGATCGATGGAGGAGCGTCGATGGTGATGGTGATGAAGATCTCCTCCGAATCCCCGTCCCGGCAGGGTGCCAGAACGGAGTTTCTGGTTCCGAATCGCGGTTTCTGATGGCGGCGGCGCAGCGGAAGTCTATCTGGGAAAAACGCCATCTCCCCGATATTAAGTCGTCAGGGGGTATATGTACGCGAGACGGGAGGTCGAGAGGGGGCCTGGGGCCACCTCACATAGGGGTGGCGCGACCAGGGCTGGGCCGCGCCACCACCTTGTGACGGTGCCTCGAGCCACTTCTCCCTCCGGTCTTCTGGCTCCGTGGGTCTTCTGGTGAAATATGATTTTTGGTGATTTTTCCCGAATTTTTACTGGAAGTTGAATTTCTGCACAAAAACGAGACACCAGAGCAATTCTGCTGAAAACAGCGTCAGTCCGTGTTAGTTGTATTCAAAACACACAAATTAGAGGAGAAACAATAGCAAAAGTGTTCGGGAAAGTAGATACGTTTTGGACGTATCACTGCCCTACATGATTGAGATCACCGTTATGTAATTCTACATGTTTGGTTTGTTGGGATCCGATGAATATTGGTGTTTATGATTGAGTTGCTATACTGAATATTATCTTATGTTATCTCTATGTTGTTTATGATCTTGCATGCTCTCCGTTGTTAGTAGCTATCTTGGCCGAGTAGTTGCTAGTGACTCCAAGAGGGGGTATTTATGCTCGATAGTGGGTTCATGCCTCTATTTAACCTGGGGGAGTGACAGAAACCTCTAAGGTTGTAGATGTGTTGTTGCTACTAGGGAGAAAATAACATTCATATGCTCAAGGGCATATGCTTTGTTTACATTACGCACTTTGCTTAATGCAATTATTTGTTGTTCGTAACTTAATACTTGTGGAGTTCTCGGATTGATTCGCCACAAGTGGATTATTAGTCATAGACGCGGTTGGATGGCGGTCTATGTATTTTGTTGTAATGCCCAGAGTAATTCTCATAGTGATCTTCTTGACATATCACGTTTATCTTTATTCTATCAATTGCTCAACTGTAATTTGTTTACCCAGCATGTGTTATTTATCTTATGGAGAGACACCACTAGTGAACTGTGGACCTCGGTCCTATTTCCATCATATTGCTATCACCTGTTTACTTTACTCGCACTGTTTATTTTACTCGCATACTCTATTGTTTTCCACTCGATACGCTCATAACCTTTGTTTCAAGCAAACCGGTGAGATTGACAACCTCATCGTAAGTTGGGAACAAAGTACTTGGTTGTGTGTGTGCAGGTTCCACGTTGCTTCTGGCCGAAGACGAGTCAACAAGTTCGCCCTTATTGGAGTGTTACTAAGCCAGTCTGCATCACCTTCAGTCGTTTGTCTCTCCTCTCCAAGAACGATTAAACCTTGGTTTCTTAACCAAGGGAAAACTAGCTGCTATACTCATCACACCTTCCTCTTGGGGTTCCCAACGGGCTGGTCATTCACCACGCATCAGCAGTTCCCCGAGGAGAAACTTGATCTTAATTCTATGATTCATCATTAGTTTATTTCTCCTCCTGCTAGTTTGATTAATTTAACATTTGAGCTAACTTTTTTCAAGAAGACTACCTGGAGGGTAGTAAAGACTGATCGATCAGTCCATTTGCCTACACCTCTTTTGTTTAACCTTGATCGCAGGAATGGATGGTCGCTTACAGAAGATGAGCTTGATACGTACGTAGAGGAGCACCCGCCGCCTGTGCACGATGAGGAGGGCGCCGAGGAGTCGGGTCAGCCCTCCAACATTGCGAATTTCCCATATGAGCAACCTTGTTATGATTATACGCCATCAGCTTCATCTTCACGAGAGCCGGGGTACGATTACACCTATGATGACCCACCAGCCTGGGGCAGCTATCAGAGTCGAAATTGATCTCCACTTAGGGCAAAAGCCTAAGCTTGGGGGGAGGTACGCCGACGATGCACTCATCTACATATTATATTTTGTCAGACCTTTGTATATCCATGTTTCGCCTTCTTTATTATTCTAGTTCTTACTTCTGCTTTCCAAAACACAAAAAGACCAAAAATATTTCCGTTGTTTCTCTCTATTTGGTTCTTTAGTTTTCTACCTTTGGTTTGCTTTACTTGCTATTTTCGGTTTGCCACTTGAAAAACCCCAAAAATATTTGTTGTTCTTCTTCGGTTTTGTAAAGTTTGTTGCAGAGTTCAGTCTCCCGTTACTCCATTGGAGCTTGGTATTCACTTTATATTATTCAAGCCACACAAGTGAAGAGCAATAATGATGATATATGACAATCCGAGATGTGGTAAAAGGCTGGTATGAACTCTATTTGCTTTCATTTTTGTACATATACTCATCCATGTGGACATGCTTAGTCGGTTCATGTAAGGTATATGTTATCTAATGGATGCTTTGTAGTTCTTGCTTTCTTATGATCAGTTTCAATTTACTAATAGCTTGTAGCATGTCATGTAGAGGCTTGCATGCATTGTTTTATTCATAATATGGTATGTTATTGTGGTATCCGCCTCTAAAAAGTTTCATTTGAATCGACTTGGCACATGCTCAAGCATGCATATGACTAAACAAAAAGTCAATTAAGCCTCGATGATCTAAATTGCCTCAGAGTTTTTATATCATTTTTATGCCTATATTAATTTTGTTTTGTCGCAAGCATGATTATGATAGTTATTGCTCTCTCGATTGTCGCTTCCCAGTCTTTTGCTAGCCTTCACTTGTACTGAGTATGAGCTCTACTCGTGCATCCAATTACCAAAAACCAAGTCTTCCAAAGAGTCCACTATAAATTCCTATGCATGGTATTTGTAAGCCATTCCAAGTAAATTTTCATGTGCTACCTTTCAAAACTTTCAACTACTTCTCATTTTGTGCCACTGTTTTTAGCTCATGGGGACGTAGTGGTCGGAATTGCTATCTTCCATATTAAATTAAGTACCCCTCGACTAGGCAGCTTCATCTGCTCGTCATTAATTTGCATGAGAGCTGGTCAGACCATTATAATCTAATTCTAAAAAAAAGAAAAAAGGCACTCCTCCAATGGAATGTGAAAGTTGGTGGGCACCCGATGGAATCGGTTAGCCGTGGTTTGAGAAAGGAAAAAGGTGGGGAGGAGTGCCAAAGCTTTATAAAAGAGCACCAATGTGCCAAAATTTCAAAGAACTCAGAACCGCTCTCACTTATTTATTATGGAAGATAGCAAGTCCCCATTGCTAGTCGTTGACATAGAACAACCACTTCTCAAAATAAATTTTTATCTCTGTTTTACAAATGAAAAGCTCTAGCACATGTTAAATCACTGCTTCCCTCTGTGAAGGGCCTTTCTCTTACTTTTATGTTGAGTCTTCACTTTCTAACTTTAAGCACTTCTTGAGAGCATAGCTGTTATTCTTAGTGTAATGTGCTTGTCCCAGAACACGGTTAATTGTGGTATAACTTTGATGCTTGTATCTTTGATATTTCTACTTCTAGTCTTCTCTTGAACTTCAGAGGTGCCTCAGCATTTATGTTTTGCTCCACAAATAAAGGCAAGCAGGATACCACTCTTTCATATCATTTATGCATATTATAATCTTGTTAGCTTCTTATTTTCATGTTACTTCTTATTGGTATGTTGGCACTCTTTCATAGCTTGCTTAACTATGAGGTAGCATTAGCTGCATATTTCTTATTATGAATGCTTGAGTACTTGATCATATAGTAAGTATATATACATCTATGAAGCAAATGTGTTCATGAAAGTTTCTTTTATCGCTCTCAGTTGTTAACTGAATTGCTTGAGGATAAGCAAATAGCTAAGCTTGGGGGGAGTTGATACGTCCAAAACGTATCTACTTTCCCGAACACTTTTGCTATTGTTTCTCCTCTAATTTGTGTGTTTTGAATACAACTAACACGGACTGACGCTGTTTTCAGCAGAATTGCTCTGGTGTCTCGTTTTTGTGCAGAAATCCAACTTTCAGTAAAAATTCGGGAAAAATCATCAAAAATCCTATTTCACCAGAAGACCCACGGAGCCAGAAGACAGGACGGAGAGGAGGCTCGAGGGGCCCTCACACACAGGTGGCGCGGCCCAGCCCTGGCCGCGCCGCCCTGGCGTGAGGAGGCCCCAGCAGCCCTCTCGACCTCCCCTCTCCCCTACATATACCCCCTGACATAATAATATCAGAGAGACAGCGTTTTTTCCAGAGAGACTTCCGCTGCGCCGCCGCCATCAGAAACCGCGATTCGGAACCAGAAACTCCGTTCTGGCTCCCTGCCGGGACGGGGATTTGGAGGAGATCTTCATCACCATCATCACCGACGTCACTCCATCGACCATCCATGACTCCCCCATCCATGTGTGAGTAATTCCCCCGCTGTAGGTGAGGGGATGGTAGGGATTGGATGAGATTGTTCATGTAATTTGATATGAGATTGTTAGGGCATAGTGCCTAGTATCTTTATTTAGTGCCTATGACATTGTTGCAACTTGTTGTGCTTAATGCTTGTCACTTTGGGCCCGAGTGCCATGATTTCAGATCTGAACATGTTATTATTTCTATGATGATACTTGTTGTTTATGGTCTTACCTACAAGTTGTATACACATATTGTTGTCCGGAACCCGAGGCCCCAAAGTGACAGAAATTGGGATAACTGGAGGGGATGGCTATGATGTGAGGATCACATGTGTTCACCGAGTGCTAATGCTTTGCTTCGGTACTTTATTAAAAGGAGTACCTTAATTACCAGTAGTTTCCTTTGAGGCCCTGCTGCAACAGGCTGGTAGGACAAAAGATGTCGTGCAAGTTTCTCCTTGTGAGCACGTACGACTATATACGGAACACATGCCTATGATTGTTTGTACTAGGATGCTTTATCATTATTTATCTGCAATGCCCATGTCTCATTGATTTAATGAATTATCTTATCCATGCAACGCCCGTAATCCATCCCTATGCCTACAGTATTTGTTCCTACTGTTTACTACTGTTACTATTACCGCTGCTATTTTACTACTGCTGTTACTATTTCACTACTGTCACCACTATACAACTGTTGCTACTGATAAACCACTGCGAGCAAGACTGTTTCCAGGTGCAGCTGAATTGACAACTCATCTGTTAAGGCTTACATATATTCTTTGGCTCCCCTTGTGTCGAATCAATAAATTTGGGTAATACTTCCCTCGAAGACTGTTGCGATCCCCTATACTTGTGGGTCATCAATAGGTGGTGTATAAAAAACATCCCAAGTATCTCTCTCTCATATCAATTTTGAAGGGGACACACTTGACCTATATGTGTATTTTGGTGCTAATGACAAATGAACTCAAATTGAAATAATCATTGCACATCTCCTATGAAATAATAGGTTAGATACATTGACTTTCTATTGATAAAATATTTGTTGATTCAATTAAAGTAAAAGGTTATATTAAAGTTTCGATCGGTTAATAACATTGTAATTGCCCCTGCCAGTATCAGAACTGATAATAAAAGTAGGAACGCTGTCACTAGAACGGGCCACACAGAAAGTGGTTAATAAATGATCTAGACAAAAATTTCATATTTTTCAAAGTGGTTAACCCCTCAATAAACTTGACTCATGAAGGATTCACAAAATTAACTTCACCAAATTTAAGATACAATTTGTATGCAATGCTATTATTTCTATTTGTATTTGACATTTCAATGTTCATCAACAAGATAACAAATGTTAAAATATTACTTAATCACAACATTTTAACCAACAAAATGGTTGTTTTCCATAACCCTAGTCCACACCTTTATTTATTAATTTATTTTGGAGACTCTTATTTAAATTCTTGCTAATGAGTTGTCTAAAATGCATGTCGTATATAGGTGTAGGCTAGAAACACTACTTTGGACTTGAAGGTTCATGTGTTGCAAATCATGACTATTGAGGACAATCATGAATGACACATGGAATAATATCATAGCTTTGGCCGAGTGCCAAGCAAGGTGGCAAACCCACAATCCAGATTTTAAATTGCCATAATCATGCAAGATAGTGAATACTTGTTTGATTTTGTGAGAGGAAGAACTTTCTAACAAACTACAACTTTGCTTTATAGCTTCAATAACTTTATTTTGCAACCATCCACCCGCAAAAGATATGTGGGATCTCTATATTACATAGAAATATCGTATCCCAACTCCTAACAACAAAATATCAAACACTTTACCAAGACTATTACACTATATTCCACTTGAGAGTTGGCTAGTATCTTGTGTTACCACCTTCTCTCTTTTTATTTCTTCTTTCTCTATATATATAGCCTTAACAATGGCATGGATCATTAAAAAATAATGGGATGGCAATATGAACTAATGTTAGATCTTTGACATGTGTCAAGATCAACCACAATTCTTAATATGTAAATCATCTGGGCACTTCTAAACTAATTTTGGAAGATTTAAGTATTTTTATCGGCGGATTCACGATGATAAGTAGTACACAGTAGAATTTTTTTGTAGACATATATGTCTCCTCGGAATATTGTGAATCTCTTTTTAACACTCTTTCCCTTGTTAGATAAATTATACTCTCTCCGATCAGAAATAAGTCTTGGTGACTTAGTATAAACTTTTATACTAAGTTAGTATAAAATTGTCGATACTTATCTTCAATTGGAGGGAGTATACAAAGAACAAATCACAAAAGTAACAAAATTGTGCTTTAAGATTTATACAACACTTTCTTCTCCTTGTTTTAAAATACTAATATGCATTATATTCTATTGAAATTTTAAAACCGAAAGTAGAAAATATATTTTCTAGGAAAAAATAAAAGAAAATATATACCTTGGACCTGAAAAAGGGGGAGAATATGAACGCGCGCAGTAGGGATCCAATAAAATCTTGCGGCGCAGCCGAAACAAGGCATAAAACCCCCAGCCCGGCCCAGTGATACGTTGCAAACGTATCTATAATTTTTGATGCTCCATACTTGTTTTACACCAATTGCTATATGTTTTGTCTACACTTTGTGGCACTTTTATGATTTATTTGGACTAACCTACTAATAGTTGAAAAAGTGCACAATGTTCTTGTTTTACACTTTGATGTGTAGGAATTACCAAGAATACAAGTGGAAACCTTGTTGGAGTCAAATTGGGGCTTTCCAGATTTCTGTGTCAGAACTCTTTTTGAAGATGGTCACGTTACGGGTCAAAGATGGCGTCAAATGGAAAACTATTCAACTACAAAGTTGTAGAAAATTTCACGAAAAACGTTCTGGACATAAAATTCACTTGATTCCGAGTCCGACGGCCGAGTTAGGCCCGATTTACTGCGGCCCAAGAGGGGGAGACAGAAATCCGTGAAGCTATATAAAGGGAGAAAACCAAACTCGTGGGGGACACCTCCACCCACGAATTTGCAGCCACTAGAGCCACGTTTTCGTCCCCCCCATGGATCCCATCTCCATGGGGGAGGGCTCCCATGAAGCCATGAAGGAAGGGGGCTAAGGGGCGGCGCTCCCCCATGATGCCGGCGGCGGGGGAGTCCCCCGCGCCGCCGCCCGCGCCCCTCGCTGCTCATTGATGTCTACGCACGCGTCTGTTCTTGTAGACAGTGTTGGGCCTCCAAGTGCAGAGGTTTGTAGAGCAGCAGCAAGTTTCCCTTAAGTGGATCACCCAAGGTTTATCGAACTCAGGGAGGAAGAGGTCAAAGCTATCCCTCTCAAGCAACCCTGCAATTACGATACAGAAAGTCTCTTGTGTCCCCAACACACCCAATACACTTGTCAGATGTATAGGTGCACTAATTCGGCGAAGAGATAGTGAAATACAAGTAGTAGTGATGATTATAAGTAGTAAATATAATATGAAATAAGTATCGCTGCGAGCAAACATGTAACAAAACTGAATGTAAACGGTGTGCAATGCTTGGAAACAAGGCATAGGGATCATACTTTCACTAGTGGACACACTCTCAACAAATATAACATAATTTAACCAATAGATACTATCATCAATATGCAACTCAAAACAATTCTCCAATGGAAAACAAACACTAATCATGCGTAGGGCTACGAAGCACTCCTCAAAGTCCGTATTTCCCCAAACTAGATTGTCCCACACTGTCACCGTGAATGCACTAGATGGTTCCAACAAACACCAACAATTCATAGAGACATTAACCAAAAAGACACACATGATGCGCACACTGTCACCGTCACACCATGATACAAGGTATCTCCGGAGTTTATAAATATAAAGCACGGGAGTAGCATAATATCTGAATAATAACATCTACCAATTCAACTAGATACAAAGCTCACGGTCACATAAAGATCACAGCATGGGAGAGAGAGGTGAACCACATAGCTACCGGTAGAGCCCTCAGCCCCGGGGGAGAACTACTCCCTCCTCATCAAAGGAGACAGCAAGGTTGATGGAGATGGCGGTGAGGTCGATGGAGACGGTGGAGACGGCAATGGAGACCGATGGAGATGGCTCCGGGGGCACTTCCCCATCCCGGCAGGGTGCCGGAACAGAGACTTCTGTCCCCCAAAATTCGTCGGCGGTGGCAGCGGCGGAGATGCGGAACTCTTTCTGGAATTTTGCCGATTGTTTTAGGGTTTTCCATCAAGAGGCTTTTTATAGGCGAAGGGGCATTGTCAGGAGGTGACCAGGGTGGTCACACAATGGGTGGGCGCGGCCAGGGGCTGGGCCACGCCCCCCTGTTGTGTGGGCAGCCCCTGGCTCCCCCTCCGGCTCTCGTTTGGTCTTCGGTCCTCTTCCGGAAAAAATAAGACTTCTGGAACTTGTTTCGTCCAATTCCGAGAATATTTCCTGTGTAGCATTTCTGAAACACAAAAACAGCAGAAAACAGGGAACTCGCACTGTGGCATCTTGTTAGTAGGTTAGTTCCAGAAATCGCATAAAAACGCCACGAAGTGTAATGAAACACAAGGCAAATGGTGTAAAAACATGCATGGAGCATCAAAAATTATAGATACGTTTGAGACGTATCAGCATCCCCAAGCTTAACTCCTGCTCGTCCTCGAGTAGGTAAGTGATAACAAAAGAATAATTTTTGAGGTGACATGCACCATCACAATCTTGATCATCTATATAAAGCATTGAGTGTTGAGATCAAAGTACTCAAAACATGGGCATGAAGATATAATCTTGACAATAAGAAACTTAGCAACCATGTTATAGCATGAAAAGAAACACAAAGGAAAGATCATGAAAATGAAACAATGAAAATCACGTGTGTGTTTCAACCATATGGAAAACATAGCAAATGGTTTTAAGCTTGTCCCTCATGGAGTAGCAAAACATAAATGCATAGGACACCTTCAAGTTAAAGAGGGTGACTAGATACAAGTAATTTAAGAACAGGCAAAACCATAATCATGAATCAATCAATAATAAACTTTGGGACTATGCACATTATACTCAGAATGACAACTATGCTCTCTTAGACGGTGCATAAAGGTAGAAGGTGGAGACTCAACATAAAAGTAAAAGAAAGGCCCTTTGTAGAGGGAAGCAGTGATTAAACATGTGCTAGAGCTTTTCATTTGTAAAACAGAGAGATAAAAACTGGATTTTGAGAGGTGGTTGTTTTTGTCAACGACTGGCAATGGGGTTCTTACTATCTTCCATACAAAAAGTAAGCAAGTTTTTGAGAGAGGGATTGGCACTTTGGTGCTCTTTTATAAAGCTTGGCACTCCTCCCCACCTTTTTCCTTTCAGAAACCATGGCTAACCGATTCCATCGGGTGCCCACCAACGTTCACATACCATGGAGGAGTGCCTTTTTTTCTTTCTTTTTTCTCTTTTTTTTGGAATAAGACAATATGGAAGATAGCAAATCCGACCACTACGTCCCCATGAGCTAAAAACAGTGTCACAAAACGAGAAGTGTTTTGAAGGTTTTTTGAAAGGTAGCACATGAAAATTTACTTGGAATGGCTTGCAAATACCATGCATAGGAATTTATAGTGGACACAATGGCAAACTTGGTTTTTGGGAGTTGGATGCACAAGTAGAGCTCATACTCAGTACAAAATGAGGGCTAGCAAAAGACTGGGAGCGACCAACTAAGAGAGCAATAACGGCCATAATCATGCATAGCAACAAAACATCATTGAAAGAAGCATAAAGTGGTATCACAAGTCAAAAACCAAATGATCATAGAGGCTATAGGCGACTTATTTTGTAGTCAACATGTGTAAGAATGTGCCAAGTCAACCCAAATAAAGCATCAAAGGAGAAAACCTAATAAATGCTTCCATATAATAAAAACAATGCATGATTTTTTTCAAAGGCTCATTAAGCAATCTCAGTCATTTGAGACAAGTCATGCTACAGCAAAAATCACTAAGCATACTATCAAAACGCAATCAAGCATGGCATGCAAAAGTCTAAGCCGCAGTCTAAACAAGCTCCTTTTTGTACCACTTTTTTGCATGAAACTTTTTCTCTTTTCCAACACCATTCAAACCTTTTCGAAACAACTCTTTTGATAAAAACCAACATGGACCAGAGGTCAAAATACACCTTGATATAAAGATATAAGAAGATCTAAACACAAATCAAGGCGAAAAAAAAGCTAAACGCAGTATCAGAAAAAGAGAACACTCGTTGAACGATAAGAGTGAAAACTAGAGTGTTCTTGGCAATGAAAAATGGAGTTCATCTCCTCCAAAAGGAACATGATGTGATCCAACCATTTATTGCAGCAAACAAAACAAAATAAAACAGAAAGCAAAAACAACTGACGCTCCAAGAAAAATGCATAGTGCATGAAGCAATAAAATATAGTGTCTTGAAATATGACCTGATTTTTGCCGATGAAGAAGGGGTGCCTAGGGGCATCCCAAGCTTTGACGCTTGTACTTCTTGGATATTTCTTGGGGTGACATAAGAATCCCCAAGCTTGAGCTTTTTTCCATTCTTCATCTCATCTCATCATTCTCCAATCCCTACACTTGAAAACTTCCTTCATATAAAACTTAACACAATTCTATTAGCAACGTTAGCATAATCATAATAATGAATCAACCCTTTTTGGTTCAAATTTCGACTCAAAACCACCACATATAAAGCATCCAATACTGTACCAACTTCCTCAAAAAGTTCCTGGATCAAAAGAACTCAAAAAGAAAGCGATCGAGAGGCAAACACAAATAGTGACAGAAATTTGTCAAAACAGAACAGCTGGCAAAGGTCGAATTTTTAGAGGGTTTTCTGTTGCTCAAATCAAAAAGTGTAAAACTAATGAAAGTTTGGATATAACCTAGGGCATATGCACAAGAAATCGCAGGTCCAAAAGATATACTGAGAAGTTTCACGAATTTTTACGGTGCAGCACCGAAATCAGTTTCAGGACAACAACATCCCCAAATCTTACCTCACTCAAATTAGAGGTTCTCCTTGGCACAACAATAAAATAAAAAGGATAAGGAGCGGTTATTACAGTAGTAATAACTTCCAAGACTCAAATAAAAGAAAAAGTACTAAAAATAAACAATGGGTTATCTCGTGCTTTTCTTCAACGCCTTTGAGCTAGGCGCAGTAGTTTGCAAAGATGCTCATGTAGGCGCCATAAAAGAGCTTAAGGCAAAAGCGTTATATTGGAACTTAAAGCAAAAGAGAGCATCAAAAAGCAAATATGAAACACATTTAAATCTAAACCACTTCATATGAAAAATAATCTTGTAAAGAGACAAGTCATGAAAGCGCAAAGCAAAAAGCATAGGAAGGCAAAACAAGTACAACTTCAAGAATTGCAACATAAAGAGGGGAAACTTAATATTGTTGAGATCCATTAAACCATGTTTCCCTCTCTCATAATAACTTTCAGTAGCATCATGAACAGAACTAACAATATAAATATCACATAAAGCATCCCTATCATGAGCCACATGCATAAAAGAATTAATACTCCCCACACGAACAATCGTAACAGGAGCCAACAGAATAATTATTCTTATCACCATAATCATCAAAAGCAGGAGGCATATTGTAATCATAACTAATTTTCTCCTCAAAAGTAGGTGAACTGAAAATATTATACTCATCATTGTAACCATCATAAACTAGAGGTTTAGTATCATCACAAGCTAGAGAACAGTTATTTCGCAAAGCATATTCATCAAACATATCATCATAAGAAGGAACATGGATAGTACTAATGGTACAACAATTATTAACCTTAGAATCAGTACCAAAAATATTTTCAATATCAAAAGTAGAGTGCTTTTCCCAATCACGATCACTAACATAGGTAACAGGCATAGGAACATCATCCCAATCAGAATTATCATAATCTATAATAGGAGCAACATGCTTAGGGGAAGATACCATTTCCTCTCGCCTTTTACTCCTCTTCTTCTTCTTACTCTTCTTACTCTCCTTACTCTCTCCTTTAGGAGGGAAAGGCATCTTTTCCACATATCCTTTAGGAGGGAAAGGCATCTTCTCCACATAATCTGGTTTACTGACAGAAACAACAGAAGAAACTTTGGAGGATTCCTCCTCTCTATTAATAAGATAAAAACATCTATCAGTCCTGTCATAGCTTGGCAAAACATCATGTTTTATAAGGTTTTGTATGTAAGCATTTGCGAGGCAATCTTTAACACAATAGAGACGACAACCACGAAGGGTGCTATTAATATCAGCATCATTCATATCAACCAAAGAAATCTTTCTAGATATCTCTTCACACCCCAAAAACAAAGTAAGCTCATCATGCTGATTGAGAGTAATCTTGTCATCACAATAAAAACTTGTGGTACTAGAAGAGTAACTATTAGGGCTTGAGCATTGGAAATTAAAATGACCTATGTCATTGCAATGTTTACAAAGAAAAGGATAAAGCTTACAAACCTTTTTACCGAGCTCGCCTATAGCCTTGTGCCACATTCGGGTTTCTTCATTTGCGTGGTGGACACAATAATCTTCCTTGCTGTGACTCTGTTCGCAATGTCTATGTACTCCACAAAAATTAACATGCTTATAGGAAGTAGGACTTTCAGAGGTTCGAGCATGTTTATTGCAATCATCAACAACAATATCACTTTCTATGCAAGTGTCCTTAAAAGGTTCATGATACACATCCCCATTTCCCTTAGGAACATTAATATGGGAAGCAAAGGCTCTAAAGCAATTAACCATAATTAGGGGATCAAGACCATATTTAACACTAAGCTCTTGAAAATTAGCAGTTTCAGCAAAAGACTTAATGCAATCATACTCATAATCTATACCTGATCCTTTACCTTTGTCGCTATCCCAATCTTCAATATTGTTTGGAATTATTTCAAGCAGATCCCACTTGGTGTTAACATCCTTCCTTGTGAAAGACCCATCCAAGCATGCATCTAGATAATCCTTGTAATATCCTAAAAGCCTTGCATAAAAATTATCAATAACAATATTACGAGGAAGATCATGAATATGACATTTGAGCATTAGTAACTGCAATCTTCCCCACGCTTGGGCAATGCTTTCTCCCTCATGCGGATGAAAATTATAAATATAATTCCTATCTTTATAAACCTCACTAGAAGGATAGAATTTAGAATAAAAGATAGGTACAATTTCCTCCCAATCAATAGGTCGGCCATCCTTCAGTGTTTTATACCATTCCACAGCTCTGCCCTTCAGTGATAAAGAAAATAGCTTCCTCTTAACTTGGTTCATCGAAATACCTGCACACTTGAACAACTCTCATAATTCATGTATAAAGAGCAAATGATCACCAGGATTGATAGTTCCATCTCCTAAATAGCAGTTATCCATAGCACGTTCAACAATCTTCATAGGTATTTTAAAAGGATGAGGAGCACAAGCATCGTTAGAAACATCACAAAGGGGAGATAAAATATCATCAGAGCAAACTTTCTCCACTAAAGCTGGGGAACTAAAAATATCATGCTTAACAAAACCAGCTTCCCCAAGCTTAGACTTTTCTATAGCATTAGCAAAAATGGTGTTCAAAGCATTCATACTAACAACACTATTATCATGCAAATTAAGCTCCAAAGGTTTTTCAATTTTCTCTTCAAATCTAAACTCAGGAAAAAGACTAAAGAACTCTTTACTTTCCATTAAGCCTAACTAGTGAAAATAAAAACAAGAAACAAAAAGATATAATTGCAGAATCTAAAGGAAATAACTTCGAGCACTCACACAGGAGGATGCAAGTACCTTTTACCTTACCTCCCCGGCAACGGCGCTAGAAAAGAGCTTGATGTCTACGCACGCGTCTGTTCTTGTAGACAGTGTTGGGCCTCCAAGTGCAGAGGTTTGTAGAGCAGCAGCAAGTTTCCCTTAAGTGGATCACCCAAGGTTTATCAAACTCAGGGAGGAAGAGGTCAAAGCTATCCCTCTCAAGCAACCCTGCAATTACGATACAGAAAGTCTCTTGTGTCCCCAACACACCCAATACACTTGTCAGATGTATAGGTGCACTAGTTCGGCGAAGAGATAGTGAAATACAAGTAGTAGTGATGATTATAAGTAGTAAATGTAATATGAAGTAAGTATCACTGCGAGCAAACATGTAACAAAACTGAATGTAAACGGTGTGCAATGCTTGGAAACAAGGCCTAGGAATCATACTTTCACTAGTGGATGCTAGCGTGTGATTGACGTGGAAGCAGACAGTCCTTGTGCGTGGTGAATGACCAGCCCGTTGGGAACCCCAAGAGGAAGGTATGATGAGTGTAGCGGCTAGTTTTCCCTCAGTTAAGAAACCAAGGTTTAATATTGGTCAGGAGAGGAGAGACAATGACGACTGAAGGTGATATGGAACCTGCACACACACAAACAAATACTTTGCACCCAACTTGCGATGAGGTTGTCAATCTCACCGGTTTGCTTGAAACAAAGGTTATGAGTGTATCGAGTGGAAAACAGTAATAATATGCGAGTAAAGTAAACAGTGCGGGAAAAGTAAACAGGTGATAGCAATATGATTAAAATAGGACCGGGGTCCACAGTTCACTAGTGGTGTCTCTCCATAGATAAAATAACATGCTGGGTAAACAAATTACAGTTGGGCAATTGATAGAATAAAGATAACGTGATATGTCAAGAAGATCACTATGAGATTTACTCTGGGCATTACAACAAAATACATAGACCGCCATCCAACTGCATCTATGACTAATAATCCACTCCCGGGGATATCAATCCGAACACCTTAGAAGTATTAAGTTGCGAACAACAGATAATTGCATTAAGCAAAGTGTGTAATGTAAACAAAGCATATGCCCTTGAGCATATGAATGTTGTTTTCTCCCTAGTAGCAACAGCACATCTACCACCTTAGAGGTTTCTGTCACTCCCCCAGGTGAAATAGAGACACGAACCCACTATCGAGCATAAATACCCCCTCTTGGAGTCACTAGCAACTACTCGGCCAAGATAGCTACTAACAACGGAGAGCATGCAAGATCATAAACAACATAGAGATAACAAAAGATATAATTCAGTACAGCAACTTAATCATAAACACCAATATTCATCGGATCCCAACAAACCAACATCATAGAATTACATAACGGTGATCTCAATCATGTAGGGCAGCTCATGAGATCTAAACATGAAGCACATGGTGGAGAAGACAACCATCTAGCTACTGCTATGGACCCATAGTCCAAGGTAGACTACTCACTCATCGCTCCGGAGGCAAGCATGGCGATGAAGAAGACCTCCGGTGGCGATTCCCCTCTCCGGCAGGGTGCCGGGAAGAGCTTCTGGACCCTCCCGATCTTCGGGTCGACGGCGGATCGCGATGTGTTCTAGAAATCTGATCGGGTCGTTAGGTTTTTCTCGTCGGGGGGTACTTATAGGCGAAGGGGCGTCGTCAGAGGTGGAGCCAGGCTCCCTCACGTGGGCCCGGCGCGGCCAGGGGCCTGGCCGCGCCACCCCCTTGTGTGGGGCCCTGGTGGCCCCCCTCCGACACTTCTTCGGATCTCTGGAAGCTTCCGGGTAAAATAAGACTTCAGGAACTTGTTTCGTCCAATTCCGAGAATATTTCCTGTGTATCACTTCTGAAACACAAAAACAGTAGAAAACAAGGAACTGGCACTGTGGCGCTTGTTAATAGGTTAGTTCCGGAAAATGCATAAAAGTGCCACTAAGTGTAACGAAACAATAGGCAAATGGTGTAAAAACAAGCATGGAGCATCAAAAATTATAGATACGTTTGAGACGTATCAAGCATCCCCAAGCTTAACTCCTGCTCGTCCTCGAGTAGGTAAGTGATAACAAAAGAATAATCTTTGAGGTGACATGCACCTACACAATCTTGATCATATATGTAAGCATTGGTGAGCTGGGATCAATAGAACTTAAAACATGGGCATGAAAGATATAATCATGACAATAAGAAACTTAGCAACCATGTTGTAAACATGTAAATGAACACAAACAAAAGATCATGATAATGAAACAATGAAAGTCAAACGTGTGTTCAAATCATAAGGAAAAACATACAAATGGTTTTCAGCTTGTCCTTCAAAGAGAGCAAAACATAAATGCATAGGACACCTCAAAGTTTAAGAGGGCGACTAGATACAAATAATTTAAGAACAAGTGAAACCAATCATCATGAGTCAATCAATGAACTTTGGGACAATGCATATCACACTAAGAATGACAACTATGCTCTCTTAATGGTGCATAAAGAAAGAAGGTGGTGACTCAACATAAAAGTAAAAGAAAGGCCCGTCGTAGAGGGAAGCAGTGATTGCAAGTTTTATAACCTTCAAAAATTATGGTACTTACCGGCTTTGAGCTCTCATTGCCCCCATCATAAGCATCTTGAATGGTTAAAGTTAATGCGAGAACAATTATGATGCATATGCTTGACAAATCATAAGTTGAAAACCTCGTGCCCCGTGAATACGAGTGCCCAAACCTCATGCTACTTTACTTAGAGTCCCAAGCAAGGCTCTTGTCATTGTAAATATATGTGTATCATTGAGAACCGCCAATGGGGTACCTCCGTGCCCGATGACATGGAACAAGCCCACACCAAAATGACAGGACAAGCAGACAATGAACACCTCGACATCTCTTTTATTTGCTATATTGTTTAGCTTTTTATTGTGAGATGCGTCATCGAATGTTCACCATGGGTATGCTGCAAATTTCCACCATGAATTATGCATGGCTTAGATTGGCGGCCCGGCGTTTCCCTAACACATATAAAAACTCCATGATCCTCACGAGATTCCCAATTCATTTCACACCGCGGGCATCCATAAACAAAAGATCACGATATCAACTCAAATAGAAGTGCAATGTTGAAAGCTTGCCCCATGACAGCATGGATGGGCTAGAATCCAACTTACAACTTGCAAGCATAACAACTCAACATAAGAGACCACAATGTCAAATTTTTAAGAACAGGAAAAAGTAAAGTGTGCCTTCCGGTTCGTGAGAGCTTTACTGACCGAATTTCGCATAACACTGGTAAGAGTTTAATTTGAAGAGAAAATAAAAGCAAGTCAAATTTACTTGGAATAACAAATTGCTAGTAGGTATGTATGGTGGACACTTTGGAAAACTTTGGCTTTTAGGAGTTGGATGCACGAGTAGAGCTCATACTCAGTACAAGGTGAGGGCTAGCAAAAGACTGGGAGCGACCAACTAAGAGAGCAATAATGGCCATAATCATGCAAAGCGACAAAGCGACATTAAAAGAAGCATAAGATGGCATCAAAAGTCAAAAACTAAATGATCATGAAGGCTATTGGCAACTTTGTAAGAGTCTAACATGTGTGAGCATGCGCCAAGTCAACCCCAAATAAAGCATCAAGGAGAAAACTAAAATAATGCTTCCATACAATAAAAACAACACATGATTTTTTTCAAAGGCTCATTAAGCAATCTCAGTTATTTGAGACAAGTCATGCTACAGCAAAACCACTAAGCATACTATCAAAAAGACATCAAGCATGACATGAAAAAGCCTAAGCCGCAGTCTACACAAGCTCCTTCTTGTACCACTATTTTGCACAAAGCTTTTTCTCTTTTCCAACACCATTTGATTTTTTTAAACACCTCTTTTAATGAAAACCTATTAATATCAGAGGCAAAAATACACCTTGATGAAAAGATATGACAAGATCTGAACGCATATCAAGGCGAAAACGAAAACCAAAAGCAGTAGCAGAAAAAGTAGAACACTCGATAAACGATAAGAGTGAAAAACTGAGCGTTCTTTGCAAATGAAAACGAGTAACTTCTCCAAAAGAAAATTTGTTGGGGTCCAACCATTTATTGCAGCAAACAAACAAACTAAACAACCTAAGAAAACTAAAACAACTGACGCTCCAAGAAAAACACATAGTGCATGAAGCAATAAAAATATAGTGTTTTGAAAGGTGACCTGATTTTTGCCGATGAAGAAGGGGTGCCTCGGGGGCATCCCCAAGCTTTGATGCTTGTACTTCTTGGATATTTCTTGGGGTGATGCATGGGCATCCCAAATATTGAGCTTTTGTCCATTCTTCAACTCATCTCATCATTCTCCAATACCTACACTTGAAAACTTTCTTCATACAAAACTAAACACAATTCTATTAGCAACATTAGTGTAAGCATAAAATATATTCAACCTCTTTTAGCTTCAGGTTTCAACTCAAAACCACCACATATATAGCAAATACTACTGTAGTAACTCCCCAAAAAGTTTCATGATCAAAAGAACTCAAAAGAAAGCGATAAAGTGGCAAACACAAATATTGGCAGAAATCTGTCAAAACTGAACAGCTGACAAAGGTCGAATTTTTGAGGGATTTTCTGTTGCTCAAATCAAAAAGTGTTCAACTAAGAAAAGTTTGGATATAACCTGGGGCATATGCATAAGAAATCTCAGGTCCAAAATATAAACAGAGAATTTATACGAATTTTTACGGTGCAGCACCGAAAACAGTTTCAGGACAGCAACATCCCCAAATCTTTACCTCGCTCAAATTAGAGGCTTCTCTTGGCACAAAAACGAAATAAACAAGATAAGGAGCGGTCATTACAGTAGTAATGACTTCCAAGACTCAAATAAAAGAAAAAGTACTAAAAAGAAAACATTGGGTTATCTCCCAAGAGTGCTTTTCTTTAACGCCTTTGAGCTAGGCGCAGAAAATTGCGAATCAAGTAATATCAAGTGATGAAGCATCAAGCTCATAATTTGCTCTAAGAATAGAGTCAAAAAGCAATTTCTTTCTTTTCCTAGGGAAGTGTTCCATACCTTTCTTTAGCGGGAATTGATACTTGATAGTGCCTTCCCTCATATCAATGATAGCACCTACAGTTCGAAGAAAGGGTCTTCCCAAAATAGTAGGACATGAAGCATGTCATTCAACGTCCATAACAAGAAAATCAACGGGAACAAGGTTATTGTTAACCACAATAAGAACATCATTAATCCTTCCCAAAGGTTTCTTCTTAGCAACATCAGCAATGGGAACATCAAAATAACACTTTTCAAGCGGTGGTAAATCAAGCATGTCATAAATCTTTCTAGGCATGATAGAAATACTAGCACCTAGATCACATAAAGCATGGAAATCATAACCATTAACATGCATATCAATGATGGGTTCCCAACCATCTTCTAACTTCTTGGGAACAGAAGCTTTTTGCTTCAACTTTTCATCCCTAATCTTTATGAGAGCATTGGTAATATGCTTAGTAAAAGCAATATTTAAAGAACTAGCATTGGGAGTCAAAGCAAGCTTTTGCAAGAACAAAATAACTTCAGATATATTGCAGCCATCAACATCAAAATCATTAAAAGAAATAGAGCTATCATCTCCCACACTCCGAAAAATTTCAGCACTCTTTTGAGAAAAAGTTTTGGCAGTTTTAGGCTTTTTAACACAAGGAGTGGGAGTTTTCTCTACACCAATCAAAGTAAGAGGGTTGCTTTCAGTAGGAGCAACATCATTAGAGGTAGTAATAGTACATACCTTCATCTCTCTAGCCATCTCATCTTCTCTTTCCCACCTGGCATGCAATTCCGCTAACAATCTAATATTTTCATCAATTCCAACTTGGATAGCATTAGCGGCAGCAACAATATTGCTTTCTTTCACATTATTAGGAAACACTTTTAATTTCAGAAGTTCAACATCATGAGCAAGGCTATCAACTTTAGAAGCAAGAATATCAATTTTGCCTAACTTTTCCTCAACAGACTTATTAAAAGCAGTTTGCTTACCGATGAAGTCCTTGAGCATTACCTCAAGCTCGGAGGGCGCGGCCCTAGTATTGTTGTAGGAGTTACCATAAGAATTACCATAACCATTACCATTGGTAGAAGGATACGGCCTATAATTGTTACTAGCAAAATTGTTCCTATAAGCATTGTTGTTAAAATTATTGTTTCTAATGAAATTCACATCAACTTGCTCTTCTTGAGCAACCAAAGAGGCCAAAGGAACATTATTAGGATCGACATGAGTCCTATCATTAGCAAGCATAGCCATAATTGTATCAATCTTATCATTCAAGGAAGAGGTTTCCTCAACAGAATTTACCTTCTTACCTTGTGGAGCTCTCTCGGTGTGCCATTCAGAATAATTTACCATCATGTTGTCGAGTAGCTTTGATGCGGCGCCCAATGTAAGGGACATAAAAGTGCCTCCAGCAGCTGAATCAAGTAGGTTCCTTGAAGAAAAATTCAGTCCTGCATAAAAAGTTTGGATAATCATCCAAGTAGTCAGTCCATGAGTGGGGCAATTCTTTATCATAGATTTCATTCTTTCCCAAGCTTGAGCAACATGTTCATTATCAAACTGAGTAAAATTCATAATATTGCTGCGCAGAGATATAATCTTAGCAGGAGGATAGTATCTACCAATAAAAGCATCCTTACACTTAGCCCATGAATCAATACTATTCTTAGTCAAAGACAGCAACCAATCTTTAGCTTTTCCTCTCAAAGAAAAAGGAAACAGCTTGAGCTTAATAATATCACTATCAACATCTTTATATTTCTGCATCTCACATAGCTCAACAAAATTGTTGAGATGAGCTGCAGCATCTTCAGTACTAGCACCAGAAAATTGCTCTTTCATAACAAGGTTCAATAAAGCAGGCTTAATCTCATAAAAGGTGGTAGCAGGAACAGGTGGTGCAATAGGAGTGCAGATAAAATCACTATTGTTTGTGCTAGTGAAGTCACACAGCTTGGTGTTTTCAGTATTGGCCATTTCAGCAAAACGAAAGTAAACAAGTAAAAACAGCTACCAAGGATTCTAATTTTTTTGGGTTTTTGATAAAAAAGCAATGCAGGTAAAATAAATAAAGTAAAGCAAAACAAATAACAAAGTAAAGAATGTGTGTGCGAAAAACTCCCCTCGCAGAAGTCTTCTCTTCCTCCCCGACAACGGCGCCAGAAAAAGAGCTGCTAGCGTGTGATTGACGTGGAAGCAGACAGTCCTTGTGCGTGGTGAATGACCAGCCCGTTGGGAACCCCAAGAGGAAGGTATGATGAGTGTAGCGGCTAGTTTTCCCTCAGTTAAGAAACCAAGGTTTAATATCGGTCAGGAGAGGAGAGACAATGACGACTGAAGGTGATATGGAACCTGCACACACACAAATAAATACTTTACTCCCAACTTGCGATGAGGTTGTCAATCTCACCGGTTTGCTTGAAACAAAGGTTATGAGTGTATCGAGTGGAAAACAGTAATAATATGCAAGTAAAGTAAACAGTGCGGGAAAAGTAAACAGGTGATAGCAATATGATTAAAATAGGACCGGGGTCCACAGTTCACTAGTGGTGTCTCTCCATAGATAAAATAACATGCTGGGTAAACAAATTACAGTTGGGCAATTGATAGAATAAAGATAACGTGATATGTCAAGAAGATCACTATGAGATTTACTCTGGGCATTACAACAAAATACATAGACCGCCATCCAACTGCATCTATGACTAATAATCCACTCCCGGGGATATCAATCCGAACACCCTAGAAGTATTAAGTTGCGAACAACAGATAATTGCATTAAGCAAAGTGTGTAATGTAAACAAAGCATATGCCCTTGAGCATATGAATGTTGTTTTCTCCCTAGTAGCAACAGCACATCTACCACCTTAGAGGTTTCTGTCACTCCCCCAGGTGAAATAGAGACATGAACCCACTATCGAGCATAAATACCCCCTCTTGGAGTCACTAGCAACTACTCGGCCAAGATAGCTACTAACAATGGAGAGCATGCAAGATCATAAACAACATAGAGATAACAAAAGATATAATTCAGTACAGCAACTTAATCATAAACACCAATATTCATCGGATCCCAACAAACCAACATCATAGAATTACATAACGGTGATCTCAATCATGTAGGGCAGCTCATGAGATCTAAACATGAAGCACATGGTGGAGAAGACAACCATCTAGCTACTGCTATGGACCCATAGTCCAAGGTAGACTACTCACTCATCGCTCCGGAGGCAAGCATGGCGATGAAGAAGACCTCCGGTGGCGATTCCCCTCTCCGGCAGGGTGCCGGGAAGAGCTTCTGGACCCTCCCGATCTTCGGGTCGACGGCGGCGGCGGATCGCGATGTGTTCTGGAAATCTGATCGGGTCCTTAGGTTTTTCTCGTCGGGGGGTACTTATAGGCGAAGGGGCGTCGTCAGAGGTGGAGCCAGGCTCCCTCACGTGGGCCCGGCGCGGCCAGGGGCCTGGCCGCGCCACCCCCTTGTGTGGGGCCCTGGTGGCCCCCCTCCGACACTTCTTTAGATCTCTGGAAGCTTCCGGGTAAAATAAGACTTCAGGAACTTGTTTCGTCCAATTCTGAGAATATTTCCTGTGTATCACTTCTGAAACACAAAAACAGCAGAAAACAGGGAACTGGCACTATGGCGCTTGTTAATAGGTTAGTTCCGGAAAATGCATAAAAGTGCCACTAAGTGTAACGAAACAATAGGCAAATGGTGTAAAAACAAGCATGGAGCATCAAAAATTATAGATACGTTTGAGACGTATCAGTGGACACACTCTCAACAAATATAATATAATTGAACCAATAGATACTATCATCAATATGCAACTCAAAACAATTCTCCAATGGAAAACAAACACTAATCACGCGTAGGGCTACGAAGCACTCCTCAAAGTCCGTATTTCTCCAAACTAGATTGTCCCACACTGTCACCGTGAACGCACTAGATGGTTCCAACAAACACCAACAATTCATAGAGACATTAACCAAAAAGACACACATGATGCGCACACTGTCACCGTCACACCATGATACAAGGTATCTCCGGAGTTTATAAATATAAAGCACGAGAGTAGCATAATATCTGAAAAATAACATCTACCAATTCAACTAGATACAAAGCTCACGATCACATAAAGATCACATCATGGGAGAGAGAGGTGAACCACATAGCTACCGGTAGAGCCCTCAGCCCCGGGGGAGAACTACTCCCTCCTCATCATAGGAGACAACAAGGTTGATGGAGATGGCGGTGAGGTCGATGGAGACGGCGGAGACGGCAATGGAGACCGATGGAGATGGCTCCGGGGGCACTTCCCCGTCCCGGCAGGGTGCCGGAACAGAGACTTCTGTCCCCCAAAATTCATCGGCAGTGGCGGCGGAGCTGCGGAACTCTTTCTGGAAATTTGCCGATTGTTTTAGGGTTTTCCGTCGGGAGGTTTTTTATAGGCGAAGGGGCATCGTCAAGAGGCGACCAGGGTGGTCACTGATACGTCTCCAACGTATCTATAATTTTTGATGCTCCATGCTTGTTTTTACACCATTTGCCTATTGTTTCGTTACACTTAGTGGCACTTTTATGCATTTTCCGGAACTAACCTATTAACGAGTTGCCACAGTGCTAGTTCCCTGTTTTCTGCTGTTTTTGTGTTTCAGAGTGATACACAGGAAATATTCTCGGAATTGGACGAAACAAGTTCCTGAAGTCTTATTTTACCCGGAAGCTTCCAGAGATCCGAAGGAGAGCCGGAGGGGGGCCACCAGGGCCCCACACGCAGGGGCGCGCGGCCAGGGCCCTGGCCGCGCGGGCCCCGCATGAGGGCGCCTGGCTCCCCCTCTGACATCGCCCCTTCGCCTATAAAGACCCCCGACGGAAAAACCTAAGTACCCGATCAATTTTCCAGAACACATCGCGATCCGCCGCCACCGTCGACCCGAAGATCGGGAGGGTCCAGAAGCTCTTCCGGCACCCTGCCGGAGAGGGGAATCTCCATCGGAGGTCTTCTTCATCGCCATGCTTGCCTCCGGAGCGATGAGTGAGTAGTCTACCTTGGACTATGGGTCCATAGCAGTAGCTAGATGGTTGTCTTCTCCACCATGTGCTTCATGTTTAGATCTCATGAGCTGCCATACATGATTGAGATCACCGTTATGTAATTCTACATGTTTGGTTTGTTGGGATTCGATGAATACTGGTGTTTATGATTAAGTTGCTGTACTGAATTATATCTTTTGTTATCTCTATGTTGTTTATGATCTTGCATGCTCTCCGTTGTTAGTAGCTATCTTGGCCGAGTAGTTGCTAGTGACTCCAAGAGGGGTATTTATGCTCGATAGTGGGTTCATACCTCTATTTCACCTGGGGGAGTGACAGAAACCTCTAAGGTGGTAGATGTGTTGTTGCTACTAGGGAGAAAACAACATTCATATGCTCAAGGGCATATGCTTTGTTTACATTACACACTTTGCTTAATGCAATTATCTGTTGTTCGCAACTTAATACTTCTAGGGTGTTCGGATTGATATCCCCGGGAGTGGATTATTAGTCATAGATGCAGTTGGATGACGGTCTATGTATTTTGTTGTAATGCCCAGAGTAAATCTCATAGTGATCTTCTTGACATATCACGTTTATCTTTATTCTATCAATTGCCCAACTGTAATTTGTTTACCCAGCATGTGTTATTTATCTTATGGAGAGACACCACTAGTGAACTGTGGACCCCGGTCCTATTTTCATCATATTGCTATCACCTGTTTACTTTACTCGCACTGTTTACTTTACTCGCATACTATATTGTTTTCCACTCGATACACTCATAACCTTTGTTTCAAGCAAACCGGTGAGATTGACAACCTCATCGCAAGTTGGGGACAAAGTATTTGTTTGTGTGTGTGCAGGTTCCGCATCACCTTCAGTCGTCATTGTCTCTCCTCTCCTGACCGATATTAAACCTTGGTTTCTTAACTGAGGGAAAACTAGCTGCTATACTCATCATACCTTCCTCTTGGGGTTCCCAACGGGCTGGTTATCCACCACGCACAAGGACAGTTTGCTCCTGTGCCATCAGCTAATTTTCTGGGCGCCATCAAAGGGATCAGTCACACAATGGGTGGGCGTGGCCAGGGGCTGGGCCGCGCCCCTGTTGTGTGGGCAGCCCCTGGCCCCCCTCCGGCTCTCGTTCGGTCTTCGGTCCTCTTCCGGGAAAAATAAGACTTCTGGAACTTGTTTTGTCCAATTTTGAGAATATTTCCTATGTAGCATTTCTGAAACACAAAAACAGCAAAAAATAGGGAACTGGCACTGTGGCATCTTGTTAGTAGGTTAGTTCCGGAAATCGTATAAAAATGCCACGAAGTGTAACGAAACACAAGGCAAATGGTGTAAAAACAAGCATGGAGCATCAAAAATTATAGATACGTTTGAGACGTATCACTCATCTCCGCCATCTTCACCGTTATCTCCATCACCAACTCCTCCTATTATGCAGTGGTTCATCCTCCCACACACCTCTGTACCGTCCTATGTAAACATGGTGTTTGATGCTATAATATTTATCCTAGGATCTATGTCATGTTTGCATAGTTTATTTGTTCTTAGATTGATTTGTTGAATGTATTTGGTTCATTAGAGTTGTATGTTGATATGGTACTGTCCTTTGGTGTCCATTATATTTATGGGCGCATGTATTAAACATCTTAGGGTTAGTAGTATGTGCAAAAGGAAGGGGTAGTTCTGCTGGAGTGACAGAAACCTAAGGACGCAAAACGAAACGTTGCACGTATGGGAGTAAGAGGACCATTAACTTAAGGCTATGGTTGGGGAAACCTTAATGCATTGTTAGTATTTGCGGAGCTTGCTAACAATCCAATCATATAGTACTTGTATTTCTAAGTAGTGAAGTGCTTGTATATTTAGCCTCTCCCACATAGAAAACTGCATCGAAGACAATGAACTCGATTTATTCACTAATTGAATTTAGACAAAGGCACCACTATTACCACCACTTTTCCCCACTCATGGTACTGTTAGTTTGTGGTTACTTAGTATATTTTATTGCTGCAGCACTAACAATTACTTTCTTGTATTTATTATCTTGCAAAGCTATCTCTCATATCCGTATTGTTGCTCTAGTTTTATTTCCTAGATGATGCAAACGTTTAGTGTGCGTAGAGTTGTATCAGCGGTTGATAGAACTTGTGAGAACATTTATCCTACATTTAGCTCCTCGTTGGGTTCGACACTCTTACTTATCGAAAAGGCTACACACGATCCCCTATACTTGTGGGATATCAAGACCTTTTATGGCGCTGTTGCCGGGGAGCAATAGCGTGTGGGTGAATATTCTTGTGTGCACTTGTTTGCTTTATCTCTAAGTAGTTTTTACTTCCAGTTTTAAGTTGTTCTCTATCTTAGTATGGATAGGAAATGCGAATTACAAAAAAATTAGTTGTACTTGTTATCTAAAAATGTTTTAAAAAAGAAAAGTGATTGGAAAGATGAGTAATGGTTAAGTGGGGGTCGACCTTGAACACTTGTGTTCATGCCTATGAAACCAAAACACATCTTTCCATGGAAGCTTTTCAGTTAAAAACTTGTACATATTGTGTATATTGTATATATTGTAAATATTCCTCTGCACGCACAAAAATTGGCAAAAATTTCTGATATGTTTAAGTGCACCTAAAATTTACGTTTTCCAGCTGCTGTTTTTCTGGACAGATTCTGACTTTTATTGCAAGAGTGGCTTCTTTGCGGTTTCATTTGATTCTTTTTGGGTCTTACCTTTTATTCAGAAGTTGGCCACTTAAGCAACCTTTCTGTAACTCTAAAACAAAATTTCATTTGGTTTAATAGCAGCACTTTGGAAATATTATCTATTGCACTAATGTCTAACCGCAGAAAAGAATGGGAAAGTTTTTGTGTTGAAGTTTTTTCACAGAGAATGAAGGAACACCAAACAGAGAAATATTGAAGAATGGCCAAAGTCATAAGCTTGGGGATGTCTCCGCATCCCTCTTCATCAACAATCCCTCGGTTTGCAAACCATTAAACTTTGTTGTTTGAGCAAAATAGAAACTTGAATAAACTTGGAGCATCTGTATCTTATTATTTATTTGTCTTTGCATCAAACACCAGCTACTTTTGTTTTATTTGAGTCTTGGAAATTATTACTACTGTAATGACCTCTTCTTATCTTTTTTATTTCATTTTTGTGCCAAGAAGAACCTCTAATTTGAGGGAGGTAAGATTTGGGGAAGTTGCTGTCCTGAAACAGATTTCTGCGCTGCACCGTAAAAATTCGTGAAAATTCTCAGAATATCTTTTTGATCTGAAATTTCTTGAGCATATTCCCCAGGTTATATCCAAACTTTCATTAGTTTTGCACTTTTCGATTTGAGCAACAGAAGGTCCTCAAAAAAATCGACCTTTGTCAGCTGTTCTGTTTTGACAGATTTCTACCACTATTTGTGTTTGCTTCTTGATCGCTTTCTTTTTGAGTTCTTTTGATCACGGAACTTTTGAGGAAGTTGCTACAGTAGTATATCCTTTATATGTGGTGATTTTGAGTTTGAAACTTAACCAAAAAGGGTTGATTTACTATTATGTTTATGCTAATGTTCTAATAGAATTGTGTGAAGTTTTGTATGAAGGAAGTTTTCAAGTGTAGGGATTGGAGAATGATGAGATGAGATGAAGTATGGACAAAAGCTCAAGCTTGGGGATGCCCATGTCACCCCAAAAAATATCCAAGAGATACAAGCGTCAAAGCTTGGGGATGCCCCCGAGGCACTCCTTCTTCATCGGCAAAAATCAGGTCACCTTTCAACACACTATATTTTTATTGCTTCATATTCTATGCATTTTTCTTGGAGCGTCTTTACTTTTGCTTTCAGTTTTATTTTGTTTTGTTTGCTGCAATAAATAGTTGGACCCCAACAAATTTCTTTTGGAGGAGATATACTTCGTTTTTCACTGCCAAGAACACTCTAGTTTTCACTCTTATTGTTCAACGAGTGTTCTCTTTTTCTAGAACTGCGTTTGGCTTTCATTTTTCGCCTTGATTTTTGTTCAGATCTTGTTTTATCTTTGTATCAAGGTGTATTTAGACCACTGGTCTATATTTGTTTTCATCAGAAGAGTTGTCTAAAAAAGATTTGAATGGTGTTGGAAAAGAGAAAAAGTTTCATGCAAAAAAGTGGTACAAAAAGGAGCTTGTTTAGACTGCGGCTTAGACTTTTTCATGCCATGCTTGATGTTGTTTCGATAGTATACTTAGTAGTTTTTGCTGTAGCATGACTTGTCTTAAATGACTGAGATTGCTTAATGAGACTTTAAAAAAAATCATGCGTTGTTTTTATTATATGGAAGCATTTATTTGGTTTTCTCCTTGATACTTTATTTGGATTGACTTGGCGCATGCTTACAACATGTTTGACTCTTACAAAGTCGCCATAAGCCTCTATGATCATTTGGTTTTGACTTGTGATGCCATTTTATGCTTCTTTTAATGATGTTTTGTCGCTATGCATAATTATGGCCGTTATTGCTCTCTTAGTTGGTCGCTCCCAGTCTTTTGCTAGCACTCATTTTGTACTGAGTATGAGCTCTACTTGTGCATCTAATTCCCAAAAACCAAGTTATTCCAAGTGTCCACTATAAATTCCTATGCATGGTATTTGCAAGCCATTCCAAGTAAATTTTTATGTGCTACTTTTCAAAAAAGCTTCAAAATACTTCTCATTTGTGACACTGTTTTCAGCTCATGGGGACGTAGTGGTCGGATTTGCTATCTTCCATATTGTTTCATTCCAAAAAGAAAAAAAAGGAAAAAAGAAAAGAAAAAAGGCACTCCTCCATGGTATGTGAATATTGGTGGGCACCCGATGGAATCGGTTAGCCATGGTTTGTGAAAGGAAAAAGGTGGGGAGGAGTGCCAAGCATTATAAAAGAGCACAAAAGTGTCAATTTCTCTCTCAAAAACTTGCTCATTTTTGTATAAAAAATAGTAAAAACCCCATTGTCAGTCGTTGACAAAGACAACCACCTCTCAAAATCAAATTTTTATCTCTCTATTTTACAAATGAAAAGCTCTAGCACATGTTTAATCACAGCTTCTCTCTGCGAAGGGCCTTTCTTTTACTTTTATGTTGAGTCTCCACCTTCTACGTTTATGCACCATCTAAGAGAGCATAGTTGCCATTCTAAGTTTAACGTGCATAGTCCCAAAGTTTATCATTGATTGATTTATGATTATGGTTTCACTTGTTCTTAAATTATTTGTATCTAGTCGCCCTTTTAAACTTGAAGGTGTCCTATATATTTATGTTTTGCTATTCCATGAAGGACAAGCTGAAAACCACTTGTTATGTTTTTCCATATGATTTGAACACACGTTTGACTTTCATTGTTTCATTATTCATGATCTTTCATTTGTGTTTATTTTCATGTTATAACATGGTTGCTAAGTTTTTATTGTCAAGATTATGTCTCCTGTACCCATGTTTTAAGTTCTTTGATCCCAGCACTCAATGCTTTACTTAGATGATCAAGATTGTGATGGTGCATGTCACCTAAAAAATTATTCTTTTGTTATCACTTACCTACTCGAGGACGAGCAGGAGTTAAGCTTGGGGATGTTGATACGTTACAAACGTATCTATAATTTTTGATGCTCCATGTTTGTTTTACACCAATTGCTATATGTTTTGTCTACACTTTGTGGCACTTTTATGATTTATTTGAACTAACCTACTAATAGTTGTAAAAGTGCACAATGTTTTTGTTTTACACTTTGATATGTAGGAATTATCAAGAATACAAGTGGAAACCTTGTTGGAGTCAAATTGGGACTTTCCAGAAATCTATGTCAGAATTCTTTTCGAAGATGATCACGTTACGGGTCGAAGACGGCGTCAAACGGAAAACTCTTCAACTACAAAGTTATAGGGAATTTCACGGCAAACATTCTGGACATAAAATTCACCTGATTCCGAGTCCAGACGGCCGAGTTAGTCCCGATTTACTATGACCCAAAAGGGGGAGACGGAAATTCGAGAAGCTATATAAAGGGAGAAAACCTAACTCGTGGGGGACACCTCCACCAACGAATTTGCAGCCACTAGAGCCACGTTTTCGCCCCCCCCATGGATCCCATCTCCATGGGGGAGGGCTCCCATGAAGCCATGAAGGAAGGGGGCTAAGGGGTGGCGCTCCCCCATGATGCCGGTGGTGGGGAAGTCCCCCGCGCCACCGCTGCCGCCCGCGCCCCTCGCTGCTCATCTCCGCCATCTTCACCGTTATCTCCATCACCAACTCCTCCTATTATGCAGTGGTTCATCCTCCTACAGACCTCTGTATCGTCCTATGTAAACATGGTGTTTGATGCTATAATATTTATCCTATGATCTATGTCATATTTGCATAGTTTATTTGTTCTTAGATTGATTTGTTGAATATTTTTGGTTCATTAGAGTTGTATGTTGATATGGTACTGTCCTTTGGTGTCCATTATATTTATGCGCGCATGGATTAAACATCTTAGGATTAGTAGTATGTGCAAAAGGAAGGGGGTAGTTCTGCCGGAGTGACAGAAATCTGAGGACGCGAACCGGAACGTTGCACGTATGAGAGTAAGAGGACCATTAACTTAAGGCTATGGTTGGGGAAACCTTAATGCATTGTTAGTATTTGCGGATGCTTGCTAACAATCCAATCATATAGTACTTGTATTTCCAAGTAGTGAAGTGCTTGTATATTTAGCCTCTCCCACATAGAAAACTGCATTAAAGACAATGAACCCGATTTATTCACTAATTGAACTTAGACAAAGCCACCACTATTACCACCACTTTTCCATACTCATGGTACTGTTAGTTTATGGTTACTTAGTATATTTTATTGCTGTAGCACTAATAATTACTTTCTTGTATTTATTATCCTGCAAAGCTATCTCTTATACCCGTATTGTTGCTCTAGTTTTATTTTCTAGATGATGCAAATGTTTAGTGTGCGTAGAGTTGTATCAGCGGTTGATAGAAATTGAGAGAACATTTATCCTACATTTAGCTCCTCGTTGGGTTTGACACTTTTACTTATCGAAAAGGCTACACATGATCCCCTATACTTGTGGGATATCACCCACCACGGAGGAGCCGCCCACATAGGTTGCTGCTAGTTGACACACGCACGCCTCCCCCACACCCCCTCTCCCTTCCCAACTCCCCTTTCTCTCACACCACGCATCCTAAACAACCACACCGAATCCAAACCCTACGCCATCGCCTCCGCCTCCGCCGCCAACCTCGCGCCCCCATGCTCGGTGCTGCCTCCCACTGATCGCCCGCTCCCTCCCTCCCCAGCCACGCCTCCGGGCTGCGCCATGTCGTGCCGCTCGTGTGTCAGGCAGGGCAGCGCGGCCGCCGGCATCTAGGCCCCCCACGGACGGCCGCCGCCTTTGATGTCTCGCGCCTGCCTTCTCGTCCCCCTCTGCTCCCAAAAGGAGGATGCATCCCTTGCTCTCAGCTCCGCCGCCTTGTTCATGGATATGACTTTTTAGGATAGCATGTTTAGAAATTTATGGCTTTCATTCCATATTTCTAGTATGTTTCCATAATTCGAGTGCTTAGCACATGTGACTTGATTTCATGTTTTTCCTAAATTTGTGTATCATTTGCATGATTACAAAGGTGATAAGAAGAAAGAATACACGATTACAATGATGTGCCCTCTTTAATCTATAAAATCAAAAAAGTTATACATACACCAAAAGGTGTATCTATGTATGATTTTCATCACATGAACTCAAGTAGGATATTTTGAAGGAGTTACATGTGTAGAAAAAATAGAACGGACTTGGCACAAAGTGATCCATATGAAGAAGTCCTAATAGTTCTAACCTACAAATAAAATTATCTATGTATAAAGGAATATACGACTTGAAATGATAGAAAAATTTATATGGAAGTAATTCATAAATGTTTGTAGTCTCTTAGACTGGATGCACACAAAACATTCATTATTTACTAGCTAAAGGTTGTCACGAAAGATCATGCATTGCATCCAGTCTGCTAAAAGTTGTTCTTTTCATTAATATGTCTCAAAAATTTGATAAAAATGTTTTCAGAACCCGTATCCTAACATTGGACATTCTCTCTCCCCCACCACCCAATATAATGTAAACAAGAAAATAAGACACTGCTTCAAACTTCAAACTTATTGATGGCATGTAGTCATCTTATACACACTACCATGCAACAATTTCTCCATGTCTTGTAGTACTAGGACATCTTCTATATCTATATAGGAGACCCCCACTAGCTGATTTTGCAGCCCTCTGGTGCATCCACGTCATCGTTTAATGGACCAGGTTGTGTTGTCTTCCGTCGCTCATCCTTTTCTTCTTCTCCTGCAAACCAAAGTAATCACCAACTAGCGCCTCATCTTCAGCACCGCTACGATTAGACTCCCAAATTACTACCTACATATTGATTTTCCCTCCCATTATTTCACTCTTTGCTTCAACTTCTGCATCAGATCCGGTTCCTGTATATCCCATCCTCATCTTCTCCATGGAACAAATGTAGAAGTAACCGCTCTGACTCCCAAATTACTACCCACGTATTGATTTTCCCTCCTATTATTTCACTCTTCTGCTTCAACTTCTGCATCGGATCCGGTTCCTGTACATCCCCTCCTCATCTTCTCCATGGAACAAATGCAGAAGTGACCAAAGCAGCTGCTCTCTCTATTAATCCGTGGAGAAGCTTCGTTGTTGCCATTGTCACCACAGCTTCGTCACCATAGTTTGGCCCAACAAAATTCCACGAGATTGATAAGGCAGAATTGAAGTCTTCATTGTCGACGTCCATCTCTTGCTGGTACTGCATGCGCTGGGCGGGACACATTTGAAGCCTTCGCCGCCACTCGCTAACTGTTTCAGTTTCCCACCCGTCCTAGGTTCTTCCTAAATCCCACTATACGTGATCTTCAAACTATGGGTTTCTAAACTGCAAGATTATTTGTCCTGCAGTGGGATCTCAGATGTTACTTTTGAGAACAACAATGAACGTGACCAAGACTTGGCACATGCAGATTCACTCGACACTGCTGCCCTGTTGAGTCCCGTTCTATTTCTTTTGCTCGAGTTCTTGATTTGCAGGTCAGATTTGCATCACTTTCAGTTCCAACAAAATTATTTTGTTTGCTCACAGAGGTTATAGTGAAGTATACCACATCGGTCTGTTCATACTGATCCTTCCCCCGAGTGGTATTTCAGTTCCTACAGAGATCGTGATACAAATGACGTTCTCAGTGTGTAGTCGATGACATGGGTACTCAGTGACCCTCTTTACTAAAATCAATTTTGAAAATTTATTCCTCCCATCTTTCTCTTTCAGTCCAAGGGATCATGTCTATACTCGGTATTGTGCATGTTATTTCTGTTCAAAAGGTTGAGAAACCATATTCCATCCCGTTGTACTAGGTGATCGGCCCTCCATCTTTTCTTCCTTATCTCATTTTCAAATCATAAATCCAATGGTGATGGGGCCTTTCTCCCTGGTTTCATGGCAATTGGCAAGCCTTGGTCTTGTTGGGCACGCTAAAAGCTGAGAACAATTTCTGAGTATTCTGGTTTTATTTAGTATTTACCTATCTCTACCTTTCAAGTAAACCATGTGATTACAGTGGAGTTATAAATTTGTCCCACACAGAAGAAATGAAGGAAATTGAGCAAGGCAAGTGCAGTTTTGTTCATTTCGAATTCTCACTTTACAAGAATTTCTTTATTGTGTTCCTAATGTTATGGCTACATTTTACTGACTGCATGAATTGAAATATTATTGCAGGTTGATAAGGTTGAGTTGCTGCATTATTGCAAGTTAATCATGGCCAGCACATTAAGATGAGAGATCGTACAACTGACCATATCCTTCTATGTTAAGTGGACTCACAGTATATGCTTCCGTTGTTATGTCCTGGTATACTCCATCGTTCAGCCTCACATAACATAATGAGTTGGCATTGCCAAAACAACTTCATGTGTGTATACATTATTAATGTGTGACCTATAGAAAATATCATCAGTATAGGTTGACATGTTTTAAGTTAATGTCATCCTAACAATTTGTTTTATTTAATGATATCTATGTACCATTGTCATGTTAGAAACTTTGCACTACACATATTTGACTACCATTTCATTTCTTCTAGGTTGGTCTTCCTAATAAATACCAAATATAAAAGGGTGGCGGTAGGTGATCCATATGATGACTTTTTTTTGGAATGATTTATGTATAGTTTTTTCTGATTAAGTATTTGCAGTCATGTATAACTGCGGTTGGTACAACAATTCAATTATATGAACAAATATAATTTTTACGGTTATTTTCTATGTACCTTCGCTTAATCTGATATCATAAAATTTGATAAAATAATCATTTATACTAATTCCCACGGCAACGCGTAGGGTATCTTCTAGTTCCCATTATTACCCGACCATCCAATGCCCTTGAATATGTTAGCATTACCTTCCCAACTCATCAAGCTTGGAGTTGGCGCAAACGTCTCAAGATGTTGTTCAGCTCTAAAGTGACGTGATGACAATTACTTCGACACTCTCAATGTTTTCTAATTCAAAGGTGCATTTCTTTTAGAAAAAAATAATATTCTAAGGTGTATTACTTGTCTACCCTTTTGATTTTGATTATACCCTTCTAAAAATACCTCAAATTGTTATGTTTGCCAAGCCCACATAGAAATTGCGGCTATTCTTCCACCCTCTGGATAGGCGGTGTATAAAAAACATCGCGAGTATCTCTCCCATTGTAGATTTTGAAGGGGACACACTTAACCTGCATGTGTACTTTTGTGTTAATGACAATGAACTCAAATGAAAATTTTCATCAACTTCTGCAAATTTAAGATACAATTTCTACCCAATGTTAATACTTTTACTTGTGTTTGACAATTTGATGTTCATCAACAAGATAACAAATATTAAAATATTACTTAATCACAACATTTTTACCAACAAAATGGTTATTTTTCCATACCTCTAGTCCACACCTTGATTTTATTCATTTAATTATTTTGGAGACTCTTATTTAAATTCTTGGTAATGTTTTGTCTAAAATGCACGCCTTACACAGGTGTAGGATTGAAACACTACTTTGGACTTCAACGATCATGTGTTGCAAATTTTTCTCTGATGAGATACATATATTTCAAGTATTGAACATTTGTTATAGCGACTTGAACAATAATATGTGTCCATTGTTATGTCAAGCAGCATACAATTTTCTCATTACTATTGAGCGCAATCATGAATGACCATGGAATAATATCATAGCTTTGGCTGAGTGCCAAGCAACGGTCACTTAGGTGGCAAACCCACAATCTAGATTTTAAACTGCCATAATCATGCAAGATAGTGAAGACTTGTTTGATTTGTGAGAGGAAGAACTTTCTAACAAACTACAACTTTGCTTTATAGTTTCAGGAACTTTATTCCACAACCATTTCCCCCTGCAAAAGATATGGGTGATTTCTATCGTATCCAAACTTCCACCTACAAAATATCAAACACTTTACCACGACTATTGCACTATACTCCACATGAGAGTTGGCTAGTATCTTGTGTTGCCACCTTCTCTCATTTTTCTTACTTTCTATATATACAGGCTTAACAATGTCATGGGTCATTAAAAAACAATGGGATGGCGATATGAACTAATGTTAGATCTTTGACATGTGTCAAGATCAACCCACAAATCTTAATATGTAAATCATCTAGGCACTTCTAAACAAATTTGGAAAAGTTAAGTATCTTTGCTGACTCATGCATTGCGATGGATAGTATCTCTTTACAATACAGATTTGCTACCACGGTGGTAGCTATACACCCATAGTCAACCATTGGATCGCCCTTATACGAAATCTGCACCGTATAAAGTATTAACAGAGCAAAATGGCTGTCACGCCGTTACATTTTTTGCCCGACGGCCACCCACCCCGCACCATCTCTCTGAGTCTCACCCAACCTGACCCAACCCAATCCCCGCCATCACTCACTCCTCTGCCAAGCCCCCGCGCCGGCGTGCTCCCTTCCCGTCCAGCGTCGCCGCGTGCCATGTTGGGAAGCCGAGCGCCCGAACCTGCAGACGGAGCTGCCCTGGAGGGTCGGTGCAAATGCGGGTGGTGGAGGAGCGACATGCGGGCCGGAGCAGGGACAGCGGAGCAGCAGATTGATACGTCTCAAACGTATCTATAATTTTTGATGCTCCATGCTTGTTTTTACACCATTTGCCTATTGTTTCGTTACACTTAGTGGTACTTTTATACATTTTCCGGAACTAACCTATTAACGAAGTGCCACAGTGCCAGTTTCCTGTTTTCTGCTGTTTTTGTGTTTCAGAAGTGATACACAGGAAATATTCTCGGAATTGGACGAAACAAGTTCCTGAAGTCATATTTCACGGGGAAGCTCCCAAACATCCGAAGACCTGACGGAGAGGGGCCACGTGGGCCCCAGACACAGGGGCGGCGCGGCCACCCCCCTGGCCGCGCCAGCCCCGTGTGAGGCCGCGTGGGACCCCCTCTGACATCGTCCTTTCGCCTATATATACCCCCTGACGAGAAAAACCTAAGGGCCCGATCAGTTTTCCAGAATACATCGCGATCCGCCGCCGCCGTCGACCCGAAGATCGGGAGGGTCCAGAAGCTCTTCTCGGCACCCTGCCGGAGAGGGAATCGCCACCGGAGGTCTTCTTCATCGCCATGCTTGCCTCCGGAGCGATGAGTGAGTAGTCTACCTTGGACTATGGGTCCATAGCAGTAGCTAGATGGTTGTCTTCTCCACCATGTGCTTCATGTTTAGATCTCATGAGCTGCCCTACATGATTGAGATCACCGTTATGTAATACTATGATGTTGGTTTGTTGGGATCCGATGAATATTGGTGTTTATGATTAAGTTGCTGTACTGAATTATATCTTTTGTTATCTCTATGTTGTTTATGATCTTGCATGCTCTCCGTTGTTAGTAGCTATCTTGGCCGAGTAGTTGCTAGTGACTCCAAGAGGGGGTATTTATGCTCGATAGTGGGTTCATGTCTCTATTTCACCTGGGGGAGTGACAGAAACCTCTAAGGTGGTAGATGTGCTGTTGCTACTAGGGAGAAAACACATTCATATGCTCAAGGGCATATGCTTTGTTTACATTACACACTTTGCTTAATGCAATTATCTGTTGTTCGCAACTTAATACTTTTGGGGTGTTCGGATGATATCCCCGAGGGTGGATTATTAGTCATAGATGCAGTTGGATGGCGGTCTATGTATTTTGTTGTAATGCCCAGAGTAAATCTCATAGTGATCTTCTTGACATATCACGTTATCTTTATTCTATCAATTGCCCAACTGTAATTGTTTACCCAGCATGTTATTTTATCTATGGAGAGACACCACTAGTGAACTGTGGACCCCGGTCCTATTTTAATCATATTGCAATCACCTGTTTACTTTTCCCGCACTGTTTACTTTACTAGCATATTACTACTGTTTTCCACTCGATACACTCATAACCTTTGTTTCAAGCAAACCGGTGAGATTGACAACCTCATCGCAAGTTGGGGACAAAGTATTTGTTTGTGTGTGTGCAGGTTCCACAAACACCTTCAGTCGTCACCGTCTCTCTTCTTCAAGATCGACATTAAACCTTGGTTTCTTAACTGAGGGAAAAACTAGCCGCTACAACTCATCATACCTTCCTCTTGGGGTTCCCAATGGGCTGGTCATCACCACGCACAAGGACATACTGCTCCCACGTCAACTAAACGCCACAGCTCTTTTCTGGCGCCATCACACGAGTAGCAGCTTCTTTTTCTGGCGCCGTTGCCGGGGAAGAGAGAAGACTTCTGCGAGGGGAGTTCTTCGCACACACATTCTTTACTTTGTTATTTGTTTTGCTTTACTTTATTTATTTTACCTGCACTGCTTTATATCAAAAACCCAAAAAAATTAGAATCCTTGGTAGTTGTTATTTCTTTACTTAGTTTATCATGTCGTTTCCTAAGTTCGTTTTGGAGGACCTCTCTGTAGGGAGTGGTTCGATTATTGGCAAAAGTAACATTGAGGAGTTTCTTTAATCACATTAGTATGCATAAGGAACTTGAGGAAAAGTCTTTGGTTGAGTTAGCTCCTAGTTATGAGTTGCTTCTGCTCATTTAGTTCACATGTTAGAAGCTAGGTTTGCTAGTCTTAATTCTTCTATGCAATACATGTTCCTTAAGCTCATGAAATTGAGGATCCCGAAAAGAAAGCTTTCATCTTAGAAACCTTGCGCACAGAATTTAGAGATGTTGCAATTGAGGCTAGGAAAGTTTTTAAGAAGTTTAATAGCTTGGCTCGCCTGTTAAGGTTGTTGGTACGCCTGATGATTTTAAAACACCACTACCTTATGAACTTATAGGAATTCATGATGCTTGGGAAAGAATTCTAGTTGGATTTGCCCTGAAAATCTTTTCGATGAAAGTAGTGTGCCAAAGCGTGATCGTAAAGGAGTTTCAAAAACTCAGTTGAACACATTTTCCTTCATTGTTGAAAAAGATCGGCTGCTGTTGATCTTAATGCTTCACTTGATATTACTTGATTCGCAATTTTTATGCGCCTAGCTCAAAGGCGTTAAAGAAAAAGCACTCTTGGGAGATAACCCATTGTTTACTTTTCAGTACTTTTTCTTTTATTTGAGTCTTGGAAGTCATTACTACTGTAATGACCGCTCCTTATCTTGTTTATTTCGTTTTTGTACCAAGAGAAGCCTCTAATTTGAGTGAGGTAAAGATTTGGGGGTTATTGCTGTCCTGAAACTGTTTTCGGTGCTGCCACCGTAAAATTCGTGAAAATTCTCTGTTTATCTTTTGGACCTGCGATTTCTTGTGCATATGCCCCAGGTTATATCCAAACTTTTCTTAGTTGAACACTTTTTGATTTGAGCAACGGAAAATCCCTAAAAAATTCGTCCATTATCAGCTGTCCAGTTTTGACAGATTTCTGCCAATATTTGTTTTGCCACTTTATCGCTTTCTTTTGAGTTCTTTTTGATCATGGAACTCTTGTGGAAGTTGCTACAGTAGTATATACTTTATATGTGGTGGTTTGGGTTGAAACCTGAAGCTAAAAGAGGTTGAATATATTTATGCTTACACTAATGTTGCTAATAAAATTGTGTTTAGTTTTGTATGAAGGAAGTTTTCAAGTGTAGGGATTGGAGAATGATGAGATGAGTTGAAGAATGGACAAAAGCTCAAGCTTGGGGATGCCCATGCATCACCCCCAAGAAATATCCAAGAAGTACAAGCGTCAAAGCTTGGGGATGCCCCCGAGGCACCCCTTCTTCATCGGCAAAAATCAGGTCACCTTTCAAAAACTATATTTTTATTGCTTCATGCACTATGTGTTTTTCTTGGAGCGTCAGTTGTTTTAGTTTTCTTAGTTGGTTTAGTTTGCTTGTTTGCTGCAATAAATGGTTGGACCCCAACAAATTTCCTTTGGAGGAGATGTACTCGTTTTCATTTGCAAAGAACGCTCTAGTTTTCACTCTTATTAAAATCGAAGCGTTCTACTTTCCTGCTACTGCTTTTGGTTTTCGTTTTCGCCTTGATACGCATTCAGATCTTGTCATATCTTTTCATCAAGGTGTATTTTTGCCTCTGATCTTTATTGGTTTCATCAAAAGAGGTGTTTATAAAATTTAAATGGTGTTGGAAAAGAGAAAAAGCTTTGTGCAAATAGTGGTAAAGAAGGAGCTTGTGTAGACTGCGGCTTAGGCTTTTTCATGTCATGCTAGATGTCTTTTGATAGTATGCTTAGTGGTTTTGCTATAGCATGACTTGTCTCAAATAACTGAGATTGCTTAATGAGCCGTTTGAAAAAATCATGCGTTGTTTTTATTGTATGGAAGCATTATTTGGTCTTCTCCTTGATGCTTTATTTGGGTGGACTTGGCGCATGCTCACACCATGTTAGACTCTTCCAAAGTTGCCATTAGCCTTCATGATCACTTAGTTTTAGACTTTTGATGCCATCATATGCTTCTTTAATGTCGCTTTGTCGCTTTGCATGATTATGGCCATTATTGCTCTCTTAGTTGGTTCGCTCCCAGTCTTTGCTAGCCCTCGCCTTGTACTGAGTATGAGCTCTACTCGTGCATCCAACTCCTAAAAGCCAAAAGTTTCCATTGTGTCCACCATACATACCTACTAGCAATTTGCTATTCCAAGTAAATTTGAGTTGCTTTTATTTTCTCTTCAAATTAAACTCTTACCAGTGTTATGCGAAATTCGGTCAGTAAAGCTCTCACGAACCGGAAGGCACACTTTACTTTTTCCTGTCTTAAAAATTTGACATTGTGGTCTTTTATGTTGAGTTGTTATGCTTGCAAGTTGTAAGTTGGATTCTAGCCAGCCATACTGTCATGGGGCAAGCTTTCAACATTGCACTTCTTATTTGAGTGATATCGTGATCTTTTGTTTATGATGCCCGCTGTGTGAAATGAATTGGGAATCTTGTGAGGATCATGGAGTTTTTATATGTGTTAGGGAAACGCCGGGCCGCCAATCTAAGCCATGCATAATTCATGGTGGAAATTTGCAGCAGACCCATGGTGAACATTCGACGACGACTCTCACAATAAAAGCTAAACAATATAGCAAATAAAAGAGATGTCGAGGTGTTCATTGTCTGCTTGTCCTGTCATTTTGGTGTGGGCTTGTTCCATGTCATCGGGCATGGAGGTACCCCATTGGCGGTTCTCAATGATATGCATATACTTACAATGACAAGAGCCCTGCTTGGGACTCTAAGTAAACTAGCATGGTTTGGGTACGTGTATTCACGGGACACGAGGTTTTCAACTTATGATTTGTCAAGCATATGCATCATAATTGTTCTCGCATTAACTTTAACCATTCAAGATGCTTATGATGGGGGCAATGAGAGCTCAAAGCCGGTAAGTACCATAATTTTTGAAGGTTATAAAACTTGCAATCACTGCTTCCCTCTGCGAAGGGCCTTTCTTTTACTTTTATGTTGAGTCACCACCTTCTTTCTTTATGCACCATTAAGAGAGCATAGTTGTCATTCTTAGTGTGATATGCATTGTCCCAAGGTTCATTGATTGACTCATATTGTTGGTTTCACTTGTTTCTTAAATTATTTGTATCTAGTCGCCCTCTTAAACTTTGAGGTGTCCTATGCATTTATGTTTTGCTCTCTTTGAAGGACAAGCTAAAACCATTTGTATGTTTTTCCTTATGATTTGAACACACGTTTGACTTTCATTGTTTCATTATCATGATCTTTTGTTTGTGTTCATTTGCATATTACAACATGGTTGCTAAGTTCTTATTGTCATGATTATATCTTTCATGCCCATGTTTTAAGTTCTATTGATCCCAGCTCATCAATGCTTGCATATTTGATCAAGATTGTGTAGGTGCATGTCACCTCAAAAATTATTCTTTTTGTTATCACTTACTACTCGAGGACGAGTAGGAGTTAAGCTTGGGGATGCTTGATACGTCTCAAACATATCTATAATTTTTGATGCTCCATGCTTGTTTTTACACCATTTGCCTATTGTTTCGTTACACTTAGTGGGTACTTTTATACATTTTCCGGAACTAACCTATTAACGAAGTGCCACAGTGCCAGTTTCCTGTTTCTTCTGCTGTTTTTGTGTTCAGAAGTGATACACAGGAAATATTCTCGGAATTGGACGAAACAAGTTCCTGAAGTCATATTTCACGGGGAAGCTCCCAAACATCCGAAGACCTGACGGAGAGGGGCCCGTGGGCCCCAAACACAGGGGCGGCGCGGCCACCCCCTAGCCGCGCCAGCCCCGTGTGAGGCCGCGTGGGACCCCCTCTGACATCGTCCTTTCGCCTATATATACCCCCTGACGAGAAAAACCTAAGGGGCCCGATCAGTTTTCCAGAATACATCGCGATCCGCCGCCGCCGTCGACCCGAAGATCGGGAGGGTCCAGAAGCTCTTCCCGGCACCCTGCCGAGAGGGGAATCGCCACCGGAGGTCTTCTTCATCGCCATGCTTGCCTCCGGAGCGATGAGTGAGTAGTCTACCTTGGACTATGGGTCCATAGCAGTAGCTAGATGGTTGTCTTCTCCACCATGTGCTTCATGTTTAGATCTCATGAGCTGCCCTACATGATTGAGATCACCGTTATGTAATACTATGATGTTGGTTTGTTGGGATCCGATGAATATTGGTGTTTATGATTAAGTTGCTGTACTGAATTATATCTTTTGTTATCTCTATGTTGTTTATGATCTTGCATGCTCTCCGTTGTTAGTAGCTATCTTGGCCGAGTAGTTGCTAGTGACTCCAAGAGGGGGTATTTATGCTCGATAGTGGGTTCATGTCTCTATTTCACCTGGGGGAGTGACAGAAACCTCTAAGGTGGTAGATGTGCTGTTGCTACTAGGGAGAAAACAACATTCATATGCTCAAGGGCATATGCTTTGTTTACATTACACACTTTGCTTAATGCAATTATCTGTTGTTCGCAACTTAATACTTTTGGGGTGTTCGGATGATATCCCCGAGGGTGGATTATTAGTCATAGATGCAGTTGGATGGCGGTCTATGTATTTTGTTGTAATGCCCAGAGTAAATCTCATAGTGATCTTCTTGACATATCACGTTATCTTTATTCTATCAATTGCCCAACTGTAATTTGTTTACCCAGCATGTTATTTTATATATGGAGAGACACCACTAGTGAACTGTGGACCCCGGTCCTATTTTAATCATATTGCAATCACCTGTTTACTTTTCCCGCACTGTTTACTTTACTAGCATATTACTACTGTTTTCCACTCGATACACTCATAACCTTTGTTTCAAGCAAACCGGTGAGATTGACAACCTCATCGCAAGTTGGGGACAAAGTATTTGTTTGTGTGTGTGCAGGTTCCACAAACACCTTCAGTCGTCACCGTCTCTCTTCTTCAAGATCGACATTAAACCTTGGTTTCTTAACTGAGGGAAAACTAGCCGCTACACTCATCATACCTTCCTCTTGGGGTTCCCAACGGGCTGGTCATCACCACGCACAAGGACATACTGCTCCCACGTCAACTAAACGCCACAGCTCTTTTCTGGCGCCATCACACGAGTAGCACAGATCGGGGACGGGAATGTAGGGAGGAGGAGCGGCCGGCCTGCCGGAGGTGGGGGCGGGTGGAGGTTACGCCGGTGAGCACCTGCATGCAAGTCAATGCGAAGATCCCCTAGCCAGCTGAATCAAGCCTGCCCCTAACCAAATCGATCGAGATCCCACAGACCACGTCCTCTGCCGCACTCGTGTTAACCCATCGCAGCCCACTAGTCCAGCGGGTCGCGCTAGTGCTAGAGCTCCTTGCACCTGCGGGACCAGCTGCGGTCTGGCAAATCGACCACGAGTCCACATGTCCACTGCTGCCGTCCACTTCCGACGCCCTCAATCAGCACCACTGCAGGAGTTGGGCGCTGCAGGCCTCCCGTCAGCCAGACAACGGAGGAGCATGGGAGGTGGCGCAGGTCAGGTCATGGGTGGGAGGGGGACGAGGAAGCTGAGATCCCGAGTCCATCTCTACCGGCTGACTCGGGGAGAGGAAGTGGCCTTGCCGGCGCATGGTGGTGGTGGCAAGCCTCATCTCCAGACGCGACGGCCTCCACCGGCGGCTCTTCCTGGGCAAGATCGTAGCAGGATCCGGTGTGGTCAGCTGGCGCCTGTGGATCGACTGGGTGGGGGCTCGCTCGACGCGAGGTAGAAGAGGAGGCAATTTTTTTTGACGCGGTGCGGTGGAGGAGTGGGGTTAGGTGTGAGGACTGACTATAACGGACATATTTAACAACGTTAAGGGTGTATAACTACCACCGGTGGTAGCAGACTATTTTGCTATGTCTTTATAAACACTTTATATCTTTTTTTAATGTTTTTCCTTGTTACATAAATGATACAAGATCAAACACAAATTAAATTTTGATATACAACACTTTCTCCTCCTTGTTGTTAAAAAATAGGAATATGCAATATATCTATATCTATACCTAATAATAAAGTACACAAGGGTTCCATGGTTTGGTTCTTCCGTCAGACATTTTGCAAATAAGCCCTCCATAATTCTTGTTCGTATAGGCTGGAGTTCTTATTCATATCCCTGGAGTTCTTGTTCGTATCCCGGAACCCAGTACAACTCGACCTATGTTAGTGTTCGACACGAACACAATATCCTGTGCATAAGTATACACTGCTTGCTAAGGGCAGCCGGGCGTCCCGGCCGATCTCGATGCGATGGGGTTTGGCGACACGACAAGACTACTGGGATCGATCTCGGATGGCAGGAATCAGGCGCCGATATCGATTTTGTAGGCTCTGGTGGCGGCGTAGAGTACTCTCGCATTGGGACTCGGCAATCGGCACAATTGCAGATCATATCAGCGGAGAGCGACACAATATTCATTGATTTGCTTCATGGCCCGATCTGATCATTTGTGTGCCGCTGCAACGATTTTGGCCGGAACAGCTCGATGATGCGGCCGCGGACGACGCTGTGGGCTCGTGCTTGGCCAGGCGGTAGTGACTTGTGAGGAAAGACCAGCGGCTGCCGGTGAGGAGGCAACACTGCGGAGGTGGAGTAGGTTGGCTGATCAATCGACGCCTTCCGTCGCTGATTGGTACGCCGGCTGGAAAGTCTCAAGAAGCCTCACTTCCATACTATTGTCAATTGTAGTTGCTGCCAACCACCGCTGCTTTAGAATCTGCTGTCTCATACCATGGCTTAGTCGTCTCTGGTTAGTAAGGTTTAAGGAAGGGAAGACTTTAGGGGAAAGAATCCTGAAGCAAAGCCATGTACACAGATGCGAACATATCATATTTGATAGTTAGTAGTAGTGGTGTACAGATATCCAGATATCTGAAGCTCTGAATATAACTGAGAAACCTGCATTGCCATCCAGCCTTCCAGAAAAGGACATCAGTCCATGCGTCATTGGAGATTAGATTGAGAAAAAGACATGTTTTGTTTGGAGCATTGAAGTTTTAGAATTGTTTCGACGATTGCTTTTTTGGAAAAAAAAAGACCTACTAATAGGAGGATTGATCGATCAGGTGAGGTGCTACGTGCTAGCTTTAGCTCCACTTGTCTTATCTTTTCATCTAATGCAAGAGGCCTGTGTATCTTTGTACGGCACCAACTTTTAATCAGGTGAGGTGCTAGCTTACAGACAACAATTTTTGGAAGTTCAGTGTCTCTTTTCTTAAATTGTTTTTAAACTGTGATTTTTTAAAAGTAGAATACTGAAATTTTTATATCATCTTAGTGATATATGGATTTAAAAATACTTAAATATAATTAGAGAATTGATAAAGCAGTATGTATTTTTTTCATGGCATGTGTCAGACGACACCGACGACAAGGTGATAACCATGACGATTCAAAGGTCACTAGGGAGCTGGGTGATGCTATCACCTTAGCATGGTTGGCGATCATCATAATCGTGTCAACAAATTATATTTCCCGTTACAACGTACTAGTAAGCGTGCACGTGCAACGTACTTCTATACAATCACTCAGTAACCAACCTATATCTTCTAGCGCCCAAGTCCCGACGCCCCGTCTTTCCTTCGCAAGAATCCCAAAAGTCTATATAATAGTTAGTATGCACGTGCAATATCACGTCTCGATTAATATCATCATTCCTTGTCCCTCTATTATCCATGTCTTTGTTGCTAGTTTCCAAGATGCGCCATCACATTTTCTTATTTTTTTCTATCGATCAAATTTATCATTCAACTGCAATTCAAAATAATATTTATCACTGTATAAAAAATTACTACTCTCTCCGTTCCATTACTTGTAGTTTATCCAGTACTTACTTGTACTAAATTAATGACAACTAATGGAATGCAAACGAACTTGATAAATTTGTCACCACGGCGCAACTCCTTCTCAAAATGCGATTTTGGCTCCCAAAGGTGGGTAGAAAACCAAAAAAACTAATAATAAAACTGAAGTTGGCAGGGCCCACCCGTTTATTAGCCTGACAACTTTCAAAATTGTTCGCGGGAGGAGCATATTTTCCTAAAGTTTCCCCTTATATTTTTTGAAAACTTAAGAGGATTTTTTAATTATTCTCATTAAATCATATAGACAATATTATATCTTACATAAAAGGGAGAATAAGTTCCTCGAGATAAATTGTGATGAACTTGAAAGAAGAAATGCACAAAATGGACAGTGTGAAGATCATGCTTTTCTACACCCTAAGAACAGGTATCAAAGTTAAGCTTGGCCAAGCTAGTTTCCATCACCGTCCAAGACAGTCGTACCAAGCTGCTCACTGAAACGGCAACAGCAGACAGGAGTAGCACGCCTCCTAGAAAATTGTACATCAAAAGTGCCCAAAGAATTAAACTCTAAATGGTAAATATTTTGAGGCAGCAGCTGCATGAAGGAGAATCAACCTATTAAAGAAGATATAATCCAAGGAACAGATTGACGATTTTTTGCATAGGAGAGACATCTAAAGGTATATATGGTGCCCCCCATTGAGGCCTCCTGGTAAATCTGATTTTACGGGCCATCGGATCGCCGCCTTGGGACGATCTCAGCCGTCTATTCGCGGTCACTTTTTTTACAGCTTGCTACAGTACTACTTTTTGCACCGGATGTTTTTGCGCTTTGGTCACTGACATGTGGGTCGCCTGCTCATGGAGCCCAGTGATCATAGGGCGAAGCCCTTCCCACTTGCGCAAGTGGTCGGCGCCCACTTGCGCATCCACTTGCGTCACAGTCACTGGCCCCGCGTGTCATCCAGGACCAAAAAAAACCCCGCGACTGCCCAACCCTAGCTTTTCCTCGCGTGCCCAATCCCCTCGCACGCCGGCCTCTCCCCAGTCCCCAATCGCACGCACGCCTCCTCCTCCCTCCTCCCGCCGCCGCCGCCCCGTTCGCGCTGCCGCCGCCCCGCTCGTGCCGCCCCTGCTCCGTAGCCGCCCCTGTCCTCCCCACGTCCATCCTCCTCCTCCTCCTCCTCCCCGCATTCAACGTCGTTGTCCTCCTCCCCGAGCCGTTGTGCGGCCACGACAACGGTGGCGAGTGGGCAGCAGCCGCCGCGGCGAAGAGGTTGGAACCCCAGGCGGCTGCGATGGTGCTAGGCGCCAGCACGCAGCCCTCCTCCTGGCCATCCGCCGACGAGGAGCACGGACGGCCGAGCCGTGCGTGGGGAAGAGGAGGGAGGCAGAGGTGGAGCCGGAGGAGGCCAAGTTGACGGAGGGCAGAGCAGCAGCGACGGCCGAGCCGGGCGTGGGGAAGAGGAGGAGGCAGAGGTGGAGCCGGAGGAGGCCAAGTTGATGGGGGGAAGAGGAGCAGCTCCTCGACCTCGGCGTGACGAGCTCCACCGTCTCCATCCAGCTCATGACGCATGGGAGCATGCTTCTAGGGTTAGTCCAGGTTTACCTCTCCCTCCTCTCTATTTCTTCTTCTCTCTTTTCTCTTGATTTGCATTATATGAGATGAGTTTGATTTATTTTACATAAACTGAGACTCAGGTCAAAGCTCTACATTATTGCAGGAATTTGTGGAGTGCTCACATGATCCCCATCTTATTGCGAAAACTTGGATGATTTGCTAAATCGGTTGACTTGGTGCTTCAGTGGACTATTTTGGTGTTAAGATGCGTTGAATTGAGTGACTGACCAAACTGCTTGAATTGAGTCGCTGACCAACCTTTTTGGATCTGCTGAAGTATTATGATGAATTGAGTGGCGGACGTGGATTAATTCTTAAAAGAATATATATTTGATAGTCTGTCATTTTAAATTTCAACGAAAGGTATTCTCACAATCTCATTCTAAAAAGGATACTGGTTGCGGTCTCCATATAGAAATTTATAAGCATGAACTGAACATATGCACCCTTTCTCCTATTTATATGGCTATACTACCGCATATAACACAAGTTTTGTGGAATTCCATTTTGTAGTAAAGCTTGCTAAACTTTCACTAGCCTTTATAAGGATGTTTCCGATGCGCACTTCTTATTTGATGCATATAGCACAAGGATGTCAGTAAGCATGAACTGAACATATGCACCAGTTTCTCCTATTTATATGGCTATACTACTGCATATAACACAAGGTTTGTGTAATTCCATTTTGTAGTAAAGCTTGCTAAACTTTCACTAGCCTTTATAAGGATGTTTCTGATACACACTTCGTATTCGATGCATATAGCACAAGGATGTCAGTACATTGCTTCTCTTTATTTCCTCTTTCTCTATATTTTTTGTATGCAACTTATTCATTATGGTGATTGTATGGGCTTGGAGAAAGGTGGCTGTTCGCCGGATAAAATTATTTTGCTTCATGTTATATGTTTTTTATACTATGTTTTTAGTTTCTCTAAATGAATTTACAACCATGGGTTCAGTTCTCTATATTGTCATTGATTATGCAAGTGATATGTCCCTTTATATGTACAATGCATGGCTATATTGTCATTCATTATGCAAGTGATATGTCCCTTAAAAAATCACTCCCGACTCCGTTATCATTATGTTTCAGTTATCTTCCTCCATGGTTTCAAGAAATAAGTTATAAGCTTCAAATAAACTAATGCTATCATATCTCATGTGTGTCTTATTGAAAATAACAATACAGGTAATGGTCTTGATTTGCACAAGCTTTCCTGGACTCTGGAGTTGACAAAGGTTAATATGATGGTTTTTAGATTTTACATACCTGAATTCATTTGCAGCCGTTGGTGTCGTTCAATACATTTACCAGGACCTCCAATTCATGGTATTTACTGATTATTATGTTTCAGGTCTTTCTCTTTGATTATGGCACCTTGGTTGGCCAGCAAGCTTGAGGTGTCATGGCTGCAGAGCATCCAAGAAAGGCCTACTGTGTCCTGGATGTAATATCAGGTTGACTAGCTTCGATGGGTTTTCTTTTAGTGTGTTAAATTTCTTTCCTCTTACTATGTGCTTGCCTGTAATTACACAAATTTTGCGCCCTAATTAGATATATGCTTGTGTCCCAACATGATTTCTCATCAGTGAAGCTCTTACAACTTATCTGACTGACCTAAGTAAGAATTATGTTTTTTTCCCTGTAGGCACTGCTGACATCTCATAATTTTGTTTCTGGTGATGAGTGGTTACTAATATATAGAAAAACCGATTTTGGATTGTTAATGGTTGGTACTTGCTTGCTTTGTGATCTTGCATTTAGTAATCTAATTCTAAGTGTTGATGGTCCTTAAATTTAATTTTACTAGATTAGACACATGTTTTTTCATTTCCCTTAAAGTTAATATTCAGGGTTTCACCATAGCACTTACACTTCTTTTGTCTATCTTTTTCTTGCCAGTTGCAGAAATAAAGAGAAGGATCAAGTACTATTCTGGATCTTTTGGAAATTCAGCACAAACACATGTTTTTTCATTTCCCTTAAAGTTTATATTCAGGGTTTCACCATAGCACTTACACTTCCTTTGTCTATCCTTTTCTTTTCAGTTGCAGAAATAAAGAGAAGGGTCAAGTACTATTGTGGATCTTTTGGATATTCAGCACATGCAGATTTTATCACATAAAAATTACTCCCTCTGATTTGGTGTTATTGAAATACATGTTGTAGCCTTCTGGTTAGAGGTATATCCATTGTTTACTTCCTGTATCTTTGCTTGTGTTCTTTGTGTTTCATTCTAATATAAGTTTCGGAGTCTCCTAAATACAGTTGCCTCATGTCTTGCATATTGTGTGGCAAAGAGAAAATGGATTATACAATGCTTGAAAATAAAGATGGCGCATGACTTTGCCATCTGAATTATCCTATGTGCACTCTATCTCTAAAAATATCCTACTGCTGTTTCTGGTATTGTTTATTTGAACAGACCTAAAAACTTGCTCTTGCATCTTTATCCTCCCATGTTTTATTATTTCTATGCATTGCAGATGCATCATGTAATAAGAAAGGCATTTGTGATGCAAAGCATGATTTGGTTATCTTTTATAGGGAATGCACATTAGACATATAAAATTAGCATAAAGATGGAAATGTTGGTTCATGGAAGTGCCCAATTTATCTGCTCGCAACTCTAGGAATGGACCTCATTTATCTCATATGTAAGTTAATAATCCATATCTCATGCTTGGTTATTTTCCATTATGTCCTGAGTTTGAGATCTAAATGAGGTTGAATTTCTAGGTTTTTTTATTTGACTTATTTGATAGTTAAACAATGATGTCACTTTTAGATAAGTTTGATGCTGATGTGATATATATCTCTGAATTTTATTTTTCACACGTGTCTTCGGTCATCTCTACTGAAAGTTGATGTACGGGCACCTCCATAGCCTGTAATGTGAATTGGCTGGCTAGGATTTCATGTATTCTCCTTTAATCTTTATTTAGTTGTGAGTACTGAGTAATTTATTCAATTGAGCATCAGGTTGTAGGTTTCTTTGCATGGTATGACTCAAAGTGAATATCTGCTGAAAATGGGACATCTTAGGTGGCAAATTGGTTAAACTGTTCGAGGTAAGTATCTGGTATTCCGTGTGTTGTTGTTCCTTAGGTTGCACGTTTCATGATTTGTTTTGCAATGTGGGCTTAGCTTCTAGGTGTCCTATTTCACTCAAGTCTAGCTTCTAGGTGTCCTATTTCACTCAAGTTTTTAAATTTTTTAGGCCATTAGGTCCAGCTAATTATTTTGAGAGGTAGTAGCTATTGTCCAGCTAATTATTTTGAGAGGTAGTAGCTATTATTTTGCTCCTATGAAGCAACCATTGTGAGGTCATCCTTCTTTGGTTTCTATGTACCAACCATTGTGAGCTAATCCTTCTTTGGTTTCTCTCTACCAATTCTAGAGTTTTAGTCATTGGATCGCAATTTGTCCGATGTTGATTTCTTGATTTATACAATGTTGGCTCTGATAATAAATCTATGCGGTATGGAGGCTAGATGCATGTTTTGTTGTCAATTTGATGTCTGGTAACAAATCCTAGAGTTACGTAATGGTGTATTGAATATATTATATATACGAAAATTGCCAGCTAAAAAGGGTGGTAGCTACCATCCCCCTAGATACTCGACGTAGTTGGGCTTCCCTGACGCTGCCTCTCCCTCCACTTCCTGTCTTTCCTGTTTTTTGTTTCTAGATTCAATTTTGGTTCGTGTTCTATTGCAGATCGAAAATCACATTCGTGATCTAGATCCAGACATTTCGGTTGTGATGGATTGTTAAGCCATGATCTAGATCCAGACGTTTCAGTTGTGATGATTTTTTGAGCTGAACGGATGTGATTAGCTTTCCGTGATGATTTTTTCAACAGCTTTGAGAGACGCCTTTTTAATTGATCTTTGCAGCGCGATCTGGTCTGCCATATTTTTTGTTGCGCTTAGGCTCCAGAACTCCGTTTGTTGCTGGGCATCTTTCCAATCTAAAGAACTGGCGCACGTGGGTAAAGTCCGTGCTCACCGAGCGCGCTGACAGTTTTCGGTTGGGAGGTAAAATCGGTGCTTGTACTGCTGGCCGTTGATGAATTTTATGATTTGCCGTTCGAGGAGCTGGGCTGCAACGAGCTGTCGTCTCCCTCCACTACTTTTTCTTTCCCATCTTGCCTACTTTTCTCTTTCTAGCTCCTCTTACGGTTGTGCTGTATAGCAGACAACAATCAAGTTTGTGATCTAAATCCCCACGGCGTCTACATTTGTGAGCTTGGATGTAAATGTGATTTCTGCTTGGAAAACGAAAGTGACCGTTGCTGAGATTCCTTGTTGGGCAGCCTTCTAATCTGGCTCATTATTTTTTGTTTTCGGTTTTACCTGTGCATTTCTGTTAATCTTTACTGGTTGTCATACATGCAGTAATAATTTTGCAGCTATACTTAGAAACCATCTTGTCATTACAGCTTTCTAATCTGGCTCGTTATTTTTTCTTTTTGATTTTACCTATGTGTTTCTGTTAATCTTTACTGGTTGTCGGTACATGCAGTAATAATTTTGCAGCCATACTTAGAAACCATCTTGTCAGACCATTTACCTCTAAATATTCTATTTATGCTACGCAATTTAGCCAACTGAACCAAGGTATAGCGGATCCGGCCAGGATCACACCTTCAGTTAGACACCATTTTGTCAGAGCACGAAAGCGTGTCAGCATGCAGTAGGGCTCGCCTTATGCAGGAGTGAGTCAGGACCGTTAAGTACTCGTTAGGTATCTGTTTGAGATGGACTATATCCAACGGCTCCTAAGCTAGAGGTAGCTACCCTCTGTTGCAGAAAATCCACACTCATTATATATATTGTTGCAACGGTTTACCTAAAATAAAACATACACGTAGTTGCAAAGGTTTCATCAGTATGTCCAGTTCTGCATTGGAATATCTTTTCCAATATTTAGTGCACACCTTTTATTATGAGAATGGAGAATAATTTTTTTAGCTAATTATACCGCTTATAATTTTCCGAATAGGTTCTACAAAACGCAAATTTTCTGTGATGCATGCCAAAGAATATGTTTTAGTTTGAGTTAATCGCCTAAATGAGGTGAAGGTGATCTGTGGCCGTCTTTCCTGTTGGAAAATTAGGAATGACTCCCTGATTTACTCTTAGGTTATCTCCATGTCTTTGATCATGTCGTAGGCTTGCAGCTCTTTCTCATTTGTGTATGAACGTGCTCTGGGATATGTTGCTTATACTGAGCTTCCCTCCTGTACTTCATCATCTATGTACAGCTCTTTATTGTCTTTTAAGTTGTATCGTACCTGGAGTACCACCTATTGCTAATGTGGCACCAACCTATCATATACAATTGTTTGGTCATGTTTTACTGGTTTCTATTGATTATTATTGTTGGCGTCACAGTTTTACAAGTGGGTTATGTTGTTATGCCGAGTCATGCTTTGGTTTTAATTAATCGTAAGATATGTTTTCTTATATTTTCTTTATATGTATCATCAATTGTTCCTAGAATTACCCTACGTGAAATACATTATTTCTAATACTATTTTGCAGCATGGGATTTTCTTAACTTCTCTAGGTAATGCACAATATCAGAATATCTCCATTTATATAGGTTTTTCATTTTTTTTCCATGTGAAACAGAGAGGGGAAAATGGTGGTGTCCGCTGCAATCTGCTATGCTATTTGGATATGATTTTTATACAATTATTCTGAAAATTTTAGAAAATCAGAGGGTAAACATTTTTACTCTGTTTACTGGAGAGATCGGCGAAGTAAGCCATTAATACTCTCTTTGCTCATCGGCTTGGTAAATATTTCTATTCTCCCCTTTTCTTTTTATTCGTCTTCAGTTTGATTTTAGATCGTCGCATACCGGAACCTAAGTTTTCAGTCAGATGCAGCAGCCGCTGGCGATCAGGTTTTCTTTATCCGTGTTTCTTGGCTCTGGTATCACAATGGTGGTACAGAGACCAGAACTGTGAAGAGCATGCACATAGTGCTCATCGACAGATGACATGTACATTTCTTTCTGTACTTATTTCCGCGTCTGTGCGTCATGGGCTCTTCATTTGTACTATGTTACATTGCTCTTTTCTTTTCTGCAAGTATGTCTCTCTTAATTGGTGTCCTACATGTCGTGTAGAGAATTGACCTAGGATCCAAGAATGTAATGATTGGTGAATCACTGGTCGAATAGCAGATTTTTCAGAGATTCTAAATCCTTTCTCTAGCCCTAAACATGTGTCTTTTATTTACCCTGCAGTCTGCAGGGAACTTAAGATGGCTGGGCACTCACTCCAAAAGTTTGGAAAAAATAGGATGGGTTAAATTTTATGCTCAGCTGTAATTTCTATTGAAAATTGGTACATAATGCATCGTTTTATGCTTTGGTAAGTAGGTATACTGTCGCAAAATTGATCATGTTCATTATTTAGAACTTTAGGCTTATTGATGTTCAGGAAGCACCACATAATTAAATTCATGAAATCAGAATGATGACAGCTGAGTTTTTATTTTCAGGCTGTATTTACTCATTTCTACAGTTTGTTTTAGTTATTTTCCCTGTAGCTATTCACCGGTTAATCCCATGCTGATCTGAATATATGGCTTTTGCACAGGAAAACATCAGTTCATTGACTAGACAGTAGGTAATTTTGGTATATATTTGAGTTATGTGGTTTGGATATAGGTACAAGATCAAGTGATACCTATATGAATATTGTGCCCTACTGGCTAGATTATTTTCTCCCTTTCCTGACAGCAGACTTCGTTAAATTTATGCTCAGATGAAATACAATTGATACCTATATGAATATTGTGCCCTACTGTCCAATCATATGAGTTAACCGATCTTTAATCTTCTATTTGCATACCAGGTTGTTGACAAAAAATAAAGAGGAGCATTTATTTTATTATGCAACCACTATTCCCATGAAGTTCTTCTATGTTAGGTGCCTGACTAATGCATCCTTCTACAAGTGTTTGATGCTACTGGAAACTAGCAATCTACTCCAAACTAAGACCTTTCCAGCCTCTGCACCGCCATGGATATTCACAAGATACCACGAGTCAGCAGAGTTAACATGCATCCTCTGATGGTCAACACCAAAAAATCCATAGTTGACACATAAAGTTGTGAACTTCACAGAGATCTTCACTTAGCCTTCCTTTTATTTGTGATTATTTAGTCAACCATATAGTATTTTGGTTCAATTGCTTACATCCCTTGCAAAGAATTAGTGGACAAAATAATTAAATTCAGTTTAGGTTATATTGAGAATAACTTTTATGATCGGGTGTGTGGATAATTGTTTGATCTTGCTGTGTTTCTTTTCTCATATTACAATATGAAAATAAGAAATTAAATTTTGCTTTGAATAGTGTGATGGTTCAAAGCTATTATTCCTAATTTTTATCATGTTATGCAAAAGGTAAAATATTGTGAATTCCATGATTACAGCCTCCTTGCATTTATAGAAGTTACTTTTGTAAAAACCTAAGAAATGTATTATCATATTGTCTGTTATTATTATCATCATTTTATAAAATAAATATCGCACGAACTCAACGGGATCGTGCGCCAAGGCGCACCCCTATATCTAGTACCTGGAAAGACTAATTACAGAATAGAGGACACTTATGCTTCGCAAGTAAATGTTGATACGCTTCGTAAATACTTTAGCTATGCATACCTGAACATATGGGCATATGGCAGCCTGTCCTGCATCGCAATGGAAATACATATACATTGAATTATCCACCGAACAGCCTCCTCAGTCCTCAAATTCATCCTACCAGAAATAAAGTAAGAATATCATTCATAAATGTGCAAGGGAATCTAAATGACACTTGAGAAGAATAAAAGGTGTGAGCAAACAATATAATCTGACTCAAAAAACAGCAAGGCGACAATCCACAGAGATATTTGAAGCCAATTCCTTGTCAAGCTGGCAGATGTGCCGTTGACCATTACGAAAAGAACATCTCTGTTCTCGATGAAAAAACCTAGTTATACCTGCATATCTATGTCCAACTGTAATACATGTCCAGATCGAAACAAGCAAAATGGAAGATTTATTTTCTATTTTATTGTGAAGGCTACATCTTCAGACATCTTTCCTTGCACTTTTCTAGTAAGCACTTGATATAAATTTCAATAAAAACTGAGTCAGAATCTTCCAAATTCTTCTCCACACTCCGTTGAAATCTTGACCAGTGAGGCAGCTGAGCAATGCATCGAATAGGTAAGCCAACACAAAACACCCCAAGCAGTACAATGTGTGCAGTAACAAAACCCCTAGCGAGACACAATGCATGACAATTGTTGCAAGCAAGGGGAGGAGGGGTGGGGAGGCTCACCAATTTTGTGGCTGCGGAAGTCGGCGGCAATCTCAAACTGGTGAAGAGGCGGACCTTCACAAAGGAGTCGATGTTGTGCAGATAAATGTACTGACCTCCTCGGCGCCCAGCACCGCCGTCGATAGAACCACATCTCCCTCGCGCTGCCGCTGAGAGCGGAGTTGGAGAGGATAGTTCGTCTAGTGTGTGTTGGCGTTGGCGGCTTCATCGGGTGTGGGTGAAGGCTTTGACCTAGAAACCCATCGTGGAGGAGCGAGATTAATGTAAATCACGGGGGAACAATTAGCAGGACATTTATTATTTAGAGTAATTAGCGTGCCATCAATTAGTTGGAACAATTAGTGGGCCATTAATTAGGTAGCGCATGACACCGTTTTATGATTAGCATGCCATCAAATTAGTTGGAGCAATTAGCGGGCCATTAATTAGGTAGCGCATGACATGATTTTGTGTTGAGTTGAGCTCAACATTGGAGCCATCTCAATCGCTTGATCGGCCTCATTGTATGGTTGAGATTGATTGTATCAAAACAAGTTTGTGCCTTTATAAGTAGTAGAGATAGAGATAGAGATGGGCATATTTGCTAGTTCTATCAAAAATTTAAAACAGAAAATATTTATTTGGGGCCTTTAAAAAGGGGAATATGGACCCAATAAAATCTCGCGGCGCGCAGCCTGAACGAGGCACAAAACCCCCAGCCCGGCCCACCACGCAGTAGCTAGCTGACACACGCACGCACGCACGCCTCTCCCACACGCCCTCTCCCTTCTCAACTCCCCCCTCTGCTCTCTTTCTCTCTCACCACGCCTCCTAAACCACCACACCGAATCCAAACCCTACGCCCTCGCCTCCGCCTCCGCCTCCGCCGCCGACCTCGCGCCGCCCATGCCCGGCCGCGCCTCCCACTGATCGTCCGCTTCCTCCCTTCCCAGCCGCGCCGGTCCTGTGGCAGGCAGGGCAGCGCGGCCGCCGGCATCCAGGTCCCCACGGCCGGCCGCCGGCATCCAGGTCCCCACGGCCGGCCGCCGCCTTTGATGTCTCGCGCCTGCCTTCTCCTCCCCCCTTGCTCCCAGAAGGAGGAGGCATCCCTTGCTCTCAGCTCCATCACCCCCACCACAGCCGCCCAGTGCCAGGCTTCCTCACCGCAGCGGAGATGAGCGGCGCCGACCAGGTATCCATCCAATCCACCCACTCGCTCGGGCCTTCGCTCGCATTGACATTGATTAATTGCGCGATTTAGTTAGTTCTCGGTAGTACTACTGCCTCTGCGATGTGGCGCATTAATTTCGGCACGGACGGTTTCTGGTTGGGGGCCTGGGTGAATTGATGCGGCTTTGCCGTTTTCGAGTGCAAGCCTTGTCGCTAATGCCGCCGTCCGTGTGTAGTTGCGGCACTAGATGGCGTAGCACTGATGACGTCTACTTAGTGGTTGCGCAGATGATCGGTCTCGGAACTGTTGTTGATTGGAAGGTATGCGCGGTACATGTGGGAAGGGCATATGATCAAATGAGATCTAGAGCTGAGTTTAATTAAACACAGACCCCCTTCGTGAAAATTTGTACAGAAAGGGTCACCAATACAGTTTTCTCTAGTAAATATCTTGATGTAATTGTTGTTTGGATGCACCACAAGATGTTTCAGACAGTTCCTGTATTCTCATCATGGTTTCTTCTGTAACGCAGGTCGTGTTGTTCGGGTCCTTTACGGAGGACGAAGCTAAGTTGTTCCAGGGGCAGCCCGCAACTGAAACGAAAAGTGAGGAGAAGGCATGGGAACTACCTGAGATCCAGTTTGGGTCACTCAACTTTTCCATGGCAAGTTTGGAGAAAGTGTCAGTAGGCGCTGTTCATTCTCCGAAATCACCATCTGGCCATTTAAAGGATCACCCATGCATGAAATCACCATCTGGCCATTTAAAGGATCACCCATGCAGTAATAAAAAGGAAACTGCAGGATCTAGCTTACCAAATGGTGGGCCAGTGGTGATCAATGGATGTCCTACCGTTGTTTCTCCTAATAATGGTGGTCTCAAGAATGTAAAGTCTGAAGCTACGGTTCCTTCAGCTAGGACTGTTAGCAATGTAAAGGAGACTGAAGCGGTAGTTCCTTCAGCTGGCCCTGTCAGCAATGGAAAGAAGACTGATGCTTCAGTTCCTTCAGCTGGTCCTGTCAAGAATGTAAAGAAGACTGAAGCTCCAGTTCCTTCGGCTGGTCCTGTCAAGAATGTCAAGAAGACCGAAGCTACGATTCTTTCAGCTGGTCCTGTTAAGAATGTAAAGAAGACCGAAGCTACGGTACCTTCAGCTGGTCATGCCAACAATGTAAAGAAGACTGAAGCCAAAGCTCCTTCACCCGGGCCTGTCAACAATGTAAAGAAGACTGAACCTGTAGTTCCTCCAGGTGTATCTATCAAGAATATTAGCAGTTCAACGCCCACACAAGGCAGAAGTTCGGCTATGCAAGTAACTGAGAATGGTAGCACAGGTGTTGATGCACCTATCGTTGCAGCTCCAGTAGATGGGTCCATCCCAAGCTTAGATAAGGAAGCCTATCAGAACAAGCAATTGCTTCCTCATGGTTTGAAGAATACAGGAAATATATGCTTTCTGAATGCGACTTTACAGGCTTTGCTTTCATGCGTGCCTTTTGTTCACCTTGTAAAAGACCTGAGGAATCAGAGTATACCCAAGGTACGTCTAAACGGATCACTTTCATGTTCTGTCTGTCTTATATCGTTGACTTTTGTTCTGAATACTGTTCCCATATTAGGTTGGCTACCCTACTTTGAGTGCATTCGTTGAGCTCATCTCTCAGTTTGATGTGCTTGACGAGTCCAGTATGAAGAAAGACGAGAATGTTGCTATTATCTCTGCAAAAATAATCAATCCTGCCATGTTCGATCAAGTTCTGAGGAACTTCACTCCAGATGTACCGGCTGGAACATCTGCTCGGCCAAGGTAAGTGCTGTTGAGATTGTTCTTGGTCATTAGTTTTTGAAGTGAAATTCTTGATCTGTGAATGTCAATTGTTTGGCTGTTCTGGGTACTAATTGCGGATAACAATCTATTTGTGCTGTCCATACTTATTCTGTAGCATCATCTAGTGTAGCAAGACATGGACCCTTATTTGCAAACCGAATTTGACATTGAAGCTATACACAAAACTTATGAGCATGATCACGTGCACTACAATTAGAAGCTTCCAAATAATGTCCTGTTCTTGAAACCTCTCTATAGGGGTCTACTTGGGGAAATTGAAGCTGAGCATTGATTTCATATTAGCTTGAAGTTTATTCAGACAATATATTTTGCTTTATTGCACACATGGGCATTATGCATGCTACTCGTGTTTGTGTTACTGTAAACGTCATGTATTAAATACTCCCTCCATTCCATATTTTGTACTAAATCAACAACTAATATGGAACAGAGGGAGTATTTGTTTTCCTAGCTAAGTACCTTCTTGTTTCAGTTTATGATGCTTCAAATTTCTGCAGACAAGAAGATGCCCAAGAGTTTCTAAGTTTTGCCATGGATAGAATGCATGATGAACTCTTGAAGCTTAATGGTTCAAGTTCAAAGGAAGGTATGGTTGTTTCTGCTTCTGATGATGATGCCTGGGAGACTGTTGGAAAGAAGAACAAATCTGCTATCATGAGAACACAGAGTTTTGTTCCCTCCGAGCTAAGTGCTATTTTTGGAGGTCAGCTACAAAGCATAGTGAAAGCTGCAGGTAATTATTTCTTGTACTGAGAAAATTCAGTTTTTTTTTGAACTTCGACCTAGTCAACTAGAGGCCTTCCCGAGAAGCCGTAGTTTTCATGTTTTCCCCAAAAATACTACTCTCCATGCTCCTTTTTATTAGGTGTATTTGTTTCATAGGTAAATACAGAATAGCTACGTGTATCTCCTGCATATCCCAGTAGATGCCAATTCTACCCCTCATGAATGGGAAGGATCATTAATTAGCCACCTGTAATTACTCCTGTAATCAATGTTGTAAGCAAGGGCGTTTCCATCCCAATTATCCTCAAATATGTACTTTGGTCACCATGCGCAAAAAATATACCTAATAAGACGGAACAGATGGAGTAGTACCTTAGCTTGTAGTAATAGAAATGATGTTTCTAAGCTTGCAGTAGTGTTGTCAATTTCTCAAGGAAAAGACATACTCCCTCTGTTCCGTAAAATAAGGCATATAAATTTTTTTAAAGACAAAAGATGTAAACTTTTACCAACTTTATAAAAACTATCAATATCTACCATGCCAAATCAATGTCGTTGGATACAAAGTAACATACATTTTCATATTGTATATATATATATAGTAGTATCATACTTCTCAATAGTTTTTTCTATAAGCTTGGTCAAACTTACATTGTTTAGCTTCACACTTCAGAAAAAAATTATATGCCTTCTTTTACGGAGCGGAGGGAGTATTTGCTTATCTTTGAAATTCAACTAAAAATATGTCAAACTAAACTGTTCCATTTGTGCTAAGATTTTTTTCATTGTTGTCAGAATCCTGCATAAGATTCATGCAAGTTTCAGAAGCAAGGTTCCTACTGAAATATGAAACTCATTAGCTTTGCTGGAAAACGTTAGTTAGCCATAGAAAAACTACAGTAGGTTCAGTTATGCTGTTTTGTCTTCTCATGTTGTATGTTCTTTTTGGATCTATCAGGTAACAGACCGTCAGCCACTGTTCAGCCTTTCCTGTTGCTCCATCTTGATATATTCCCAGATGTTGTTCATACAGTTGAGGATGCTCTTCATCTGTTTTCCACTCCAGAATCTTTGGAAGGGTACAGAACAGCTGCTGGAAAGGTTATTTTTTAAAATTTGTGCTCAGTAGTTTGACTTCTAAATTTTGTAATTTACTCACTTATTACAGAATTCTTGCGTCATTTTCAAACTTCTGTTACATATATCGACATCATGCTTTCTGCATTAACATCATTCATTTATGAAGCATTAGACCTTCTGCCTGATATTTATGAAGCATTAGACCTTCTGCCTGGTATCTTGGTTATTTTCTTTTGTTTGAACCTTAATCTTCTGTTGATGCTGCTATGAGTTGAAATTAGGCTGTTGAATTATACTTTCTTTGTGTGCTATCTACCACTTCAGTGGTATAGACATATAGTATGGTCTCGTTACAATCATTATCCTTTAGAAATCAGCTACAATTTTAACTGGTCAGATTTGATCTTGCAGGCTGGAGTGGTGACAGCTAGAAAATTATTCAAGATTCATGCACTTTCAAAGATTATGATACTACATCTGAAGAGGTTCAGTTATGGAAATCATGGTTCTACTAAAATTTACAAGCCACTGTACTTCCCTCTTGAACTGGTTCTTAATCGGGATCTGCTGAGCTCACCATCGTCAGAGGTGATAGTTTCTGGATATTCCCTTACAAATTTCTTATTCCCAATATAGTTGTTTTAATTCATGGCATGCTTTTGTCACTATTTTCCTTCAGTGGAAGCAATATTGTCTTGTTTATCGGCATGTAGGATTTGTATCTGTAAGCTTTTTAAGTCTTTAGAACCCTTTTTTCTAGTACATCAGTATCTGAATAGCGAGATGCAGGGTAAAATAAAATCAATGTGCCTGTAACACAGATAAAATCAGATGTATCTTTCTCCCATAAACTTTGATAACTTGATCTAACATTTCGCTATTTATTGAATGCAGGGTAGAAAATATGAGCTCGTTGCAAGCATCACTCATCATGGAAGTGGCCCATCCAGGGGGCATTACACTGCTGATGCGAAGCATGCCAGTGGGCAGTGGCTTCGGTTCGATGACAACATGGTCATGCCCATCAACGTGAACGAGGTCTTGCATCACCAAGCATATGTCCTGTTCTACAAGCAAGTATAAGTCTGGATTGCCCACTCGGTTGATTAGCCCTTCCTGTTATTGCTGGAACAGTGAGTTATACTGTCTAACTATCATCCTATTAATGTAGCTGCCGTGAGACCGTGAGACCGCATAATCGTGTGTGCAAAGTACCCTGGTTGGCTGACTCTATTTATATATGTCTGATAACATAGTGAGGGGGGCTTTCCCGTTAAGCCCATTTTTGAGGTCCTGTAAAATCAACTGCTCATCTTGATATGACCAGCAAAGTGCATCAGTTGCTATTATCTTCTATGCCGTGTCAACTTTGCATTTTAGGCAGCCTAATTGAAAGTGGCGAGAGTGATGGTGCTAATTCGGTTGGCACACACGCAGATAGGCGGCACTGGATGGGTGAGACCATGTGCCCTGTTTTCTGGGGGAGCGGGTCATCAGGGCTTGTAGGCAAGGTTAGCTATGATTAGCAAGAATCATTGGCCGGTTTTGCAAACCTCCCTGTCAACTATAATGAGGTCGTGTCCAGCTCTGATGTGAGATAACATGATAGCCTATTTTGTTTTAAAATTTGTCACTGCAAGTATGACCCCATGCACCCTACTAATAATATGCAGCTGCCATTTCCTGCTACCATGTGCTGAAGAAACAAGCCCTGAACATGACAACATTGATTTTCGTAGATTTCTCATCTATTGTTCCTTTTTTTTTCCAACTGGGAACCCCCCTTTCCATTAATTTCTCAACGGAAATACAACCAGTCTGAGAGTAAAACAACAAAAGCAAGGAAAGAAAGGGGAAACAGAAGGAAAAATAGTTCAACACACACCGGTAGGAAAACCTGCTGTATGATCTCGGCCTCGATGATCATACTACAGGACAAAAAACCTACCACCTAAACTACACCCACCAACAGTTCCAGGATCACAGCAAAAGAATCAAACACAACACCACAACGTCACAGTCCAACCACAAACACACAGCAGCCCTCCACGGACAAGAGCCACCACCAGCAACACCGAGATTAACCATTGGTGATAAGCAACCTTCCAACAGCAGTCGCCTGACCGTTCCTTGACCCCCCGGCCACCTGGGACGCCAACTCTGCAGCTTTGCGCATCATCTGATCAGCTCCAGCCATAATCTTTACTTTATCCTCCTCATTGTAAAGACCTGCCCAATAACGAAGAAAAGCACACGTCGCAAAAACCGTTACCATAGGAGACCTGACAACCTTCTTGTCAAATGTTATCTGATTTCTGACAATCCAAATTGCCCAACAAACAGCTGACAGAATCAGCATATGAAACTTCCTCCCTCGAGGGAAAAAAGCATGAAACCAAGACATGCACTGCCAGAGGGAACCAGGGCAAGAATTAGAATTGATCATGGTTCCCACAACCCCCCAAACCACCCTAGCGTGAGAGCAAGAAAACAATAAATGGATAGCAGTTTCCTGCTGATTACAAAAAGAACAGATAGGAGACCCTGGCCAATTTCTCCTTTTAAGCTTATCCCTTGTTAAAATAGCATCCCAAAACAGATGCCACATGAAAATCTTAATTTTCAAAGGAAGTTTTGACTTCCAAATCCACTTGTTGTTAGCCCCAGAAATGTTCCTCTCCAAATTTTGATATAACGACTTTGTCGTAAAAACTCCATTGGCAGTCAAACCCCAAACCACACTATCACAGGAGTCAGAAACCGCAATACGCCTTGCCTCATCCTTAATATGCTCCCACTGGATACTCAAGACCTGAGATAATCTCCTTCTGAAAGGGATCTCAAACTCAACATTCACAAATCTCTCAAAAGTAAAAGCCCGGCCTTGCGAAATGTAAAAAAGATCAGAATATGACTCACAAAGCGCCGAATTATTAAGCCAGGGATCAAGCCAAAACCGTACAATATCTCCTTTATGCAAAATAACTTTCCTACCCAGGAAATATTCATCCTTAACTTTCATAATTGCTTTCCAACAGGGAGAATCAGACATTCTTGTCTTAACAGAGGCCACCGATTTATTGCGAAAATACTTTGCCTTTACAATAGTTTGCCAAAGACCATCCTGGGTTTCTAACTTCCACCACCACTTACAAAGCAAGGCAACATTCTGCTTGTGAAGATCTTTTACCCCCAAACCACCTTTATTTCTAGACCTACAAATTCTGGTCCACTTGACCAAATGGTACCGCCTCTTTTTCTTTTTGCCAGCCCAAAAGAAACGACGCCTGTGCTTATCCAGCCTCTCAATGAAAGTCTTACTAAGTAAATACATAGCCATACAATACGAAGGAATGCCTGACAGACAAGCGTCTAACAGAGTAAGTCTCCCTCCCGAGGTGGTGGCATCACACACCCAGGCATCAAGCTTTTTAAGCATTTTCGCATCCAGAAAGTCCCAATCAACATTTTTTAATTGAGAAAAGGTAACTGGAACCCCCAAATATTTCATAGGCAAGCTCCCAATATTGCAATTAAAAAGATCAGAATAAAACTGTGCAACCGAATTATCACCCCCCAAAATGAAAATCTCACTCTTCGAGAAGTTAATTTTCAAACCAGACATGAGCTCAAATAAAAGAAGCAACAACTTCAAATTAACTGCCTTATCCGGCTCATGCGAGATACAAATAATCGTATCGTCCGCATATTGAAGGATACCCACTCCATTCTCAACCAAATCCGGTGCCAAGCCAGTCAACAGACCATTTTTCTGAGCTTCCAACATCATTTTAGTTAAGACCTCCCCGGCCATATTAAACAGAAAAGGAGAAAAAGGGTCCCCTTGACGAACCCCTTTAGCACTTTGGAAATAGGCTCCAACTTCATCATTCAATTTAACACTCACCGTCCCATTATGGAGAATTTGCTGGACCCAACCACAAAAAATAGAATTAAACCCCCTGATCTGAAAACAACTAAGCAAGAAATCTCAATTAACTTTGTCGTAAGCCTTCTCGAAATCAAGTTTCAACACAATACCCACATGCTTCTTAACATGAGTATGATGCATGATTTCATGCAAAGACAGCACACTATCCATAATATTTCTCCCTTTAATGAAAGCATTTTGTTGAACACTGATCAACTTATGAACATAAGGCTCCACCCTAAGCGTCAAAGTTTTTGTAATCAGCTTGTAAATACATCTAAGCAAACAAATTGGCCGAAATTGCTGAATCTTATTAGCCTCACTAACTTTAGGAAGAAGAGTGATAATACCATAATTGAGCCGCTGAACATCAAGCGTACCCTCATAAAAATGCTCAAACAACCTCATAATATCACCTTTAACTATGTCCCAGCAATGTGGTAAAACTCAGAGGGAATTTCATCCGGCCCCGGAGCCCTATTCACATCCATTTCAAAAAGAGCATTTTTAACTTCCTCCATAGAGAAAGGCCTAGTCAAATCGATATTATCCTCCACAGTCAAGGTCTCAGCTGCACTCCATAAATTTGGAGAGATAGGGAACAAGTTGCCAGGAGTTGGCCCAAAAAGATTTTTATAGTAATCAGTAGCATGTTGTAACAGGTTTTTAGTACCCTCAATAACAATCCCATCATTATCCAAAGAATGAATGGTTTTCTTCCTTTTCCTACCATTTGCAATTCTATGAAAATACGAAGTATTCTGATCTCCATGGAGCAACCATCTAGAATGAGACCGTTGATACCAATATTCTTCTTCCTCGGCATACAAATTAAACAACTCAGCTTGGATATTAGTTTTTCTAATCCAGTCAACAGGAGACAAATCCATCGATTCCTCCATATTTTCTAAATTCTCTAACTCTAGCCGAAGCTCCAGCTTTTTTCTTCTTCAGGTGACCAAACAAATTTGACACCCAACCCTTGAAAAACATTTTGAATCTTTTCAACTTGATATTCAAAACATCAATAGGGTCACTGCTATTCACAGGTTTCTCCCAAATTTCAGCAACTTTAGGCAAAAACTCTTTATTTTTCAACCAAGATAAATCAAATTTGAAGCCCTTCTTTCTAGGAATCACATTATCACCAGTATCAAGTAACAGGGGACAGTGATCAGAACCATCTTTAACCAACTTTCTAACAGAAACCAAGGGAAACAACATTTCCCACTCAGGGGACATCAAAATTCTATCCAACTTTTCCAAAGCAGGGTTCTTCCTTTTATTCGACCAGGTATATTTACCACCTGTCATCTGAATTTCCCTAAGACTCAGAGTATGAATAATAGAGTTAAACACATCAGAACAATGAGGCAAAACAGTAGGTTTATTCTTGTCCAGAACACTCCTCAAAATGTTAAAATCACCACCAACAATAAAAGGACAGTCTACACAATTGCAAAACAAGGAAAACTCAGCAAGAAAATCATCCTTCAAATCATCATGAGCAGGCCCATAAACCACAATGACAGCCCACCTACACTTCTTTTTGACATCCCACAAGTTCATAAGAATCATAAATTTGCCCAACTTGACAGATTGCACATCTAGGGAATTAACTCTTGCACCACATAAGATACCCCCAGATTTACCCACAGAAGGAATCCATTTCCAAAAGAAGGCATTAAAAGGATCAATTTTATTGAAAAACTTTTGATCATAGGACTTTTTCATCGTTTCCTGGAGACCCACAAAATCCACCATATTATCACGGATACTATCAGTGAGGCAGATAGAAATACCTTTCTTCTCTGCCCCCCTCAAATTCCATAAAGCAACAATCATTTAAAACGTTCAGGGGGATTTCTCTGCCTGACAGGTCTACCAGGAGCCAGGGTAGACGTGTCCTTAACCTTTCGCCCTCTAGTATTAGGACGACACACAGGAGTACAAGTTTTTCTACCAACCTTCTTATTTTTCCTAGATTTAACAACAGAAAAGGAAGCTTCCTCGTCCACAGACTCCGACCAGGTCAAACACAGAGGTGTGCCATGACCATTATCATGATCCACAAACAAATTATCAACAGGAGAATGTTTGGAATTTAAATCATTCCGAGATCTATCCATTTCACGCAACAAGTCAATCTTATCAAAATTATCACTAGGAAAATCAACACCCATCATAGAAGCCCTAAGCATAATTTCAGAGTTGGACAACACATCAAAGGAATTACCAGAAGAGTTGTCAGAGGCATTACCTTCCAGATCCTTCTTCTTAGCCAAAGCCGCAGCTTGCTCCATAATAGTCCGCGAGTTGTTATTCTTCTCACGGCGACTACACTCATCAACTCCAGGAGAGCAATTATCCCCAGCTTCTTCCCCAGTCCCCCCGTCCACAGGAGACTGGACAAAATAGGAAGCTGATTCCATAGGAGAAGGATGATTATCCGCAAGCTCCACGATCACAGGTCCAGGAGTTCCAGACACCACAGCCGCATAAGACAAATTTTTCTTAGTCATCACATCAGGAGATATCATTTCCTTCTCCACCACAGGGGTGAAAGGAGCAAACCTAGAAGAGCCACCATGCTCATACACCACCATGGTTTTTCCCACACCACTACCCTCAAGAACAGGTGACTGAATGGATTCACCCTCGTCCATTGAGGCATTGTCAGCAGTGTCAAACAGGTTTTCTTGCACAATTTGATCAATAAGAAGACCAGACTCAGGTTCACTTTCCTCCTCAGACTCATGCTCAGAAACAGTAGGAAGTTGCTGATTGCAGGATTTTCCATAGTTTCCAGTACCAGAGAAGCTACCTGGAGCAGACTGCCCCTCAGATGAAGCAGCCGAAGTTTCAGTTAAGCTGTGTTAAATTCTTGGACGTTTAGGTGAAGGAGGAACAGGTGCAGAACTGACAGGGAACCCAGATCGATCTGCAGGAGGGCCCCGAACCACCACAGTCTCCACCTCATAAGAAAAATCGTAGAAATAATCACCCAACACCCCTTCAGCAACAGGAGGAATAGCATCCACATCACGGCAGCCCAGCAAAATACGACAATATTCTGGTTTATGCAAAGTAGCTTGATCAACCTCCAAGGTAACACCAACCAAAGAGCCCACATAAGCAGCATGTGCATCACATCTCTTCTCAGGGGGAATGTTACGGACTCGGACCCAAGCTTTGTTCATGATCCCTTTAGCGCCAACAGCAGCTGTCCATGGTGACAAATTCAAAGTAGCTTGACAGACCTTTATCTCCATACGCTTGCCAAAATAACAAGCTCTCTCAACTTCCTTTGGATTAGGGAAACACATCACAAACTGAGAATCATTAATCGGACGAGCCGTGCACCGCCAACTAGTGCCAAGGTAATCATTGAACTCTTGTTCAATCTCACGAAAAGTAGGATTTCCTTCCAGAATAGTGATAACAAGACTAGAAGCTCTCTCTTTCACTTGTTTAGCAGATGAGGAATCAGGAAAAAAGAAGAAACCCTGACCCGGTTTCTGAAACCCGCACATGGAAGCAACACATTCCCAGGGAAGAATAGCTTGGCAAATTTGAGCAATATGACCTAATTTCCCACACCTCTCACATCTGATCAGGGGACAACGAGCAGTAGGATGCCCATTACCATTGCAATTGAGACAAGGACGATTACCAGCAGCAGCAGGAGGAGATTTCTCATGAATGTTACCGCCCGGCCGCTGGATTTGACCCCCAGCAGCAGGGCCCTTGTCCTTGCCGCCTTGCACCGCCTTAGCCGCAGCATCCCATCGTTCCGACCCAGATCCCGAACTGGACTTGTTCTGATGATCCCGCTGCCAGACATAGTTGCGGGCACCAGCCCGGTTGTTGTCGACGCGACCGGCGCCAGCCCGACCGCCACCGCCGCCATCGCCAAATCCCCCGCGCCTCCCGCCACCAAAACGACCTCCACGATCCCCCATCGACGTCGATCGAGGGATTGCAGACGCCGATCTACTAACACCGACACCAGGAGACGCAACAACTTGAGAATACGACCGAGGATCTCCCCCAACTTTCCCAGTCCACCACTCAAAGGACTCACGAGATCCGCCGCCAGAAACCCTAGAGTCGGACCAGAGATGGGAGAGAAGAGAATCGAGGTGGAATGAGCGGTGGAGAGGGGCCGACGCACCTATACCCACCTGATCCTGGAGGCCCCGAGCTGTAGCTGTTGGGCCAGATGGGCCGAAACCGCCATTGATCCTCTGGTTCGACTCCACGCTCCCGCCCACCCGATCCGCTCGAGCCGGAGACGTCGGAGTCGTGGCAGCCACCTCCACACGAACCGCAGACACGATCGATGCCACATGAGCCGGGAAGATCACGATCCCCTGATCCGCGATTTCCTCTCCCTCGTGAAGGCATCTCGCGTCGATCACTGACTTCCTCTCGTCAAACAACACCCAGCGCGCCGCCTCGTGACGGAGCAACAGAGATCCCGGCGCTCCGATCATGGCAAGGCCCAGGAGAGACGACGAGTAGGTCACCGCCCACCGACGGTCACGCGAGTCGCTCGCCATTCCTAAGAAAGGCGGCCGTCCATGCCGGTAACAATTGGATTTGTCCTCTCATCTATTGTTCCTTGTATTGTAAAGAGGCGAAACTTTAGTTTCCTCTTGACTTCCATTGAATACTTTGAACAACGACTTGCTGAATTTCTTCTACATACGTGCAGACCACTAATCCATTCAAACATATCCACTTGCGTTTTCAATTGCCTAGACATAATGTTGTGCTTGGCTTCGTGGCTTGACTTTGGTGCTTGACGGTTGAACCTTGACTGACGTTGTGACATATGAACCAAATTTATTTTCCAGGCCAGAGGAAAAAACACAGTTTCTCATGACGATCTTTATTCTCCTCACTTCCACACATTGTTTTCCTATCACTTCAAGAACCATGTGCACTCTTGTTGCATCTTAAATCGGGATGCAAAATGATTGTGTAAGATGAGTAAGCTGTATGCCTGTATCATGCTTGTGAGAGGCATGAAGTATGCAGGACTCTGTTTTAGAGATGTCTGCATATTTTTAAGCCCTCCTACCTGCAGAAATCAATCTAAAGCGTCCTCTCATCTGCCTCTACCTGTTAAAACCTTATGTAGAGAGATCTTGCTCCATACAAATGCCTACAGACAACAACGACTCTCGGAAACCTTCTTTATCAATTGCTTCCATTTTAAGCTCTAGCTAAATCAGACAGTGATCTCTGTCAGATATCTTCTGGATTAATCACTTCCATTTTGATCTCTCGATTGATGACTAATTCAGAGTGTGTGATCTCTGTCGGGTACCTTCTTGTTCTATCACTTCCATTTCGAGCTCTGGATGTCAGAAATCACACAAAGTTCACCAATCTCAAATGGTAAAGAATCATGCACAAATTCAGAAAAAGAAAACAAGTAGAATGCAAAGAAGGAAGCACTTGACAAAAGAAGGTCTAGCACCAACAAGGAAAGATTGGATCACACATAAGGATTTTTTGCTTTCCTTCAGACGCGTTTCTGAACAGATATCTTCCATTTTAAGCTTTTGATAGCCAAATCAGACAGTGATCTCTTGTCAGATATCTTCTCGATGAAGCGAGTGATCTCTGTCGGATACCTTCTTGGTCATCCCTTCTATTTTAAGCTCTTTATGGTAAAATCAAATAAAGCGATCCCTCTTGGTCACTTTCTTGATCAATCGCTTCTATACAAGGATCTTGATATCCAGATTAGATAAAGATTGACCTCTGTGGGGACACCTTCTTGGTCAATCGCTTCTATACAAGGATCTTGATATCCAGATCAGATAGAAGATTGACCTCCGTGGAGACACCTTCTTGGTCAATCGCATCCATATTAAGATCGTTATGGCAAAATCAGACGTTTCCACCACAAACGGTGAAGAATTATGCATAAAATCAGAAAAAGAGTCGATAGAAGGAAAAGGAAGAATCACTTGACACCAACAAGAGAAGATTAGATCACACACGAAGGATTCTTTTGCTTTTCTTCAGACGCGTTTCTGAACAGGAGGAGCAGAAGCTACAAGTAAAGGGAAAGGCACTAGCTAGCAAGGAACCTGCTGTTACTTTTCCCCTTCCATTTTTTTAGCTGTATACACAGAAGCAGGGAGAGGCTAGACTGAACTGAACTGAAGGTTACACTAGACAGCAGCAGCAGCGGTAGAGGCGGGCCGTTTGTTTAGCTCTAGCGAGGCTGGTGGATGGCGCGGCGGTTGCCGCCGCCGCCGCCCCTGGCGCCGAAGTGCTGCGCCGGCTTCTCGGCGTGCCTGGGCGACCAGGCTGGCGCCGCCGCGCTGGGGACGCCGCCCCTGGGCGAGTTGAGGCTGAGCGTCCTGAGCACGGCGTCCATGTCGCCGCCGAACCCTGCAGTTCAGAGCGATTGCTGGTCAGCCTCTATCTCCGGCGAGGAGGAGGAGGAGGAGGGGGAGATGGACGTATGATGAGAGCTGTACATACCTGCTGGTTTGTAGTGGTGGAAGTCTGTCTGTGGCGAGGGTGGGGAGTAGAAGAGGTCCTGGGCGTCGAGGAGGTCGACGGAGTCGTCGGGGAGCAGCGCTGCGACGTCGTCCACATCATCGGCGAGGTCCTCGTAGAGCTGCTGCTGGCGGAACCAGTGGTCGCGGAACCATGCGGTGGTCTTGACGAGCTCGTACCACTCTGGCGAATAGTCCTCCACCCGCCTGAACGCCGCCGGGATGAACATGGGCGCGTCCGGGTTCAGCGCCGACATCGCCATCGTGCTCATCCTCCTCCGTCCGCTCACTGCTTTATGAACAGAACCACGCAAAGCAAAGATCAGCTGTGATGGCGAGTGGGATTGCGGGTGCGGGGTGCGGTGGGTGCCCGTGCCGGGGCGGGGGAGTGGGTGTTTATAGAGGAGAGGGGGTGGTGGTGGTGCACTGCACTGCACTGGCGAAGAACGGAGACGTGTGCGGTGGGGTGGGTGGGAGGATGGCGACTGGTCGGCTTGGCCTTTTCCTACCGTGATAACCGTGGCACGCGGGAGCGGCCAATGGGGAGGAGACGACTGGTGGTGTGCTTGGTCTGGATTTTCTGTGGGCACCGCCGGGCGGAGGGCATGGCCGGAAGCTTCCTCATTTGCTCCGTCACCCGCCGACGATTGGTTTGTTGGTTTCGCGGCCGTGGGCCGAGTCAAATGCAATTTGAGCTGTCGGATGCAAACCTTTTCTTATACGTACTAGTAGTACATCCGACTATCCAATAGACTGAGACCTTTCCGAAAAAAAAATTATGAAGCTGCCACAGTTGTATACTCCCTCCGATCAATTATAAATATTAGTATTGATTTATTATAGATCAGCGACGGCGAGGCCCACGGTTTTGACGTGTGAGAGAATGCGACGGTAGAGATATTCCTGGGACGACCGACGAGCACGCTGACACTGTTCATAGATTATGAATGGATAGATACGCCCCAATTGTGCTTACGTACTGTGTTACGATTTCTACTATACTTAATAACTAGTAAGCATGCACGTGCAACGCACGTTTCATAAATTTGCTAACGCATTTAACAATTAATAGCTATGTCAATTGCATGTGACTTTTCCATACGATATTGATGTATGTAATATATGCAGTTCGTATATCTTATTAATCATGAAGTCACTTTCTCAGAAGTGATCTTTACGTGATTAGAAACTTTACCTCTCTAATCGACCAAGCAGATACATTTTCCTACTGTATGTTCTTTTAGTGTATAATGTACTTATTACTTTATGCACTTGTAGGGAGACCTAAGTAGCTCAACAGATTACTCACTTGTGCATTATCTAGCTTTCAGTAAACTGAAGTCACCGATTGCAACTTTTAAGAACATCATACATCCATTTTTTTCTTGAAATTATAGATGCAATAGAGGAAATTAGTTGTATGGATGAAGTAACTAAGGGTTTATCTGTTACTAAACAGCAACAATTTTTCTTTGAATTGCAAATAGAATAAGTTGCAACAACGAATAATCCAAAAATTGATGATTATGCAGAGTATAACCAGCTCACATGGATAGAAACAGGTGCTGTCAGGCTGTGAATTTTAAAGCTTTCCATCCCCTTGGCATGAAACTTGATACATATTTATGCAATACCACAAACACGCTAGGTGCATCAAAATCTGAAGCTATTCTTATTGTCTACCTTATGACCAACAAAACAATTGTACCCAGCACTCTTCGATCAGTGATGTACTGAGCCGAGGGGGATGAATCACATCATTTAAGTGTAGGTGTCCCACTGGCCAGCGATGGTCCTAACCAACAGCCGCCTGTAAGTCACCATTGTTGTCTCACAGCGATCTAGCCTGCCGACAAACATCCGCCGATCATGCCTTGAGCTGTTCGGCATTAACGGCAACTTAAATGTAATTTCATAAAACTTATATGATCCTTAAATATGTTATTGCATAATTGACAGAGCGGTGAATCCATTGAATTGCTGGGTAATTTCCGTTGGTCTGAGAGACATGGTGTATCAAGTGAGTATAGAGTTTGCCGACTTATCATGAATGTAGGGAAATAATCTGGGACAACAGAATTGTGCAGCTAATCAACTTTATAGAACAACTAAAAAGATGAGCCTTATCCTAACAATAATAAAGAAAAAGGTTCATGAATTTCCCCTCAAATTCAAATGAAACTTAGCAGCCAATGCTTCCAGAAACAAGATGGTGATACAAAATTACAGTAAAATAAGATACCACATGGGGCACTTCAACGTATCCTAGAATAGTGCTCCCGACTGGCTGTATATAAACCTTTAAATACTCTAGTTATCATCTTATTGTCGAACCCTCAATTTCTGAATACCTCTATTCTATAGACAAGCCAAATACATAATTAGTTTCCTCAATATTGAGTTTGATACTTCAAAATACTCAGGACTAACCACCTGCAATAGGAGTGCACACTTGAATATATCAGACTGAAACATATCCACCTAAACATGTACAAAGATCAACTCCTATCATATATCAGCTTGTCAGTTCCAAGCTGAACTCAACACATATTGATGTAATGATTTAGAAACTTAGTTGTTCATGAAAAATGTCAGTTAATGCCGGACCTATTTTATTGCTGAAAGGATCAAAAGAAACATGGGCAAAGCACGGAGACATTCCATCAAACATGTGATAGGCAAACAAGAACACCAACACCTAGGTGGCATCAATGTGTCATTGGTGTGTTGTCTACGAGCAGAAGAAGCGCCAAATTCTGTCTGAAACACAAGTCAGTAGCTGTAGTGAATTGAGGGGCCCCGTACAGTGGCGATGGTGCTTGCTTATGTAGCGGCCAATGGATCTTGCCTGGGAGGTTGTTGGTGGCGTCAGGGCGAGCTCATCGATGGGGGCCTCAAGCAGCACCACCGGCGTCTTCCTTGAACAAATATCCGTCCAGCTCGGTGGCAATCTCGGCAAGGCCCTTCCCCCCGACCGTGCCACCTAAACGGGGCAGGGCGTCCACGCTTACTTCGGTAGCGTGGATGTGGTGGTGTATGTAGCACGGCCTGGGTGCGGGCGACGGCGTCTTAGGCCTTGTCGACGACGGTGGTGGGGGCATCATCTTCCCAGTCGGCGTGGATGATGTCGTGCGCACCATGGATATTGGACGGCAGGTGGAGGGGGCGGCATCCTCGACGGTCAACGGTCAGGGAGGCGGCGGCGGACTTGTAAATCGCGTTCTGGAACACGCGTTGCGGAGGAAGGCGGCATCCTCCACACTACATGGCAGGGCGGCGGCGGAGGCAGGCAGCCACGGTCGAGGTGGTGACGGGCGGCGGCGAAGATGTTGCTGGTGAGGGCGTCGTCCACGCAGGAGGGATCAGATCTCTGGCGACGTGGAGGTGGCATCCAGGCCTGGGTCAAGTGGTGCCCGTGCGGGGCGTTTTGCATGATTAGCGGGTGGGAATAATTACTGGGATCGTTAACCTGCCGTGGAAATTACGGGAGGGAGAACAAATCAATCTGAACCGTTTGTTATATACGTATAGACGGTTGAGATTTTATTTTCCTGCCAAGTTTGCTCTTTTATAAGTAGTGGAGATGGAGATGGAGATGGAGATGGAGATGGAGATTACCGAGGTCGTGATCTCGAGGCCCGTACGGCGTCACGGTTGAAACCACACAGGTTACCACGCGTATTCCATTGGATCGAGAACGAGCATTTGCTTTGCGGAGGTGAAAACAAAGACGTCGCGATCCGTGACCGGAACGTCTCGCGTAAGCGCATCCACTCCGATCGGGTCCGGTGAAAACGTTGTTTTATCGGCCACTTGGGGCGGCCGGTGACTGGTGGCGGGCGTCGTCCACAGAAAGTTACCTCTCCAGAAAAAGCAGTGGACACGATCAAACGACCCGGCCAATGCCTCCTTTTCTCTCCCCGCCGATCCTTTCTCCATTCTTTTCTTTGAAGAGAAATGACTTAGAGCATCTCCACCGGCGCTTCTAAAATGGTGATCGACATGGCGTTGGATGGACCGTTTTAGGGCGTTGGTAGGGCCTCCCAAAATTTTGGAGCCGGGCTTTCACACCGGCGGCTCCGAATCGCCGCTCCCAAAAAATATAAATTTGAACAAATTATAAAAACCCGCCGATTTTCATTGATTTTGGCGCAAACTTGCGCGGGTTTTACAAATTTTTCTAAAACCTAACCCTAACGGTCGCCGTAGCGCTCGCGGCCACCACGACGACGCCCTCTAGTGTTGCTGGTGGCGGGAGAGCTTTGCCAGCATCTCCCGGTCCTCGACCCACCATGGCCAGGTCTCCTCGAGAAGCTCCGGCGGGATCTACTCCCACTCCTCCTCCGGCTCCTCCTTCTTCTCGTGGCGGGGAGGCGCCGATGAAGACCACCCGGCATCCCAGATGACGATGCCGTGCTGCGCCGCGCTGGTGGTGGGTAGGGCGCGGAGCGCACCGCGGAACACGCCGCGGAACGCCCGTCCGAGGATGAGCTCCGCGACATCGTCTGCGTCGGTGCAGAGCGTGCGTTGGTAGCTGGGCGGCGCGTCGGCGGCGGCACGTAGCCGTGCTCTCGGAGCACGTCGTCGACGTCCCGGTTCTGCCACCAAACGCGCCGGCCGACAACATTGTACCTGCCGACGTGGGGGCCGGCGAACTCCCCGAGCTCGGCCTGGCGCTCCCGTTGCAGCCGCAGCAGCCAGATGTCGTTGCGGGGCGTGTTCTCCAGCAGCTCCCGCTCGTGCATCGGGAGCATCTGCCAGCGGCGGCCGATGAGGGATTGGAGCTCTGCGCCCTTCGGTATCGGCGGGACGGCGTAGCCCGCCGCCGACACGTTCCACCCGTGCGGCAGGTGCCACACCGGCGGGACGAGGATCACGTTCTCCCAGAGAACCCGCGCCTCGGCCTCGGTGAAGTTTGTCGGCCGGACGAAGCCGCCGCTTCCGCTGACACCTTTGCGCGGCATCGTCGTCGAACGAGGTAGTGCGACGGGAAGAAGTGAGACGACGGGAGGAAGAGAGAATGTTGGGCGGCAGGGAGAAGTGAGACGCCGAGAGGAAGAGGGAATGTTGGGCGGTGGGGAGAAGTGAGGGAGCTTTTAATGGCGGAAGGAGAAGCTCCACCGGCGCGCATTCATGGCGGGGCAGGCGTCGCCGCATGGCCGTCGGGCACCACGCGTCGCCTCAGGAACCCGCAGTGCAATGAAAGCGAAGACCGACGGCGGTCGCGTCATCATAAAATAGGTTGACCGTCGGCCGCGCTAGCTTACACGCGGGGCCGGGGTGTCGGTAGCAAGTTGCCGCGTGCTGCCGGCGCCCCTGATAGGATCCTGCCGCGCAGGAGCGCGCGCGGGGGCGCCGGCTATATTTTTGGGCTCAAGGGCGCGCCGGCACGATTTTGGGAACCTGGTGCGGCCCTTTTTTGGCCCCCGAGCCCAATTAAAACGCCGGCCGTATTTTAGGAGCGGTTTTGAGAGCGCGGATGTCATAGGCAATGAAATTCACCGGACGTGAGGAAGGAGTAATATGTTACTGATTGGGATCGCTGTGAGTCTAAGTGATCGTTCCTGCGAAAGTTCAACGCGTTTGATTCCCATGAAGGAGACTTTGGTCGATGTCATCTGAAGGCGTCAAATCACGGGCTGTGACCGTCTCGATCATCAGTGTGCATGTATGTACACCGCGCTCCATGATATTTTATCAGGAGATTCAGAGCATAGATCCGGAAATATCAGAAAAAAATGGTGACCACGTGGAAAGAGAGTCCGTCAACAATGCAGCGGGGAAGCACCGATAGAAGCTGACGGACCCGATTTTACTCGGGCAAGAGACAAGGATATTTGTGAATTTTTGACGAAAAAGACCACCTGCGCTAATGAAATGTCAGAAAAGACCATCTGCGAAATTTTTTGTCAAAAAAGATCACCTCTCGATAGCGGCATGTCTGACCAACTGACACGTGGCACATGTTGTCTGGGCCAGAGCCGGCAAATCTGGCCAACTGACACGTGACATATGCCGCCTCGGAGGCCAGGCAACTTGCCGGTGCTGTCTCAGGCGGCAGGTGCTTGCCGGTTCTGGCCCAGGCGGCATGTGGTCAGACATGCCGTCACCGAGAGGTGATCCTTTTTGACAAAAAAAAATTCACAGATGGTCTTTTCTGACATTTTATTTATGTAGTGGTCTTTTTCGTTAAAATTTCTGTATAAACAAAACTACAGTATTTATTGCCAGATAAATCGACAAGGAACTGATGGAAGTTACAGACGATATAGGAGTACGAAACAACCTATAATTGGAGATAAGTGCGTAGAGTTAATATGTGCTTTATTATAGTGAGTAGTGATAGGTGTGCATATGCATCTCACCGTTGGATCTGGCACATGCAATACATTGGTCTCTAATTCTAACACATCGGCCACTAACGTCGTTATATAGAGAGCACAACATGCATCTTTCATCTTTTGTTTCTTTTCTCCTCCACGCCACTACAGATGTTCTCTTGGTTTTGTTTTCATTTTATGCATGCGTTCGTCAGGCTGGTTTGGTACCGGTCACATGCCAACTTTTGTTTTCTTTCCCAAAGTTGCCACTGGTTTTTATTTTCTTTTTATGCATGCGATCACACTGCCATCTTTTGAAAACTTTCCAAACGGCTGTACACTACTCCCGGCATTTTTTTGGCAGCATCCACTTATTTGGTTCTCTCTCCCCCCCAAAGGTTCCAGCCACTTTTGTTTTCCTTCTTCCATCGCGCCCACATGTTTTTGGGCGCCAACTTTTTGTACCCCTGTGTTGTGTCTTGGCTTGTCATCTCCTAGTACTCTATTTCCCTCTATGTTTTTTTACTATCACTAGTTTGTTTTGAGTGTTCTTGTGATTTACGAAACCCAAAAGGCAGACTTATAATCTACCAAAACGGGTGGTATGCATCTACCATCTTCTAAAAAGAAAACAAAACCTGTGGTCGGGCATGCGGCAATGGAGCTTTTGAAAACTTTCCAAAATAGTACAATAGCAACTTTACAAGCCAGTGTAGCTTTTGAAAACTTTCCAACACTACATGGAAACTTTCCAAAACATGGTGGTGCATACATGGCCACCCATGCACAAAAAACAAAAACTGCTCTCTATTGGTTGGATGGAGACCACTACTAGCTAACGGTGGCATTCTAAGATGTGATCCCGGGGAGCATGTGCTCCCCATCATCTGACTGTTGCGGTGGTATGCACAGCTAACCGGGTGGCAAGCAAATCTGCGTCGGTATTGTCATAGTTCTGGTAACATAAAGACATTCATTTATTATTTTATAGACTTAATTTTACTTACTAACATAGACATTATTATTTATTGCTCTATATACTCATTTTGCATTGCAAACAACTATGTGATGGTAACATGGTATCCATTGGAGACATCTTTTAATATGAATCTATTTATATAATTGTGATAACATATAATATATATTTTTGACTAAATTTATGATCAAACTTTTTTCTTGAACAACGTTTGCTTATCACTCTTATTGACGAGGGTTTAACTCGACAAATGTCCTAGATGAAGGACTTAGGATCGGGGAGATAGGGCGTCGGATAAACTCGAAGGTAAAGTTAGTCGAAATAGGTGTGCGTCGAAAGTAAACTTGGGTGTTCAACCTGGCTTGCTTTCAATCTGCCCTACACCGTCCCCTCCTGGCCCCTATATATAGGTGGCCAGGTCTCGAGGATCGGGTAGGGTCCGATACAGATTACAATATCGACATACGGTAAGAACTCGTATTCGACTGTCATTACAATTGGGCCTAGCTATATGGGCCTTAGGGGTACTCAACTAACGAGCTCTATTAACTATACCCTTGTCAGTAGCCCCTGAGATTCTACCAGAATTGCAGATTCGGGTTGAATCTCTAATCTTCAAATCTTCGACTTGATCAATTCTTCGACTTCTTCTTATCTTCAAATCTTCGACTTGGTCTTTCGACTTATTTTCATGATATTTTTTCGCAAGGGGTTTTGATGAACAAGCCTGACAACTCTGACGGATCAAGAGGTCAGTTAACTGCCGGAACAGATACTTGCCACCTACTTCAAATTCAATCCCCTTGGATTTGAATTCGGGATACCGGTCAAACCCATTCTTTTGCTGCATTTAGGACTTACAAAGAATGAATCCCAGTGATTCTCAGGGTACCCAGTGCGTCCACCAGGATTTTCTTCGCGTCGTAGACACGGATACATACCAGCAGAGCGCATCCATGTGCGTATACCAGGCCACACAGGACGGATCCCGGGGTCTTACCTTCATGATAAATCACGGCATTCGAGTTTCGTTGCGATAACGCAACTTGAGAATCTTATGTCGCAGCCAAGTTTTGACTGATAAAATCAAAGAATTTCGAACTTAAATTAACTTCTTCCAATTCCCTCTCGATGGGAGTAGTCTCTCTATATTTGGTCGACTATGTAGTCGAAGTTCGCATGATAATCTTTCTTCATCTCCACCATTGATTATCTTATCCTCCATCGGGTGCGCGCTCAGCGCTCCCGATGGGAGTAGCCCCCGAGGCTATGTTTGAATACTTGTAGTCGAGCATAGGCTCAAAATTCAATTCATCTTCTTTCTTGTAATACCTCCTGTTTACAAGCCCCCGAGCGCAAGGCGAGGTCTTGTATATCGTGCAACCACACTCTCCCCTTCTTATTTTTCTTCTTTGGTACTTATCGTCTGCTACGTGCAGAATTTAACTCTTTTGTAGAATACGCTTATGGGCTTTACGAAGGCCCAGTAATACGTACTTATAAATTAAGGACCTTCTGGCAAGGGTAAAAAACCCTAATCAGATTCCTCCTCCGCCGCATCATCTTCTCTCGTCATCTAGGGTTTCTAGCCTTCTTCCTCGTCCACATGGCTGACGCAGATGGTTCTCGTTTGAACCTTGGATTTCCGGTGGCGCCGCGAGGTCGGGGCCGCCCTCGTGGAAGCAAAAACAAAACAACCCCGGCCGTCGCAGGATCATCATTGGCCGCTCCGGTTAAACGCCGCCCCGGCCATCCACCTGGTAGCAAGAACAAGCCCAAGGTGGCTAGCGCTGCCCCAGGTTCAAGTGCTCCTCCTCCTGCTGCTCTCGCTGCTCCTACCGCTCCTCCCAGAATCTTTTCCTTTTTCTGCATTGCCATGGTGCAGTGCCGTGAGATTCAGCGCCTGTCGCTGAATTTCACCAAGTTCATGGATGGGTGAGAACTGCGAGAAGCGGTTCTCCGCGAACAATCTGGCAGTGGGACTCCATACGAGGTGGAGGTTTGGTATGATGGCGACGGCGAGCAGTACTTGAAGGGTGGCTGGTCACAGTTTGCAGAAGACCACGACATCCACCAAGGCTTCTTCATGGCCTTCGACTTCCACATCGGCACGTCGAAGTTTGACGTGAAGATCTATGATGGCACCCAGTGCCAGAAGAAGTATGAAGCTGAAGTCCACTTCCATTAGGATCTATTTTTTATGTAATTTCGTTTGATAATGTCTTTGCTGCCATGTTATCTGTAATGAATATTCGTACTCTGTTTTGATGTTTTTACTAGTACCATGAAAACAAGTCATTGTTCTGAGGTATGCTTTCCATATATCGGGTTCTTTGCGAACCAATTGATATGAAGAATATCGGGTTCTTTTGTGAACCAAGTTGTTTGAATATTTATCAGGTTGTCTGCACAACCTTATAGTGAAAAAAGATCTCCAAGTCGCGATAAAAATTCCTTTCGTACGACCCGAGGGTTGAAGCCCCCGAGCGAAGAAGTAAAAATATTTGTACAATTTTGTCGAGTTCAACCCAAAGAGCCCGACCTGTGGCCTCATGTTCTGGGTTCAGAAGGTTAACTCGAGTTTACTGATACCACTAGATTTACTCTACGCGTAAAAACGCCGTAGCTGCTCTGCATTCCATGGGTTGCTCTCGTCTTTCCCTGTCTTCTTGTCTTGTAGTCGATATGCTCCTCCTGGTATTACTTCTGTGACGATGTAAGGTCCTACCCAAGGGGACTCCAATTTGCCGTGGCTGTCTTGCCTGAGTCGCAAAACTAGGTCTCCCACCACAAAGGATCGCGGACGAACTCGACTGCTGTGGTAGTTTCGTAGACTCTGTTGATACTGCGTCGCACTTTCTAAGGCCTTATCTCTTGCTTCATCTAGTGCATCGACATCATTTTGCAATGCTTCTGTTGATGTTGTCTCGTTGTATGCCGTCACTCTTGGGACCTCGTGTGTAACTTCGACTGGAAGCACGGCTTCTGCGCCATGGACCAGGAAGAAAGGAGTTTCTTGAGTTGCTGCGTTAGGCGTAGTTCTTAGGCTCCAAAGAACGGAGGGCAATTCTTCTACCCAAGCGCTCTTGGCTTTCTCAAGAGGTGCTAAGAGCCTCTTTTTTATCCCACTACATATTAGGCCATTGGCTTTTTCGACTTGCCCATTTGTCTTCGGGTGTGCCACAGATGCGAATTTGAGCTTGATCCCTAGTCCTTCGCAATAATTCTTGAATTCCTTTGAAGTGAAGTTTGTCCCGTTGTCTGTGATGATGCTATATGGTACACCAAAACGGAATACTATCGACTTGATGAAGCTGATTGCTGCTGTCGAATCTTGAGTTGTTACCGGGGCCGCTTCCACCCACTTGGTAAATTTATCGACTGCCACTAGCATGTAAACATGTCCTCCTGGCCAGGATTTGTGCAACTTTCCCACCATATCGAGGCCCTATTGCGCAAAGGGCCAGGACAATGGTATTGTTTGTAGCTCTGCTGCTGGTGCATGCGGTCTAGATGCAAATCTTTGACATGCTTCACACTTTCGAACTATAGCTTTCGCGTCTTCGATGGCTGTTAGCCAATAAAATCCTGCTCGGATAGCCTTTGCCGCTATTGCTCTGCTGCTAGCATGATGGCCGCACACTCCGCCGTGTATGTCTTTTAGTATTGTTTGTCCTTCCTGGGGAGTTACACAACGCTGCAAAACGCCGGTAATACTCTTCTTGTATAATTTCCCCTGCAACACGACAAACGCTTTCAATCGTCGAGTTATCCTCTTGGCTTCCACTGCATCTTCTGGTAATTGTTTATTTATCATGTATGCAAGATATGGCTGCATCCAGGTTTCTTCTATCATCATGACCTCCTCTGGCTCCGACGTAGCCCCCGAGTCTGCTGCAGTAGTCGAGCTTTTTCCACTTTTTATTGATCTTTCTACTATTTCTTCCCAAAATACTCCGGACGGCACGGGTAAGCATTGTGACCCGATATTTGCTAAATTGTCGGCTTCTTCATTACTATTCCTGCTTATGTGCGAGACTTCGCATCCATCGAATGTTCCTTCGAGATAATGATATAAATTCTTGTAGGCCATCATGTTGTCATTGATTGTGTCACATCTGTTCATAACTTGCTGGACAACGAGGTTAGAATCTCCAAATATTTTTAGGCGAGTTGCTCCACATGCTTTAGCCATCTTCATTCCGTGCAACAAAGCCTCGTATTCTGCTTCGTTATTAGAAGCCTGTGGAAAGCTCATCCTTAAGACATACTTCAATTTGTCGCCGTGGGGCGATATCAAGACCACTCCCGCGCCTGCGCCTTGGAGTCTTTTAGAACCGTCGAAGTACATTGTCCAAACACTGGATAAGTCTGGTGGTCCCGTGCTTTGCAGCTCCAGCCACTCTGCCGTAAAATCTGGCAAGACTTGCGACTTAATTGCCTTCCTTTTTTTGTACGTGATGTCCATGGGAGATAGCTCGATTCCCCACAAAGAGACATGTCCTGTTGCTGAAGGATTGTTCAATATATTCGACAGTGGCGCTTCATTGACCACTATAATTGGGTGCACCGCAAAGTACTGTCGCAGTTTTCGTGCAGTTATGAAAACACTATACGCGAGTTTCTGATAATGCGGGTACCTCTGTTTTGTCGGAGATAATACTTCACTGATGAAATATACCGGCCTCTGGATGCCGTGGGCTTTTCCTTCTTCACTTCTTTCGACTACTAATACTGTGCTTACCACCTGGTGGGTTGCGGCGATGTAGAGTAGTAGTGGTTCTTTTTCTTTTGGTGCGACCAGCACTGGCGGCGTGGAAAGCACTTTTTTCAACTGTGCAAAAGCTGTATCTGCTTCTTCTGTCCATTCAAATTTATCATCTGACTTCTTCATAAGTGCATAGAAAGGAAGCGCCTTTTCTCCCAATCGAGCAACGAAGCGACTTAATGCCGCAACGCGTCCTGCGAGTTTCTGTACGTCGTGTAGCTTCGTGGGTTTCCCCATTGTTAAAATTGCTTGAATCTTCTCTGGGTTCGCCTCTATTCCTCGTGCCGATACCAGAAACCCCAAAAGTTGCCCTGCTGATATGCCGAAGGAACATTTTGTCGGGTTAAGCTTAAGTTTGTACCTGCTCAGGTTGTCAAAGGTTTCTGCCAAGTCGCTGATTAAAGATTTCTCCTCTCTTGTGGTGATGACTACATCATCAATGTAGACTTGGATGTTGCGTCCTATTTGGCTTCCGAGGCAATTTTGCATCATCCGTTGATAAGTTGCTCCTGCATTTTTTAGGCCGAACGGCATAACTTGGTAGCAAAACACTCCGTACGGTGTGATGAAGGCCATTTTTTCTTCGTCTTCTTTCTTCAATTTGATCTGATTGTAACCAGAATATGCATCCAAAAAGGAAAGCCTCGCGCATCCCGCTGTTGAATCGATTATCTGATCGATGCGGGGTAGAGGGAAGGGATCCTTTGGACAATGCTTATTGAGAGATGTGTAGTCGACACATACTCTTTGTACGTCTGTGTTCTTCTTGGCTACGATGACTGGGTTCGACACCCAACTCGAAGTTTTGATTTCTCTGATAAATCCGGCATTTTCTAGCCTGTGCAATTCTGATGCTATCGCCTTCCTTTTAGGTTCATCAAATCATCGCAATGGTTGCTTGACTGGCTTTGCCTTGGGATCTACATTTAATGCGTGCTCGATGAGTTCCCTGGGAACCCCTGGCATGTCTGATGGACACCAGGCGAAGATTTCCCAGCGCTCACGGAGGAACTCGACGAGCGCGCTTTCCTATGCGGGATCCAAGTTCACCGCAATTAATGTTGTCTTGTTGGATCTGTAGGGTGGACCTGGATCTTCTTCGAGTCCTGAGCTGTATCGAAAGCCTGATCTGGCAGGGATCGTCCAACGTCGGGTAGAACATTATGATCCGTTTCTCTTTTTAGCCTCTCATATTCCGCTGTCATGCCGAAGGTTTGTGCCATCCTATTGAATTCTCTGTCATATGTGTTGGCTACTTCAAAGCTCCCCTGCACCATAATTGTTCCTTTGGGTCCTGGGATTTTTAACGTAAGATACGCGTAATGAGGTACTGCCATGAATTTTGCAAATGCTGGGCGCCCCAGGATTGCGTGGTATTGTGACGGCCAGTCCATAACTTCGAATTCCAGCTTCTCTCTGCGGTAGTTGCTGCTACTGCCAAAGCAGACATCGAGTTCTATTCTTCCCAAAGGGTAGTTTGCGGCTCCTGGTACTATTCCATGGAAGGAGCAATCTGTTGGCTTCAGACTCGACAGCGAGATGCACATTGCCTTTAGGGTTCTAGCATATATTAAGTTTATGCCACTCCCTGCATCCATGAACACTCTCCCGATGTCGTACCCTCCTATTTGCGCCTTTAAAACCATAGGCGAGTGGCCTGGCCTGGGAACTTTCCTCGGGTGGTCTGCTCTACTGAACTTAACTGGTTGATCTGACCACCGTAGGTACTCTGTGGTAGCTGGTGGTGACGATATTGCTAGGTTTACTTGCCTGGATATGCTCTTTCGCTCTTTCTTTGACTTGGGCACCAGTTGAATCATAGCTGATATGTAAACTTTTGACTCTAGGTGCCTTACTGGCCTTTGCATTTGATATTCTTGACTTCTGTGTTTTTCTCCTTGCCACCCTCCTTGGCTTGAGCCCACGGCGCTTTGCAGCCTTAGAAATGTTCTACAATCCTTCATCTGGTGATTTGAGACTCTTTTCCCGTCAAGATATGCGTAGTGGATTCGACAAGGTCCATATAGTATATCCTCGGCCGAAGGACCGGAGTATCTCAATTTTTCTACTCCTTTTGCCTGAAACCTCCTATTTTCATATCCTTCCTCTTCTTCTGCTACGTAGCACGCGGCTACCTGATTTCGCCTTCCTTGGTTATCCCGGCTGCGGTGTCGTCTCCTCTATCTACTTATTCTGTCGACTTCTGGTGAACGTCCTCTTTTGTTATTATATGCGTCCTCTCCATCAGCGAATTTGTTGGCTTGTTCCATTAGCTCAGCTACTGTCGTAGGTCTTGCTCTTCCGATTTCTTCCACGAGATCTGAGCGACGAAGTCCGGCCGTGAAGGCGTCTATTGCTCGCTCGTCGGAGACGTCCTCTGCTGAGTTTTTGATTACACTCCAGCGTTGTATGTAAGAACGTAGAGTTTTGCCTTTCCTTTGCACACACGCCTTGACTTCCTCTAGTGATGCTGGGCGCTTGTATGTTGAGCGAAAATTTCTTGCGAATTGACTTTCGAGTTCTCCCCAACTTCCAATGGATTCGTTGGGTAGGGTATTCAACCAGGACCGTGCTGCGCCGGTGAGGTGTAGCTGCAAACTTTGCATTGCAGTCGCTTTTGTTCCCCCTAATATCTGTACTGCCTGCAAATAGTCCGATAACCATAGGGTAGGTTCTTGCGACCCGTCGTACTTATGCTGGTCATGTGGCAATTTGAATCCTTTGGGTACCTGCGTTTTGCGAACTGCTACGTGTGGTGGTGTATAGTTGACGTGGGAGCAGACTGTCCTTGTGCGTGGTGAATAACCAGCCTGTTGGGAACCCCAAGAGGAAGGTATGATGAGTGTAGCAGCAAGTTTTCCCTCAGTTTAAGAAACCAAGGTTTATCGAACAGGAGAAGAGAGACAATGACGACTGAAGGTGTCGCGGAACCTGCACACACACAAACAAATACTTTGTTCCCAACTTGCGATGAGGTTGTCAATCTCACCGGTTTGCTTGAAACAAAGGTTATGAGTGTATCGAGTGGAAAACAATATAGTATGCGAGTAAAGTAAACAGTACGAGTAAAGTGAACAGGTGATAGCAATATGATGGAAATAGGACTGGGGTCCACAGTTCACTAGTGGTGTCTCTCCATAGATAAAATAACACATGCTGGGTAAACAAATTACAGTTGGGCAATTGATAGAATAAAGATAAACGTGATATGTCAAGAAGATCACTATGAGATTTACTCTGGGCATTACAACAAAATACATAGACCGCCATCCAATTGCATCTATGACTAATAATCCACCCCCGGGGATATCAATCCAAACACCCTAGAAGTATTAAGTTGCGAACAACAGATAATTGCATTAAGCAAAGTGTGTAATGTAAACAAAGCATATGCCCTTGAGCATATGAATGTTGTTTTCTCCCTAGTAGCAACAGCACATCTACCACCTTAGAGGTTTCTGTCACTCCCCCAGGTGAAATAGAGGCATGAACCCACTATCGAGCATAAATACCCCCTCTTGGAGTCACTAGCAACTACTCGGCCAAGATAGCTACTAACAACGGAGAGCATGCAAGATCATAAACAACATAGAGATAACAAAAGATATAATTCAGTACAGCAACTTAATCATAAACACCAATATTCATCGGATCCCAACAAACCAAACATGTAGAATTACATAACGGTGATCTCAATCATGTATGGCAGCTCATGAGATCTAAACATGAAGCACATAGTGGAGAAGACAACCATCTAGCTACTGCTATGGACCCATAGTCCAAGGTAGACTACTCACTCATCACTCCAGAGGCAAGCATGGCGATGAAGAAGACCTCCGGTGGCGATTCCCCTCTCCGGCAGGGTACCGGGAAGAGCTTCTAGACCCTCCCGATCTTCGGGTCGACGGCGGTGGCGGATCGCGATGTGTTCTGGAAAACTCATCGGGTCCTTAGGTTTTTCTCGTCGGGGGGTCTTTATAGGCGAAGGGACGTTGTCAGAGGAGGGGCCAGGTGCCCTCACACGGGGGTGGCGCGGGCCAGGGCCTGGCCGCGCTGCCCCTGTGTGTGGGGCCCTGGTGCCCCCCCTCCTACTTCTCTTCGGATCTCTGGAAGTTTCCGGGTAAAATAAGACTTCAGGAACTTGTTTCGTCCAATTCCGAGAATATTTCCTGTGTATCACTCTGAAACATAAAAACAGCAGAAAACAGGGAACTGGCACTGTGGCACTTCGTTAATAGGTTAGTTCCGGAAAATGCATAAAAATGCCACTAAGTGTAACGAAACAATAGGCAAATGGTGTAAAAACAAGCATGGAGCATCAAAAATTATAGATACGTTTGAGACGTATCAAGCATCCCCAAGCTTAACTCCTGCTCATCCTCGAGTAGGTAAGTGATAACAAAAGAATAATTTTTGAGGTGACATGCACCTACACAATCTTGATCATATATGTAAGCATTGGTGAGCTGGGATCAATAGAACTTAAAACATGGGCATGAAGATATAATCATGACAATAAGAACTTAGCAACCATGTTGTAAACATGCAAATGAACACAAACAAAATATCATGATAATGAAACAATGAAAGTCAAACGTGTGTTCAAATCATAAGGAAAAACATACAAATGGTTTTCAGCTTGTCCTTCAAAGAGAGCAAAACATAAATGCATAGGACACCTTCAAGTTTAAGAGGGCGACTAGATACAAATAATTTAAGAACAAGTGAAACCAACAATATGAATCAATCAATGAACTTTGGGACAATGCATATCACACTAAGAATGACAACTATGCTCTCTTAATGGTGCATAAAGAAAGAAGGTGGTGACTCAACATAAAAGTAAAGAAAGGCCCTTCGCAGAGGGAAGCAGTGATTGCAAGTTTTATAACCTTCAAAAATTATGGTACTTACCGGCTTTGAGCTCTCATTGCCCCCATCATAAGCATCTTGAATGGTTAAAGTTAATGCGAGAACAATTATGATGCATATGCTTGACAAATCATAAGTTGAAAACCTCGTGCCCCGTGAATACGAGTACCCAAACCTTATGCTACTTTACTTAGAGTCCCAAGCAAGGCTGTTGTCATTGTAAGTATATGCATATCATTGAGAACCGCCAATGGGGTACCTCTGTGCCCGATGACATGGAACAAGCCCACACCAAAATGACAGGACAAGCAGACAATGAACACCTCGACATCTCTTTTATTTGCTATATTGTTTAGCTTTTTATTATGAGATGCGTCGTCGAATGTTCACCATGGGTATGCTGCAAATTTCCACCATGAATTATGCATGGCTTAGATTGGCGGCCCGGCGTTTCCCTAACACATATACAAACTCCATGATCCCTACAAGATTCCCAATTCATTTCACACCGCGGGCATCCATAAATAAAAGATCACGATATCAACTCAAATAAGAAGTGCAATGTTGAAAGCTTGCCCCATGACAGCATGGCTGGGCTAGTCTCCAACTTACAACTTGCAAGTATAACAACTCAACATAAGAGACCACAATGTCAAATTTTTAAGAACAGGAAAAAGTAAAGTGTGCCTTCCGGTTCGTGAGAGCTTTACTGACCGAATTTCGCATAACACTGGTAAGAGTTTAATTTGAAGAGAAAATAAAAGCAAGTCAAATTTACTTGGAATAGCAAATTGCTAGTAGGTATGTATGGTGGACACTTTGGAAAACTTTGGCTTTTAGGAGTTGGATGCACGAGTAGAGCTCATACTCAGTACAAGGCGAGGGCTAGCAAAAGACTGGGAGCGACCAACTAAGAGAGCAGTAATGGCCATAATCATGCAAAGCGAAAAAGCGACATTAAAAGAAGCATAAGATGGCATCAAAAGTCAAAAACTAAATGATCATGAAGGCTATTGGCGACTTTATAAGAGTCTAACATGTGTGAGCATGCGCCAAGTCAACCCAAATAAAGCATCAAGGAGAAAACCAAAATAATGCTTCCATACAATAAAAACAACGCATGATTTTTTTGAAAGGCTCATTAAGCAATCTCAGTTATTTGAGACAAGTCATGCTACAGCAAAACCACTAAGCATACTATCAAAAAGACATCAAGCATGACATGAAAAAGCCTAAGCCGCAGTCTACACAAGCTCCTTCTTGTACCACTATTTTGCACAAAGCTTTTTCTCTTTTCCAACACCATTTGAAATTTTTAAAGACACCTCTTTTGATGAAAACTAATAAAGTTCAGAGGCAAAAATACACCTTGATGAAAAGATATGACAAGGTCTGAACGCAAATCAAGGCGAAAACGAAAACCAAAAGCAGTAGCAGAAAAAGGAGAACACTCGATAAACGATAAGAGTGAAAAACTGAGCGTTCTTTGCAAATGAAAACAATCAACTTCTCCAAAAGAAAATTTGTTGGGGTCCAACCATTTATTGCAGCAAAAAAACAAACTAAACCAACTAAGAAAACTAAAACAACTGACGCTCCAAGAAAAACACATAGTGCATGAAGCAATAAAAATATAGTGTTTTGAAAGGTGACCTGATTTTTGCCGATGAAGAAGGGGTGTCTCGGGGGCATCCCCAAGCTTTGACGCTTGTACTTCTTGGATATTTCTTGGGGTGATGCACGGGCATCCCCAAGCTTGAGCTTTTGTCCATTCTTCAACTCATCTCATCATTCTCCAATCCCTACACTTGAAAACTTCCTTTATACAAAACTAAACACAATTCTATTAGCAACATTAGTGCAAGCATAATATATAATCAATCCTCTATTTGCTTCAGGTTTCAACTCAAAACCACCACATATATAGCAGATACTACTGTAGCAACCTCCCCAAAAGTTCCGTGATCAAAAGAACTCAAAAGAAAGCGATAAAGTGGCAAACACAAATATTGGCAGAAATCAGTCAAAACTGAACAGCTGACAAAGGTCGAATTTTTGAGAGATTTTCTGTTGCTCAAATCAAAAAGTGTTCAACTAAGAAAAGTTTGGATATAACCTGGGGCATATGCACAAGAAATCGCAGGTCCAAAAGATAAATAGAGAATTTTCACGAATTTTTACGGTGCAGCACCGAAAACAGTTTCAGGACAGCAACATCCCCAAATCTTTACCTCACTCAAATTAGAGGCTTCTCTTGGCACAAAAACGAAATAAACAAGATAAGGAGCGGTCATTACAGTAGTAATGACTTCCAAGACTCAAATAAAAGAAAAAGTACTGAAAAGAAAACATTGGGTTATCTCCCAAGAGTGCTTTTCTTTAACGCCTTTGAGCTAGGCGCAGAAAATTGCGAATCAAGTAATATAAGATGAAACATTAAGATCAATTGCAGAGGTCTTATCAATAAGGCATTGTATTTCATCCACATAAGTTTTTGAAGACCCTTTGTGATCATGCTTCGGTACACTATTCTCATCAAAAAGATTTTCAGGACAGATCCAGGCAAAATTGTTTTCGAAAGCATCATTCAATCCCAAAAGCTTGCAAGGTATAGGTATTTCGGTCTCCTCATCATTAGTATCAATAACCTTTATAGCTGAACCGAGTTTATTAAAACGTTAAAGAACTTTCCTAGCTTCAATAACGACATCCTTAAATTCTAGGCGCAAAGTTTCCAAGATAAAAGCTTTCGTTTCGGGATCCTCAATTTCATGAAGCTTAAGGAACATATATTGCATAAAAGGATTAAGACTAGCAAACCTAGTTTCCAACATGTCAATTAATATAACAGAAGCAACTTCAATACTAGGAGCAAGCTCAACCCAAGACTTTTCCTCATCTTCCTCATGCATACTAATGTGATTAAAGAACTCCTCAATGTTACTTTTGCCAATAATAGAACCACTACCTACTGAGAGGTCCTCCAGAACGTACTTAGGGGTCAACATGATAAACTAAAGTAAAGAAATAACAACTACCAAGGATTCTATTTTTTTGGGTTTTTGATAAAAAGCAATGCAGGTAAAATAAATAAAGTAAAGCAAAACAATAACAAAGTAAAGAATGTGTGTGCGAAGAACTCCCCTCGCAGAAGTCTTCTCTCTTCCCCGGCAACGGCGCCAGAAAAGTGGCTGCTACGTGTGGTGGTGTATAGTTGACGTGGGAGCAGACTGTCCTTGTGCGTGGTGAATAACCAGCCCGTTGGGAACCCCAAGAGGAAGGTATGATGAGTGTAGCAGTAAGTTTTCCCTCAGTTTAAGAAACCAAGGTTTATCGAACAGGAGAAGAGAGACAATGACGACTGAAGGTGTCGCGGAACCTGCACACACACAAACAAATACTTTGTTCCCAACTTGCGATGAGGTTGTCAATCTCACCGGTTTGCTTGAAACAAAGGTTATGAGTGTATCGAGTGGAAAACAATATAGTATGCGAGTAAAGTAAACAGTACGAGTAAAGTGAACAGGTGATAGCAATATGATGGAAATAGGATTGGGGTCCACAGTTCACTAGTGGTGTCTCTCCATAGATAAAATAACACATGCTGGGTAAACAAATTACAGTTGGGCAATTGATAGAATAAAGATAAACGTGATATGTCAAGAAGATCACTATGAGATTTACTCTGGGCATTACAACAAAATACATAGACCGCCATCCAACTGCATCTATGACTAATAATCCACCCCCGGGGATATCAATCCGAACACCCTAGAAGTATTAAGTTGCGAACAACAGATAATTGCATTAAGCAAAGTGTGTAATGTAAACAAAGCATATGCCCTTGAGCATATGAATGTTGTTTTCTCCCTAGTAGCAACAACACATCTACCACCTTAGAGGTTTCTGTCACTCCCCCAGGTGAAATAGAGGCATGAACCCACTATCGAGCATAAATACCCCCTCTTGGAGTCACTAGCAACTACTCGGCCAAGATAGCTACTAACAACGGAGAGCATGCAAGATCATAAACAACATAGAGATAACAAAAGATATAATTCAGTACAGCAACTTAATCATAAACACCAATATTCATCGGATCCCAACAAACCAAACATGTAGAATTACATAACGGTGATCTCAATCATGTATGGCAGCTCATGAGATCTAAACATGAAGCACATAGTGGAGAAGACAACCATCTAGCTACTGCTATGGACCCATAGTCCAAGGTAGACTACTCACTCATCGCTCCGGAGGCAAGCATGGCGATGAAGAAGACCTCCGGTGGCGATTCCCCTCTCCGGCAGGGTGCCGGGAAGAGCTTCTGGACCCTCCCGATCTTCGGGTCGACGGCGGCGGCGGATCGCGATGTGTTCTGGAAAACTGATCGGGTCCTTAGGTTCTTCTCGTCGGGGGGTCTTTATAGGCGAAGGGACGTTGTCAGAGGAGGGGCCAGACGCCCTCACACGGGGGTGGCGCGGGCCAGGGCCTGGCCGCGCCGCCCCTGTGTGTGGGGCCCTGGTGGCCCCCCTCCTACTTCTCTTCGGATCTCTGGAAGCTTCCGGGTAAAATAAGACTCCAGGAACTTGTTTCGTCCAATTCCGAGAATATTTCCTGTGTATCACTCTGAAACACAAAAACAGCAGAAAACAGGGAACTGGCACTGTGGCACTTCGTTAATAGGTTAGTTCCGGAAAATGCATAAAAATGCCACTAAGTGTAACGAAACAATAGGCAAATGGTGTAAAAACAAGCATGGAGCATCAAAAATTATAGATACGTTTGAGACGTATCACGAACCCTGCGGGTAAAGCATAACGCGCCCATCTCTTTATCGTCATCTTCATAATTCTCTTCCCTCCAGGCGTGGCGTGATTTATTTACTCAAGCTTGCGCTATTATATTTCTTGCGTCCTCCTTCCTCTTATGTTGCCTTTCCTCTTCTGATGACTTGCTATACTCGTTATCTGTGAATTTGTATCTGAACTTCGCCTTTTGGTTTTTCTTGTAGCTTGTCGACTTCGTCTCTGGGCCTTTTTCCCTGATCTTGTTTTCCACTATTCCGAGGCTTCGTATCGCGGCTCGGTGCATATCTTCTCGCGGATCCCCGGGTTCTGGCCTTGTAGGTAGTAAATACGCCTGTGCTGCTACTAACGCTGCTTCTGGGGTTTCTTGTACAAAGTCATCTTCCTCCTCTTCTGGCTGTGGGGTAGGGCTCCTTGGGTACCTTTCTTCTCTGCTGCGTGCTATCGCCCCCTATTGTGTTTTGGGTCTCCGCGCCTTTCTCTGCTGTACTCTGAATCTTCACTATAGTCTTCCCAGTATTCCTCCCTTGATATACTGTTATTGTCTTAAAAAACCATGTCTCTTTCCCCCGTTAGTTTCTTCCTGTGTTGGTATAATGCATACTGATATCCCATTAGAACTTCTCTTCTCGATCCTTCGAGTACTTCTGTACCATGATTGATAGCTGTTTTGATCATTCTCCATTCGCCAGCCGAGACGTGTACTTTCTCCTTTTCCTTTTTGTTGTGTTCTTTTATTTTGTCGACTTTCCTGTTGACCTTTTTACTTCCTTCGCTGTTGTTTTCTTCTTCTGCTTTAGTGATAATGACGCATAACTGATGTATTTTGGAGACGCCGCTGCTTCCCGCGGCGAAGTCCTTTGCGTTGTTGTGCGTTTGACACGCTCTTTCTTCTGAGTCGAAATGTTCCTGAATTTTGTCGCCTTCTGTGATTGGTGCTTTTTCTAAACTGACTGGCGAGTTTACCTCGCTGGAAGAGCCTTCTGATGATTCCAACGTTTCCTCTGTTTCGGGCTTGCTCGCCGACAGACCTGGTTTCGTCGAATACGAGAGGCGAGATGAACCCGACGGCCCGATGAGGATGCTCAAACTTCCAATTGTTAACTCCATCTCTTGACTTCTGTCGAGTTCTGAACTGTTGTTGCCTAAAGCGAAAAAGCCGTCGAATTCATGATTCCAACGCCCAAGGTCCCCACGGTCGGCGCCAATTGACGAGGGGTTAACTCGACAAATGTCCTAGATGAAGGACTTAGGATCGGGGAGATAGGGCGTCGGATGAACTCGAAGGTAAAGTTAGTCAAAATAGGTGTGCGTCGAAAATAAACTTGGGTGTTCAACCTGGCTTGCTTTCAATCTGCCCTACACCGTCCCCTCCTGGCCCCTATATATAGGTGGCCAGGTCTCGAGGATCGGGTAGGGTCCGATACAGATTACAATATCGACATACGGTAAGAACTCGTATTCGACTGTCATTACAATTGGGCCTAGCTATACGGGCCTTAGGGATACTCAACTAACGAGCTCTATTAACTATACCCTTGTCACTTATAATCTTGAACGGAGGGAACAATCTATTTCTCTCTCCTCTTTAATTATATGCAAGGTTAAAAATAGTACGCTATTTCTTTTAGCATGATCTCCAGATGCTATACGCGCTATAGCGTGCTAATAGCGCTCTATGTTTAAAAATAGCATTTTAAATTTTTAGTAAAATATAGGATTTCACTAAGAATAAAGTATATAGTGAAACAGATAGATGTTTCAACATGATTAGTTATATTTAACAATCAAGATTTGCATCATATGTTTGCTTACTCAACACCCTCATCATATGATTGCTTACTCCACACCTGTCAATCGAAAAAATAGCGTGCTATATTTTAGATAGCGCTAACGCTATGATATTTTAGCGCAATATAGCATGCTATTTTGCAAATAGCGCCATAGCGAGTAAAGGTGTGAAAATTTAGCGTGGACACTCAAAATACACTATACCACGCTATTTTTCCTTGATAATATGTCACATCATCTTTTTTGCCTAGGTATCATGCATGTCACTACCTACATTACTCTCACTATGGATAGTCTTACATTAGTCATAGTGGAGAGTAACTTAGACTAGTGATATAGAAATATTACTAATCTATGTTACAACCTTCGTAGTGGATAATGTCATAGTTATGGTAACATAAAGACATTCATTTATTATTTTATGGACTTGATTTTTATTGGGAAGTGTGATGTTAATACCATATTATGTTACTCTAAGTGTCTTTTTCCTCATTAAATACTTCCCATGTCATCTTTTTTGCCTACTTAGCATGCATGTTACCACTGATTTTACTTGCACTATGAGTAGTTTTAGGAATGTTGTGTAACTCGTGAGACTCTTTGGGGACAAGGCAATGCAATCTAGTTGGTAGATTACACATAGTGAAACCCATAGATTATTTTTGGAGAAAATTATGAGGTCTATCATGTAGGTGCAATCCATGTAGCTCCCATCGGCCGGCCTGTTGATCATTCCATAAATCATTGTTTGAACTTAAGGTTTAACTACAGTTTGGATCAAAATTTTCATTTTATGTTGGTGGTATCACAAACTAATATAAGTTTGGATCTTTTTTGTAAAAACAGTCATGCCTTCTGGACATGTCACATTGCTAGATGTGCATATTCACCTAATACGGAGCAAATTTTATATGTGTTGCTCCCAAGACTTGACAAGGGTTACATTAGCGGTGAATGCAGAAGTTAGAGGTTATATAATCCGAATGAGTTGTTTAGTAAAATAATATTAATTCCATGAGCCAAGATTTTTAACGGTTGTGATGAAAATGAAGATGGAGTAATGCACATAGACAAGAGTCTTCACATTTTTTCAAAGCTTTGGGCAAGCTTGTTTGCTCCTTCAACCCTCTTCCTCTTCTTATTCCTTCTTATACCAATCATTAGTTTGTTCTCTAACTATACCACATTTAATAGACACCATTTATGGATCCTTCTCATGGTACCGTGAGAACTATTTAGTTTTATTTCTATGCATATGTAACTGGTGAAGACCGAGAAGTTCCATTCGATACCCCGTATATTGACTTTCTGCTAGATCATTGTGGATGCGTACTCTGTTCATATTGTCTTTGCATATATTGTGATCGTTTGCTTGCATACTCCTTTTTGTAGTAATTCTACACTACTCGATCTATCAGTGTGGAGTACTTAGAAGAGAGTAACAATTGCTAAATTTGTTATGATTGGAGGAATCCTACCGCAGTTTATCATAATTTTGCCATAATAATAATTATTTATTTTATATTAAACTCTTTTAGTTTCATTTTTTTTGTCAACATCATATCTTAAGTGAATGTATATTTTGTTCTATTATTAGCATGAACACAACGATGATGCTAAATGTTAAGATACATCATTTATATTAGGACTCTGACATATAAGAATGCTAATATTATTGTGCAAAATCAAACGATTTGATCATACTAGTCATATTTGATTTTATTGAATTTTTAGGCATTTCTTCGCAATAACTTATTTAGTTTAGTTGAATATAAGAAATCAAGAAATAGAATATCTAGTTGGAACAAAATGTTCTCTCCGAGTATGTTGATTAATAGATGCATTGTGTTGTATTTACATGTGTTTGTAACAATCTCAGTATCCACGCATATATTGGTACAGAGCTCTTATGTGCATATCCAACTATTTTTGAGCTATGTTTCCACTAAGTATCTTCTATGGGAGATTTCACTTTCTTGAAACCTCCCAAACATATCTGCTTTTGTTTATTACATTGAGACATATCTTGCTTGTTATTTTCCCTAAGACTCTTGACTAAATGGATAATTATCTATTATCTACTATATACTAAAAGCACAATACGAGGTTGTAAAATAGAGGCACTGTGTTAACCCACATCATCTAAATTTACTTTAACAGTTAGTTCTAAAATATAGGGCTAAGATTTATCAAAAAGTTAGTAATTACGTAACAACATACATGGTCCAGTTTGACACGATACACGGTAGTACCAGATAATGAAACGTGAAACAACCGGGCAGAGTCCGGTCGCTAGCAAGGTATAACGTGGTCCTACATCTTTTATTTTGGTACCAAACGTATCACGTTCACACTCCCTGCCAAATAAAAAAATATATCACATAGCAGGGTATAGACGGAACCTGTAGGCAAATCGGCTCATACAATTTTTTTCCTTAATACCGTGTGAAGACTTTACGTTCAAATAGAAAAATGTGACAGGTAAGAACATCCTGGACACTACATGCAAAGTATATGCACCAAAAAAGTTTTTCAATTAATTTTAATCTACGCAAACGTCTTTTTGTGCTCCCGATAACATTTCCTCACAGGATGAACAATAAATAAAATGGTGAAAGATATGCTAAATAACCATATTTTTTGGTCAATATACATCACATATGACAATAAATTCTCATAAGTAAAAGATGTACATCATGATCATGTCATAGAAATAAAAAACAAAAATCCACGCTCCAAAATAGCATCTTTAGCACCAAAACTTATCATTTGTCCATGAAATTTAAAGATATACCAAAAAGGGATATTTGTATGTCTAAAGTTTCCAGGATATGTCATATATGTAACATCATTTGTTCTTCCAAATGATATGCTCTTTGGAACCAATTTGAATATTTCGTTGCTATAACTACACTGGTGGAAAAAAGGCCTTCAATCCCGGTTTGTAAAGCCCATTAATCCCGGTTTCCGCAACCGGGACTAACCATGCGGGACTAAAGGCTCCAGCCTTTAGTCCCGGTTGCTTACGAGCCGAGACCAATGGTCCTCCACGTGGCCCGGGGCATGTGCAGCGGCTGGAGGACCTTTGGTCCCGGTTCGTAACAGGGACCGGGACTAAAGGTCCATTCGGAATAAAATTGTATTTTCTGTTTCGGAATTTCTGTATTATCTTTATTTCTCTATTATCTAATCTTCTCTATTCTCATATCTCATATCAAATTAGATACTTATAGCTCTCACTCTATATCTCAAATCAATTACAAGTACTTGTGGTCCTCACTTCCCGGTCGGTCACCCATCCTCACACTGCTCCACCCTTAGCATGCTTAACTTCTCCATTCCTTCCCTACTAGCTTCCAAGACTGCGCTCGCGACTTGTTGATAGAAGTATGCTACCAATTCTATTAACCTATACACTTTGGTAATATATAATATTACTTTTTTAAATTCCAAATAAATTCACAAAATAAGAAACAATGATTACGAATAATAAGCACCAATGAATTTCAAATATTCTTTATATATAATTTAATTATTAATTTTTAGATGATTAAAATATTCAAAAAAGCCAAAATACTTGAAAAATCACAAATTCGAAAATTAATAGACTTTGTTAACCGAAACAAAGGGAGTACATTTTTCCAAACATACTCATCCAATATGGCTCAAATGAAGTACATTTTCCAATTGCTCATCCAACATATATTTTTCCATACATAATCATCCACCTAATTATTAAGGTTAAGACGATCAACATTGCTATTGTAGCCCTTTAGCTTCCAGAATCTCCTAGCTATCTCAAAGCCTAGGCGAGCGTCTAAAGCGGCATATTTTAGTTGGTTCATGCTCAATGGAACTTTTTCCCAACCAAAAATTAGTTCATCTTCTTCATCATCTTTTTCTTTTTCTTCTTCTTCTTCTCCCTTCTTCTTGTACTGCTTCTCCTTCTTCTTCTTGTCCTTCTTCTTCTTGTTGTCCCTCTTCTTCTTCTCAAGATGTGTCCCAATAATAGCATTGGCCAAATCATAGAGACTCGGCGTTGGCTTGCTAGTGGGGTTTGGGACAACTTGTTGAAGATCATACGCGGACGGAATAACAATTCCGTATGGCCATAGCATGCGTAGATCGTTGTTGATAGCCGCGCCACAAAACTTGATGGTGGTGTCCTTCAAGAAGTCCTTGAGTAGTTGCGGCACGGCATTGGCCTTGCAAATTTGAAAGACCAATATCTCGGACTCCACCGAGAGTTGAAGGACGGCGGCACGTTGAGGGTGCGCGTGAGTGGTGAACTCACAGTCCAAGCCCACGCACTTGACCGGTGCGTCGTCGAGGAACCGGCGCTTGACGGCGCGGATCCACTTCTCCACCCTCGAAGCACGAGGGTCTCCGTGATGGTGAAGTTCATCTCTTCGATGACAACGTAGTAGATCCGAGACCGGGGCCAATGTTGCTCCTCCATTGTCGCCGAGGGAGAGCTCGCGGGCGCCGGCGGTATGGTGATGTGTGGGAGTGGTTTTGGGGAAGAAGAGGCTAGATGTTTTGGGGAAGAAGATGATCAAATGTGAGTGATTTATATAGTGAAAGAGGGAGAAGATGAGAGGGCACGCCGGCGTGTGAATGCAGGAGAGTTCCAAGGCCGCCGGCGCCGGTTCCCGATCAGCGCGTCGTAATGTCGATCGGTATCGAAGCGTCGTCGATCGATAACTGGCGCGAAGTGGGCGGTTCGTTTGAACGGGTGATTGGTCCCGGCTCGTGGCACCAACCGGGACTAAAGGTAACCTTTAGTCCCGGTTGGTGCCACGAGCCGGGACTAAAGGGCCATGGGGCATTAGTCCCGGCTGTTAGATGAAACCGGGACTGAAGGTCCCTTTTGAACCGGGACTAATGCCCCCTGGCCCATATTTTCAAATGAACCGGGACTGATGGACCCTTTAGCCGCGGATCGAATTTGGTCCGAGACAAATGGGACCAATGGAAAGCCCGTTTTTCCACTAGTGCTACACCAATGTCTTGAAGTGTATTTTTTTAGAAAAGTGTTGGGGTTGTATTAGACGTTATCCTAATCATTATGCAGTCATCAACTTTGTTTCCTAACTCCATATTAATGAAACATACATACGTTCGAACTATAGTCAGACATTCTTCGTGCACTAATATAGCATATAAAAAATGCTATCCTTGCCATGTAATTTTGTTCTGCCATTTGTCCTAATATTGCCACCTAAAGAAGTACTCCCTCCGTTTTTAAATATAAGATGTTTTAGGTTTGTGAAGCAAATGTATCTAAATATTTTTTAGTGTATATATTCGAGTGAATCTATACACTAAAAGATGTCTTAATACATTCACTTCACAAAGCTAAAATATCTTATATTTAGAAACGGAGGGAGTACATAGTATCTTTTGCACCATTTTGAAATCTTTTAGTATTCATTCACCCATAAACCAAAGATGATTAAATGAGGTTTTTCCGTGCACATGTTTTTTTTTTACTTTTCCAGTAAATTTGTAGTGACTAGCTTGGACTGTAGTAATACTAATGGCATAACATAAGTATCTTGAATCATTTATAGATTTTCTAAATATTTTCCTTTGTTGCCCTCGTATTTGCGAGGGCCACCTTGCTAGTTTTACTAGAAACATTATATTGGCAACAAGCATTTTTCTGTTGCAGCCAAAAGAGAACGATGCAAGTGTCAACCGAGTGGCTAAGCTAAATTAGACAATGGCACCACGGAAAGTGGATACTGGCTGGCTGTATTGACGGGGAGGTGAGGATATGCGCTGGCTGTCGAGTTGTACCGCACCTAATCCAGCGTCAATAATTTGTGGTTGCCTCGCTAATTTTCAACACCGGCTCGGAAAAAAAAAGCTTCAAACGACGGGGGAGGAATACATAGCGCGTCCCATGCTTGCTTGGTTGATTGGTCTCGCACTCTCGCCGTCGCCGTCGCCGTCGTGGTCGGCCGAACAATGATGTTCGATTTAATTAAGATATCGTGGGATCTCGTAGTCGTAGCGGACTCCATCATGATCGCTTGGTACTAGATTAATCAAGCAGCCATGAGCCATGAGTGTGTGTGAAAACTAAGCTGATAGTGGGCACCTGTGTGACATTTCTTTTATGTTGTTTTGTAGGGTAATATTTCGTCGATGCTCGCTCAAGCACGCGCTATCCTCCCATAGTCCCATGAGTTAAACGTTTGAAACGTCGGACATGGCTGTATAGAAAGAATTTTTGACGCATCAGACTACCTGTGCGAGTGAAATGCTAGAAAAGACCACCTGCAAATTTTTTTGTCAAAAAAGACCCCCTGTGGGTGGCGGCACCCCTGGCCAGGCGGCACGTGGCACGTGCCGCCTGGGCCAGTGCCGGCAGGCCCCTGCCGCCGTTCGCATCGCCGGCATGTGGCCTGGCTTGGACGCAGCGGGCCATGCGTCAGCATGCCGCCACCCCCATTGGCGGCACGTCAACATGCCGCCACCCCCATTGGCGGCACGTCCTTTTTTTTAGGTTGCTTACCACCTATACCATGGCTTGCTGCATCGGCTGGTGGCAGAGGATGGCAGGGTGCCGGCGCTCCCATTGGCGGCAGGGGGCCACGTCATCGGGCCGGCACCGGGACGGACGTGCCGGCAACGGCAACGGCGGCAGGGGCCTGCCGGCACTGGCCCAGGCGGCACGTGCCACGTGTCGCCTGGCCAAGGGGTGCCGCCACTCGTAGGGGGTCTTTTTTGACAAATTTTTTTGCAGATGGTCTTTTCTAGCATTTCACTCGCGCAGGTGGTCTCATATGTTAAAAATTCGTATAGAAAACCGGGATACGATACAGCAAAGCAAAGCAGGAGCCCGCAACGACTCGCCCTGTGGGGCGACGCCGCACCGCCGCCGTGTCCCCCGCCGATGGCGTAGCTCCGCCGTGGCAGGAGCCGGCGTAGGCATGGGTTGTCCGATCGAGCTGCTGCCGACGCCGCGAGCTGCCGGCCGGGGCCGTCCAAGCTAAAGCGATTAGGTCGACGTCCCTTTCGTCCGCATAGGACGCGACACGAACGCCCTAGGCCCGGCTCCACCCCGCGGCCGTGCCGTCGTGTTCAGAATTTTTGACAGATGAGACCACCTGCGCGAGTGAAATGGCAGAAAAGACCACCTGCGAAATTTTTTGTCAAAAAAGACCCCCTGCGAGTGGCGGCACCCCCTGGCCAGGCGACACGTGGCACGTGCCGCCTGGGCCAGTGGCGGCAGGCCCCTGCCGCCGTTGCCATTGGCGGCATGTCCTTGCATGCGGTGGACGGAGGTGAGGTGGCAGCACATGCCGCCATCACCACTGGCGGCAGGTGAGGTGGCAGCATGCCACGTCACCATGCCGCCACCACCACTGGCGGCACCCTGGCGTGCAGGGCCACCTGGCCGACCGGAGGCTACGTGCCGCCAATGGCAACGGCGGCAGGGGCCTGCCGCCACTGGCCCAGGCGGCACGTGCCACGTGTCGCCTGGCCAGGGGGTGCCGCCACTCGCAGGGGGTCTTTTTTGACAAAAATTTTCGCAGGTGGTCTTTTCTGCTATTTCACTCGCGCAGGTGGTCTCATCTGTCAAAAATTCTCGTGTTCAGCCGTACTTCATGCGACTGTGCCGATTGCGCCATGAGACCTATGATAGCTGATGCCGTGCAGCCGTGGCACATAGCCGGTTGCAATCATGCTGCATGGGTGGGCTCAGGTTCATGCATGCTAGACCGATGGTTCGTTCCAAATAGTTTTCTAGGATTATTCTAAGCTAATCTTCTCTCAGCTTGACTAAAGTTGTAGCACAAATTTTTATTTTATAACTAATGTGATGAAGCTAAATTTGGGATTAAGACGTTCTCACATTTTCACGTGTGTAGTAGAACTTCTAAAAGGTTATCTAAAAGGGGTAATTTTTCTAGACCTATATTTTAATTTTTATGACTTTGCGAGACATGTTGTTACTCCCTCTGATTTATTTTAGTTCGCATTCTAGTTTTAGTCAAAGTCAAATTTTATCAAATTGAACCAAGAATACAAAAAAATAAAATCGACAACCATCATACCAAATTCATACGATAAAAGAGTATAGTTTAGGATGATTCTAATTGACGAGGGTTAACTCGACAAATGTCCTAGATGAAGGACTTAGGATCGGGGGAAGATGGCGTTGGATGAACTCGAAGGTAAGGTTAGTCGAAATAAGTGTATATCGAAAGTAAACTTGGGTGTTCAACCTGGCTTGCTTTCAATCTGCCCTACACTGTCCCCTCCTGGCCCCTATATATAGGTGGCCAGGTCTCGAGGATCGGGTAGAGTCCGATACAGATTACAATATCGACATACGGTAAGAACTCGTATTCGAATGTCATTACAATTGGGCCTAGCTATACGGGCCTTAGGGGTACTCAACTAACGGGTTCTATTAACTATACCCTTGTCAGTAGCCCCTGATATTCTACCAGAATTGCAGATTCGGGTTTAATCTCTAATCTTTAAATCTTTGACTTTGATCAATTCTTCGATTTATTCTTATCTTCAAATCTTCGACTCGGTCTTTCGACTTATTTTCATGATATTTTTTTGCAAGGGGTTTTGATGAACAAGCCTGACAACTCTGACGGATCAAGAGGTCAGTTAACTGCCGGAACAGATACTTGCCACCTACTTCAAATTCAATCCCCTTGGATTTGAATTCGGGATACTGGTCAAACCCATTCTTTTGCCGCATTTAGGACTTACAAAGAATGAATCCCAGTGATTCTCAGGGTACCCAGTGCGTCCACCAGGATTTTCTTCGCGTCGTAGATACGGATACATACCAGCAGAGCGCATCCAAGTGCGTATACCAGGCCACACAGGACGGATCCCGGGGTCTTACCTTCGTGATAAATCACGGCATTCGAGTTTTGTTGCGATAACGCAACTCGAGAATCTTATGTCGCAGCCAAGTTTTGACTGATAAAATCAAAGAATTTCAAACTTAAATTAACTTCTTCCAATTCCCTCCCGATGGGAGTAGTCTCTCTATATGTGGTCGACTATGTAGTCGAAGTTCGCATGATAATTTTTCTTCATCTCCACCATTGATTATCTTATCCTCTATCGGGTGCGCGCTCAGCGCTCCCGATGGGAGTAGCCCCCGAGGCTATGTTTGAATACTTGTAGTCGAGCATAGGCTCAAAATTCAATTCATCTTCTTTCTTGTAATATCTCCTGTTTACAAGCCCCCGAGCGCAAGGCGAGGTCTTGTATATCGTGCAACCACACTCTCCCCTTCTTATTTTTCTTCTTTGGTACTTATCGTCTGCTACGTGCAGAATTTAACTCTTTTGTAGAATACGCTTATGGGCTTTGCTTATCACGAAGGCCCAGTAATACGTACTTATAAATTAAGCACCTTCTGGCAAGGGTAAGAAACCCTAATCAGATTCCTCCTCCGCCGCATCATCTTCTCTCGTCATCTAGGGTTTCTAGCCTTCTTCCTCGTCCACATGGCTGATGCAGATGGTTCTCGTTTGAACCTTGGCTCTCCGGTGGCGCCGCGAGGTCGGGGCCGGCCTCGTGGAAGCAAAAACAAAACAACTCCGGCCATCGCAGGATCATCATCGGCCACTCCGGTTAAACGCCGCCCCGGCCGTCCACCTGGTAGCAAGAACAAGCCCAAGGTGACTAGCGCTGCCCCAGGTTCAAGCGCTCCTCCTCCTGCTGCTCTCGCTGCTCCTACCGCTCCTCCCAGAATCTTTTCCTTTTTCTGCATTGCCATGGCGCAGTGCCATGAGATTCAGCGCCTGCCGCTCAATTTCACCAAGTTCATGGATGGGCGAGAACTGCGAGAAGTGGTTCTCCACGAACAATCTGGTAGTGGGACTCCATACGAGGTGGAGGTTTGATATGATGGCGATGGCGAGCAGTACTTGAAGGGTGGCTGGTCGCAGTTTGCAGAAGACCACGACATCCACCAAGGCTTCTTCATGGCCTTCGACTTCCACATCGGCACGTCGAAGTTTGACGTGAAGATCTATGACGGCACCCAGTGCCAGAAGAAGTATGAAGCTGAAGTCCACTTCCATTAGGATCTGTTTTTTATGTAATTTCGTTTGATAATGTCTTTGCTGCCATGTTATCTGTAATGAATATTCGTACTCTGTTTTGATGTTTTTACTAGTACCATGAAAACAAGTCATTGTTCTGAGGTATGCTTTCTATATATCGGTTCTTTGCGAACCAATTGATATGAAGAATATCGGGTTCTTTTGTGAACCAAGTTGTTTGAATATTTATCGGGTTGTCTACACAACCTTATAGTGAAAAAAGATCTCCAAGTTGCGATAAAAATTCCTTTCGTACGACCTGAGGGTTGAAGCCCCCGAGCGGAGAAGTAAAAATATTTGTATAATTTTGTCGAGTTCAACCCAAAGAGCCCGACCTGTAGCCTCATGTTCTGGGTTCAGAAGGTTAACTCGAGTTTACTGATACCACTAGATATACTCTACGCGTAAAAACGCCGTAGCTGCTCTGCATTCCATGGGTTGCTCTCATCTTTCCCTGTCTTCTTGTCTTGTAGTTGATATGCTCCTCCTGGTATTACTTCTGTGACGATGTAAGGTCCTACCCAAGGGGACTCCAATTTGCCATGGCTGTCTTGCCTGAGTCGCAAAACTAGGTCTCCCACCACAAAGGATCGCGGACGAACTCGACTGCTGTGGTAGTTTCATAGACTCTGTTGATACTGCGTCGCTCTTTCTAAGGCCTTATCTCTTGCTTCATCTAGCGCATCGACATCATTTTGCAATGCTTCTGTTGATGTTGTCTCGTCGTATGCCGTCACTCTTGGGGCCTCGTGTGTAACTTCGACTGGAAGCACGGCTTCTGCGCCATGGACCAGGAAGAAAGGAGTTTCTTGAGTTGCTGCGTTAGGCGTAGTTCTTAGGCTCCAAAGAACGGAGGGCAATTCTTCTACCCAAGCGCTCTTGGCTTTCTCGAGAGGTGCTAAGAGCCTCTTTTTTATCCCACTACATATTAGGCCATTGGCTTTTTCGACTTGCCCATTTGTCTTCGGGTGTGCCACAGATGCGAATTTGAGCTTGATCCCTAGTCCTTCGCAATAATTCTTGAATTCCTTTGAAGTGAAGTTTGTCCCGTTGTCTGTGATGATGCTATATGGTACACCAAAATGGAATACTATCGACTTGATGAAGCTGATTGCTGCTGTCGAATCTTGAGTTGTTACCGGGGCCGCTTCCACCCACTTGGTAAATTTATCGACTGCCACTAGCATGTAAACATGTCCTCCTGGCCAGGATTTGTGCAACTTTCCCACCATATCGAGGCCCCATTGCGCAAAGGGCCAGGATAATGGTATTGTTTGTAGCTCTGCTGCTGGTGCATGCGGTCTAGATGCAAATCTTTGACATGCTTCACACTTTCGAACTATATCTTTCGCGTCTTCGATGGCTGTTAGCCAATAAAATCCTGCTCGGAAAGCCTTTGCCGCTATTGCTCTGCTGCTAGCATGATGGCCGCACACTCCGCCGTGTATGTCTTTTAGTATTGTTTGTCCTTCCTGGGGCATTACACAACGCTGCAAAACGCCGGTAATACTCTTCTTGTATAATTTCCCCTGCAACACGACAAACGCTTTCGATCGTCGAGTTATCCTCTTGGCTTCCACTGCATCTTCTGGTAATTGTTTATTTATCATGTATGCAAGATATGGCTGCATCCAGGTTTCTTCTATCATCATGACCTCCTCTGGCTCCGACGTAGCCCCCGAGTCTGCTGCAGTAGTCGAGCTTTTTTCACTTTTTATTGATCTTTCTACTATTTCTTCCCAAAATACTCCGGACGGCACGGGTAAGCACTGTGACCCGATATTTGCTAAATTGTCGGCTTCTTCATTACTATTCCTGCTTATGTGCGAGACTTCGCATCCATCGAATGTTCCTTCGAGATAATGATATAAATTCTTGTAGGCCATCATGCTGTCATTGATTTTGTCACATCTGTTCATAACTTGCTGGACAACGAGGTTAGAATCTCCAAATATTTTTAGGCGAGTTGCTCCACATGGTTTATTCATCTTCATTCCGTGCAACAAAGCCTCGTATTCTGCTTCGTTATTAGAAGCCTGTGGAAAGCTCATCCTTAAGACATACTTCAATTTGTCGCCGTGGGGCGATATCAAGACCACTCCTGCACCTTGGAGTCTTTTAGAACCGTCGAAGTACATTGTCCAAACACTGGATAAGTCTGGTGGTCCCGTGCTCTGCAGCTCCAGCCACTCTGCCGTAAAATCTGGCAAGACTTGCGACTTAATCGCCTTCCTTTTTTCGTACGTGATGTCCATGGGAGATAGCTCGATTCCCCACAAAGAGACACGTCCTGTTGCTGAAGGATTGTTCAATATATTCGACAGTGGCGCTTCATTGACCACTATAATTGGGTGCACCGCAAAGTACCGTCGCAGTTTTCGTGCACATGTAAAAACACTATACGCGAGTTTCTGATAATGCGGGTACCTCAGTTTTGTCGGAGATAATACTTCACTGATGAAATATACCGGCCTCTGGATGCCGTGGGCTTTTCCTTCTTCACTTCTTTTGACTACTAATACTGTGCTTACCACCTGGTGGGTTGCGGCGATGTAGAGTAGTAGTGATTCTTTTTCTTTTGGTGCGACCAGCACTGGCGGCGTGGAAATCACTTTTTTCAACTGTGCAAAAGCTGCATCTGCTTCTTCTGTCCATTCAAATTTATCATCTGACTTCTTCATAAGTGCATAGAAAGGAAGTGCCTTGTCTCCCAATCGAGCAACGAAGCGACTTAATGCCTCAACGCGTCCTGCGAGTTTCTGTACGTCGTGTAGCTTCGTGGGTTTCCCCATTGTTAAAATTGCTTGAATCTTCTCTGGGTTCGCCTCTATTCCTCGTGTCGATACCAGAAACCCCAAAAGTTGCCCTGCTGATACGCCGAAGGAACATTTTGTCGGGTTAAGCATAAGTTTGTACCTGCTCAGGCAGTCAAAGGTTTCTGCCAAGTCGCTGATTAAAGATTTCTCCTCTCTTGTGGTGATGACTACATCATCAATGTAGACTAGGATGTTGCGTCCTATTTGGCTTCCGAGTCAATTTTGCATCATCCGTTGATAAGTTGCTCCTGCATTTTTTAGGCCGAACGGCATAACTTGGTAGTAAAACACTCCGTACGGTGTGATGAAGGCCGTTTTTTCTTCGTCTTCTTTCTTCAATTTGATCTGATTGTAACCAGAATATGCGTCTAAAAAGGAAAGCCTCGCGCATCCCGCTGTTGAATCGATTATCTGATCGATGCGGGGTAGAGGGAAGGGATCCTTTGGACAATGCTTATTGAGAGATGTGTAGTCGACACATACTCTTTGTACGTCTGTGTTCTTCTTGGGTACGATGACTGGGTTCGACACCCAACTCGAAGTTTTGATTTCTCTGATAAATCCGGTATTTTCTAGCCTGTGCAATTCTGATGCTATCGCCTTCCTTTTAGGTTCATCAAATCGTCGCAACGGTTGCTTGACTGACTTTGCCTTGGGATCTACATTTAATGCGTGCTCGACGAGTTCCCTGGGAACCCCTGGCATGTCTGATGGACACCAGGCGAAGATTTCCCAGCGCTCACGGAGGAACTCGACGAGCGCGCTTTCCTATGCGGGATCCAAGTTCACCGCAATTGATGTCGTCTTGTTTGGATCTGTAGGGTGGACCTGGATCTTCTTCGAGTCCTGAGCTGTATCGAAAGCCTGATCTGGCAGGGATCGTCCAACGTCGGGTAGAACATTATGATCCGTTTCTCCTTTTAGCCTCTCATATTCCGCTGTCATGCCGAAGGTTTGCGCCATCCTATTGAATTCTCTGTCACATGTGTTGGCTACTTCAAAGCTCCCCTACACCGTAATTGTTCCTTTGGGTCCTGGGATTTTTAACGTAAGATACGCGTAATGAGGTACTGCCATGAATTTTGCAAATGCTGGGCGCCCCAGGATTGCGTGGTATTGTGACGGCCAGTCCATAACTTCGAATTCCAGCTTCTCTCTGCGGTAGTTGCTGCTACTGCCAATGCAGACATCGAGTTGTATTCTTCCCAAAGGGTAGTTTGCGGCTCCTGGTACTATTCCATGGAAGGAGCAATTTGTTGGCTTCAGACTCGATAGCGAGATGCACATTGCCTTTAGGGTTCTAGCATATATTAAGTTTATGCCACTCCCTGCATCCATAAACACTCTTCCGATGTCGTACCCTCCTATTTGCGCCTTTAAAACCATAGGCGAGTGGCCTGGCCTGGGAACTTTCCTCGGGTGGTCTGCTCTACTAAACTTAACTGGTTGATCTGACCACCGTAGGTACTCTGTGGTAGCTGGTGATGACGATATTGCTAGGTTTACTTGCCTGGATATGCTCTTTCGCTCTTTCTTTGACTTGGGCACCGGTTGAATCATAGCTGATATGTAAACTTTTGACTCTAGGTGCCTTACTAGCCTTTGCATTTGATATCCTTGACTTCTGTGTTTTTCTCCTTGCCACCCTCCTTGGCTTGAGCCCATGGCGCTTTGCAGCCTTAGAAATGTTCTACAATCCTTCATCTGGTGATTTGAGACTCTTTTCCCGTCAAGATATGCGTAGTGGATTCGACAAGGTCCGTATAGCATATCCTCGGCCGAAGGACCGGAGTATCTCGATTTTTCTACTCCTTTTGCCTGAAACCTCCTATTTTCATATCCTTCCTCTTCTTCTGCTACGTAGCCCGCGGCTACCTGATTTCGCATTCCTTGGTTATCCCGGCTGCGGTGTCATCTCCTCTGTCTACTTATTCTGTCGACTTCTGGTGAACGTCCTCTTTTGTTATTATATGCGTCCTCTCCATCAGCAAATTTGTTGGCTTGTTCCATTAGCTCAGCTACTGTCGTAGGTCTTGCTCTTCCGATTTCTTCCACGAGATCTGAGCGACGAAGTCCGGCCGTAAAGGCGTCTATTGCTCGCTCGTCGGAGACGTCCTCTGCTGAGTTTTTGATTACACTCCAGCGTTGTATGTAAGAACATAGAGTTTCGCATTTCCTTTGCACACACGCCTTGACTTCTAGTGATGCTGGGCGCTTATATGTTGAACGAAAATTTCGTGCGAATTGACTTTCGAGTTCCCCCAACTTCCGATGGATTCGTTGGGTAGGGTATTCAACCAGGACCATGCTGCGCCGGTGAGGTGTAGCTGCAAACTTTGCATTGCAGTCGCTTTTGTTCCCCCTAATATCTGTACTGCCTGCAAATAGTCCGATAACCATAGGGTAGGTTCTTGCGACCCGTCATACTTATGCTGGTCATGTGGCAATTTGAATCCTTTGGGTACCCGCGTTTTGCGAACCCTGCGGGTAAAGCATAACGCGCCCATCTCTTTATCGTCGTCTTCATAATTCTCTTCCCTCCAGGCGTGGCGTGATTTATTTACTCGAGCTTGCGCTATTATATTTCTTGCGTCCTCCTTCCTCTTGTGTTGCCTTTCCTCTTCTGATGACTCGCTATACTCGTTATCTGTGAAGTTGTATCTGAACTTCGCCTCTTGATTTTTCTTGTAGCTTGTCGACTTCGTCTCTGGGCCTTTTTCCCTGATCTTGCTTTCCACTATTTCGAGGCTTCGTATCGCGGCTCGGTGCATATCTTCTCACGGATCCCCGGGTTCTGGCATTGTAGTTAGTAAATACGCCTGTGCTGCTACTAACGCTGCTTCTGGTGTTTCTTGTACAAAGTCATCTTCCTCCTCTTCTAGCTGTGGGGTAGGGCTCCTTGGGCACCTTTCTTCTCTGCTGCGTGCTGTCGCCCCCTTGTTGTGTTTTGGGTCTCCGCGCCTTTCTCTGCTGTACTCTGAATCTTCACTATAGTCTTCCCAGTATTCCTCCCTTGATATACTGTTATTGTCTTGAAAAACCATGTCTCTTTCCTCCCTTAGTTTCTTCCTGTGTTGGTATAATGTATACTGATATCCCATTAGAACTTCTCTTCTCGATGCTTCGGGTACTTCTGTACCATGATTGATAGTTGATTTGATCATTTTCCATTCGCCAGCCGAGACGTGTACTTTCTCCTTTTCCTTTTTGTTGCGTTCTTTCATTTTGTCGACTTGCCTGTCGACCTTTTTACTTCCTTCGCTGTTGTTTTCTTCTTCTGCTTCCGTGATAATGACGCATAACTGATGTACTTTGGAGACGCCGCTGCTTCCCACGGCGAAGTCCTTTGCGTTGTTGTGCATTTGACACGCTCTTTCTTCTAAGTCGAAATTTTCTTGACTTTTGTCGCCTTCTGCGATTGGTGCTTTTTCTAAACTGACTGGCGAGTTTACCTCGCTGGAAGAGCCTTCTGATGATTCCAACGTTTCCTCTGTTTTGGGCTTGCTCGCCGACGGACCTGGTTTCGTCGAATCCGAGAGGCGAGATGAACCCGACGGCCCGATGAGGATGCTTAAACTTCCAATTGTTAACTCCATCTCTTGACTTCCGTCGAGTTCTGAACTGCTGTTGGCTAAAAGCAAAAAAGCCGTCGAATTCATGATTCCAACGCCCAAGGTCCCCACGGTCGGCGCCAATTGACGAGGGTTAACTCAACAAATGTCCTAGATGAAGGACTTAGGATCGGGGGAAGAGGGCGTTGGATGAACTCGAAGGTAAGGTTAGTCGAAATAAGTGTATATCGAAAGTAAACTTGGGTGTTCAACCTGGCATGCTTTCAATCTGCCCTACACTGTCCCCTCCTGGCCCCTATATATAGGTGGCCAGGTCTCGAGGATCGGGTAGGGTCCGATACAGATTACAATATCGACATACGGTAAGAACTCGTATTCGAATGTCATTACAATTGGGCCTAGCTATACGGGCCTTAGGGGTACTCAACTAACGGGTTCTATTAACTATACCCTTGTCACTAATACTATAGATTTATATTAAAATGTTAATATTTCTTCCAAAATATTTAGTCAAACTTTACAAAATATGACCTGGGCTAATCCTAATTGTAAACATGAGGGAGGTAATCAGTCGTCCAAACATGGTCACTCCAACTCCCTTTTGTGAGAGGCACCCTTTCTACCCAAGTTACAGGGCTATTCAATTGAAGAAATGTTCTATAGATATTGAGTTGGATTGGGAAAAGTAACAGATTGTTGAAATTCAGTGCCTCTAAATGGAAATTTAGTGCCTCGCAATAGGCAAGTCTTGTGAAGAACTGGAAGACAAGTAAAGAGGTAGTACATTGGATGATTCATTTGTTGCCTAATGCATTCCATAAATATGTTGCATGATATAATTTTTGTTGCCTAATGTTTTACAAAAATGTAGGCTATATCATTGAAGAATAAAAACAACAGGAAAGATCAAGAAAATGGTACTCATACAATTGATACTAGGAGTTTTGTTGTTGTTCATAGGAATCTGGAACAAAAATTAGGGCGCCCTGTTGGACGAGTAGAGTTATACTTTCAAACTCATATGAACCGGGATATGCTTCCAATTAATGAATATGCTTCCAATAAAATGGGTAAGGTTTTGAAACTTTGTACAGTCAAGATTTCTGCAAGCACTCTGATACGTTGCAAATGTATCTATAATTTTTGATGCTCCATGCTTGTTTTACACCAATTGTTTTGTGTTTTGTTTACACTTCATGGCATTTTTATGCATTTTCTGGAACTAACCTATTAACAAGATGCCACAGTGCCAGTTCCTGTTTTCTGCTGTTTTTGCGTTTCAGAAAAGTTACACAAGAAACATTGTCGGAATTGGACGAAACGAAAGCCAAAGTTCCTATTTACCTGACACGAAGACCGAGTCCAGAGGAGAGACGGAGAGCAGCTAGGAGGCGGCCGCACCATAGGGTGGCGTGGGCCACCCCCTGGCCGTGCCACCAGGTGGTGTGGGCCCCTGGTCCACCCGCTGACATTGCCCTTCCGCCTATAAATTCCCTTCGTACCCTAAGGGCCCGAACACTTTTCCACGAAACATACTGCAAGCCGCCGCCGTCGTCGACCCGAGATCGGGAGGGTCCAGAAGCTCTTCCCGGCACCCTGTCGGAGAGGGGAATCATCACCGAAGGCCTTCTTCATCACCATGCCAGCCTCCAGAGTGATGCGTGAGTAGTCCATCACTGGACCATGGGTCCATAGCAGTAGCTAGATGGTTGTCTTCTCATCATTGCGCCTCATGTCTAGATCTTGTGAGCTGCCTATCATGATCAAGATCATCTTTATGTAATTCCACATGTTGTGTTTGTTGGGATCCGATAAATATTGAGTACTATATCAAGTAGATTGTTGATTTATCATGTCTATGTTATTTGTGATCTTATATGCTCCCCGTTGCTAGTAGATATCTTGGCCAAGTAGATGCTAGTGACTTCAAGAGGGAGTATTTATGCTCGATAGTGGGTTCATGCCTCTAGTAATCTGGGAGAGTGACAATAACTTCTAAGGTTGTAGATGTGTTGTTGCTATTAGGAAGAAAACAACAATCTTTTGTTCAAGGATAATTGTATTGTTTACATTACAAACTTTGCTTAAGGCGATAATCTGTTGCTTGCAACTTAATACCCATGGGTTGTTCGGATGATATCCTGCGGGTGGATTATTAGTCATAGATGCAGTTGGATTACGGTCTATGTATTATGTTGTAATGCCCAAGTGAATCTCATAGTGATCTTCATGACATGTACATGCATTGTTATGCATTCTTTATTTTGTCAATTGCCCAACTGTAATTTGTTTACCCAGCATGTTATTTATCTTTATGGAGAGACACCTCTAGTGAACTGTGGACCCCGGTCCATTCTTTACATTTATATTACCATCTACTACAAGCACTGTTTACTTTCCACAACCATTATTTTACTTTACCGCAAACAAACATATATTTCCATACTATACGTCTAATCCTTTGTTATCAGCAAACCAGTGAGATTGACAACCTCACTGCAAGTTGGGGCAAAGTAGTTTGGTTGTGTTGTGTGGAGGTTCCATATTGCTGCTGGCGCCGAAGTCACGCACCCGACTTTTTCTGGCGCCGTTGCCAAAGTCAGCTAGCAACAACATTTGGAAGTGATTTCTTTCTCCTACTGGTCGATTAAACCTTGGTATCATAACTGAGGGAAAACTTACTACTGTGCTCATCATACCTTCATCTTGGGGTTTCCCAACTGGTCTTTTGAGACATCACACTCACACATTCTTCTCTAATTGATCACAATATGATTCCCAGCGGATAGTGAGAATCATAGTAACATTGAATTAATGATAGTTTAAGGATAGTAACATTTTTTTGAACAAAGCTAGATATATTAACAATAGGGATCAAGGTACATCAGTACATGGCTCTCAACAGTAGAGCAAGAAAGACAAGTCCCTAGTTGCACATAAAAAGATGACGATCTAAACTCATGAAAAAGATGCTGAAGATCACAAATGGAACCATACGGCATTCGTTCATCTGTTGACATCCCGGACTCGAAATTGCCGCATCTGTAGTCTTCAAGGGCCTTGACAAAGGTGTGGTCCAGTTGATGCCCCGCAGGTGGCTCTCCCGACGGTCTATCTGGAAAATGCATGCGAGGTGTAGAGTTGAGCTGTAGATATCGAATAACCTTCACCGAGATCAAACTCAAAACGTCCCTACTGTTGAATATGGTGATCAACAACGGAGGTGTAGTCGTCCACCTTCGGTGACACAGCCCGAACAGCTGAGAGACTGCATCTTCAACATGGCAATCGTGTGACAATGAAAAGTGATTGCAACTAAAGGTACCAATAAAATGCTGCTCATGAGTTGCAGTAGTTCTGGCCATGACATCTCTGAAGAGCAACTTCAGATGAATGGGGACATTTGCTTTAAGATCACTTTGAAGCCGCAGAATCCAGAAACCAATATTTTTGCTGCCCTTGAATCTTATTTGTTGTGTGTGAACACAATCCGTATCAGTGATTGTAACCTGACTCCACAAGCTCACACTAAGAAGGTTGTTCCAATTCTTATATTCCCAGCAATGAGCAGCAAAAACAATAGGCTGGAAGCTCACGTCTAAGATTTCCAAGATAAAAACATTAAGTAGACTGAGCTGAGCATACCATTTGTTAGAAATCATCAGCAAACTGTTGACGACTCCTGAATTTTGAGCAATAATTAAACCATTATGCCGCCACATACCAAACCCCAGCTGAAACCTTTCTCGTTGATGTACTGGAAGGTGGCCATCTACTAGATGCCTTCTGTGTCTGCAATATGCAGGCATCATCCATTGAAGCTTAGTAATGATACTAACATTAGATCAACGTGCATGCTTGCTCTGATTATATTTTCTTAGCATATATTGTGATCATTTCCTCTTCTGATATGTTTTTTTAGTAATTCTACAATAATCGATTCATTTGCGTGTAGTAGTTAGAAGGGAGCAACAATTGTTGAATTTGTTGTGATTGGAGTAATTCTACATCGGTTTGTCATGACTTAGTTATAAAAATTACTGCTTATTTTATATTAAACTCTTCTATTTTCATATTTTTATCAAGATCATGTCATAATTAAATGCATAGATTGTAGTACTATAATTTGTACGAACATAACGATGCTACTATATACTAGCATATATTGTAGTAAGATGCATCATTTTTCTGTTTAGGATTCTACCATCTAGTAGACTAATACTATTGTGCAAAGTCAAACCATTTTGTAACAGTAGTCATATTTGTTTCTTAATGTTTTATTTTAAGACATTTTCCTCTTAAAACATATTTAGTTTAGTTGAATCTGTTAAAATATAAGAAATATAATATCTAGCTGGAACAAAGTTTTCTCCCGACCCGAGTACCCTAATTAAAAGACTAGGAATCAAGTTTATATGTAGTGTACTATATTTACATGTGTTTATAAGGATTTTTAGTATCCAAAAATATCTTGGTACAAATTTATAATTGTTGTCCATCCAGAAAACATGTTTTAGACCATTGTTTACACTCAGTATCTTTTATGTGAGGTTCCGGTTTTGTGATTGCATTGAGACATACTCGCTCCGTTTTTTTTTTTTTTTTTGAGATTACTCCGTTCGAATCTAATCGATGCCGGCATACATCGTCAGTAGGCAGCCACTTTGAGACGATCGCGTAGATCTAAATGGAACAGAGGGAGTATCTTGCTGGCTATTTCCCGAAGATTCTTGATCAAATAAATAGTTACATTATTTACGAACACATTTTTCTTGGCAACAACCATTTTTTGTTTGTTGGAGCCAAAAGAAAACGAGCGGTTTTAAATGTCAACTCAGCGGCTAAGCTAAATTACACAATAGCACCACGGAAAGTGGATACTGGCTGGCTGTATTGACGGGAAGTGGATACACGGGGCGCCGATTTCGGTAGGGGCGGCGGTTTTCCAGTCGTGCCCCTATCCAAAATATGAATCTCGATAAATTTTATCAAACTAGATAGATTTCATTCAAATTTCGATAGTTTTTACATATAATAAGACAGAATTTAACTAAAAGCTAGCCTAGGCATCGTCCGCGGAGTCCTCGCCGGCGGCGTAGGTGCCCGATGCACCCGATGATGGTGGTGGAGCGTTGGACGACCCTGCGCCGTCATCGGACTGGCCTGGTCGGTGGGAAACCATCCCGCGGCGGCGACACCTCTCCTCCGACACTCAGCCCATGGGTCGAACGAAGCAATGGGGTACTGGTTTTTGCGACGCTGGCGCTCCGCCGTCACCGTCGCGAGCCCCTCGGCTCGGTCCGCCTGGGCGAGGCGTTGCTCAGCCGCCGCCACCGCAGCCCTTGCCGCCTCAATGTTGCGACGGTGGGCGTCTGCGCGGGCGGTTGCATGCACGTTTGCCAGCCTTGCCGCTGCCGCCCTCTTCTCGGCAACCATGAACTACTACGTCATCTCGGCGTGACGCCGCGTCTCGAACGACGGTAGGATAGCCCTCTGCTCCGCGGCAGGCTCCTCCGCCTCCGCGTCCGTCGGCAGGTCGGCGTAAAACTCCTCGTCGTCGGTGTCCTCCTTTTCATCGAACCATGGTGGAGCTGGCTTCTCCTGTGGCGTCGGCGGTGGTGGTGGGGGCGGTTGTGGTGGGGGCACGCCGCCGCCGCCGCGAGGGAGCATGGCGTAGGTTGTGATGGGGCATGAGGCATTTTTCTACCGGCGGTGGGAGTGTGTGACCCGTAATGGCGAGGCGCCGAGCATTATATAGCCGGAAGTGGGCGGGAAAATGAAGGAGGAGGGCGCGAAGCGGCAGGAAGAAGGCAAGGTGGCATGCATTTACGTCGACGCGTACTCCGATGCAACGGCTCACTGCGCCGCTTCAAAAGCTGCTGCCGGTTCAGCGCTATTACTCAGCGCGGGAGACGAGGTGAGGACGACAAAGCGTCGAGGCTGTCGCTTACATGTGGGCAGGGGAGTCCCGCGCCCAGCCGGGCCGTGGACAGAGTTTGGATCTGGTGTGACGGAGGAAGAAACACGTCTCGCGTCGGTCAAAAAATTAATTTGAAAAGGCGACTGGGCGAGATTTTCTGCGCTGCCACTCCCAAACAGCGTTTAGAGAGACTTCATTACGATCGCTTCGTACTAGATTAATCAAGCAGCCAGAGATGAGTTTGTGTGAAAACTAAGGTGGTCGTGCTGTTGGTACTTCCATAAGTTAAACGTTTGAAACGCGGTCATGATTCACTAAGCACCGGAGCGACGCGCTCCACACAAAACAGGGGTAGGATACGATACAGCAGAGCAAAGCAGGAGTTCGCTGCCGTGTCCTCCGCCGCGGCAGGAGCCGGCACTGGCATCGGTTGCTCGATCGAGCTGCTGCCGACGCCGCGATCTGCCGGCCAGGGCCCGTCCAAGCTAAAGCGATTAGGTCCACGTCCCTTTCGCCTGTATGGAACGCGACACGAACGCCCTAGTCCCGGCTGCATCCCATGGACCATGGCCGTGCCGTCGCCTTCAGCCGTACTCCTGCGGACTGTGCCGATTGCGCCATAAAACCAATGATAGTCGATGGCGTGGCACGCAGCCGGTTGCAATCATGCTGTATCGGTGGGCTCAGGTTCATCCATGCTAGACTGCTGGTTCATTCCAAATAATTCTCTGGTTGGATTATTCTAAGCTTAACTTCTCTCAGCTTGACTAAAGTTTAAGTACGGAATTTTATTTTGTAATTAATGTGGTGAGGCTAAATTTGGGATTTAGACGTTCTCGCATTTTCAAGTGTGTGTAAAACTTCTGAAAGGTTTCTCGAAAGGAGTAATTTTTCTAGGTCTATATTTTATTTTTTACGACTTTGCGAGACATGTTGTTACTCCCTCTGTTTTATAGTTCATGTTGGTTTTAGTCAAAGTCAAATTTTATCAAATTTAACCAAGAATACTAAAAAATATCAACAGCCATCATACCAAATTCATACGATATAAGAGTATAGTTTAGGATAATTCTAATACTATAGATTTTATATTAAAAATGTTAATATTTCTTCCAAAATATTTAGTCAAACTTTACAAAATATGACCTGGACTAAACCTAAAAAGCAACCTAATTGTAAACATGAGGGAGGTAATTAATCAGTTGTCCAAACATGGTCACTCCGCCTCCCTTTTGTGAGAGACACCCTTTCTACCCAAGTTACCGGGCTATTCAACTGAAAAATGATCTATAGATATTGAGTTGGATTGGGAAAAGTAACAGATTCAAAGAGAAGAAAATAAAGTGAAATTCAGTGCTGAAAATAAAGTAACAGACCCTCTAAGCGTGTACTGGGGACTGAGGATTCCGAACCCACGGCCATGTAAGATGTAGCCTGGCCACAAGGAAGGCAGACACTAGAAATGTTCAAATGTCAGGGAAAGATCAAGACGCGTACGTGTACACGCACGAGAGTTTAGACGGACCACAATGACTGGTCGGTGCAAGTGACGTCGACGCTCTTGAGCGCAGCTTTTCTCCTTATAGGCGTTATTGTGAATCAAGCCCCTCCACCATTGGCTTCGGGTGAAAACTCACGTCCGATCGATCGAGGCAGCGGTGGCGCCTTGGCGTGGCTCCCTTCTTGAAGGCTTTCGGCTCCCTCGCGCTGGGCGTGCTCAGATTCTCCTCTTCTTTGATGGCCTTGCTTTAGTGTGCACTTCGAGCTCTAGGGTGAGCACTCCATAGTTTGTTGGTAGAGCGCCCTCGATCTTAGACGAGAGGGCAGGGGCCCTCTTGACTATGGACGGGGTGCACTTTAAAGCAGTCTGTCTATGCTCGATGGTGATGAAGGCCTTTCTCAGTTTGTGTGGCATCTTCCTTCTCCGCTTCCGCTCTACCTTGATCAACGAATATTTTGGTGAATGAAGATCCAAGCATTTGCAGGCTGTGCGTCATGTTGTATTCTGTTTTGTGCCTGTTTTGTGGGTGATCTTTGTAGCTGTTTTTCTCACCACCTTGTAACTCTTGCCGTAATGGCTTTATTAATTTAAATCTGGGCGTAATGCCTTATCTACTAAATACTAAAAGCACAATACAGGTGTCTAAAATAAAGACACCACATTGATCCACATTATTAGAATTATATTAGCTGTTAGATCTATAATTTTAACGATCAAGATTAAAAGATTTTACGTAACATATATGAACACACATATTTTGTAGAAATAGACCATATGTCATGCTTGACACGTCCTGTGACACCGTCTGTAAAAAAACAAAAGTTTTAGTGAACACATATTTTTATAGATATTGACCATATGTCACGTACATGTCACGTAGCGTCTGCGGTAAGAAAACAAAGAGTCCAAAAGTTTTAAATATTGCAATAACCGGAAGTTAAGTTATGTTTGCACGTAATACTCTAAATTAAGCTGATTTTCTTAAAACTAACGTAAGATAAATAAATATTTTTTATGAGTGCACGTGATGCGGCTGCCTACTAAGTGAATGACGATGGTTGCAGAAAAGCTCCATTGTTGCTAAATATTTATACGTACATGGATATTATTAAGTATATAGGGAAAACCATGTAAAAGTTTAATTAACCATGCATTAAACTCTTAACTCCAGACGCTATCACCCTAAAATTATTTAACACACAAAGGTTAGAGATACATCCTTCACAAGGAAAAGTTTTAAACGACCAGTCTATCTTCAAAATGCTGAGAACAAAAAAAAACAATCGGAAATTCAAATTCGGCTCCCGGTGTATGTGCTTCCTTCACACACAAAAAAAACATTTTAATTATTAATGGTAAAATAGTTTAGATATAAATTGAGTGCGTGCATCTCGACAATCTTTGCGTGCACGTATATTTTAGCGCTTAATGTTATCTTTTTTATACATGCCACACGATAAGTTGATTTTTTGTGGAACGACTTTATGCGCACATTGCACGTGAAGATTGACGTGCAATTTTTTGTTTGCATTAGACTCTTAACTCTAGACGCTATCACCTAAAATTATTTAACACACAACGTTTAGAGATACGTCTTTCACAAAGAAGAGCGTCAAACACCACTCTATCTTCAAAATGCTGAGAACAAAAAAAGGCAATCGGAAATTCAAATTCGGCTCCCGGTGTATGTGCTCCCTTCACACAAAAAACATTTTAATTATTAATGGTCAAAATTTTAGAAATAAATTCAGTACGTACATCTCGACAATCTTTACGTGCACACATATTTTAGCGCTTAATGTTATCTTTTTTATACATGCCACACGATAAGTTGATTTTTCGTGGAAACTTTATACGCACATAGCACGTGAAGATTGACGTGCAATTTTTTCTTTGCAGTTTTATAAAAAATTGAAATGCATCAAGTAGAGGAAGAATGTGGAACTGGTAGACAAAACACTACTCCCAAAGCCAAGCCATTAGTACCGCAAACTCTGTTAAGTAGTGTGTGGCAAACATGAAACTTCGAAGGTGATGCCCTCTCATTTGCGAGGGCCACGATGCTAGTGTTTAAAAAGACGGACCACAGTTTCCAATAGTTCTTTCCGCAGGAAATGAACATTAATCACGTCATCCATTGATTGGCTCCGTGCAGGATGCAGCTCCCAGTGATCACACACAGGAGTCATGTGACCAGTGAAAGCATCATCGTCAGTACTCGTATAGTACATCTTCTAAACACTCTACAGCCCTGTTCAAAAAAAAAAAAACACTCTACAGCTGCTACCATGTGGCAGTGTGGTACCACCACCAACCGCCGGCTTGATTCCAGAGCCGTTGCTTTCGTAGTTCCTGATTCATCGTATAAGCGAGGTTTCCTGCAGGCTGTTGGTCATTTCCCCGTGATATGCCAATGAATTGGTAGCTGTAGAGCTTTCCTGATAGTAGCTCTAGCTAGTGACCAAGAAATCTTTCTTTCACTTTCTGTTTTTTTTTTAAAGTAGGAAAGACCTCCTTCCTCTGCTACTATACATTATTCATTGTTCAGAAGTGTCGAGTAAAGCCGAACCACAAAGTTGAATAGATCATCTTTGGGCTCGAGGTGAATTAAGGTGCCGACCTGATCTATTTAGGGTTCCAAACTCGTAGGGCACCACTATCTCAAGAAAGAGTTTAAGATCCTGCAGGAAAAACAAGTCGTGGAAAGCATATCTACGGCGCTCGGAGGATAGCTATTTGCCACACAATCTATCCCGCGGCACTTACGAGTTGCGTCGCATACAATGGAACGACGGCGTTAATTTGGTGTCATGGACACAGCATTCGCGATGCATTCACGTGTCATGTTAGGTTGCACAAAAGTAAAGAAGACCAAGGCGTGGACAAATGGAGCTTGGTCTCCATGGAGTTTAAAAAAACTGAAAAATTTACCTAAATGTTGACAATGTTATACTTTAACAATGTGTAAAATCTTAACTCAAAATACCTTATATTTGAGGCCTACACAAAGAAGACAAAGTCTTGACATCTAAAGTAGTAAATCTTGCAAAATTTAAAACCTCTCAATCCGTGAGATTTTGACATTTTCGCATAGCCTAGAGTATAAGGTATTTTGAGTTAAGATTTTGCAAGTTGGCAAAGTACAACATTGTCTGTATCTACATTCTTTTAGATTTTTTTGAATGCTCAAAATGTCCTTTTCAAATATTAAAAAATAAGGGGCTCCATAGAGTTCGGATTGCATTTGGGGTTTCCGAGAAGGAAGTTTGTTCATCAAACTGAGATTGGATATCAAAGCACTACTCGAGGACTGTCATAGCATGAGGCAACCATACTAATTAAACATAGTCTCCAGAGCAAAAGCCTTGACCAGGACAAGAGTCAAGAGAATCTCTACATATTAATTTAAGGTGATAGCAGTGAGTTGGATCAAGTACAAATAGAATAACCGACTAAGAGCATGTCATTCCCATTGTAAAAAAATAGCATACCATTGTTACCAATTTTAGGATTGACCAAAGGAACAAAATAAACTAGAAGATTCTGCATTATCATGCACCACACTGCAACATATCTATCATAAAATGTTTGAACTTAAAGAGTGTACGTGAACATAATAGTTTGAACGTTTAGACCATTTTATTTGAAATAAGTCTCAACCACAAAATGATAAATTCTTATTTTATATTAAACTCTTCCACTTTCATATTTTTTCATCGTCGGATCTTAAGTAACGATACAGACTTTCTACCAGTGGTGCCAACTACACATAGGCTATTGGTCGTCATATTTGTTTCAAACTGAGATTGGATATCAAAGCACTACTCGAGGACTGTCATAGCATGAGGCAACCATACTAATTAAACATAGTCTCCAGAGCAAAAGCCTTGACCAGGACAAGAGTCAAGAGAATCTCTACATATTAATTTAAGGTGATAGCAGTGAGTTGGATCAAGTACAAATAGAATAACCGACTAAGAGCATGTCATTCCCATTGTAAAAAAATAGCATACCATTGTTACCAATTTTAGGGTCGACCAAAGGAACAAAATAAACTAGAAGATTCTGCATTATCATGCACCACACTGCAACATATCTATCATAAAATGTTTGAACTTAAAGAGTGTACGTGAACATAATAGTTTGAACGTTTAGACCATTTTATTTGAAATAAGTCTCAACCACAAAATGATAAATTCTTATTTTATATTAAACTCTTCCACTTTCATATTTTTTCATCGTCGAATCTTAAGTAACGATACAGACTTTCTACCAGTGGTGCCAACTACACATAGGCTATTGGTCGTCATATTTGTTTCTTACTCGAGGACTGTCATAGCATGAGGCAACCATACTAATTAAACATAGTCTCCAGAGCAAAAGCCTTGACCAGGACAAGAGTCAAGAGAATCTCTACATATTAATTTAAGGTGATAGCAGTGAGTTGGATCAAGTACAAATAGAATAACCGACTAAGAGCATGTCATTCCCATTGTAAAAAAATAGCATACCATTGTTACCAATTTTAGGGTCGACCAAAGGAACAAAATAAACTAGAAGATTCTGCATTATCATGCACCATACTGCAACATATCTATCATAAAATGTTTGAACTTAAAGAGTGTACGTGAACATAATAGTTTGAACGTTTAGACCATTTTATTTGAAATAAGTCTCAACCACAAAATGATAAATTCTTATTTTATATTAAGCTCTTCCACTTTCATATTTTTTCATCGTCGGATCTTAAGTAACGATACAGACTTTCTATCAGTGGTGCCAACTACACATAGGCTATTGGTCGTCATATTTGTTTCTTAATGATTTTTTTTTGGAGGCATTGCCTCGTAAGAACTTATTTAGTTTAGTTGTATTTGTTTGCATATAAGAAATAGAATATCTAGCTAGAACAAAGTGTTCTCCCTAGATCCTTTATTAAAAGACTACATATTAATTTTAGATATATTGTAATGTGTTTACATGTGTTCGTAACAATTTTAGTATTCTGGAATATCTTACGAGAGAGAGAGAGAGAGAGAGAGAGAGAGAGAGAGAGAGAGAGAGAGAGAGCTCTTGTGTCCCTATCCAACAAATATCATTGTGAGCAATGTTATATTAGGTATCTTTTATGCGAGGCTTCAGATTCTTAAAACCTCCCGAACATATTTGCTCGAGACACATCGTGCTTGTTATTTTCCCAAAGACTCTTGATTTGATGAATAATTATTGTATTATAAACAGTTTTATCGTCAACAACCATTTTATTCGTTGGAGCCAAGAAAAAACAAGTGGATGCAAATGTCAACTCAGTGCCTAAGCTAAATTAGACAATAGCGCGACGAAAAGTGGATACCGGCTGGAGTGCTGTATTGACGAGGAGGTGAGCAGATGTGCTGGCCATCGAGTTGTACCACACCTAATCCAGCGTCAATAATTTGGATTGCCTCGCCATATATTTTTTGAAACAAAGACAAAAGCTTTATCTTATCCCAGATGCTAAAGAGTGCTCGGATGCTATGTGTCATCCCGAGCATCCCATTGTGGACCGTCGGATGCGAAGGAGACGTCCCTGATCCCGCGCGCGCGCCCGCGACCGCTTCCGACATCTTTCCACTTGATCCCGACCGGACCCCACCTGGCAGCGTGCTGTTTACACCGACGATCCGGAGCCTTGTCCAGATTCATTTCATCTGGGCTACGCTTATCGTCTCGGTCCCGTTCCCCATTTCTCCTCCCTCTCCGGCGAGTGCGCTAGGGTTCGGTGATTTCGCCGGCGAGGTCTTCTAATCGGCGAAGGCGGTCTCGTTCGGCCGTCGCGCGAGGTCTAGCGCACCCACCAGTTGAGTTGGAGAACGGCGAGGGAACTGGCGCATCGCTGATTTGCTCGTAGGTGGCAGAGGGAGTACGGGAGAGGGGCGTCGATCTCGTCGTCAGCGGCTTTGTTCGTCGGCGGAGAGGGAGATTCGGCAGGGCATACTGCTTCTCGTCAGAGATCCCAGACAGAGGTATGGATGTTCCGTCGCGAATCCCAGATCCTCTTACGTGTGTGGTAATTTTCTCGCATGTTTTTCGGTGTGGTAGGGACATTTAGGGTCTGATGGTTCACATAGCGCTTGATTTGTTCTACACAAACACTTGAGCTAGGTTTTGATGTCCCCCATGCATGTTTGCCCTAGGTGTAAGAGAAGGCACGCTTAGCAGGTAAGGCACAAGTTCACCTTCAAGCAAGAATTTCGGCCCCTATACTGTCCTCCAGAGGATTGGTTCTTAGCTCTTTTTTCTTCTTGGGATTTGGCTAGAAATAATCTGTCTTCATACACACAGAGTCACATAGAGGCCAGGACTAATCTGTCTTCATGGTCTGGAGGGTATTTTGGATATCGTGGAGGTAACTGACGATGAATTCGTCTCTTGCCTCACCGATCTGAACACGGAGTTTCCGAAGCTACAAGAGTGCTTGGTTAAACGGTGCCATTAAGTCTCCTCGACGGATGAATGAAGCGAGGGCTCCTCAAATCGCCGCCTCCATCTGTGGTGGCGGGATTCGCGATCGGGCTGGGTCGGCGGGCGCCGCCCTTGCGAGGAGATAGAGGAGGAACTAGAAGGAAAGCGGAGCTGGGTGACCTCCCATGGACGGGATTAGGCGCAGTGCGTCTGGGAGTCAGCACGACGGCACAGTGACGGGATTAAGGTGTGGCGGCATTGGCAATTGCAGTATGTGGGTGAGCAAGATGCATTTGGTCAGTTTGCTCTTGTTTGCAAGCGCGCACATGTTGCTGCCGATTGCTAGCTGATCGATGTACTAGCTAACTAGCACATGTCTCGTGTTTTTGTGTGTGTGTGTCAGTGATGGATATGATGTCCATCAGATAGTAAGCACCATTGAGGTTTTTGTGTGTTTACTGAACATGCTTTTGTAAGATGTACAACATTTTCATACTGTCAAGTTGTATCAACTGGTTACGAAGTTGTTTTTATAGGTTACTAAATGCAGTTTTAGGTCTGGCTATTAATATGTATCCATTTTAAGTTGTACAATAAGTCCACTTTTTTTTGTTTCAGCCGGCCTGGATAAGTTGTATTGCTGGACTTAATTTTAGTCTGCTCTCTGGCAGCATGTCCTACTAGGATTTTTTGAATGATTTTTATTTTTCATGTATAAATTGGGTACGTAATGCAACAAAGTTGTTTTAGTTCTGCGGTATAGTTGATTACCCAATGCAACATTGTTGCATCTCTGTCAGTATATTTTTAGCATGTATAAATTGGGTACGTAATGCAACAAAGTTGTTTCCATACTTTTGGTCTAGTTGATTACCGAATGTGACATAGTTGCTTCTCTGTCTGTATATATTTTAGTTTCACTGGTTTAGTTTCCCCTAGTGAGTTTCATATGATCTGAAACTAGGTCATGTTTTTCTATCATCCTTGTTCTAAGTTGAATCATGAAACATGATTAGTTGCATTCTAGTAATCATCTAAGTTGCCCCCTGAACATGGTTAAGTTGGTCATCATGTCCTAGCTAACTTTGGTTATCTTTTTTTGTCAACCATATGTTTATTAATTGTTTTTTTTTGCAATCATCATTAAGTTGCTGTATTTATCATTTATCTGTTGCAGCAGATCAGAGAATGGTGAAAGACAATGAAAAATGTGCCCGGTTGCGGCTACCAGAAGGTGAAGTAGCTGCTGGGAGTTCTTCATTACCGGATGAGGCAACAAATCCTGCTGTTACTCGGAATGCACAAGTTGTGCCACCAGCTAGTTTAGCACACAAGCCTGCCCCCACACGTCGGAATAAGTCTGATGCAGTGGGGAACACAACGTGTGGAGCAACTGAAGCGGCTACTACTGGCATACCACCCAAGCCTGCAACTACAAAGCGCAGAACTCAGGTGGGCCATTATAATGTGTTCTGGTTTGATTACATTTTAACTAATTATTTAATTTTTCAGCATTTTGTCATGATTACATTGAGGAGTATCCCTTTTTAACAGTGTTTTTCATTATCTTTTTACAGCTTGGGAGGAATCGTGCATCTCCTGCTAGATTGGTCAAACTTAACAAGCTTTTAGTGCAAGCCCAGAAGGATTTGGTTCATGATTGGGGATGGGGAGGGATGCTTAAGGTGGAGGCCACAGAGATGCCTGTGGATCTTAGTATGTGGGTGCTTTCTCATTTCGACCCTATTCGATGTGAGATTGCAGTTGCAGGAAGGGGCAACATCCCAGTGAACGCTGATAGCTACACAAGAGTGTTTGGGATCCGCAATGAGGGCAGTCCTGTGTGTTACGAGATGGAGACAGAAGCGATCAAGTTCTTCAATGATGAGTATGGTATAGAGAGTGGCGTAGCACCGGAGTGGGCAGATTGGTGCAAGATCATAACAGACATGAATGGAGCAGCAGATGTCAGGTTCCTCCGTGCTTATTTTGCCGCCATACTCAGCTGTTTTGTGAGCCCAACAACAAAGTCTAGTATCAGTCCAAGGTGTTACACGTGCCTATTAGACCTCGACCAGTTCCGCAGGATGAACGTCGCTCAATTTGCAGTTGATCAAATCGTTACTGAAGTGAAGAAGATGGGAGTCAAGAAGAAGTCTGTTTGTTGCTACTTGCACCACCTTGTGGTAATTTTTTTCTACATTTTTGGTGTCCCTGTCTACCTAGATTTATCTAACCATAGTTTTTATCTATAGCATCTGTTGTTATCTACATGCGTTTTCTTTTTAAAGTAAGTTGCACACAATAAATACATCCATATACACATTTTTTCCTAAGTTGTGTATCCATAGATCATTTTATATACAACTTGTTTATACAGGTTGCATCCCTTGAATTCTAAAGTTGACTTATGAACTTAAACTAGTTGGATCTGCAAGCTTGCTTAAGTTGTAACCCAACCATGATTATATTGTTCATGTCATACTCTCCTTGTTTTCATTTCTGAATTCAGACCACAAGTTTGATATCGACTTAGGGCCATATGGTACAAATTCGTCTTCGCCATAAAATTCTGACATCACCTCCATCATGCAACCTGCGTACAAATTAATTATAAGTTGCTTTTAGTAGTTACCCTAGTTATTTACTGTTTCTAACTGAGTTGTAGACAGTGTTAAGTTTGATTACACCCATCATTTTAGGAAAAATCATACAGAACATTATTAAACATTGCACAGAAAAATTGAAACTACTTGACTTTTGGTTTTTGCCAAAATACTACTTTGCATGTTAGTACCATTATTTTTATAAATTGCTTACTGACATGAACTAATTTGCCATTATGAACATGTAACAGTTGTGATCTTATCATGAACTAAGCTGCGCAAACATCATACAATTTGTTCTAGCATTTAGGTCTAAGCTAAGTTTTGCAATTTACCAAGTTGTTCCACTAACAAAATTAAGTTGGCTTCTTAAAATAGCTAAGTTTATTCTCCAAACATGGTTAAGTTGTATACTGATGTCTTATTAAGTGGTATCCCTTGCTAAACATTCTAAACTTTTCAGTTGGTTTCTTAAAATAGCATCTGTTTTTTCTCACCATCATTTTGTTTTTTGTCCTTCTATTTTTTGAATGCAGATTATTTACCTAAACTCTCTAGATGTTGATAAGGTGGTGCCGTCTGAAGAAGAATGTCCCATCCGGGCCACAGCATGGAACGACAAGCTAATACATGCTGTCATGAAAAAAGACTCCAAAGGCAATGGCGAGTTTGGGAAGCTTAGAGTAAGTTTTCTGTTCTTTTAAAGCGCCACGTTTTCGAGGTTTTTTCAAGTCCACTTTTTATTTTTGTGTATACTAGGCACCATTTTTTATTGTTAGACTTGTCTAACATAATTTATTTTGTATCACAAATTAGTTCAAAGAAGGTGTTGGTGCAACAATAAGAGACAGTCTTTTCGTTGGGATGACGAGGACTGAAGAGTTTGTGTCTTCCAAGCTGCCACGCAGCTTTTCCAATCAGGTAGTGAAATACACAACATGTCAGTATTTTGATTTTTAGTAGTTATGTGTTTTTTTGGGCATCATAAAGTTGGCTGCCCCTGTAATAGTCAAGTTGCATACCTTTTTATATATAGGGGATATGTTTCCTGTTCTAAAATGCAAGTTATTTTCATCAACATGATTTAGTAGGTACTTTATAGAGCAAAGTTGCATTAACGAGTATTATAAAGTTGGTTACCACTAATAGTCAAGTTGCATACCTATTTTTATATGGGGCAGATATGATTCCTGTTTTAAAATGCAAGTTATTTTCATCAACATGTTTTAGTTGGCTAATTTATGTAGTTTAGTTGCATTAAGGAGTATTATCAAGTTGGCTACCAGTAATAGTCAAGCTGCATACCTTTTTTTTAATATGGGGAGTTATGATTCCTGTTTTTAAATGCAAGTTTTTCTCATCAACATGATTAAGTTGGCTACTTTTATATACCCTAGTTGCATTGAGGAGTATTATAAAGTTGGCTACCAATAATAGTCAAGTTGCATAGTTTTCTGGATGTATAGTTTTTTTATTTTTTTTAAATGATGTTTTTCATCAAACATGCTTTAAGTTGGATACATACATAGTATAGGTTGCATTATGGAGTATACTAGAGTTGCTTAAGTTGTCCATGCTACTTTCCACATAGAAACAAGCTTTTTAAGTTGACTGTTTATTAATAACCAAGTTACAATTCGGTGAAAATGTATGGTTCGCTCATGTACTACAAGTTTTTCTAAAGCACCATTCCTTTTTGTTCATGATTTTTAAAAGCATAAAATATTTTTCCTTTATTCATGCTTAAGTTGGATACTTTATCTAGCCTAGTTGATTATGCAGTATAATAGAGTTGCTTTTGACCTTTTTTCTTTAAACAAGCTTAAGTTGGCTATTTTATTAATAACCAAGTTGCAACTCAATGAAAAGCTATAGTTTGTTCATATTCTACGAATTCCTAACTACTCAAGAATTTCATGTTTTTTCTACCAGATCCCTTTTTCATGTTTTGCTTTTTTGTTGACAGAGAAAAAGAAAGATCGCTGTCATGCTTGGGGAGCTATGCACAGATATATCTAACAGACTAGGGAGCTTTGTTCAATCATTTGGGATATTAGAGGAGCAAGAAAAGAATTGCAGTGCTCAGGGAGCAAGACGGAAGAGGCAAAGGAAGGCTGCTGGTGTTGAGGATGAAGATGAAGAGGAAGATGATGGCGACTATGATGGGCATTCTGATTAAGAAGATGACAGTGGGGATGATGATAATGAGGATGAAGGGAATGAAGATCAACATCATGGTCAAGATCAACAAGAAGATTACCAGAACATGGCGCGCATCACTTGCCCAGAAGATCTCCAATGTTGACACCTAAAAAGCCACATGATGGCCCATCAAGCAACTTAAGGAAGAGGAGATTTGGTCATGATTCCCCTGATGATGATTCTGAGGATATGTCAGTGCAGTTCCACAGAAGATCTCCTAGGTTGACACCCAAAAAGCCACATGATGGACCATCAAGCAACTTAAGGAAGAGGAGAATTGGTCATGACTCCCCTGATGATGATTCCGAGGATATGTCAGTGCAGGGCTTGATTCAGTTCTCAAGAAGGAAGGCAGAGGAAGAACAGAAAGCAAGGTTGCAAGCAGCTCAGGGGAATGAGAAAGCCGACGCACCAGAAGTCTCCGGATGGAGTCCTTTCTCAGAGCTTAGAAAGTTGGTTGGCTCAGAGATTAGACACGAAATAGACCTCCCGTACATTGAACCTCCAGAGTTCATTGACGATGATGGCAGAGCATATGCACAGAAAGTTTTTATGGATGTTGCACGTGCGGAAATGCAAGTATCCCCTGGCAGCCAACCACCATTAAATGAGTTCGGAAGCGACGAAGCAATTCAGAAGCTGACAATGGAGTGCTTTAAACTACAAAACTTGGACATCACAGATCATAAGCAGGAACACAAGGTTACGAAGGATAACGGAAAACAGAAGAAGGACCAGTCTGTCATGAGAAAAAATAGCTTGCGCACCATACCCGGCCAGACCAGCCTGAAACAAGAGTATCAATGAACTCGTCACCTAATGTAGAGATAGTTCAAACCAGACCAACAACACAGAAGCCTGATTCAGTGATTTCACCAAGGATTCAAGCTCAAGTGCATCCAGCAGTGCAGCTAGGGGATACAGAGATTGCCCCGAACCAGTTGTCGCTTCCAAGACAATTGCTGCGAAACCTGTAACCAACACACCCCAAATAGAAGCTCCTGCAACATTGAAGTACCCTGACACAACTCAATCCAATTCAAATGCAACTACAACAACAAAAGGAGTTGTGGGTTCAAAACCTCAGCAGCTGCCAGCATCTAGAGTTACGAGATCATCAAATACACCAGCAAGGGAACATATGCCTTGCACAGCGGGACATAGCAAAGCAAATCCAATAGGAACTACATGTTTGCCAAACTCTGCAAAGCAGGCTCCACTCCAGTGTGGAGTCCCAATACTACCAGCAACTGGCCCCACACGGGAAACATGCCCACCTCCTGGTGCTAAGTTGACTCCATCACAGGAGGTTAGAGAGAAGTTTGCTAGGGTGGCACTAGCTTGTGATGCCCCGGGCTTTGACCTTGGTTTTGACAGCCCAAAGAAGCCTAAAACTAAGAGTTCAAGCAGACCTCCCGCAACTTCAACATCAGCTGAGAAAAGGATGGTTTACCCTGTTGAACAAACTTGGGTCAATGATGATGATGAATGGGATGAGGAGACATGGAGAGAAGCCTGTGATGTCCTTGACCGTGTTGAAAGGGAAAAGGGTTACAAAAGTGATGAAACCACAACTGGAAAAAGTGATAAACAAGGAATGGCTACTCAAAGTGGATTCAAAACACCACCTAAGGGGGACACAAGCATTCCAAACAAATCTCCGCAGTCTGGTTGTCGGGGATATAACCCCGGGTATACCAAAGTACCCCTTTATTTATGACTAATATACAGCATATATGTTGAGTTATATGTGCAGGTATATTGAAAAAGCAAGTAAACATCAGCCTGGGCCGACTTATACCAAAGTCGGCCTGTTCATAAATCATTCAGGCCGGATTAACTACTCTTGGGCCGGCATAATAGAGGCCAAGCCGGCATAAGGCGTGGCTGGGCCGACACAGCAAACCCCGGCTGGGTTGGCCGGTTCTTTATCCCGGCTAGGCCGCTGCCCAGCGTCTCCCCCGGCGTGGGCCGCATCTCCTCCGCCCCGGCGCCCCGATCCCGCTTCCGCTCGGGTGGGCCGGCGCCTTCCCCAGCCAGGCCGGCCCATCCCGGCACCGCAGCCCCCCGGCGCCCCGCTCCCGCTTCTGCCCCGGTTGGGCCTTCAGCCCCGTGCCCCGGCGTCCATTCGCATCCCGGCTGGGCCGGCCTCGACGCCCCCGGCTGGGCCGCTCCGCTCCCGGCTGGGCCCGGGTCTCCTCCGCCTGGGCCGGTGTCCCAGCGCCCCCTGCGCCTAGTATTCGTTCCCCGGCGGGCCTCTTCTGCAGCACCCAGCTGGGCCGGATCAGGAGGATCCGGCCTGGCCGGGATTTCCCTCCAGGCCTCCTTTGCCAAGTCCGGCTGGGCCGGATTGTAGTATTCCGGCTGGGCCAGGTCGGTGCTCCCCTGGCCCAGGCCGGATTATCATGGTACTAGGCCGAATTAACCTCCTGTAGGCCGAAATTCACCTTATCCGGGACATGTTCCTCGTTCAGCATCAACTCCAGCACCTGGTGCCAGTCCTGGGGCGCCTCTAGGCCCGGACTGGCACATCCACCACCGCCGTATGCTGGTCTTGGGACGCCCATTGGCTCAGACCAGCATATCCCTCCTCTCCTAGTCAGTCTTATCCTCAGGAGGAGGATAAGACTGATGACATGGTGATCCTGAAGACAGACGCTAGAAGACGAAGACCAAGGACTCCAAGTACAGGCATCGATGGGACTAGCCCACGACCGTGACGCAGTGCACAGTACCGAGGACGGTACCGTGCTGATGCAGGCTATAGTGTGACAAGACCCCAGTAGTCAAACTCAGCTACACTGTGTGCATAGTGTTATGTGGGGTATCCCTTGTCCCCTGGGCACCCTATATAAGGGGCACCAGGGGGAACGAGCAGCCCAGCCTCCAGAGGAGGCTCATTCTCTCTCGCTCCATGGGAGCTCTCTAGCACTAGCTCTTTAGCTCCTGCCCAGTGCAGCCTTAGATAGGCAGATGAACAGCTCAAGGAGTACCATTGTAGCTCTCATGTGAAGCTCATATAGATCAGACATGCAGGAGTAGGGGTGTTACCTCCTCACGAGGGCCCCGAACCTGGGTAGCTCGATGTGTTAGCAGTGAGTTTGGTGCCCGGTTTCTACCGAGCCTTCCCTCTCCCGGATCCACCAGTGTACAGTCGGCCCCCATTTAAGCCACCCTGTGGCATATGTTGTTTCACCACGACGACATTTGGCGCCCACCGTGGGGCAGATCAAGGCACTGGTAGGAGTACATCCGGACGGGATCTTCTTCATCTGCTCGGGGGCTCGACATCAGCATTGCCTCCGAGCACTACAGGTCTTCTTCAACCTCCCGGGCTGACCTCAACTCGCCCGGGCCGGCATACGGCTGTCCCGGATCTACATCGGCATCTCCGGGCCGGCAGTCGGCTTCCTCTGGCTGGCATGTATATCCTGGTCGGCATATTTTATGTCCTGGCCAGCATATTTTATGTCCTGGCCAGCATATTTTATGTCCTGGCCAGCATATTTTATGCCCTGGCCGGCATATTCTATATCCTGGCCAGCATATTTTATGTCCTGGCCAGCATATTTTATGTCATGGCCAGCATATTTTATGCCCTGGCCGACATATTTTATATCCTGGCCGGCTTATTTTATATCCTGGCCGACATATTTTATGTCCTGGCCGGCATATTTTATGCCCTGGCCGGCATATTTTATGTCCTAGCCAGCATATTCTGTGTCTTGGCCAACATATTCTATGTCCTGGCCAGCATATTCGGTGTCCTGGCCAGCATATCTTATGTCCCGGCCGGCATATTCTATGTTTGTCGTACCAGGGACTGTTCCGCCTTCGCCTCGAGCATCTGCTGGTACTTCAAACTTCCTCAACGGTGCATGCAAGTAAGTATTTATGCTGGTTTACTCCATATCCTGCTCAGCTTATCTGAAAGTTAATGTCCCCGTGATAGAAAAAATAGCTCGGGGGCTAGGCTAAAGCCTAGCAAGTTGCCTCTTAAATATTGTTTCAGTATATATTAGTTCGCATGCTAGCACACATGCTTCTCAGTAAGTCTCCTGTATGTCTATTTATATGCCAAATCGCCACATATGCCTGCTGCAAATAGTATCCTTAGTATCAGTTTATGTCTCCAGACTTGTGCAAAGTTTTATCTTGGCATGTTATATGCCGGTTTTATATGCCAGCAGTAGCGTATCAACTTTTATGACTTAGAAGATATCTCATACCTTAGACTTAGATCTATTACTATAAGCAAGTTGCTATGTCAAATTCTATGTCTTTGCATATGTGAATTGTTGCATCTACTACATTGCTAGAATCAGTATGCCAGTTAACATATCAAGTTCAGTATCTACTTATATGCCAAATGCTTTATCCCATATGCTATATGTTATATGCCGGCTGTCATATGCCAAGGCTCATATGCCGGTTTTTGTATGTTGAGTACCATATGCTAGCTAGCTACTGTGAGTTTGCTATCGTACCAGTTTATATGCCTATCTCAGTACCAGTTTATGCATGCTCAGTCATAGATCTCACATGCCAGTTACAGTATACTTGCATTTATATGCCGGCACATGAGTGCCTAGTTCTTCCTTGTGAGTTGCCAAGTTAGCATATATGTCAAATTGCTATATCTCAGTCTATATGCCAAATGCTTTATTTCGTATACTATATGCCGAGTGCTATGGGCTATATGCCAAACTCCATATGCTAGATTGCAATATGCCAAATACTATGACCATTGCTATGTCTTTTAGTATGACTACAGAACAGGTTGGATATCTCATCATATATATATCTATTATCCGGCTATGACTATCCATATTGCCATTACAAAGAAGAAATTACTATTGTACCACCATAGCTTCAGTTTATATCTCAGCTCTCAGGTATATCAATTTGTTAGCACATCAGGTTATTAAGTGATATCTTGAGTCGCATGTATTTCAGTATGCCGGCATATCATGGCAAGAGTAAGATTTCAGTATGCCGGCATATCATGGCAAGAGTAAGATTTCAGTATGCCGGCATATCATGGCAAGAGTAAGATTTTAGTATGCCGGCATATCATGGCAAGAGTAAGATTTCAGTATGCCGGCATATCGTGGCAAGAGCAAAGTTTTAGTATGCCGGCATATCATGGCATGAGCAAAGTTTCAGTGTGCCAGCATATCATGGCAAAGAGCAAAATGTCAGTATGCCAGCATATCATGGCAAAGAGCAAAATTTTAGTATGCCGGCATATCGCGGCAAGAGCAAAGTTTTAGTATGCCGGCATATCATGGCATGAGCAAAGTTTCAGTGTGCCAGCATATCATGGCAAAGAGCAAAATTTCAGTATGCCGGCATATCATGGCAAAGAGCAAAATGTCAGTATGCCAGCATATCATGGCAAAGAGCAAAATTTCAGTATACCGGCATATCCTGGCATGAGCAAAATTTCAGTATGCCGGCATATCATGGCAAAGAGCAAAATGTCAGTATGCCAGCATATCATGGCAAAGAGCAAAATTTCAGTATATCGGCATATCCTGGCATGAGCAAAATTTCAGTATGCCAGCATATCATGGCATCAAACCAAAATCCCCAATCACCGTTTATTTCGGTTCGCCAGCGTATCAAGGCATCTATCAATAACTCATATCGCCGTTTATTTCGGCATGCCAGCATATCACGGCATTCTATAATCCTTTCAGTTATCGCCAATTCTGGCTCAGTAATATATCGAGACATCGATCTCAAAGCTAACAAGCATCATATCTCTTATCATATCCAGTATTACAGAGTATCCCGGTTTGGCATATTAACATAACTTATCATTTTGCATACTAACAAGTGCCCAGCGATGGCACAACCCAAGAGGCATATCAGTATACCGGCACTGTCAAAGCGGACAATGTCGATGAGAGATAGCCTGAGAGGCAAAGTGTCGATATAAAGCCCAAGAGGCAAAGTAGCCCAAGAGGCAAAGCAGCCCAAGAGGCAAAAATAGCCCAAGAGGCAAAAGTAGCCCAAGAGGCAAAAGTAGCCCAAGAGGCAGAGTAGCCCAAGAGGCAAATAGCTCAAGAGGTAAAGTATCGATATGGCCTAAGAGGGCAAAGCAGTATTCCGGCATTGTCAAAGTAGACGATGTCGATGAGACATAGCCCAAGAGGCAAAATATCGATATAGCTAAAGAAGGCACAATATTATTTTGAGATAGCCCGCGAAGGCTAGCATATCACGTATATGAGTATATGTCAAACAGGACATTGCCTATGATGGCATGAGATAAAATAGGCCTATGCAGGCCAGCATATCAGTTATATGAGTATATGAGTTGGGACTTTGGTATATTTTGTTGAAGCCTGTGCGCGACTTTGCAAGTCCCCCACAGCCTCGGGGGCTAATGTCGGGGATATAACCCCGGGTATACCAAAGTACCCCTTTATTTATGACTAATATACAGCATATATGTTGAGTTATATGTGCAGGTATATTTAAAAAGCAAGTAAACATCAGCCTAGGCCGACTTATACCAAAGTCGGCCTGTTCATAAATCATTCAGGCCGGATTAACTACTCTTGGGCCGGCATAATAGAGGCCAAGCCGGCATAAGGCGTGGCTGGGCCGGCACAGCAAACCCCGGCTGGGCTGGCCGGTTCTTTATCCCGGCTGGGCCGCTGCCCAGCGTCTCCCCCGGCGTGGGCCGCATCTCCTCCGCCCCGGCGCCCCGCTCCCGCTTCCGCCCGGGTGGGCCGGCGCCTTCCCCAGCCAGGCCGGCCCATCCCGGCACCGCAGCCCCCCGGCGCCCCGCTCCCGCTTCTGCCCCGGTTGGGCCTTCAGCCCCGTGCCCCGGCGTCCATTCGCATCCCGGCTCGGCCGGCCTCGACGCCCCCGGCTGGGCTGCTCCGCTCCCGGCTGGGCCTGGGTCTCCTCCGCCTGGGCCGGTGTCCCAGCGCCCCCTGCGCCCAGTATTCGTTCCCCGGCGGGCCTCTTCTGCAGCACCCGGCTGGGCCGGATCAGGAGGATCCGGCCTGGCCGGGATTTCCCTCTAGGCCTCCTTTGCCAAGTCCGGCTGGGCCGGATTGTAGTATTCCGGCTGGGCCAGGTCGGTGCTCCCCTGGCCCAGGCCGGATTATCATGGTACTAGGCCGAATTAACCTCCTGTAGGCCGAAATTCACCTTATCCGGGACATGTTCCTCGTTCAGCATCAACTCCAGCACCTGGTGCTAGTCCTGGGGCGCCTCTAGGCTCGGACTGGCACATCCACCACCGCCGTATGCTGGTCTTGGGATGCCCATTGACTCAGACCAGCATATCCCTCCTCTCCTAGTCAGTCTTATCCTCAGGAGGAGGATAAGACTGATGACATGGTGATCCTGAAGACAGACGCTAGAAGACGAAGACCAAGGACTCCAAGTACAGGCATCGATGGGACTAGCCCACGACCGTGACGCAGTGCACAGTACCGAGGACGGTACCGTGCTGATGCAGGCTATAGTGTGACAAGACCCCAATAGTCAAACTCAGCTACACTATGTGCATAGTGTTATGTGGGGTATCCCTTGTCCCCTGGCACCCTATATAAGGGGCACCAGGGGGAACGAGCAGCCCAGCCTCCAGAGGAGGCTCATTCTCTCTCGCTCCATGGGAGCTCTCTAGCACTAGCTCTTTAGCTCCTGCCCAGTGCAGCCTTAGATAGGCAGATGAACAGCTCAAGGAGTACCATTGTAGCTCTCATGTGAAGCTCATATAGATCAGACATGCAGGAGTAGGGGTGTTACCTCCTCACGAGGGCCCCGAACCTGGGTAGCTCGATGTGTTAGCAGTGAGTTCTGTGCCCGGTTTCTACCGAGCCTTCCCTCTCCCGGATCCACCAGTGTACAGTCGGCCCCCATTTAAGCCACCCTGTGGCATATGTTGTTTCACCACGACGACACTGGTAGCACCACAGCAGCTGATCGCCCACAAGCTCAGCAACGCAGAATAATCAGGCAGCCAATTAACTTGAAATCGCCGTACATCATGTACGAAGATAAAGCCCTTTTTACATGCTCAGCTGATGTGAAGGATCTGTACAATGCAGTTATTGCACATGGACGCAGATCACAAAGGGGCCAAGAAACTGATAACACGCCTATTGTGGTGAGCTACAACAAATACTTTGTTTCATTACAAGAACTTGCAAACTCAATGATGCCCTGTGGAGTAGTCAAGAATACTGTCATGGAGCTCGGAATCGAGTCTATAATGTAAGAACAGACAAGAAGCTCAAGAAGGTTGTCATGCCTCTCAGAGTTGCGGTAAGATTAACCAAAACAAACTTTTTTTGGTTTGTTCACACACGTTGATGAGAAAAAATTGCATTTTAAAACAGGAACCATATCTCCCCATATATAAGGGAATGCAACTTGACTATTACTGGTAGACAACTTTATAATATTTCATAATGCAACTAGGGTATATAAAGTAGCCAACTTAATGATGTTGATGACAAAAGCTTGCATTTAAAAACAGGAATCATATCTCCCCATATAAAAAAGGTATGCAACTTGACTATTACTGCTAGCCAACTTGGTAATACTCCTTAATGCAACTAGGGTATATATAGTAGCCAACTTTAATCATGTTGATGAAAAAAAATATATTTAAAAAACAGGACTCATATCTCCCCATATAAAAAAGGTATGCAACTTGACTATTAGTTGTAAGGGATTTCTATTTTCGTGCCCTCGGGTCCTTAGTTGTACTCAGTTTTCCCCAGCTCGTTAGTTTTTCCTCAGTTTTGTCCAAGCCCTTGTCTGAAACCGTCACAAGTGCTGGAACGGCCGGTTGCCCGACGGGTCAACACCTTTGACCGTTAACTGCTGACTAGTGGGGCCACGTAGAGCCCGCAAAGACACGTCAGAGCATCCATCTTTGTTTGACTGTAAGCATCGCCGTATCTCTGACCAAAACACGGACGAGTGGGGCTTCGGTATATCGAATGACAAGTGGGGCCATGACGCTGATACAAGGGGCAATACACGGGTAGGATTAGATTTTTAAACGGAGCTCTACAGTGATGGCACGGAGGAGGTGGCCTACGGGGTGCCGAGATGAGATCGACGTCCACAAAGAACTGCATGAGGCGAGACCAGACGCATTAGATAGATATGAACTAGACGCGTTTAACCATGCAAAGAAGAGAAGAAATGGTCAAGGACATCGACGACGACCTCAACACTTTGACTGACGGTGTCGGACACGAACGCAAGCAATGTAGAGAAAACTAGTGTCTCTCCTTTCTGGCGTGTATAGATCGGTGCTAGGGTAGTGTGGTGGTGAAGGGAAAGACCTCGTGGTGGTCTGTGGCGTCCAACATAGCGGGGCGGCGTGGCCGTGCCCACAGCGGCGTGCATGTTCAGCATTGGCATCAGCATGTACGTTCGTCATTGTCCTCGACGGTATCTCTGGTGTGTCAGTGATCGAATGAGGGGACGGGATTGAGGGTGCATCCCGACGGTGACCTAGCAGTGGCGGCGAGCATGCATAGCCGTTCTGACCATGCCGATATCGGCATCGGCATCGTTTGGAGGCTGTGGTGCTCGAATCATGGTGGAAATTGCGATTCCCTATTATTTTTACATGCATAATATATAGAAAATAGCTAGATCTCCAAATCGATGCATATGAAGCTACATATATATTCTTGGTCATAATCCCCTTATCTAAAGGGGATGGATGCATGGCTTCACATCGTCGTCGCTTTCATCGTCAGTATCTTCGTTGTCCGTGTAGTAGTACTTTCTGCACAATGTTACGTCGAACACCTTCACTGTGAGCACATCATCGCCTTCATATTTGAAGTGTAGGATGTAGCCGAAATTCACACCGTGCGCGATGGCGAAATTCTCCCAGCCCTTGTCGAGGTACATCTGGCCTTGTCCGTCAAATAGGACCTCCACGGTCCAGAGACGAGGACCGCAGTCAGCTGCTCACAGATACACCTTTGCGGGCTCCTGGCCGTCAAGATAGTCCATAAACTTTTGTGGGAGTGCCTGCAAAGAGATCGAGCGCCGATCGTTTGAAATTAAAGGCTTTTTGGAACATGCATATAATTAATCACATGCATCATATATGTGGGAACACGTACGTACCTTCTTGGCCAAAGGGTCTTCATAGATGACGATTAAGAACTCCTCTATGATCAATGGCAGTGTTGACGGTGGTGGTGGCAATGATGATGATCCACCACCCAGGCCGCCCCTTCCCCTTCCCCTTCCCCTTCCGGTCGGCATCCGAGACGTGGAAGCCATGGCAATGGATCAAGTGTATGTGAACGAAGAAGAGAGAGGCAGAAACGAAGAAGAGAGAGGCATAACCTATTGACATGAGGGATGGCCGTTATGGAGGTTTATAAGGGAGAGATGACCGTTGTGGGGTTTACACAATAAATTAAGGATGAGATGACCGTTGTGGGTGTTTATATCTCAACAAAAAAGTAATGCCTAAAAGAAATAGAAATTCGTGATGGTTTATTATTTTACCGTGAAAAGTAATGCCTAAAGGAAATTCGTGATAGTTTATCATTTCACCGTGAAAAGTAATGCCTAAAGGAAATTCGTGATAGTTTATTATTTTACCATGAAAAGTAATGCCTAAATGGAAATTCGTGATAGTTTATCATTTTACCGTAAAAAGTAATGCCTACAAGAAGTGGAAATTCGTGATTACCAAACTTGTTGAATCCGGTGGCCAACTCGTTATTTAGCATACATAGAGGGGTAGTAGTTTGCCACCGACAGATAGAGAGAGGGTGGCACGATCCTGCCCGTTAGATCATAGGATCGACGGTAGGTGGGCACGATCCGTGTGACAACAGCTCGACCAATCAGGCCAAGTTTGGGCTTCTGTGAGAAGGGAGAGGGTAAAACTGAGTAGTATCAAGGATACAAGGGCAAGTAAATAGTAAATAGGCTAAGGAATTCAAATAAGAGATTTAGAAAAAGAAAAACACATGTTTTGTACAATGAAACCCAGGTTGGCCTACCTCAAAGTATTATCAATTCAAATATACATGAGTGTAAAAATTATGGCCTCATTCAGACAAACTATGTTTTGGGTATAGATGTTTTGAGAAGGGGTTTAAGTGGAAAGCCATGAACCTTCATAGCTACTAGTGATTTTAGAAGTGGCCATTTGTGTTAAAACTTGATTTTTATATGATTGTCTACGTGGCAGGTCGCGTAACAAGACTCCATGAGTAGGAGGCACTATGATTTTATTTTTTTGATTTTTTTTGCGCATGAAATGACTCAATTAGATAGCTTAATCCCATTTGTTGACTCTCTGTTGACCAGCCACTTGAGGGTAAAACTGAGTATATTGCACTAGCCAGTATTAGTACTCGAGGGGAAAACTGACAGATATTTTTCCAGTGTAAGACTCGAGGATAGAACTGAGTACACGTAACGGTGCAGACGTGCAGTCCCACGGACGCGTGTCGCGGTGAGCAGCGGTTAGCCGCGCGGTGCGCGTGTTGAGACCAAACGTCAACTGCTGAGACGAACTGTCACTTTGCCAGTACATAGCCCCTCTCTCCCTCCCTCTACACACAGTCTCATTATAACTCACGCACGCAACCACGCCTCTCACGTCCCATCACCTTCTCCAAAAAAACCCCAGCCGCCCTACACGCGCTCCCCTGCCGGTGATGGAGAAGAAGAATGCGCTGGCGGCCGTCGCCCCCGAGCCCGTAGCCTCCGATCCCGTCGCCTCCGAGCCCATCGCCTCTGAGCCCGTCACATCCGAGCCCGTCGCCGCCGAGCCCGTCGCATCCGAGGGCGGCGCATCCAAGCGCGGCACCTCCGTGAACTGGGCCTCTCTTAAGGGTGACGGACCACTTCACAAGATCGGCGACTGCTTACTGGCGAACGAGGAGTACGTGGACACCTACGCTGCTTTGAGGCAAGTTTGTACAAATTGGCGCTCAGATCTACCTGAGCCCGACGTGCACCTGCACGAATGGATCGTGGTAGAACACGCCCTTCCACGCGCCGCCGAGTTCTCCTTCCTCAACCTCCGCACATCCTGCTACGTCACCATCGATCTAACGGAAGTTCATGCAAGGTTCAAATTCCTCTATATCTATAGAGTTAATCTATTTTTATTTTCAATCGTAAACATCTTAGTGCTGAATGTTATCTTCATCAACTCCTTTTTAGATACTACTTCGTCGGCTTTTACCGTGGCGTCATCGTGCTTGCCCAGAGGAACTAGCCGCACAAGATACAGCTTCTGAACCCACTCACAAAGATATTGAACGCTACATTTGAGGCGTAGATGCCATCTATGATTGTAAAGTCAGTCGCTGTAATGAAGTCCCCGACTATGGTCTTCATTTGCACAGGTTACCCCAATGAAATTGCTTGGGTCGATAAGAGCTCTCCAACTAAGGATATAGATATAGATGATTGGGGAGAAGGAAGATTTACGATCGAGGACCATATTCTGCGTTGCATTACCCCGTTCAATGGTGAATTGTATGCAATAGCTGTGAATGAGTTCGGAAGAATAGTGTGCACCAACAATGTCCAGTTGCAGCAGCGCACGAGCACTATCAGCATGAAGACACTATTTTCATTTCCAGAACTTGGAAATGATTATGATTCCAAGTTCTACCTTGTGTTGTCGGATGGTGATCTGCTGCTTGTGTTGTTGGGCGGCAGCACTGACGACAACAGGCATTTGGAGGAAGGTCAACGATTGGTGTACCGTGTGGACACTGAGAGCCGCTCTCTCCATGCCATCAGTAACATTGGCAGTCGTGCCCTCTTCGTCAATTTTATCTGGTGTATCTCCGTCGACACCAGAGTGCACCCGACACTTCGACCTGGCTGCATCTACTACGCGGATTTGAGTTATATCAGAGAGTATGATGATGATAGAAAGGCCTGGGATGAGTGGCCACGACGTGCGGATAGATTAGGATACAACGGTCTGAAAAATGAACAAAGGCCATACCGTTTGGAGGATGTATTGGCTGCACACTGCAGACGGAGGGAGTTCAGTGAATATTTCCTTCATCTCATGAATTGTAGCGACGACGAAATATATGATGAAGAATGAAGAACATTGTTATTGGCTGCTTTTGGCTGCTGTATACAGTTTATGTATTATACTTAGTTTTCTGGATTTATTATGCTGCTGTGAATTTATCCTATACTAGCTTCTAGATTTGCTACTAGATTTGTTACCATATTGGGCAAAAAATGAGGGCCAAAAGGCAACAATCATTGAAGAAAGACAGAAATAGAAGCTTCTCTAGATTTGATACTAATTTGGTGAAAAGAGAGAGAACTGTTACAGAGAGAGGGGGGAAAAGGCGCTCTGAAAAGGCAATGCCAATTTGGCCCGAGAGAGACAGAACCGAGCTCTCACGTACAACCAAACGCGGTCTCGTCCTATCCCACGCGGTCCCTTTCTACCAGCCCCACGCGACGTGGCCCCACACGACGCGGCCCTACACGTCAGCACGGAAACGGTCAACTAAACGGGAATCCTCCCGTCCGAGCTCCTTCTGAGGGTTTCAGACAACGGCTTGGGGAAAACTGAGGAAAAACTAACGAGCTGGGGAAAACTGAGTACAACTAAGGACCTGAGGGCACGAAAATAGAAATCCCTAGTTGTAACCAACTTTATAATACTCCTTCATGCAACTAGGGTATATAAAGTAGCCAAGTGTACTACATGTGTTTTTGGCTTATGTTCTTTGTACAAGTTTCTGGGTCCTCTTCTCCTACCATAACATGGTTTCCAATTTTTCTTCTAGTTCTTACTCCAAGATTTGGAACTAAACAAGAAGGAGCTTGAAAAGTACTGTGCAAAGAGTAAGGCCCACCTCGACAGGAAAGACAGCGTATGTGCTTCTTTCTACTTCACTTCAGCTTTATTTTTGTGTTTATTCTACATGTTATGCAACACTGGACTCACTCCCATACACTCACATACACCTTTTAATCCCTTTCTTTCTTGGTGCAAAATACAGGTTATGCTGCCCGTCCTCGAGGACCTTGCAGCAGAAGGTGAACGTGTCAAGGTTAACCATTATTGGTTGTTCGTCATCAATATAAGGGATAGGAGATTTGAGGTGTTGGACTCATTAAGAGCATTGACAGACGCAAAGTTCCATGGAAGTGTCAACAGAATACTTGTCGCCATCAAGACTTTGTGGGAACAATACTACGCAACTTCGAAAATCAACTTTCAAAATTTTGACCCACCGCAAGACATAAAACCTCCAAGGCAACTGACGAAGTGAGTACAGCAACTGGAATCTTTTTTTCCCCAGTATCTTTGTTAGTTGTTTTTGTCTTTGTACAAGTTTCATCAGCCAACTTATCAAGTTGGTTTTTTGGGGTACAATGTTTTTTCACTTGGTCTTCTAGTTAAGTAGGGGTCCTTGTTTCTTTTTGGTACAGTCAAGTTGTTCCTGGAACTTGGTTTAACTCGTCTTAAAAAATGCCCCTTATAAAGTTGGCCACTCAAAGAGAGAAGTTGCATCTGCAAGCCTACCTAAGTTGCATCAACCGAGCCACCTAGTTGTTTTTAAATAAGGCACAGTGGTTTTCTCTTTGGTTTTTTTTACATAGAAAAAGGTGAAACATGGCAAAGCCCAGTTGTTTTTTGGGAAGAGTCAAATTTGCTCTTTTGCTACAGTCAAGTTGCTCCGCGTACACACCCCAAGTTTGAATATGAAAAAACACCTAAGTTGCATCAATCAAACTAGACCAAAATAGATTGAAACATGGTACAGCCGAGTTGCCTGCGGGGGAAGAGTCTAGTTTTGCTTTTTTGCAAAGTAATTACTGTTCAAATTTCCTCAAACAACTAATTAGGATGGTTTAAAATGAAGTTGCAACATCAAAAATATTTCTATATGGATAAAAGCTTATGTTGCAACATTAAACTTTCTAATGTGCTTTTTAAGAATAACACGATCTGTTTTTCATCTGCGTTTTCATATTTTTAACAAGGTCATAATGAGCGTTTGACATGTTTTCTAAACTTAATCTGTGTCATGATCTTTTTTAATAATATACAACTGTTTTGTCTACCTTCATCTTATTTTAACAACTTTTTTCATTCAACCACGCTGCAGCAATGAATGTGGGATTTGCACTCTGTTCAACGCTGAACACTGGAATGGAAGGACACTTCCAAAAATACCAAGGGTCTCATGTTGCAAGCATTAGGAAACTGATGACTTATACATGGATCGTCTCCACCGACAACAATGCAAAATGGAGGGAAGCGATCAAGCTCAAATGAGGTAGAGAAGAGTACTTGTATTAATAGAAAATAGCTACAAAAAAGATGTGTTCTGAGCACCCATAATATATTAAGCTAGTTTTTTTGTCACTGTTACATTTTTATTATCATGAATCCATGGAATACATTTCTTGTCATTGCCTTTTTTTTTGGCTGAACCTAGTATTTACCCAACCTAGCAGTGCAAGTCGCAATGTTGTGTCCAGGCTCACCACACGCACTGCACAAACTTGTGTTCTTGGCCTGCAACTCAATACCAGCTGGGATTCGACCCTTTTTACGCCCTTTAGTGTTAGACCCTGGGAGGGTTAAGCAAAACAAATTTGCTAGATGCAGCAACACAACCTTCATCTGCCATGTCGATGTCCCAGGCCCCGATGACTTCCTTTTTGGTCTAGTTGATCTTTCTGGCACACTGGTAGCAAATTGTGCTGCAGCTGTTGCAGGTGGTTGTCCTCTTGCTGCCAACTCAGGCCTAGGTAATGGCTGTTTTGCCGAGGAATGCGGACCACTAAAATGGATGTCATGAGTTGTTGCATAAGAATGTCCCCGCTGCACCTCCTGCCTGTCTAGAAGTATCTCTGTTTGCATTGGTTCATGAACCGAGTGGGAAAACCAATTTTCACCAGCAGTCCCTGATCGCATACTTGTACCAGTAGTTTGCGGCGGCCTTTTAGGCAGAGGTACTGCACCTGTTGAAGGTCGATCAGCAGTACCTGAAGTTGTTTCATGATGGACGCTAGGATGTGACATTCGTTGCGGAAGTGTAGGAGCTGCTGCCTGTTGCGGCGCAGTACAATCTTCTGTTTGTTGTTGCACATTAGGTGAAGCTCTCTGCCAGGAAACATTAGTAGCTGTGTTCTATCGTGGTGGATTGTGAGCAGCAGTTTGCGCTGACGGATGATCAGTTTCTGCTGGCTGTTGCCTTTGAGTAGAAGTACTGTTTGTCTTGCTACTCTGTTTCTTCTTTCGAACCTTGTTTAGTTGCGCAAACTCCGTCCTCATCTCCTTAATGTGTCTACGAGCAATAGCTTCCGCCTGTTTAGACTCACTACCCAACTTAGCCATTTGGACGAATGAAGTAGATAAGTTGGCAAACCATATTTTCTGGCGTGACTGTTCAGGCATGACTTCATTAGGTACTGGACCAGGCTGTGTAGGTACATGTTATATTGCTTGTTGAGTCCACATGCGCATGATGTAGCGCTCCGGTATCATGCCAACACCAATGTGCGTAAACAACTTTAAAACATGGCAGCAAAGCAACCCATCACGTTCAAATTTGCAACACTCACAGTTGTAGTTGTTCTCTCCATTTGCATTAGCAAGGTAAGTTCTTTCACCATAAGGATAGCATCTTATGTTGTTAGGAACCAAGTTGTACATGTTTCTGCCTAGATCTTCTACATTGTACCTTCCAATTAGTTCAAACTCCAATTTGAACCTCAAGTAGATGTCCCTTGTGTAAACAGATAAGGCATGTTTCTCTATTGGGAACAGTGTCATTGGCCTGACCTCAAGGTGATCAGTTCTGTAGTCATTGCTGTCCTCCTTACTTAAGACCTTCTTTTGAATCTTCTCGTACTGTCTCACGAAGTGCTTGATTGAATTTTGAGGGTTTATGTAGCGCTTTAGCACAGCGTTGAACCCCTCACTTCATTGAGTAGACTGCAAGAAGGGGAAGAAACATGTTCTAAAGTAACATGGTACCCATGTATGCGCATACTTCTTCAACTAAGCAAATGTTTCATTCCCAGCCAAGTCCCATTTCAGAACTAGTTCTGCCCAACAAGCTTCAAACTCTTCAACCCACATACTCTCGTCAACACATTCGTTGAACTCCTCAGCCAAACCAGGATGTCGACCTAGGAATGATCCAAGTTTCTCATTAGCCTTCTTCATTATGTGCCATCGACAGTTTCGATGAACACTATCGGTGAAAATAGCATTTATTGCAGCCCTCATTGCCCAGTCCTGATCTGTGATAATATTTGTTGGTTGTTTCCCATGCATTGCTTTCAGGAAAGTGCGGAAAGCCCACTTGAAACTCTCCTCCTTTTCATCTCTAAGGAAAGCACAGCCTAGCATAAGCAACTGCCCATGCCTATTTATACCAATGAACGGAGCGAAAGGCATGTTGAAGCGATTTGTGTAAAAAGTTGTGTCAAAAGACACACAATCATGATACGCTTCCACATAAGCTTTCCTTGCAACACCATCAACCCAAAATAGGTGTTCCACCCTTTTCTCTGAATCTAGGGAGAAGTCGGAGAAGAAGTCTGGGTCCTGTATCTGCAGCTCCTTGAAATGCTCAAGTGTCTCAGCTATGTCATATTCCTTGTTCTCACTTCTGAATTCTGACCTCAAGTTGGATATTGATTTTGGCCCATAAGGCACCAGTGCATCCTCACCATAGAACTCTGACATCACTTCCATCATGCGCCCTGCAAAACAAATTTAGAACAGAAAAATAGTAACCAAGTTAGCTAGGACTTGGTGACCAACTTAACCATGTTCAGGAGGCAACTTAGACGATTAGTAAAAAACAAGTAAGTGTGAGATGAAAAACAATAAGAAGCATAAAAAAATGGAACTTTAATAAGAAGACAAGTTAGCTAGGTTTTATGGTGACCAACTCTAACAGTGTTCAGGAGCTAACTTAGACGATTAGTAAAAGCAATTAACTGTGAGATTAAAAACAAGAAGAAGCATCGAAAAATCTTATATATTTACTAATTGGAGGCACCAAACCAGGCACCACGTTAATCCTAGAAGTTGAGAATTTTCGTCCATCCAATTAAGTTATGACTGTCTCTGTCACCGTTGGATGAAGCGTGGAACGCACCATCCCTTTGGCCCACGAACGTGAATCGTGTGCTACTTGGTCTATCCATAGAAAAAAAAATGGAAAACAAAAATCTGGGGGTCGTCTTCTCCCCCTAATTACTTGGCCTGCCTCCGATTGATTCAGCCATTGTATGGTGGAGAAGCCGAATCGCATCCCCATGACAACGTGATGTTTTCTTCCATGTATAATCCATGTCTTTATTCGATTTGGAAGAGGTGATAATCACGCATACTTTTAGGTATTATCTCGCGGCGTCCGTCGGTGATTGTGTCCGAGATCAAAGGTGCACTTTTCCTGATCGATCGCTATTGACGCAAGACAAGATCATGCCTGCACATGCTCTAGACTAGGTTTCTCTAGATATATCGACCAGCCATCATCCTCGATAAGGCCTAACGGAGGTGGTGCAGCGGTCTGATGATGCTATAGTTCGCTCTAAGAGCACACCGTTCAGTTCGTCGTCTATTGCGCATGCGCCGGCTCAAAGGTCAGTAATCCCAATTCTTAATTTGCAAGGTCAGTTCTCCAAATTGTCTTATTCCGCATAAAATACCTGCCAAAATCGCTAGATATTTTATGTCGCATCAGGTATGATGTGTCTATCGCCCAGCACTCCTCTCAGCTCGGTTTGCATTGTAGGAAGCGTTGAGGTCCTCAATTAAATTAATTTGACACCTGTGAGATAAACCTGAAATCGATCAAATTTGTTTTGGTAACATGAGTAATAGTTCCCTTCACTTATTTTAAGCATCAGGATGCGTTGTGTTTATTGTAATTCCTTATCAAACATTTGCTGGCATCTTTTTTTTGCGGGTAACATTTGCTGGCATCTTGATTTGGAGTTTTCACTAGTGGAAAACCGGCCTAATATTCCAGGACATTAGTCCCGGTTGCAATATGAACCGGGACTGATGCCCTAGGCCTCACTGCTTTTTCGGCCGCAGGACCCCAGATACCATTAGTCCCGGTTCGTTTTGAACCTTTAGTCCCGGTTCATATTACGAACCGGGACTAAAGGCTCTGGGGTCGAATCCGACCGTTGCCAGACTCATTAATCCCGGCTGGTAACACCAACCGGGACTAAAGACCAGCCCTTTAGTTCCAGTTGGTAATACCAACCGGGACTAATGACTTCCCTATATAAAACAGCTCCTTCTTCCTCCCCGAGCCAGCCACTCCCCCCTCTCCACTCTCAAGTATTCTTCATGCAACAAACCTAGCTTGAGTTTATCCTCTTTGACCACTATTTTTTGTCACAAATTGATGTCCCCACTTCAATCTAAGTGGACTAAAAGGTGAGGAACTTTGTGCTTTTGTCTTTCATTGGTAATTTAGCTCATTTAATGCTCTAGAAGTAGAGAGATTTGTGATTTTTTTATGGGAGCAATTACTTAGATGTTCATTTGATTATGTGTAGAAGTAGGTGAAGATAGAGGTAAAAATAGAGGTAGAGATAGAGATATAGATAGAAATATAAAATAGAAAATTAAAATAAAGATAGAGAGATAGAGATAGAATTAAAAATAAAAATAGAAGTAGACATAGCTAACATAGAAATAGAAATAGAGATAGAGATAGAAATAGCGATAGAAATAGAGATAGATGCCATAGGGCGGAGCTTCCGAAGATGCCGTAGGGCGTGAGCACCAACGACATCTTCGAGAAGCTCCGCCATGGGAGATTTCCCAACCCTTTACGCAACACTGTTAGAGGAGATGGAGTCTTTCACGGGCTTGCAAGGAAATTTTTCCGAGGCGGAGCTTCCGAAGATGCCGTAGGGCGTGAGCACCAACGACATCTTCGGGAAGCTCCGCCATGGGAGATTTCCCAACCCTTTCCTCCATAACTGTTAGAGGAGATGGAGTCTTTCACGGGCTTGCAGGGAAATTTTTCCGAGGCGGAGCTTCCGAAGATGTCGTAGGGCGTGAGCACCAACGACATCTTCGAGAAGCTCCGCCACGGGAGATTTCCCAACCCTTTCCTCCATAACTGTTAGAGGAGATGGAGTCTTTCACGGGCTTGCAGGGAAATTTTTCCGAGGCAGAGCTTCCGAAGATGCCGTAGGGCGTGAGCACCAACGACATCTTCGAGAAGCTCTGCCACGGGAGATTTCCCAACCCTTGCCTCCATCCATGGGGATGAAACTCTTCCTGCCTTCGAGCTGTGCTTGCCATGGCGTATCGATGCTCCTTTTATAGGCACGGCGCCGCTTCTACTTTTGTCTTGTTCCTCTGACAGGGGCGTCGTGAGCTACATGATTTATCTCATCGAGCAGTGCATCCACCCACGCATCCTTATCCTGCCAACAACTTTAGTCTCGGTTGCACCTACCAGCCGGGACTAAAGGTTACCCACGCGTCCTTATCCCACCGACAGTTTTGTTAGATGACACAAAACCACCTTTAGTCCCAGTTGTACCCACCAGCCAGGACTAAAGGTTACCCACACGTCCTTATCCCACTGACGGTTTTGTTAGATGACACAAAAACCACCTTTAGTCCCGGTTGTACCCACCAGCCGGGACTAAAGTTTTGTTAACTTATTCTTACTTATCAAACTAAAATTAGAGATAGAAATAGAAATTGTATATTTGATTTGTGTTTGATATGTACTTATATAATGCAGATGAGCCGAGCATGGATGTACGCCGATCGACGCTCTGGAGATTTTATTAAAGGCGTGCATTCTTTTCTCAAGGTGGTTGAGGCAACCAAGCGGAATGGTTTTATGTGTTGTCCATGCGGTGGTTGTCGAAATGAGAAGGATTACCCCTCCACAAAGACCCTTCACATCCACCTGTTCCGGTTTGGTTTCATATCCGGCTATAATTGTTGGACCAAGCATGGGGAGAGAGGGGTTATGATGGAAGACAATGATGAAGAAGAGAATGATGACAACTATCCTGAGTTCCCTGAAACCACCAATACCGCAATGGAAGATAATGAAGAAGAAGAAGAAGGTGAAGAACGGGCATCAGATGTGCCCGCTGATGATCTTGGTCAGGTCATTGTTGATGCATAGATTGACTGTGAAAGTGAAAAGGAGAGGGAGAAGTTGGAACGCATGTTAGATGATCACAAAAAGGATTTGTACCCAAATTGCGAAGACGGCCAGAAAAAGCTAGGAAGCACGCTGGAATTGCTGCAATGGAAAGCAGAGAGTGGTTTATCTGACAAGGGATTTGAAAAGTTGCTGAAAATTATGAAGAAGATGCTTCCAAAGGATAACGAATTGCCCGCCAGTACGTATGAAGCAAAGAAGATTGTCTGCCCTCTAGGATTGGAGGTGCAGAAGATACATGCATGCATTAATAACTGTATTCTCTACCGCGGTGAGTATGAGAATTTGAATGCATGCCCGGTGTGCAGTGCATTTCGGTATAAGATCAGGCGAGATGACCCTGGTGATGTTGAGGGCGAGCGCCCCAGGAAGAGGGTTCCTGCCAAGGTGATGTGGTATGCACCTATAATACCACGGTTGAAATGTTTGTTCAGAAACAAAGAGCATGCCAAGTTGTTGAGGTGGCACAAAGAAGACCGTAAGAGTGACGAGATGTTGAGACACCCCGCTGATGGGTCGCAGTGGAGAAAAATCGACAGAGATTTCCCGGAGTTTACGGAAGACGCATGGAACCTGAGGTTTGGTCTAAGTACAAATGGCATGAATCCTTTTTGGGAACAGAGCTGCAGTCATAGCACCTGGCCCGTGACTCTATGTATCTATAACTTTCCTCCTTGGTTGTGCATGAAGCGAAAGTTTATTATGATGCCAGTGCTTATCCAAGGCCCGAAGCAACCCGACAATGACATTGATGTGTATCTAAGGCCATTAGTTGATGAACTTTTACAGCTGTGGCAGACTGAAGGTGTTCGTGTGTGGGATGAGTATAAACAAGAGGAATTTGATCTACGAGCGTTGCTGTTCGTGACCATCAATGATTGGCCTGCTCTTAGTAACCTTTCAGGACAGACAAACAAGGGATACAATGCATGCACATACTGTTTAGGTGAGATCGATAGTATATATTTGGATAAAAGTAAGAAGGTGGTGTATCTCGGGCATCGTCGATTTCTTTCGCCCAAACATCAATTGAAGAAAAAAGGCAAGCATTTCAACGGCGGGGCAGAAGTCCGGGGCAAGCCTAAACGCCATACTGGTGATGATATATTTGATATGGTCAAAGATTTAGAAGTAATCTTTGGAAAGGGTCCTGGCAGTCTGTCTGTTCCGAATGACGCTAGCGGACATGCACCCATGTGGAAGAAGAAATCTATATTTTGGGAGCTTGAGTATTGGAAATTCCTAGAGGTCCGCTCTGCAATTGACGTGATGCACGTGACGAAGAATGTTTGCGTGAACCTACTAGGATTCTTGGGCTTGTATGGGAAGACAAAAGATACACCAGAAGCACGTGAGGACCAGCACCGTATGAAAAGAAGAGACGGCATGCATCCGGAGGATTCTAAGGGTCGTGTGAGCTACGCTCTTACCAAAGAAGAGAAGGAAATCTTTTTTGAATGCCTGAGCAGTATCAAGGTCCCATCTGGATTCTCGTCAAATATAAAGGGAATAATAAATATGGCAGAGAAAAAATTCCAAAACCTAAAGTCTCATGACTGCCACGTGCTTATGACGCAATTGCTTCCGGTTGCACTGAGGGGGATTCTACCGGAAAATGTTCGAGTACCGATTGTGAAGCTATGTGCATTCCTCAATGCAATTTCGCAGAAGGTAATCAATCCAGGAGATCTACAACGGTTACAGAATGATGTGGCCCAATGTCTTGTCAGCTTCGAGTTGGTGTTCCCACCATCCTTCTTCAATATTATGACGCATCTCTTAGTTCACCCTTTCGAAGAGATTACCATTCTCGGTCCAGTATTTCTGCACAATATGTTCCCCTTTGAGAGGTTCATGGGAGTCTTAAAGAAATATGTGCATAACCGTGCTAGGCCAGAAGGAAGCATCTCCAAGGGCTATCTAACAGAGGAGGTCATTGAGTTTTGTGTTGACTTTGTTCCTGACCTGAACCCGATTGGTCTTCCTCAATCGCGGCATGAGGGGAGACTGAGTGGAAAAGGCACGCTAGGAATGAAATCAGCATACTGTATGAACGGACATATGCAAGAGGCCGCCCTACGAGAAAAAGGCATCGAACCAGAAATAGAACAATGGCCCAGAAGGTCAAGAAATTGGGCACTTGCCCATGGGGCTGTCTATGATGAGAGAATAGGGAAATTAGTCGAAAAGAAGAAACAAATTGTTGAACCCCTGGGAGCACTTGTCAAGACAATCGCCGAGGTTCAAGAGGGGACGTTCAAGCCGGACAGAGAGAACGACGAGCTGACAAAGGCCCTCGGGAACAAAGAACACACAAGACGAACACGGGGTCTGGGTTCTGCCATTCCGTGGAGGTCTGGGTTCGCCGAAGAGAGCCAGACTTATAGAAGCCGAGAGAGAGTGAAGAAGCAAAAGGCGCAGGAGGAGGCCTCACGGATAGAGAGCATAGAAAGGCAACAGGCTGAGCTGAGAGAGTTGTATTTACTGCAGCAGAAGGCACTAGAGGAATTAAAGTCGCAAGGGGCAACTCAGCATCAGCAACACCTAGAACATGCATCAGGCGACCGATCTCAGCGGAGAAGCAGCGTGGCTTCCACGGAGGTACCGATGGATCACTACCCCGTGGATGATATCACCAAGAAGACAAACTGTGAGCTGCATGTTCCCATGAAGAACATATCGATGAAGGTGGCGGTTGGCTATGTGTTACCATCTGGACCTGGACAAACCTGGCATGGCCGTGAGATTCGAGCTAGCTATGCTAAGGTCGGGGTGGATGCAATTGAAAGTGGGTATGAGTCCCTCTATCTTGACGTCGCTGGACCTGAAGATGAGGCAACACTTGGAGAAGTATTGGGTGGTATCATTCTTTGGGATAAGAAACACATCGTGTTTCCAGGCTCGGCGCCAAGGCGGCCACCCTCTCCTCCGAGTCCTCGCAATTCACCACCTCCCGACGACGACAGGGACGACTACCACCATACCCCGAGTCCACATCGATCTCCGCCGCCTCTGCCCACTCGTAAGTCCCAGAGTTATGGCAAGTCTGCTGCTATGTCCACTAGCAATGTCTCTCTGAAGAAACGGGCCAAGAAAGTTAAGGCGGTGCCGCCTCCTCCTGTCGAGAAGACTGCTGAAGAAATTGAGGCGGAGGATAGAGCCAAAGTGAAAAGAAAGCTCGCAGCGCTACGCCCAACCCCTACACCAAAGCAGGTATATACTCTGGAATAGAAGGAGTGGGCCTTTAATATGCTTACCCAACCTTCGCAATATGAATTGCGTAAGCCAGATGACTACAAGAGTTGTTTGGATAAGCAGGTAGATGCAAAAAAAGAAGCAAATAAGACAAGCGCAACTGCAAGAGGGAAAAGAGACGTTGCCCAGCTTGGAGCACAGACCAAGAAAACGATCTCCCCGCTAAAGGTCTTTGCTAGTGATGCTGGTGGGAGTGTTGCTCAACCCAATCCCGCCGACTTTGCTGCTGAAGCTGGTTTGACTCTTTCTCAATTGATACATGAAGATATCCCAAAGGCGCCTATAGCACGACAATATGAAAAGGGGAAGAGTCTGGTCCCACCTGAGATTGAAATAAATCTACCAACACAAATGCAAAAATTGCATAAGTGGTACATGCAAGCCGCAAAGGGCACGCAAGAATTTCTCCTTATGAAAATCACACAGGGCCATTTCTTAGGTGAAGACTTGGTGCATATTGAGTTTGATGAATTCTTTCAGCTATTCAATCAAGACGCGCTCGACAAATCTCTCGTCAGTGCCTATGTTCTGTAAGTGATTCATTATTTCTATAAGTCTCTAGCTCAACTCGTTGTTTGCATGTAATTATCCCTCACTACGCTGTTTATTATGCAGAATGAAGAGTATGGAATGTAAGAAAAGGAATGTCTTCCAAGTTGGATTCATTGATCCAAATCGAGTTAACGGAGTGATGATATAGAACAAACGCAAGGAGACAGAGGATATCTTGCTAGAGTTCCTACTTACGCAGGAATACCGAGCTAGAATACTGTTTCCGTACAACTACAGGTGAGTGTTACTATCTTATACATAGTTACTTTTCCTTACTCGATGTTATAAGTGTAATTGATGAGTTATTAACTTATATAATTAAACTTGCACGCAGTTACCACTGGATATTGCTAAAGATTGAACCTGACTATGGAAAGGTTGAAATCTTTGACTCGTTGGATAAAAAACTTCATGAATACCAAAACATCATTGATATGATGAATAGGTAATTTCAATCATTACGACATTATATCGGTCTCTTTCGTTCATCTATAACTCATCTATTCATTTTGTTTGCTCGGCAGTGTTTGGAAACGGTTTATACGCATAGCAAAAGGTGAATGGAAAAATGAGCTGATGTACCGTACGATCGAGGTAAGTCGTACGAGCTAGGTCCACACATCCCTTTAATTCTAGTTTCAAATACCATTAAGTATATCAATCTTGATATGTCATTGACTAAAATCTATTCTCGTAAAGTGTGCGAGGCAGCCATCGGGGACTAATCTATGTGCATACTACGCTTGCGAGAACCTTCATGCGGAGGTCACTGAAGGAATTGATTTTCAAACAGTAAGTAAACAATATACTGACAAATTCATTTATTGGCATCAATTTTGTTATGATGATTCATATTCATATTGATCTTCTTCTTCGTAGTTCGAAGCAAAGCGGATTCGGCTCTCACCGACTAAACGCATAGTAGGAATTCAAGAGGAAATAGCCGGATTTCTGCTTGAACATATCATTAACCCAAAGGGTGAATTTCATGTCAGTTTCGATTAGACATTGTGTGTAATTAAACACAAGTCGTGATCTTATATGTGTGAACAAGTCGTGATCTTATGTGTGTGAACAAGTTGTATGTATATGTGTGTGAACAAGTCGTGATCTTATATACTTGTATGTATATGCTCGGCGGACCAAATATATTATATATGTATCGGCTTGTATATTATGTTGTAATGCTGTATGAATAAGTATATAAGAAAACTTGTTTGAAATGAATCAAAAAATTGAATGGAGCAAAATACAAATAAACCCTAAACCCCTAAATAACAATTGAAATCAAGAAAAATAAAGAAGCAGCAGAGGCTGCCACGTGTGGACTCTTAATTAGTCACGAACCGGGACTAAAGGTCCTACGCCCACGAGCGCCCAGCCCCTGCCACGTAGTCTCTCTTTAGTCCCGGTTCGTATAGCAACCGGGACTAAAGATTGGGCTCCAGTCCCGGTTGGTTAGTCCCGGTTGCGCAACCGGGACTGAAGGCCGAAACCAACCGGGACTGATGCCCTGTTTTCCACTAGTGTTTATGGCGAGATGAGCTAATCTATATTCACTCTCTGTGTAATCAGATGAGCTAAACAAGAATAAATTAAGTCTCAATGGTACATCCCATATGGAGGTTTTCTTATGTTATTTGAAGATAAGTATTTACCATCAATTTACAGTTGTTTATTTTAATGTAGAGCGTTGTGTACGCAAATATAGGTGCTCACATTATAGTTTGTAGCTGAGCATAATTTTGCAGGTAGCCCATTTTCAAGAAATTTTTTATGGATTCCATGGATTCCCTTGGTAACATACAGTTTCGAATCGATCAGGTTGTCTTAGATCGTACAGTTTCCATATATCAGGTGATTCTGTCACGTTTGTCTTCTTTTTTAGTTACTGCTGTATTTGTAATATGTGTGTTTTCCTTGCATCATTCGGTGTTCTATTGGTTTTATGCAGGAGCTGCTTGCGAATTCTTTTTTTGTGAATAGGACTCTGGCATTAAAAAAAATAGTGAATAGTACAAAGCACCCTAAGAAAAACGAAAATTACAACGAGATCCTTAAGAAGCCCTTCATCTTCAACCTCTAGACCGTGTCGACGGCGTGCCGCCGCTGCCGCTCCTCCCTGAGTCGGCCTGGCGTTGTTAGTTGCGGACGGGAAGTCGCCGAACGGGTAAAAAAGACCACATCCGTCCCAGAGATGAAGAAGAGGGAAGAATTGTTCATGAAGCTCCTTGACGATCCGAAGATCCCTACATCCAGACGAAATCCTCGAAAACCACATCACTCCCACAAGCCTCTCGACATTGTCGCCGAGATGGGGTTGAAGTCGGGAAGACCTTATTGCACGAGGCATCGCCACCACCGCTTGAGCGTCGTCCCTACAAACCTTAATCCTAATAAAAACAAAGAACAAAACCCTCAAAACAAGGGCCAAAGCCCTCCCACTAACGAGAATCAAGATCCACCGCGCCTCCATGGCCTAAAGGCCATAGAAACACATTCAATCGTAGCTGGTGGGAGACAGGTTGAGATCCAATCGCCGCGTGGGTGTGTCGCCAGGTCCTTGCGTAACGTTTTGCGTCGTCTGTTACTAGCCAGCGATATTTGCACATTGCTTGCTTGCTCGCGAATCCTCTGCTATACGTTGTGCCCGGAGCCAACATTGAGGTGGCCGCGATTTTTTTTAGCACGAAACTGAATTTTCTTTTTTTGCTTTTTTTCGCTTTTGGCGGTAAATGATCATTTAGAAGATGATTCATAGCTATTCTAGATTTGAGTAATTATCATGAATAGGCATGCTACTTAAGGTGGAATTCTAAAATTCAGATGGCATGGTCATAATATGTAATTTATTTCTTCATCATTACATGATGTGTTGTCAGTGATTCTAACATAATATTATATTCATAGGTTTGGTTAATAAAGTATTCTCTATTTTTTGAGCAGTAAGTATTCTCTATTTGTCTAACCATTACAAAAACTTCTAGGCCGGGTGGATGCACGGGCTAATGACTAGTGGAACTTAATAAGAAGACGAGTTACCTAGGATTTTTCATGACCAACTTAGCCGTGTTCATTGAGCAAACTTAGCTATTAGTAGTAAAGCAACTGACTATAAGATGGAAAATACGATTAAGACTCAAAAAAATTTCAAGTTGGGTAAAAAACAAGTTAGTTAGATTTTTTTCTGACCAACTTAAACATATTGGAAAACAAACTTAGATAAAAAAAATATTAACATTTTTAAATCACTTTCAATAATGCCCTGCATAAACAAATTTAGTATACTAAATGGCATCATTTTCAATAGTCATCCAAGTTGCTTTCATAGTTTAACAGATATGTTTCACTTGTCTAACTAAATTTGGTTTTTAAGTAAAATGTACCTAAGGTTGCTGGTAATCGGATCATGATGTAAACTCAAAATGAACCTAAGTTGCCCCAATGTTCTTACTTGTGTTGTACCTTCCTTTTTTTTAACTAAGCCTACTTCAAACAAAGTATGCAACCAGAGGCTTTTTAAACTAGGTTTGCATGTAATTAAACTAGATTTTTTGGTCAACAAACCTGTTTCTAAATTGCAATTGTGTAGGCATCTCAAGAATTCTCTCTCATCACGTGGGATACCCCTGTGGGATCTCAAGTATTTTGTCAGTGATGGCTTCTCAACCATGGGATGATTATGCTCTGCAATAAAATAGGTCACCTCCCACTTAGAATCCATCAACTTGACGAACATCCTTGTTGCGCATCCGGTTTGTACAATGGATTCCCTCTCGCGCCTAACAGCAAACCTGCTAGAATTTTTTGAAGGTGTCCCAGCCTCACTCTCCATCACCTCCATCATCTAGTTGAATAGGGCTAATGTCTTCAAGCACTGTCATCCTCTCTTTCTGCATATGCTCCTCTGGTTTTGGTTTGCGGAACTTGTTGCACACAAACTGCTGCTTCTCAAGCTCATTTGTACGTGCCTTTCTTTTAGAAGTATGAGACTTCATAGAGAAACCCTTTTTTGCAGCATAAGCATTATAATGTGCTCTTGCTGCTTCAATAGTGTCAAACCGCATCCCAATGAAGGGTTCCTGTGGACTAGAAAGAACTTCCTCTTGATTGCCAACTCCATCAGCAGCGCCTTCATCCAAATCAGGACAAGTCATCGTTTCTGTGGGCATAGTAGTAGTTGGAAGACTATTTCCCAAACCCCTACCATTGCGTACATCAGAAACACCAACAGCTTCTTCTTGGTACTGACCAATTGGGTCTGGAGATTCCCCCACCATCTCCGGTGGCGCAGCTTGAGTGCAGAATTGCGGCTCTGTGTCGTAGAATAAGTCATCCTCACCAGGACTAGCATTTAGATCCAAACCTTACATCTGCATCATGGAAGGAAAGTAGGATTAGCAGGATACACAGTTTGCCAAGTTTAAAAAAGCAATATGTTTACAAATTCAGTGTAAGTTTCCTTTTTTTTCAGTTTTCATAGAATGAATTACATGATGCAGCCAACTATGGCAAAATTATACCTGAAAGTTTTCAAGTATTTATAGCATAAAAATATCAAGTTTAATCTATTTTTTTGGCTGATGTGTGTTTTCCATGTTTTTTCATATTTACAGTTTGCTTCTGGTGACATGGATCAAATGTATGGTGACGGAGGACCTTGAGCAGCGACTATCACATATAAGGCACATCTGTACAAAAATGCAGATGAATGGAGTTTCGTTTATCGGTGTTCTATAAGACAACCCGTAGTTGTGTCTACACAAATCAGCACCCATGGATTTCATTTTGTTTGCACAAAACTCGCTGCGACTACTCTGTCCACTTTTGTTTGCTGAAACTTTTTATGGGGATATTCAGGCATGGTTTTCTTTTTTGCTGTTCCTATATACATATATCTGTTGGTAGTATGGGATTTCGTATCTCTAGGTATGCTACTCTTTTTCTAACCTGGAACACTATGCAAATTACTAGTAGTATAGAATGCACCTTACTGTTAGTTGGAACACAGTTTTGTGTGTTCTTTGTCCATGTTCTTCTAGTAAAAGGTGTTATTTTTCCTGGGCTAAAAACAACCAGGTTTCAAAAAGGATGTTTTCTGAAAGCAAATCATCCTTGGTTATCAGCCCCCAGTAGGTTTTCATGTTTTGTTTTACATGAAATATGTTGAGTTTTAACACAAAATCAAGAGGTGATGGAGAAAGCAAGGGTAGCAGATTAGTTTTAAGGTTTACCTTGTATTACCCTTCAGGATCTGCAGGAGGAAGAAAGAGAATCTTCTTCCTATGCAACTTTTTACTTTTTTGGGTTTCTACTCCTCTGCTTCTTTGATCTAGTAGATTTTCCAGTTTTCCTGTTGTCAAAAATTTGGTATTCTAGGGGAGATCTAGGAGAAGGTGGTGGAAGAAAGCAAGGGGAGCACATGAGTTTACCTTGGGTCACCCTTCAGGATCTGCAGGAGGAAGACATAAATCTTTATCACTGTGTACCTTTTTGTTCTTGGTTTTCTACTCCTCTGCTTCTTTCATGGGGAGATCTAGGAGAAGGGAATCAAAGATAATCTGTAAGAAGCTGGTGTATGGGGGGGAGGGGGTAGATCTAGATGTATAACTGGGGAAGCAAGAAGAGAACCTGTTTTGATTTCTCCTTCAGTACAACTTTCTGTTGCCTTTTGTGTTCTTGGTGTTCTTTAGATCCACAGAAGTTTGTAGTTTTTGTGTCAAGCTATGGTGATCTCTGATGGATAGATAGAGGAGGAAGAAGAGCTTCTTGATGAGCAAGATTGGGTGGCGAGAGGAGAACGGCAAGGGAGATAGTGCAGGGGGAAAGTTTTTGTCCCTGTGTGGGCTGGGGTCTCAGGGTTTTGCTTTTGGCTGGGATCTGTTTTGAACCAGCGGACCACGTGAGATGTTTGTCGTGCTGCAACTTTTGACCGGGTCCTTTTTTAAGCTGGGCCGAATCGTTTTTCTGCTGCCGGATGCCAGCGCGCCCGTTAACCAGCACCCGGATGCCAGCGCGCCCGAACCAGCACCCGGATGCCAGCGCGCCCTAACCAGCACCCGGATGCCAGGCACGACTAACCAGCACCGGATGCTGGCTAGCCACATCCTTATCTTATTTATTAATTAAAAAGAAGACGTCCAGTTAATTAGAAGAAAACCGAACAAATACAACAGAGTCAAGTCCACCCAAACGCCAACACAACATGGCGCACCCACACATGCCAAAGATACATCAAAGACTACAACATGACGCCAACCAAATGAATACAATCGACGGTTGCCCGCTCCACCAAACTAGCCAATCTTCCACCACGGCTAAAGAGAAAGAGCCGCGTCTACTATAGGAGGAGCAGGACGCTCCAGCAAATGTGAAGAAGACTGCATTGAAAAGAAATGAAGAATCCAGGGGAGGATTAGATAATGCCACCCATGCTTGATTGACTGATTGGTCTTGCCGTCGCCGTCGGCGGAACAATGATGCACGATTAAATTAGCATATTGCGGGATCTCGCAGCGTAGGAGCAATCCATCGTGATCACTTCGTACTAGATTAATTCAGCTGGTAGTGGGCACTTAGGTGACCTTTCTTTTAGAATATGTTGTTTTGTGGCGTAATATATATTTCGTCGATGCACCAACTTTTGATGGTGTAATACAAAGTACACGCTGCGCTCAAGTACGGGGTGTTCCCACGTCCCATGCTCCCACGAGTTAAACGTTTGTAACTTTGTCATGAGTCATGACTCACGAAGCATGCAGGCCGACGCGCTTCCCTCAGAAAACAAAGCAGGAGCCAGTGCGTATGCATGGCCATCGCACGCAAGCAACGTCTCGCTGTGTGGGGCCGCGTCGCTCCGCCGCCGAGTACCCCGCCGACGGCGCCGTTCCGCCACGGCCGGCCGCTGCAATCGGTCTGCCGGCGGCGGGCTCTCCTCGTCCAAGCCAAAGCGATTAGCTCGACGTCGCTTTCGATCGACGTGGAACGCGACACGAACCCCGGCTCCACCCCACGGCCGTGCCGTCGCGTTCAGCCGTGCTCCTGCGACTGTGCCGATTGCGCCGCCAGATCAATCATAGCCGACGGCGTGGCACCAAGCCAGCTGCAATCATGCTGTCGAGTACTAGAATGCTAACAGTAGCAACGGGAGGGAAACAAGGAAAATTGCAGCGACGGATTTTTGGGAAGAAGAGCCGTATAGTCGGAACAAGAGCAATCAACAAGTTCTGCTCCAGCTCAACATAAGTTCAACGCTCATCAGAAACTTCGTTAGGACGACAGCGAAACAAAACCCTCAAAGATAAAAACGCAGTATAACTTTTGTGCTATCTTGTAACACGAGGTGTATATGATGGACAGTAAAAAATGTTGATTGTTGATCTAACTAAAAACAGAATGTTCAGTTCCTGCGAATAAAGAAGACCAAGGCGTGGACAAATGGAGCTTGGGCTCTATGGAGCCTTTTTTTAAAAAAAAACACATAAAAATCTGACTCAATATATCACTATTCATGGCAATACGAAAAGATAAAACCTGACATCTAAAGTAGTGAATAGTGAAAAATTCAAACCTCTTAAATATGTGGGATTTTGTTATTTTTGCGTGGATTGAAGCAACATCCACATGCATGGACGGATTAAAGGCCGCTGAAACCATCTTATCCGGTTGACGCCGCCAAAGCTTAGCTTAACTACTGCTCTGTCACCCATGAGACGGACGATGTCCGGATCATCTTCCAACGCATGGTTTGTCCAAAATCAACGCCGCCACCAACGATGCTGCCAGAGACCATTCGCATTTTTTCAAAACGTCACAGAGTCACGGTGGTCGGTGGCCACGCTGGAGTACATCCGGGTGTCCTCCTGCGGTCCTATCCAGTTTACCCACCAACACCAGAGGACGACGACTTACCCGAAACACTCACCATTGATTTACTCCCTAATTTTTATGAACAGTGCAGATTTTGCTAATTTTGCTCTAACCGGCCCCCCTCAACTTGCAAATTTAGACAATCCTGCCTCCGCCATTGACTTAGTCCTCCTTGCGTGTGTTCTGGGAGAAAAAAAGTGCTTCTTAGAGTTGACTTGCACAACCTTTAGATTGTTGTTATGCACAAGAGCCTAAAAACAGTTAAATATAAAACCACATCAGTATGAACACATATACACAAACATGCCTTCTACATATAAATATATCCAACAATAAACGCATGCTATGTCTCATATTATAATTATATTCAGATTGTTGGCCTAATTGCTAGTAGGAAAAAATTGGAATGGAAATTCGGCTTCTCTAATTGAAAAAACATAGAACAAAAAAATGAAAAAGGTTTAAACAAAGCAGAGCCGTGTCTCCCAACGGGTGGGACTGTTGTATCCCGGGTTGGAGGGAGCAGTGTCTGTCCCTAGATAGGTTGATGGAGGGGCGCTGGTAGGGTTGGCGAGTTGTACAAAGCATGCAATAAAGAAGGTGCCGAATCGAGAAATAACTATAGGCAAGATCACTATATTCTTTTGGTCATGACTTTGTCATAATTATAATTTCTACTTTTATATTAAACTCTTCTACTTTCATATTTTTTGTCAATGTCAGATCTTAAGTAACGACCCAGATTTTCCACCTAGGGTGGTAGCTACACATAAGCTATTAGTCATCATATTTGTTTGTTAATGAACTTTTTGAGGCATTTCCTCTTAAGAACTTATTCAGTTTAGTTGAATATGTTTAAATATGAGAAATATAATATCTAGCTGGAACAAAGTGTTCTCATTGAGTACCTTGATTAAAAGACCACGGATTAATTTTAGATGTACATGTGTTTGTAACGATTTTAGTATTCAGGAATATCTTGGTAGAGAGCTCTACAACTCTATTTATATGATAGACCCGGCCCCTTTCCACCTATATTCCCCTTATGTTTAGGAGCAGGATCTGCTCTTATGTTTGTATCCAACAACTAGCTTTTTGAGCAATGTTTCCACCAAGTATCTTTTCTGTGAGGTTTAAGTTTCTTAAAATCTCCCAAAAATATCAGCTTTTTTTATTACATTGAGACATATCTTGCTCGTTATTTTCCCGAAGACTCCTGATGAAATGAATAAATATTGTACTATAGACATATTTTTTTGGCAGCAACTTTTGAAACGTGGATATTCGATGGGTGAAATCAAGCGTCAATAATTTGTGGATGCCTCGCTAATTTTCAACACTGGCTAAAAAAAGTCTTTAAACGACAGGGGAGGAATACATAATGTGTCCCATGCTTACTTGATTTACAAGTCTCGCAGTCGCCATTGCTGTCGGCCAAAGAATGATGTTCATTGTAATTAAGATGTCGTGGGATCTCGTAGCGGACTCCATCATGACAAATTCCGTTTGAACTTCGTAGATTAAGTAAGCAGCCATGAGTGTGTTCGAAAGCGAATTAAGTTGGTAGTGGGCGCCTGGGTGACATTTGTTATACTATGTTGTTTTGTGGCGTACTCCTTTGAATTTTTTTGGAGCCAACGGGCTTCCCCCATTGATTTACATTAAAGAAACTGCCAACATCCTTATTACAGACTACAGAAAACAAAATAAAGCGAAAGAACAACCAGCTACTTAGGTACCTAGAAGGTTAACAAACCTCTACCACCCTAGCCAGAAAGTTCATAGACACCACGGCTAAAACTTCCAGTGTACTTCAAACAAAACAGAACATAATGAAAGCAAGACCACAACATGTTGAACAATCTAGCCTCATCAAGACACACAAGTACTCAGTAAAGAAAGTTCTTCAAATCTTCAGCAGATCCGTGCCACAGTGGGCGCCCAACCATGCGACTTGGCATACGCTTCCCGGATCACAAGCTTCAGTTTCATCACCCCTTCTTCAACCTTTCCTTGATCTTGATTTTTCTGCAAGATTGCCCAATTATTAAGCAAGTTACAGAGTCTATAGATTATATTCGCCGGGTCACTAAAGTAGTTCTATTGAATCACACATCATTTCTCGTTTTCCAGAGCACCCATCACACAGCTGAGGCTCCACACATGACCAGGTGCCTTAATTTGATTCTTAGGAAAGGATTTTATCCAATTCCCAAACAAATCTGTTGTATATTCTGGGGGTCTCACTAATTGAAAGGCATACAAAATCACTTGCCAGACCAACTTGGCTAAAGCACAAGAGAAAATCAAGTGATCAATGCTTTTAGTTTTGCTACAGAAATGACAGTGAGGGTTCCCAGTCCATCCCCTTCTTAGTAAATTATCTTTTGTGAGCACACTGTGTTTTATCATCAACCAAAGGAAGATTCTGACTTTTATTGGAATCTTTGTTTTCCACAAGAACTTTTGTGGGAAACTGCCTTTAGCTCTCAATTGCAAATATAGATCTTTCACTCTAAATTGGCCAGAAGTTCCAATCTTCCATTTCACTCTATCTTTTCCTTCAGCCAGTTGAACTCTATCGACCATATCCTTCAACTCCTCCCATTGTTGCAAAGTTGCACCAAACAACGTTCTTCTGAACCGTATCATGCTCCAGCCTTGTTGCTTTAAGCTTCTTACTATAAATCCTTTCTGGAAGGATAACTGATATAACCTAGGAAATTGCACTGAAAGAGGTGCATTATTCACCCAATTATCTTCCCGGAAAAGTGTTTTTTCACCTCTCAGCATCACTCTCTCACTATACTGTTGGAAAATGTCATTGACAGACATCAAACTCTAACAGAAATGAGAACACCCAAGTCCCATTTTAGTCTGAGCAAGCACCTGATTAGCTAAGTATTTTCTACTAAGCATTGTTTGCCAAGTTCCTTATGTGTTTTCAAGTTTCCACGGCCATTTGCACAGCAAACTTTTATTCATTGTGGTTAGGGCCAGCACTCCTAACCTTCCACAATTTTTGAGAAGGCATGCAGTGTGCCAGTTAACCAAATGGTATATTTTCTTATCATCAATTACATACCCCCAATATTTGATGTTGTTTTTTTTGGAGTAATATGGAGTGCACGGCGCGCGCGCGAAGTTCACAAGGACGCTCAAGTACGTGGTGTTCCCACTTTTTGACCTCCCATGAGTTAAAAGTTTGAAACGTTGGTCATGAATCACAAAGGACCAGACCGACGCGCTCCCTGACCATGCATGCAAGTCTTACTCCGTGGGGTCTGTATCGCACCGCCGCAGACGGATATTTTCCGACGCCGCGATCAGCCGGCCGGGACCCGTCCAAGGTAAAGCGATTAGGTCGACGTCGCTTTCGCCCGCATGGGATGCGACACGAAACGCCCTAGCCCCGGCTGCACCCCATGCATGGGCCATGGTCGTGCCGTCGCGTTCAGCCGCTCCTCCGAACTGTGCCGACTAATAGCCGATGGCGTGGCACCAAGCCGGTTGCAATCATGCTGTATGGGTGGCCTCTGGTTCATGCATGCTAAAGCGACGGCTGGTTCGTTCCAAATAGTTTTCTAGGATTATTCTAAGCTAAACTTCTCTCAGCTTGACTAAAGCTATAGAAAAGTATGTCAACATAAACAATGTCGAATCTATCACTAATGGAAAACGGGTCTTTGGTCTGACTTCTTTAGTCCCGGCCATTATCTGGGCCGAGATTAAAGACCTGGCCACGTCGCCCCAAAATTCGCCCACGCGTACGGCATTTTTAGTCCCGGCCCGTTACAACCATTTAGTCCCGGTTTGTGTCTCAAACCGGGACTAAAGGGTTCTGCCTATATATATGGCCGCAGCCCCTCTCTCCTCTTCCTTTTTTTTTTCTTGGATGGAGGAGTGTGGTTTTGTGCTAGTTTTGTATTTTATTCCTATGCACTAGAGGTGTTTGTTGAAATGTGTGTTAGAGCGATGCCACTTAAGTTCACCGAACACAACTACGATATGAGGTGCCCGAGCCACGCTTAAGCCTCTTCCTCTTTATTTCCACTTGTTCTAAAAGGTTAGCAACTATATTTTCTCGTTTAGACCGTGCGGTACTAATTTTAGGATCATGATTGCGTTTGATATACTATTGTATAACGCAGATGAGCCATCCATGGATGTACGGTGATCGACGCACAGCCGCTTACAGAGAAGGCGTGCATTCTTTTCGAGATGCGGCCGAGACGAACAAGCATGGTAATGGATTCATGTTTTGTCCATGTGTTGAATGTCAGAATGAGAAGAATCACACTTCCTCAAGAGTCATTCAGAGCCACCTGCTTCGGTCCGGTTTTATGTCTGGCTATAATGTTTGGACTAAGCACGGAGAAAGAGGGGTTATGATGGAAGACGACAATGAAGAAGAGAACGATGATGACAACTACCGATCTATGTTCCCTGAGTATGCTGATACCGCAATGGAAGACAATGAAGAAGAAGGTCAGGGTGAAGAACGGGCACCAGATGAGCCCGCTGATGATCTTGGTCGGGTCATTTCTGATGCACGGCAAGGCTGCGACACAGAAAAGGAGAGGTTGCAGTTCGATCAGATGTTACAGGACCACAACAAATTATTGTACCCAACTTGTGAAGATGGCCAGAAGAAGCTGGGTAGCACACAGGAATTGCTGAAGTGGAAAGCAGAGACCGATGTGACTGACTCGTCATTTGAAAAGTTGCTGGTACTGATGAAGAAGATGCTTCCAAGAAAGAACGAATTGCCCGCCAGCACGTACGAAGCAAAGAAGCTTGTATGCCCTCTAGGATTAGACGTGCAGAAGATACATGCATGCCCTAATGACTGCATCCTCTACCGCGGTGAGAAGTACGAGAATATAGATAAATGCTCGGTATGCACTGCATTGCGGTATAAGATCAGAAAAGATGACCCTGGTGATATTGAGGGCGAACCACCCAGGAAGAGGGTTCCTGCCAAGGTGATGTGGTATGCTCCTATAATACCACGGTTGAAACGTCTGTTCAGAAATAAAGAGCATGCGAAGTTGTTGCGATGGCACATGGAAGATCGTATGAAAGACGACATGTTGAGGCACCCCGCTGATGGTCGGCAATGGAGAAAAATCGAGAGAGAGTTCTCGAGATTTGCAGGTGACGCAAGGAACTTATGGTTTGGTCTAAGTACAGATGGCATGAATCCTTTTGGGGAGCAGAGTTGCAGTCACAACACCTAGCCCATTACTCTATGTATCTGCAATCTTCCTCCTTGGTTGTGCATGAAGCGGAAGTTCATTATGATGTCAGTGCTTATCCAAGGTCCAAAGCAACCCGACAACGACATTGATGTGTACCTAAGGCCATTAGTTGATGAACTTTTATAGCTGTGGGCCGAACCTGGTGTACGTGTGTGGGACGAGCACAAACAAGATGAATTTTTTGACCTTCGAGCGTTGCTTTTCGTAACCATCAATGATTGGCCTGCTCCTAGTAACATTTCAGGACAGTCAAACAAGGGATACAATGCATGCACGCACTGTTTGGATCAGACAAAAAGTATATATCTGGACAAATGTAGGAAGATTGTGTACCCGTATAATCATCGTTTTCTTCCGCCCAAGCATTCCTTAAAGAAAAAAGGCAAGCATTTCAATGGCAAGGCAGAAACCCGGGGGAAGTTGATGCGTGGTGAATGACCAGCCCGTTGGGAACCCCAAGAGGAAGGTATGATGAGTATAGCAGCTAGTTTTCCCTCAGTTAAGAAACCAAGGTTTATGTCGATCAGGAGAGAAAAGCAGACAATGTGACTGAAGGTGATGCTTGCTAGTTTGCGACAGCTTCGGACAATTTATAAATGGCGCCTCGTCCAAGCTTTGCTTGCTAGCTACAACACGGAACCTGCACACACACAACCAAATACTTTGCTCCCAACTTGCGATGAGGTTGTCAATCTCACCGGTTTGCTTGAAACAAAGGTTATGAGCGTATCGAGTGGAAAACAGTAGAAGTATGCGAGTAAAGTAAACAGTGCGAGTAAAGTAAACAGGTGATAGCAATATGATGGAAATAGGACCGGGGTCCACAGTTCACTAGTGGTGTCTCTCCATAAGATAAATAACACATGCTGGGTAAACAAATTACAGTTGGGCAATTGATAGAATAAAGATAAACATGATATGTCAAGAAGATCACTATGAGATTTACTCTGGGCCTTACAACAAAATACATAGACCGCCATCCAACTGCATCTATGACTAATAATCCAGTTGTGGCGAATCAATCCGAGAACTCCACAAGTATTAAGTTGCGAACAACAGATAATTGCATTAAGCAAAGTGTGTAATGTAAACAAAGCATATGCCCTTGAGCATATGAATGTTGTTTTCTCCCTAGTAGCAACAGCACATCTACAACCTTAGAGGTTTATGTCACTCCCCCAGGTTAAATAGAGGCATGAACCCACTATCGAGCATAAATACCCCCTCTTGGAGTCACTAGCAACTACTCGGCCAAGATAGATACTAACAACGGAGAGCATGCAAGACTATAAACAACATAGAGATAACATAAGATATATTTCAGTATAGCAACTCAATCATAACACCAATATTCATCGGATCCCAACAAACCAAACATGTAGAATTACATAACGGTGATCTCAATCATGTAGGGCAGCTCATGAGATCTAAACATAAAGCACATGGTGGAGATGACAACCATCTAGCTACTGCTATGGACCCATAGTCCAAGATAGACTACTCACTCATCGCTCCGGAGGCAAGCATGGCGATGAAGAAGACCTCCGGTGGCGATTCCCCTCTCCGGCAGGGTGCCGGGAAGAGCTTCTGGACCCTCCCGATCTTCGGGTCGACGGCGGCGGCGGTTCGCGATGTGTTCTAGAAAATTGATCGGGTACTTACGTTTTTTCCGTCGGGGGGTCTTTATAGGCGAAGGGGCGATGTCAGAGGTGGAGCCAGGTGGCCTCACACCTGGCTAGCGCGGCCCAGGCCCTGGCCGCGCCGGCCTGGTGTGTGGGGCCCCTGTGGCTCCCCTCCTACTCCTCTTCGGATCTCTGGAAGCTTCCGGGTAAAATAAGACTTCAGGAACTTGTTTCGTCCAATTCTGAGAATATTTCCTGTGTATCACTTCTGGAACACAAAAATAGCAGAAAACAGGGAACTGGCACTGTGGCAACTTGTTAATAGGTTAGTTCCGGAAAATGCATAAAAGTGCCACTAAGCGTAATGAAACATTAGGCAAATGGTGTAAAAACAAGCATGGAGCATCAAATATTATAGATACGTTTGAGACGTATCAAGCATCCCCAAGCTTAACTCCTGCTCATCCTCGAGTAGGTAAGTGATAACAAAAGAATAATTTTTGAGGTGACATGCACCTACACAATCTTGATCATATATGTAAGCATTTGTGAGCTGGGATCATAAGAACATAAAACATGGGCATGAAGATATAATCTTGACAATAAGAACTTAGCAACCATGTTGTAAACATGCGAATGAACACAAACAAAAGATCATGAAAATGAAACAATGAAAGTCAAACGTGTGTTCAAATCATAAGGAAAAACATACAAATGGTTTCCAGCTTGTCCTTCAAAGAGAGCAAAATATAAATGCATAGGACACCTTCAAGTTTAAGAGGGCGACTAGATACAAATAATTTGAGAACAAGTGAAACCAACAATATGAATCAATCAATGAAAACTTTGGGACAATGCACATTATACTAACAATGACAACTATGCTCTCTTAATGGTGCATAAAGAAAGAAGGTGGTGACTCAACATAAAAGTAAAAAAAGGCCCTTCACAGAGGGAAGCAGTGATTGCAAGTTTTATAACCTTCAAAAATTATGGTACTTACCGGCTTTGAGCTCTCATTGCTCCCATCATAAGCATCTTGAATGGTTAAAGTTAATGCGAGAACAATTATGATGCATATGCTTGACAAATCATAAGTTGAAAACCTCGTGTCCCGTGAATACGAGTACCCAAACCTCATGCTACTTTACTTAGAGTCCCAAGCAAGGCTCTTGTCATTGTAAATATATGCATATCACTGAGAACCGCCAATGGGGTACCTCCGTGCCCGATGACATGGAACAAGCCCACATTAAAATGACAGGACAAGCAGACAATGAACACCTCGACATCTCTTTTATTTGCCATTTGTTTAGCTTTTTATTGTGAGATGCGTCGTCGAATGTTCACCATGGGTATGCTGCAAATTTCCACCATGAATTATGCATGGCTTAGATTAGCGGCCCGGCGTTTCTCTAACACATATACAAACTCCATGATCCCCACAAGATTCCCAATTCATTTCACACCGCGGGCATCCATAAACAAAAGATCACGATATCAACTCAAATAAGAAGTGCAATATTGAAAGCTTGCCCATGACTGCATGGCTGGGCTAGTCTCCAACTTACAACTTGCAAGCATAACAACTCAACATAAGAGACCACAATGTCAAATTTTTAAGAACAGGAAAAAGTAAAGTGTGCCTTCCGGTTCGTGAGAGCTTTACTAACTGAATTTCGCATAACACTGGTAAGAGTTTAATTTGAAGAGAAAATAAAAGCAAGTCAAATTTACTTGGAATAGCAAATTGCTAGTAGGTATGTATGGTGGACACTTTGGAAAACTTTGGCTTTTAGGAGTTGGATGCACGAGTAGAGCTCATACTCAGTACAAGGCGAGGGCTAGCAAAAGACTGGGAGCGACCAACTAAGAGAGCAATAATGGCCATAATCATGCAAAGCGACAAAGCAACATTAAAAGAAGCATAAGATGGCATCAAAAGTCAAAAATTAAATGATCATAGAGGCTATTGGCGACTTTGTAAGAGTCTAACATGTGTGAGCATGCGCCAAGTCAACCCAAATAAAGCATCAAGGAGAAAACCAAAATAATGCTTCCAAATAATTAAAAACAATGCATGATTTTTCAAAGGCTCATTAAGCAATCTCAGTTATTTGAGACAAGTCATGCTACAGCAAAACCACTAAGCATACCATCAAAAAGACATCAAGCATGACATGAAAAAGCCTAAGCCGCAGTCTACACAAGCTCCTTCTTGTACCACTATTTTGCATAAAGCTTTTTCTCTTTTCCAACACCATTTGAAATTTTTAAAGACACCTCTTTTGATGAATACCAATAAAGATCAGAGGAAAAATACACCTTGATGAAGAGATATGACAAGGTCTGAACGCAAATCAAGGCGAAAATGAAAACCAAAAGCAGTAGCAGAAAAAGAAGAACACCCGGTGAAATTGTAAGAATGAAAAACGGAGTGTTCTTTGCAAATGAAAACGAGTACATCTCCTCCAAAGGAAATTTGTTGGGGTCCAACCATTTATTGCAGCAAACAAAACTAAACTAACTAAGAAAACTAAAATAACTGACGCTCCAAGAAAAACACATAGTGCATGAAGCAATAAAAATATAGTGTTTTCAAAGGTGACCTGATTTTTGCCGATGAAGATGGGGTGCCTCGGGGGCATCCCCAAGCTTTGACGCTTGTACTTCTTGGATATTTCTTAGGGTGATGCATGGGCATCCCCAAGCTTGAGCGTTTGTCCATTCTTCAACTCATCTCATCATTCTCCAATCCCTACACTTGAAAACTTCCTTCATACAAAACTAAACACAAATCTATTAGCAACATTAGTGTAGGCATAACATATAATCAACCTCTTTTTGCTTCAGGTTTCAACCCAAAACTACCACATATAAAGCATATACTACTGTAGCAACTTCCACAAGAGTTCCGTGATCAAAAGAACTCGCAAAGAAAGTGATAAAGTGGCAAAAATAAATATTGGCAGGAATCTGTCAAAACAGAACAGCTGACAAAGGCCGAATTTTTGAGGGGGTTTCTCTAGCTCAAATCAAAAAGTGTTCAACTAACGAAAGTTTGGATATAACCTGGGGCATATGCACAAGAAATCTCAGGTCCAAAAGATATATAGAGAATTTTTACGAATTTTTACGGTGCAGCACCGAAAACAGTTTCAGGACAGCAACATCCCCAAATCTTTACCTCACTCAAATTAGAGGCTTCTCTTGGCACAAAAATGAAATAAAAAGGATAAGGAGCGGTCATTACAGTAGTAATGACTTCCAAGACTCAAATAAAAGAAAAAGGTACTGAAAATAAAACATTGGGTTATCTCCCAAGAGTGCTTTTCTTTAACGCCTTTGAGCTAGGCGCAGAAAATTGCGAATCAAGTATTTTGAAAAGAAGCATTCAGATCAACTGCAGAGGTCTTGTCAATAAGGCATTGTATTTCATCCACATAAGTTTTAGAAGACCCTTTGTGATCACACTTTGGTTCACTCAAATCCCAAAAAAGATTTTTGGGACAGATCCAGTCGAAATTATTTTCGAAAGCTTCACACAATCCCAAGAGCTTGCTAGGTATAGGTATTTCGGCTCCTTCATCGTTTGTACTAATAACCTTTATAGGTGAACCAAGTTTATTAAAAAGTTTAAGAACTTTCCTAGCTTCAATAACGACATCTTTAAATTCTAGGCGCAAAGCTTCCAAGATAAAAGCTTTCTTTTCGGGATCCTCAATTTCATGAAGCTTAAGGAACATGTATTGCATAAAAGGATTAAGACTAGCAAACCTAGTTTCCAACATGTGAATTAAATAAGCAGAAGCAACTTCAATACTAGGAGCTAGCTCAACCAAAGACTTTTCCTCAACTTCCTTATGCATACTAATGTGATTAAAGAACTCCTCAATGTTACTTTTTCCAATAATTGAACCACTACCTACTGAGAGGTCCTCCAGAACGTACTTAGGGATCAACATGATGAATTAAAAGTAAAGAAATAACAACTACCAAGGATTCTAATTTTTTTGGGTTTTTGGTATAAAACGATGCAGGTAAAATAAATAAAGTAAAGCAAAACAATAAAATAAAGTAAAGGATGTGTGTGCGAAAACTCCCCTTGCAGAGGTCTTCCACTTTTCACCCCGGCAACGGCGCCAGAAAAAGAGCTTGATGCGTGGTGAATGACCAGCCCGTTGGGAACCCCAAGAGGAAGGTATGATGAGTATAGCAGCTAGTTTTCCCTCAGTTAAGAAGCCAAGGTTTATGTCGATCAGGAGAGAAAAGCAGACAATGTGACTGAAGGTGATGCTTGCTAGTTTGCGAAAGCTTCAGACAATTTATAAATGGCGCCTCATCCAAGCTTTGCTTGCTAGCTGCAACGCGAAACATGCACACACACAACCAAATACTTTGCTCCCAACTTGCGATGCGGTTGTCAATCTCACCGGTTTCCTTGAAACAAAGGTTATGAGCGTATCGAGTGGAAAACAGTAGAAGTATGCGAGTAAAGTAAACAGTGCGAGTAAAGTAAACAGGTGATAGCAATATGATGGAAATAGGACCGGGGTCCATAGTTCACTAGTGGTGTCTCTCCATAAGATAAATAACACATGCTGGGTAAACAAATTACAGTTGGACAATTGATAGAATAAAGATAAACGTGATATGTCAAGAAGATCACTATGAGATTTACTCTGGGCATTACAACAAAATACATAGACCGCCATCCAACTGCATCTATGACTAATAATCCACTTGTGGCGAATCAATCCGAGAACTCCACAAATATTAAGTTGCGAACAACAGATAATTGCATTAAGCAAAGTGTGTAATTTAAACAAAGCATATGCCCTTGAGCATATGAATGTTGTTTTCTCCCTAGTAGTAACAACACATCTACAACCTTAGAGGTTTCTGTCACTCCCCCAGGTTAAATAGAGGCATGAACCCACTATCGAGCATAAATACCCCCTCTTGGAGTCGCTAGCGACTACTCGGCCAAGATAGCTACTAACAACGGAGAGCATGCAAGATCATAAACAACATAGAGATAACATAAGATATATTTCAGTATAGCAACTCAATCATAACACCAATATTCAGCGGATCCCAACAAACCAAACATGTAGAATTACATAACGGTGATCTCAATCATGTAGGGCAGCTCATGAGATCTAAACATGAAGCACATGGTGGAGAAGACAACCATCTAGCTACTGCTATTGACCCATAGTCCAAGGTAGACTACTCACTCATCGCTCCGGAGGCAAGCATGGCGATGAAGAAGACCTCCGGTGGCGATTCCCCTCTCCGGCAGGGTGCCGGGAAGAGCTTCTGGACCCTCCCGATCTTCGGGTTGACGGCGGCGGCGGATCGCGATGTGTTCTGGAAAATTGATCGGGTACTTAGGTTTTTTCCGTCGGGGGGTCTTTATAGGCGAAGGAGCGATGTCAGAGGTGGAGCCAGGTGGCCTCACACCTGGCTGGCGCGGCCCAGGCCCTGGCCGCGCCGGCCTGGTGTGTGGGGCCCCTGTGGCTCCCCTCCTACTCCTCTTCGGATCTCTGGAAGCTTCCGGGTAAAATAAGACTTCAGGAACTTGTTTCGTCCAATTCCGAGAATATTTCCTGTGTATCACTTCTGAAACACAAAAACAGCAGAAAACAGGGAACTGGCACTGTGGCAACTTGTTAATAGGTTAGTTCCGGAAAATGCATAAAAGTGCCACTAAGCGTAATGAAACATTAGGCAAATGGTGTAAAAACAAGCATGGAGCATAAAAAATTATAGATACGTTTGAGACGTATCAGAAGTCTGTCACCCGTAGTGGTGCTGAAGTATTTGATATGGTCAAAGATTTAAAAGTAATCTTTGGAAAGGGTCCTGGCAGCCAACCTGTTCCTAACGGCCCTGATAAGCTTGCACCCATGTGGAAGAAGAAATCTATATTTTGGGAGCTACCCTATTGGGAAGTCCATGAGGTCCGCTCCGCAATCGACGTGATACACCTGACGAAGAATCTCTGCGTGAATATTCTAGGCTTCCTGGGCTTATATGGGAAGTCAAAAGATACACCGGAAGCACGGGAGGACCAGGAACGTCATAAAGGACGAGACGGGATGCATCCAGGGCAGTTTCAAGGGCGTGCCAGCTACGCTCTTACCAAGGAAGAGAAGGAAATCTTCTTTGAAGTCCTTTTTAGTATCAAGGTCCCGACTGGCTTCTCATCGAATATAAAGGGAATCGTAAATATGAAAGACAAAAAATTCCAAAACCTAAAGTCTCATGACTGCCACGTGCTTATGACGCAATTGCTTCCGGTTGCATTGAGGGGAATTCTACCGGAAAATGTTCGCCTGGCAATTGTGAAGGTATGTGCATTTCTCAATGCAATTTCTCAGAAGGTAATCAATCGAGAAAGTCTATCAGGGTTATAGATTGATGTGGTCCAATGTCTGGTCAGCTTCGAGTTGTTGTTCCCGCCATCCTTCTTCAATATAATGACACACCTCCTAGTTCACCTAGTCGAAGAGATTAGAATTCTCGGTCCTGTGTTTCTACACAATATGTTCCCCTTCGAGAGGTTCATGGGAGTCTTAAAGAAATATGTTTGTAACCATGCTAGGCCAGAAGGAAGCATCTCCAAGGGCTATGGAACAGAGGAGGTCATTGAGTTTTGTGTAGACTTTCTTCCTGACCTTAAGCCGATTGGTGTTCCTGAATCTCGGTATGAGGGTAGGCTGACAGGAAAAGGCACACTAGGAAGGAAAGCAAAAGTATGTATGGACGGGCATTCATTCACTCAAGCACACTACACAGTTCTACACAATTCCACCGTGTATCGAGAGACACAAGAATATTCTACGCTCCGAAAACCCGAGGAAGGCTGACTCTTGGATTAAATGGGAACACGAGAAGACTTTCGGCAGTTGGTTGCAGAGACATCTCATGAATAACAACACCGTTGGAGATCAGCTATACTGTTTGGCCAGGCCACCATCTTCGACTATATGTACTTTCCAAGGGTAAGAGATAAATGGGAATACATTTTACACGGTCGCCTAAGATAAAAAGAGCACCAACCAAAACAGTGGTGTCCGCTTTGATGCAACAGATGATAATGGGCAGAAGGACACATATTACGTGTACATAGAGGAGATATGGGAACTTGACTATGGACCTACTTTTAAGATCCCTTTGTTTCGGTGCAAATGGGTGAAGCTGACAGGAGGTGGGGTAGTTGTAGACCAAAAGTACAGCATGACAACAGTGGATCTCAACAATCTTGCGTACATGGACGAACTATTCGTCCTAGCCAATGATGTCGCTCGGGTTTTCTATGTGAAGGACATGTCTATAAAAACAAGAAAAAGAAATCAGCAAAAGAAGACATCGTCCGATGAGCCAAAGCGCCACATAGTTCTTTCAGGGAAAAGAAACATCGTGGGAGTAGATGACAAGCCAGACATATCAGTAGATTATAATAAGTTTCATGAAATTCCGCCCTTCAAAGTGAAAACTAACCCAAGCAACCTACTGAATGATGAAGATTCTCCATGGCTACGACCCAGAAGAAAACAGAAATAATAGATAGGAATGTTGGTGCAATAATGTAATAATGTATTAAACCTTTTATGTAATGCATGTATAGAATGTACTAAATCTTTATTTAAGGAGCATGTGTGTTAATAATTATTTTATAAAACAGTGGATGGATTTGAATTATTTATTCAAATTCAAGCACTTTTCATGTTGAAAGCTTAATGAGATTCAAAAATATGCAAAAAAATATTAGTTCATCTATTATTTAATTAAAAAAGGTAATTTTGTTAATAGTTTGATAAGTTAGAACAATTAATTTATAAAACAGTGGATGGATTTGAATTATTTACTCAAACTCAAGCACATTTCATGTTGAAAGTTTAATAAGATTCCAAAATATGCAAAAAAATATTAGTTAATCTATTATTTAATTGAAAATGACAATTTTGTTAATAGTTTGATAAGTTAGAACAATTAATTTATAAAACAGAAAATGGATTTGAATTATTTATTCAAATTCAAGAACATTTCATGTTGAAAGTTTAATAAGATTTCAAAATATGCAAAAAATATTTGTTAATCTATTATTTAATTGAAAATGACAATTTTGTTAATAGTTTGATAAGTTAGAACAATTAATTTATAAAACAGAAAATGGATTTGAATTATTTATTCAAATTCAAGCACTTTTCATGTTGAAAGTTTAATAAGATTTCAAAATATGCAAAAAATATTAGTTAATCTATTATTTAATTGAAAATAACAATTTTGTTAATAGTTTGATAAGTTAGAACAATTATTTTATAAAACAGAAAATGGATTTGAATTACTTATTCAAATTCAAGCACTTTTCATTTTGAAAGTTTAATAATTTTCCAAAATATGCACAAAAAAATTAGTTAATCTATTATTTAATTGAAAATGACAATTTTGTAAATAGTTTGATAAGTTAGAACAATTATTTTATAAAACAGAAAATGGATTTGAATTACTTATTCAAATTCAAGCACTTTTCATTTTGAAAGTTTTCTCATATGCATAAGTATGAAGAAAGTAAATTATTTAAATGTTTAAATGTTTTTTAATTTTTTTGGAAAAACCTCCCACTTTCTTGCCGCCATTTTTTTGGACCTTTAGTCCCGGTCTATACCACGAACCGGGACTAAAGGCCCGTCTGCGGGCGGGAGGCCGAAAAGCCCCCCCACCCCCTTTAGTCCCGGCCCGTGGCACCAGCCGGGACTAAAGACCCCCCTTTAGTCTTAGTTTGAGCCACGGCCCGGGACTAAAGGGGGTGGGGGTATATAAAGCCTTCTTCTTCCCCGGTCGGTTCCACCGACCGGGATAGTCATTTTCGCGCGCGAGGAACAAAACCCGACGCTGTCAGGCTGCCCAACCGCCGCGCCGCGCCGCACCGCCGTCGTCGTCGCCTGCCAGATCCTCTGCCGCCCGCCCGCACCCACACCCTCCTCCGCCGCCCGCCAGCACCGCGCCGGCGCCGCCTGTGCGCGCGCCACATCGCCAGCAAACCGCGCCTCCGCCGCCCGCCCGCACCTCGCCGCGCCGTCGCCTCTCTGCAGGTAAGCCGCCGCCGGCCTCCTTAGTTAGTTAGTTAGGTTAGCAATTAGGGTTAGTAAATTAGTTAATTAGGTTAGCAAATTAGTTAGGTTAGATCTAGGGTTAGTTAGGTTAGTTAGTTTTAGGGTTAGATTTAATTAGTTTTAGGGTTAGATTTAATAAGTTTTAGGTTTACATTTTTAGTAGATTTTGTTAGATATTTGTGTTAGTACATTTTTTGTTATATATTTGTTAGTAAAAATTTGGTAGATGTTCGTTAGAAATTTTAGGGTTAGTTTTAGGTTTAGATTATTGTTAGATTATTGTTAGCAAATTTTTAGTTAGATTTTAGGATAGTATTTGTTAGTTAGATTTTTGGATAGTATTTTGTTAGTTAATTAGGTTAGTTAGTTAATACGTTAGGTTAGTTTAGTTACATTTTTGTTAGTATTTGTTAGGTTATTTAGATTAAGTATTTTGTTAGTTATATGAATGTTCAAATAGAAATAGAATTATTTTGCAAATAGAAATAGAATTATTTTACAAATAGAAATAGAATTATTTTGTTAGGGTAGTTTTAGTATTTGTTAGGTTAGTTAGGTTACTTTTAGTATTTTGTTAGTATTGTGTAAGTATTTGTTAGATTTGCTAGTATTTGTTAGTTAAGTTAGATTTTTGTTAGTATTTTGTAAATATTTGTTAGATTTGCTAGATTTTGTTAGTATTTGTTAGTTAAGTTAGATTTTTGTAAGTATTTTCTAAGTATTTGTTAGATTTGTTAGTTAGATTTTTGGATATTATTTGTCATTCGATATTGAATCTCCATCGGTATTTTGCAGAAACTATGGATCCACATAGCAGGAACCTAGCAGAGGAAGAAATTCTCGAGGATATAATCAACGACGCCCCCAATGTTGAACCAGCTGAATCTCCGTCGTCGTATCTGAACCCCTCCGGGGATGGAATGGAGGTCGACCGACGTGAAGATGAAGCCGACAGAGAAGGCGATAGCTCCGATGATGGAGAAGGCGATAGCTCCGCTGATGGAGAAGCCGATGGACAATTAACGAAGTCCGGCGAGGTATATATATGAAGTTCGGCAATCACTTGTAATATGTGATAATATTGGAGATAGTTGTATATTGTATACATATACATTGACGAATGTTTCTCCTCTTAGGCCTCCACATCAAGCAAACCTATGAAACGAGGCCCGACCAAAAAGTTGGATGCACGAGCGCATTACACCTTTGAGGTCATATTGCCTACGGGCGAACCCAAGCTTCCTAAGAAGGCTGCCAACACATTCAAGAAACAATGCGGAGTTCTGGTTAGGGATCACGTCCCGATCAGCGTTCGGGAGTGGAACAAGCAAAAAGGGGCAGACGATAGTGAATATGTCGCCGAAAGGTACAAAGAGAGTCTTTGGAATGATCTCATGGCATATTTCAACCTGCCAGAATGTGAGGATGAAGTCGCCGCAAGACAATTGAGGGCCAAAGTCAAGAAGTGGACTCTAAAGAAGATGGCCGAACTGTTCCGGGTGTGGAAGAAAAAATTATGGAAAAACTATCTGAAGACAAAGGAAGTGCTAGTATTCGAAGGGTATCTAGCGAAGCAGGCGAATCACTGGAAGGCATTTTAGGAGTATGATGACCCACAAGTATAGGGGATCGCAACAGTCTTCGAGGGAAGTATTACCCAAATTTATTGATTCTACACAAGGGGAGCCAAAGAATATATGTAAGCCTTAACAGATGAGTTGTCAATTCAGCTGCACCTGGAAACAGTCTTGCTCGGAGTGGTTTATCAGTGGCAACAGTTTTATAGTGGTGACAGTAGTGAAACAGTAACAGCAGTAGTAAAATAGCAGCGGTAATAGTAACAATAGTAAACAGTAGGAACAAATACTGTAGGCATAGGGATGGATTACAGGCGTTGCATGGATAAGATAATTCATGAAATCAATGAGACATGGGCATTGCAGATAATAATGATAAAGCATCCTAGTACAAACAATCATAGGCATGTGTTCCATATATAGTCGTACATGCTCACAAGGAGAAACTTGCACGACATCTTTTGTCCTACCAGCCTGTTGCAGCAGGGCCTCAAGGGAAACTACTGGTAATTAAGGTACTCCTTTTAATAAAGTACCGGAGCAAAGCATTAGCACTCGGTGAACACATGTGATCCTCACATCATAGCCATCCCTTCCGGTTATCCCAATTTCTGTCACTTTGGGGCCTCGGGTTCCGGACAACAATATGTGTATACAACTTGTAGGTAAGACCATAAACAACAAGTATCATCATAGAAATAATAACATGTTCAGATCTGAAATCATGGCACTCGGGCCCAAAGTGACAAGCATTAAGCACAACAAGTTGCAACAATGTCATAGGCACTAAATAAAGATACTAGGCACTATGCCCTAACAATCTCATATCAAATTACATGAATGATCTCATCCAATCCCTACCATCCCCTCACCTACAGCGGGGGAATTACTCACACATGGATGGGGGAGTCATGGATGGTCGATGGAGGAGCGTCGGTGATGATGGCGATGAAGATCTCCTCCGAATCCCCGTCCCGGCAGGGTGCCAGAACGGAGTTTCTGGTTCCGAATCGCGGTTTCTGATGGCGGCGGCGCAGCGGAAGTCTATCTGGGAAAAACGCCATCTCCCCGATATTATGTCGTCAGAGGGTATATGTAGGCGAGAGGGGAGGCCAAGAGGATGGCTGGGGCCTCCTCATGCCAGGGTGGCGCGGCCAGGGCTGGGCCGCGCCACCAGTGTGTGAGGGGCCCTCAGGCCTCCTCTCCCTCCTGTCTTCTGGCTCCGTGAGTCTTATGGTGAAATAGGATTTTTGATGATTTTTTCCGAATTTTTACTGGAAGTTGGATTTCTGCACAAAAACGAGACACCAGAGCAATTCTGCTGAAAACAGCGTCAGTCCGTGTTAGTTGTATTCAAAACACACAAATTAGAGGAGAAACAATAGCAAAAGTGTTCGGGAAAGTAGATACGTTTTGGACGTATCAACTCCCCCCAAGCTTAGCTATTTGCTTGTCCTCAAGCAATTCAGTTAACAACTGAGAGCGATAAAAGAAACTTTCACGAACACATTTGCTCATATGATGTATATATACTAACTATGTGATCAAGTACTCAGGCAATTCATAATAAGAAATATGCAACTAACGTCACCTCATAGTCAAGCAAGCTATGAAAGAGTTCCAATGCACTAATAACAAGTAACAAGTACATAAGAAGCTACAAGATTGTAATATGCATAAATGATATGAAAGAGTGGTATCCAGCTTGCCTTTATTTGTGGAGCAAAACATAAATGCTGAGGCACCTCTGAAGTCCAAGGGAAGACTAGAAGTTAAAGATATCAAAGATACAAGCATCAAAGTTATACCACAATTAACCGTGTTCTGGGACAAGCACATTACACTAAGAATAACAGATATGCTCTCAAGAAGTGCTTAAAAGTTAGAAGGTGAAGACTCAACATAAAAGTAAATGAATGGCCCTTCGCAGAGGGAAGCAGGGATTTAACATGTGCTAGAGCTTTTCATTTGTAAAACAGAGATAAAAATTTATTTTGAGAGGTGGTTGTTCTATGTCAACGACTAGCAATGGGGACTTGCTATCTTCCATAATAAACAAGTGAGAGCGGTTCCGAGTTATTTGAAATTTGGCACATTGGTGCTCTTTTATAAAGCTTTGGCACTCCTCCCCACCTTTTTCCTTTCTCAAACCATGGCTAACCAATTCCATCGGGTGCCCACCAACTTTCACATTCTTTGGAGGAGTGCCTTTTTTTTCTTTCTTTTTAGAATTAGATTATAATGGTCTGACCAGCTCTCATGCAAAATTAATGACGAGCAGATAAAGCTGCCTAGTCGAGGGGTACTTAATTTAACATGGAAGATAGCAATTCCGACCACTACGTCCCCATGAGCTAAAAACAGTGGCACAAAATGAGAAGTAGTTGAAAATTTTGAAAGGTAGCACATGAAAATTTACTTGGAATGGCTTACAAATACCATGCATAGGATTTATAGTGGACTCTTTGGAAGACTTGGTTTTTGGTAATTGGATGCACGAGTAGAGCTCATACTCAGTACAAGTGAAGGCTAGCAAAAGACTGGGAAGCGACAATCGAGAGAGCAATAACTGTCATAATCATGCTTGCGACAAAACAAAATTAATATAGGCATAAAAATGATACAAAAACTCTGAGGCAAAGTAAATCATCGAGGCTTAATTGACTTTTTGTTTAGTCATATGCATGCTGGAGCATGTGCCAAGTCGATTCAAATGGAGCTTTCAGAGGAGGATACCACAATAACATACCATATTATGAATAAAACAATGCATGCAAGCGTCTACATGACATGCTACAGACTATTAGTAAATTGAAACTAATCATATGAAAGCAAGAACTACAAAGCATCCATTAGATAACATATACCTTACATGAACCGACTAAGCATGTCCACATGGATGAGTATATGTACAAAAATGAAAACAAATAGAGTTCATACCAGCCTCTTACCATATCTCGGATTGTCATATATCGTCATTATTGCTCTTCACTTGTGTGGCTTGAATAATATAAAGTGAACACCAAGCTCCAATGGAGTAACGGGGGACTGAACTCTGCAACAAACTTTACAAAACCGAAGAAGAACAACAAATATTTTTGTGTTTTCGATTTTTGAAACAAGAACGAAAGGAAATAGCAAACAAAGCAAAATATTTTTAGATTTTTCAGGTGGCAAACCGAAAATAGCAAGTAAAGCAAACCAAAGGTAGAAAACTAAAGAACCAAATAGAGAGAAACAACAGAAATATTTTTGGTCTTTTTGTGTTTTGGAAAGCAGAAGTAAGAACTAGAACAATAAAGAAGGCGAAACATGAATATACAAAGGTCCGACAAAATATGATATATAGATGAGTGAATCGTCGGCGTACCTCCCCCCAAGCTTAGGCTTTTGGCCTAAGTGGAGATCAATCCCAACTCGGCCAGCTCGGCCACGAGGTGGCACCTCCGTAGTGCGATGAAGATGCACCATCGTCTTGATAAGAGCTCGAGGACGCCCCGGTGTAGTAGGTGGTGTAATCGTAGGCGGGCGCCTCCTCTTCCTCCTGGACCACCGCGCCGTGTTGGATATTGAAACCAAGCAGCCTAAGTTGATTGTCCAACTCCTCCTTCGTGCGCGACCATGGCCTCACATGAATGCTGAACAAGTTAGGCTGAGGCAAGGGAATTTCCCTTTCCTCTCCATCAATAAATAACATCTTGTAAACTAATTTCCCTGCACATGAGTTAGCAGTAACAAAATGATGGAGTTTCATGGCAGCAAGATCAAGCCTCTGTGGAGCCAACAATACATCATTAGGAGCAATAGAAAGTCCTAGCTCAGCAATAATGCGCGCGGCAATAATACCTCCATAAATAGGTCCCCTAGCGGCTAGGCGACGAGCAATAATAGCACCGAGGTTATACTTCCTACTAACATCAAGCGCGGTAGCTAGAAAAGCTAAATGATAGTTGGAGATATTGCTAGTGTTTTCTCTACCAAGTACACTAGTTGCAAGATAGTAAGTAAAATATCTAATAGCTGGGAGCTGAATGTTTCTTATCTTGCCACACTGTGCGGTGCGGTCATCATCATTGGTCACCCCTCGGTAAAGCTCCAGCAAATCAGCGGGGTGATTTTGAATCCTCTTGGCCGTTCCAAACATGGGAATACCTAAAATAGAACAAAACCTCCCCAAAGGCATGGTGAAAGACTTATCATAAATCTTAAATGCAACGGAAGGATTGAAATGAGCGTTAGTAAATTTAAAACTTTCAACGAAAGTCTTTGTAAGCATAGCATATTGGTCACTTTCATCTGTCATGTAAGCAGTCAACCCAACCCTGTTAATAAGGAGCAAGAAATCATCGAGAATCCCTGCATAAATCAAAAAGTTAATACAAGGGAAGGTGGATGGATGTGCATCTCCATCGTCCCCTTCAAGGTTTGGTGACATGAGATCTTCATTATAAGACATCCTATATTGAGCTGTGGATCTTGAAGGCCTTGATGACCTTGGTGCATCACTTTCAAACACTTCTCCATATGTGAAGTTGTCCATCTCCCTTCTCTGAATTTTTTTAACAAACTTGTAAAAGGTGATTTTAAGACAAGCAAGTGTAGAAAACTACTATAGTGGGTTACTAGGGAGCTAACATGCATCAAAATAACAATTCTAAGCAATAGAACAAGCATGCATACTCATTTATACTGTCACCTACAAAGCTAAAATACTCAAGAAATACTTTACCAAAAGAAATTCTACTTGGACAAGTGGAGGAGTCACATACCAGAGAACAAATGCTCCAAATTTTAGCAGAAATGTTGGCCTGAGCAAGGAGATCGAAAAATCGAGGTAAAGAACAGCAAGAACTCGGGTTTGAGCTGGGTGTATCATTGTTTTCGGGAGAGAGAAAGAGCAGGGGAGGAAGAGATAAGTGAGGGGCCAGGTGGGGCCCTCTCACACCTGGGTGGTGCGGCCAGGGCTGGGCCGCGCCACCTATGTGTGAGGTGGCGTGGCAGCCCCTCCTGGTGCCACCCAGGTGTCTCTCTGCCCCATTTTTGACATAAAAATTTATAAAGAATTTTCTGGAATTTTTTGAGAAACTTTATTTTTGAGGATTTTTCAGAAATTGGCATATCGATAAAAACTCAGAAAAATGAAGATAAAAAGATTACAAGCAAATCAAAACCAAGCATGCAGCAGCTCTGAGATACTCTTAATCATGCAACTAAACTGAAAGAATAAAATTGAACAAGTAAATAAAAGTGAGGTGGAGTGGATGCGGTGAAAACGAAGTTTCGTTCATATAAAATCACTTTGTTAACAAGGTTGATCAAGTCTTGTTCCCAAACTAACTTTATATGAGGCAAAACTTTGCACTTCACTAAATGCTTATGTTACCTCAACTTTGATAGGTATAGTCCCAACCATAACAATTTGATATTCTTCCTTGGGCTTTCGCTCTGAACAAATGATTTAACCAACTTTGATGGTCTCAACATGCTTGATTGAATTTAGAGCATTCTTCCTATCAATCTTCTTGGGAAAATAAACCGTATACTCTTTGTCATTGACATTAAAAGTGACTTTTCCTTGATTGCAATTAATAACAGCACCTGCGGTGTTTAGAAAAGGTCTTCCAAGAATAATAGACATATTATCATCTTCAGGCATTTCCAATACAACAAAGTCAGTTAAAATCAAACAACTGTTAGCAACTTGAACAGGAACATTTTCACATGTACCAATAGGGATAGTAGTAGACTTATCAGCCATCTGCAAAGATATATCAGTTGATACTAATTTTTCTAGATCAAGTCTCTTATAAAGAGAAAAAGGCATGACACTAACTCCAGCTCCCAAATCACATAAAGCAGTTCTAACATAGTTATTTTTAATGGAGCAAGGAATGGTTGGTATACCTGGATCTCCAAGCTTCTCCGGTACTTTACCATCAAAAGAATAATTAGCAAGTAAAGTGGAAATTTCCTCATTAGGAATTTTCCTTTTGTTAGTGACAATATCTTTCATATACTTTGCATAAGGAGGCATTCTAATAGCATCAGTCAAAGGAATTTGCAAAAATAAAGGTCTCATCCATTCACAAAACCTATTGTAGTGTTCTTCTTCCTTGGACTTGTGTTTCTTACTAGGAAAAGGCATTGGTTTCTGTACCCAAGGTTCTCTCTCTTTACCATGCTTGTTGGCAATGAAGTCTTCTTTGGTGTACTTTGCATTCTTATCAATCTTCTCTGGTTCTTCTTCAACTTCTTCTTCAACTTCTTCTTTATCGGAAGCATCTCCTGGTTCAGTTTCAGCATCAGAAATAGAAACACTGTTAGGATCTTTACCTGCATCAGATGATTCTGCAGTTATTTTATGCTTCTTCTTCTTCTTCTTAGAAGGAATATCATCACTTGCAGTTCGTTGAGAGTCTTGCTCGACCCTCTTAGGATGTCCTTCAGGATATAATGGATCCTGAGTAGCAGCGCCACTTCTCGTGCGTATTTCACATGCTTGCTTCTCTCTTGTGGCATTAACTAGCAATTCTTTTTGCACCTTGGTAAGCTGATCAATTTGTGTTTGAACCATTTGAAAATGTTTAACAAGTATCTTCACATCATTGGCGGTTCTCTCCACAATATCCTGCAACTTGTTAATAGCTCTAGAATTTTCCAACAGATGATTATGCACCATTCTATTAAAATTTTCTTGCTTAACAATAAAATTATCAAATTCATCTAAGCATTGATCAGGAGGTTTAGTATAAGGAATATCTCTTTCATCAAAGCGTTGGAGAGAGTGTACCTCAATAGTAGATGAGTGAGGGATTGGCTTACATAATTCTTCTATAGGAGGTAAATTCTTCACATCTTCGGCCTTAATACCTTTCTCCTTAAAAGATTTCTTAGCTTCCTTCATAACTTCATCACTTAATTCAATCATCCCTCTCTTCTTCGGTGTAGGCTCTGTAGATGGCGCAGGGGTTGGTGCTGGTGTTGGCTCAACTAAAGTCCAATCATCATGATTCCGGCTTATTTTAGCCATTAATTCTTCAGCTTCAGCCGGAGTTCTTTCCCTGAAAACACAACCAGCACAACTATCCAAATATGACTTAGATTCATCCGTTAGTCCATTATAAAATATATCAAGGAGTTTATTTTTAGGCAATGGTTCTTTAGGTAAAGCTCTAATTAAAGAATAAAACCTTGTCCAGGATTCAGGCAATATCTCTCCTTTTCCCTGTTCAAAATCAAAAAAAATCTGCACAGCAGCATGTTGAGCACTAGCAGGAAAATATTTCTGAAAGAAAGCATTAACCAAAGCAATAGGACTAGTAAGAGATCCAGGAGACAAGCTATTAAACCAAGTTTTAGCAGCATCTTTCAATGAGAAAGGAAAAATCTTAGCAACAAAGTAAGTGCGGAGCTTAATATCATCAGAAAACAAATTACTCAAAGTAGAAAGCTCATTCATGTGCCCCATAGCACTCTCATCCTTAGTACCACAAAAAGGAGTTTTCTCAACAATAGATATGTAAGATAAATCCAAAGAGAAATCATAATCCTTGTCTCTAATATTTATGGGAGAAGCAGCAAACTTAGGATCAGGAGACAAATTATATCTAACAAAACGTCTTGCAAGAAGTTCTTTAACATTACCAGCATTACGAGCAGCACGTGCTTCAGCAATAAAATCATCATTAAGCTCAATATAAGCATCATCATCATAATCATCACTAGGACATTCCCTAGACTCAGGTGAACTAACAGGTGTAACAGTGGTGTTTCCCAACTTAGCTCTAGCAATAGTAGCATCTAAAAAGGAACCTAGTGAACCACTCTCATCAAGCACAGTAGAAGCATCATCTAAATTATCAGTGGCATTCTCAATCTCAGTAGAAGTAGTAGCAGTAGCGTGTGGGTGTGGTGGTGTAAGCAACTTACTCATAACAGATGGTGAATCAAGAGCAACAGAGGTGTTGAGAGTCGTACCTCTCCTTGTAGTGGATGGCAATATAGGAAGTTTTCCATCACGAGGTTTACCCATGATGAAAGGATTGCAGCGAACAATATGAATACCAAGTGAACTTACAAATAAAGCTATGCTCCCCAGCAACGGCGCCAGAAAATAGTCTTGATGACCCACAAGTATAGGGGATCGCAACAGTCTTCGAGGGAAGTATTACCCAAATTTATTTATTCGACACAAGGGGAGCCAAAGTATATATGTAAGCCTTAACAGATGAGTTGTCAATTCAGTTGCACCTGGAAACAGTCTTGCTCGCAGTGGTTTATCAGTGGTAACAGTTTTATAGTGGTGACAGTAGTGAAACAGTAACAGCAATAGTAAAATAGCAGCGGTAATAGTAACAGTAGTAAACAGTAGGAACAAATACTGTAGGCATAGGGATGGATTACAGGCGTTGCATGGATAAGATAATTCATGAAATCAATGAGACATGGGCATTGCAGATAATAATGATAAAGCATCCTAGTACAAACAATCATAGGCATGTGTTCCGTATATAGTCGTACGTGCTCACAAGGAGAAACTTGCACGACATCTTTTGTCCTACCAGCCTGTTGCAGCAGGGCCTCAAGGGAAACTACTGGTAATTAAGGTACTCCTTTTAATAAAGTACCGGAGCAAAGCATTAGCACTCGGTGAACACATGTGATCCTCACATCATAGCCATCCCCTCCGGTTATCCCAATTTCTGTCACTTTGGGGCCTCGGGTTCCGGACAACAATATGTGTATACAACTTGTAGGTAAGACCATAAACAACAAGTATCATCATAGAAATAATAACATGTTCAGATCTGAAATCATGGCACTCGGGCCCAAAGTGACAAGCATTAAGCACAACAAGTTGCAACAATGTCATAGGCACTAAATAAAGATACTAGGCACTATGCCCTAACAATCTCATATCAAATTACATGAATGATCTCATCCAATCCCTACCATCCCCTCACCTATAGCGGGGGAATTACTCACACATGGATGGGGGAGTCATGGATGGTCGATGGAGGAGCGTCGGTGATGATGGCGATGAAGATCTCCTCCGAATCCCCGTCCCGGCAGGGTGCCAGAACGGAGTTTCTGGTTCCGAATCACGGTTTCTGATGGCGGCGGCGCAACGGAAGTCTATCTGGGAAAAACGCCGTCTCCCCGATATTATGTCGTCAGAGGGTATATGTAGGCAATAGGGGAGGCCGAGAGGATGGCTGGGGCCTCCTCACGCCAGGGTGGCGCGGCCAGGGCTGGGCCGCGCCACCAGTGTGTGAGGGGCCCTCAGGCCTCCTCTCCCTCCTGTCTTCTGGCTCTGTGGGTCTTCTGGTGAAATAGGATTTTTGATGATTTTTCCCAAATTTTTACTGGAAGTTGGATTTCTGCACAAAAACGAGACACCAGAGCAATTCTGCTGAAAACAGCGTCAGTCCGTGTTAGTTGTATTCAAAACACACAAATTAGAGGAGAAACAATAGCAAAAGTGTTCGGGAAAGTAGATACATTTTGGACGTATCAGAGTACAAGGAGTCAGAAGATGCCAAGGCATTATCAGAAAAGAACAAGAAAAATGCCGATAAGAAGAAATATCACCACACGCTGGGGCCAGGGGGCTACGAGACTGCCATCCCAAAGTGAGATAAGAAAGAGCAAGAGATGATTGCTAAAGGGATCACACCTGAACCCATCCGTGATGAGTGGGAAATGAGAGCAAGAAATTGGTTCCTTGCGCATGGTGGTTCATACGACGAACTAACAGGGGACCTTATCTGCAGTGACGGTCTTAGGATACCCAGGGAAAATTGGAAAAAATAGTGAAAGAAATTAAAGAGGGAAAGAGAAAGTTCACTCCAGATAGAGAGAAAGACTTGCTCACACTGGTCATCGGGAATGACAAACACGGAGGACGAACGCAAGGCTTTGGTCCTTCTTACCTGTGGTGACTTGGGTTTGCCAAAGACCAAGAGACCTACAGACGCCGAGCGAGAGCAAAGAAGCGACATCAGGATGAGGAAAATGATAGGTTCAACCAGTTGCTTGCCAGAGTTAACGAGCAACAGCAGCAGATTGACGAACTTAGAGGAGTAGTGCGCCAGCAAGATCCTGCACTCGATATTACCGCCGACCCATCTAAGCGGAAAAGCAGCGTGGCTAAATCAGAGGCCCTGACTGACGATGCACGACGAATGGTAGAGGGCGGTCCCGGCTACCCCGTGGATGGAATCAAGGAGTCAATATCATGTGAACTCCATTAGAGAATGAAGAACATATCCATGAAGGTGGCCGTCGGACAGGCTTTACCTTGTCCACCTGACGCACGCTGGCATGGCCGTGAGATTCCAGCTGGCTATGCTAAAGTTGGGGTGGATGAAATCGTGACGGGGTTTTATGATATGGAGCTTGACATCGCTAAACCCGAAGATGAGAGGACACTCGGAGAAGTACTGGGTGGAGTCATTCTATGGAACAAGAACTACATCAAGCTTCCAGGCTCGGCCCCAAGGACAACACCGCCTCCGAGTCGTCGCAGGTCACCTACACCTCCATCACCTCCAAGAAGCCCTCCACATGACTACAGCCACCACAAAATGAGTCCATCTCGATCACCGCCGCGGACTTGGGTCGGTCGTCTCCGCCGCCGGTCGCTAAGGAAACTAAGCAGAAGCGGCCAGCAAGAACGCTCCGTCGATGAGTTCTAAGCGACGGAGCCTCCCAAAGCGAAAACTGTCGCCCCTCCCAAAGGTACCTCATCTGAATCTTCCCATCAGACCTTATGATCATACCCCCGAGGAAAACGCCAGGATCGCAAAGGAACATTATGATGCGCAGATGAAAAAGAAGGAACCCGAGCCCCGCCCAGAATACACCCAGAAGCAAAAAGACTATGCAAAATACTTACTGACCCTACCATCGCAGTATGACTTGCACCATAAGCCTGATGACTATCTACGCACATTGCAGAAGGAAGGGAAAAAGAGCATATCACGTACAAGTGCAAGTGGGAGCAAATCAAGTACAAGTACAAGCAAGAAAAGATCAGACGTTCCTCAGCTTGGAAAACAGGCCAAACAATCGATCCCACCCCTCAGGGTGTTATCCGAGAATATTCCCTCTCGGGTGCAGGGGCAAAGTTTGGAAATAGCACAGAAGTGGGCGGATGAATGGGGTATGAGTCTTGAAGACGTTCTGGCTTTCCAAGATGAGAGGTTTCCCAAGGCTGTTGTAGCCCTTAAGCCTAAATTTATCATGGGGAGGCCTTTGGTCAGCAAAGAAAGGTTGGAAGATCTCCCAACAAATATGCGTTACTTGCATGCATGGTACATGAATGAAGCAAAGAATGGGAGAATAATGATCGTGGCGCGTGTCCCACGGGAGTACTACGGCCGACCCGAAGAGATCCATGTCGACTTTGACGAACTCTTCCAGATGTACAATTGCGACGCCCTCGACAAATCTCTCATGAGTTGCTATTGTCTGTAAGTTTTTCAATTCGTTGTCTACATATAGCTTGTTCAGTTATTTCAATTCATTGCATGTAATTATCCTCACTATATCATTTTGTACTCTATTATGTAGAATGAAGATCCTAGTCTGTAAAAGTAGGAACATCATAAATATTGGGTTTATTGACCCAGATAAAATACATATAAAGACGCTAACTGATAAACCCAAGGAGACAGACGAAAACCTTCTAAGGTTTCTGACGGATCAAGATTTCTGTGACCACATACTGTTTCCATACAACTTCAAGTGAGGGTCTTACTCTGTTGTGTCCATTCACTTATAAGTGTAATTGATAAGTTACTGACATATTATACATGTGCAGCCACCACTATATTCTGTTGGACATTCAAATTGATAAGGGAAGAGTTGATGTCTTTGATCCATTATCGAGAAACATGGAACAGTTCCAAAGCCTGCAGGACATGCTCCAAAGGTAATGCGCTATATCGGTCTATTTCGATGATTTTCTGAGATATCAAGTAATGAAAAACTTAGCAAATCATTTTCCTTGTCGGGCAGGGTTTGGAAGCGGTTCAAGTGCGTGACTGACGGTGTCTCTCATAAGAAGCTGACCTTTAGGGCGGTTCAGGTAAGTAGTACGAGATACTTCTATTTTCAATACATTTATGATGCTAGATTATTATTATTATTATATTCTATTCTCGTAAAGTGCGACCAGCAGCCATAGGGGACGCATCTATGTGGATACTACGTTTGTGAGTTTATTCGCACGTTTACCTCTGAGCACAAGGATTACAGATACGAAGTAAGCAATACACATTCACACCTCTATTTTTACCCGTCATTCTTTGTTATCATGATTGACATTCATATTGATCTCCTTTTCTTATATAGTTCGAGGCCATGCGGGAGAAGTACCTACCAGAGCAACGCGCGATTCTGTTGCAGAGGAGCTAGCAGCCTTTTTGAGGACAGAAGCTGTAGATGATAAAGGAAGATTTAGTGTAGTTAGGGGCCATTACTAATGTTAGTCCATGTAATCGAATATACGGGCTCTAGTCCCGGTAATTGTGATCTCCATATAATTATATATATATATATATATATATACTCGATCGTAAGATAAGTTATCTTATATATATATGCACTAACATGTATGCGTAGAATTATATGAAAAGTGTTTTTAAAATGAAGAAAGAAATAAAATAAAATACAACAAAAATAATTCCCCCGAACACCTAAACCTAAAACCCTAAAACAAAACAAAATCTGTAGATGCTCTTTAGTCCCGGTCCGTATTACAAATCGGGACTAAAGGGCCTGTCCCTAAGGGCGCTCCGAGACGCCCACGTGGAGACCCTCTAGTCCCGGCTTGTAACAGGGCCGGAACTAAAGCTTTAGCCTTTAGTCCCGCCTCTGTAGTCCCGGTTGGCAAACCGGGAATAAAGCCCCTTACGGGCTGGGACTAGAGGCCCTGTCCCCACTAGTGTATATAGTTCAATTTTTTTTTAAAGTGTTTTTGGCTCCCGGGCTCCAGTGCTCCCTCCATTTTAAAAAAATTAGAAGCCATAGTTTTAAGTTTCAAATAATTATGAAAATAAATTAGGACATAGTGCATACTGTAAACTAAATTAGAATATTAATTAGTTCGGCGTATGACAATATTAGAATATCAGTTATTTTAAAACAGAGCGATTAGTATCTACTTTCTTCCTACACGCATCGTGGCGTCACAGTGTGACTGGCCGGCCAGTAAGCAAATGTGACGTGTTCATGCTACTTGATAACCGAATGTAGAGTTTGCCTCTCAAACAATGGTACAGGTGGTAGCAGAACCACAGAGTTGCAGAAAGTTCTAAAGATATTGAGTTGGATTGGCAAAAGTAACAGAGATTCAATTCAAGAGAATAAAATGAAGAGAAATTCATTGCTGAATTATACAACCAATGTAATTGGCGTTTTGATCTCCGCTTGACATATTGATGCATAGGCATCGTCTTTGTCCTGGGCTTTTTAGATAACTAGCAAGGTGGCCCTCGCAAATGCGAGGGCAACAAAGGAAAATATTTAGAAAATCTATAAATGATTCAAGATACTTATGTTATGCCATTAGTATTACTACAGTCCAAGCTAGTCACTACAAATTTACTGGAAAAGTAAAAAAAAAACATGTGCACGGAAAAACCTCATTTAATCATCTTTGGTTTATGGGTGAATGAATACTAAAAGATTTCAAAATGGTGCAAAAGATACTATGTACTCCCTCCGTTTCTAAATATAAGATATTTTAGCTTTGTGAAGCGAATGTATTAAGACATCTTTTAGTGTATAGATTCACTCGAATATATACACTAAAAAATGTTTAGATACATTTACTTCACAAACCTAAAATATCTTATATTTAAAAACGGAGGGAGTACTTCTTTAGGTGGCAATATTAGGACAAATCGCAGAACAAAATTACATGGCAAGGATAGCATTTTTTTTATGCTATATTAGTGCACAAAGAATGTCTGACTATAGTTCGAACGTATATATGTTTCATTAATATGGAGTTAGGAAACAAAGTTGATGACTGCATAATGATTAGGATAACGTCTAATACAACCCCAACACTTTTCTAAAAAAATACACTTCAAGACATTGGTGTAGTTATAGCAACGAAATATTCAAATTGGTTCCAAAGAGCATATCATTTGGAAGAACAAATGATGTTACATATATGACATATCCTGGAAACTTTAGACATACAAATATCCCTTTTTGGTATATCTTTAAATTTCATGGACAAATGATAAGTTTTGGCGCTAAAGATGCTATTTTGGAGCGTGGATTTTTGTTTTTTATTTCTATGACATGATCATGATGTACATCTTTTACTTATGAGAATTTATTGTCATATGTGATGTATATTGACCAAAAAATATGGTTATTTAGCATATCTTTCACCATTTTATTTATTGTTCATCCTGTGAGGAAATGTTATCGGGAGCACAAAAAGACGTTTGCGTAGATTAAAATTAATTGAAAAACTTTTTTGGTGCATATACTTTGCATGTAGTGTCCAGGATGTTCTTACCTGTCACATTTTTCTATTTGAACGTAAAGTCTTCACACGGTATCTACTATATACTAAAAGCACAATACGGGGTTATCGTTTCGAGGCACTACGTTAATCCACATCATCAAAATTATTTATAATAGTTAGATCTAAAATCTATGGTTAGGATTTAATTAAATAATGTAACATAATTGTGTTACCATATAAACATGTCCCGTGTCACGTCTTTGCGCTTCCGCATACACGTTTAAGAAAAAAAAATCTTTTGCACAACACGTCCTATCCATCTCGGTAATTGGTTGGGGAAAAAAACTCCAAAGACCCTACCTTACACGTACGTGCATGATGTAATGAGCTGTGAATAAAAAAGATATTAGCCCATCAAGAGAAAAGTTATGTGTACATGTTTTGTAGGATGTATCTATCCCTCCTTTGTGTATTTTTATATTTCCCTTTACATCCCTGGCTAGAAATAAATAAGATCTTAGACAACCTATGCACACCCCTTTATCGATTGAAAATTTGAAACAGATCACAACCATTTGATTTCGGGACTTCTAGACTACGTATGACAAATGTAGAACTTTGAACGCAATGTGCCTTTTACATCCCGGCGAGGTACGACGTGGTGTACGTATCCGTGTGCTGACGTGACACAACAGACACCAACGAATGTGTGCTCTACAGCGCCGTGACGACGAGCACAACCCTTTATTTTTGACAATTGATCTAGATAGGTGAGGCCGATAGAATGGATTGATAGCATGCAAAAATATGGCGTACAAGATCTATAATTAAATGATGCGATTATAGATGGTGTCTACAGCAAACACAACACTTAGCAATCCTAATTGTTAAATTTCACTAGATTGAAATCCCAAATTCTTCTTCGATCGCCCTCGCTCTAAACCAAATATTATAGCTTTATGTAATGCGATCGTGGTCACATATTACAATATATGACACATTTGACGTCTAACAAACTGTATAACTCACGGACCATGCATCCAAGTCAAGGGATACATCGAGATCTAAGTTTTTTTGTAATATCCGTTCAGTCTCAATTTCAGTATGCACACATATGGTGTACAACACCCCGGCCCCACATCATCAAACAATACCTCATCATGTCACGGTGGTAAACGACAAAGAGGGACTGAGAGAGAAAAATTAAGCAATTTGCGATTAGTATGCACCAACTATGAATGAATTATATTAGATAGTATAATTTAATAAAGTAGAGTAAGAAGATCCTGCATATGGGCGTACAACAAGAACTAGAAATTGACATATAGATCATAATACTTAGGTGATCGCAATTTATTTGGGAGTTTGAATATCCATCGACATCAAAGCACACTAGATCAGATAGAGAAGATTCATGCATTCAAACTTTTTCATTTCTACATGAAATTTATATTTAGACTGGCCATGTAAAGTAGTACTACTCCATCCGTCCTAAAATAACTAACTTAACTTTTTCTAGATGAAGATGTATCTACACATTGAAATGCGTCTAGAAACATCTGTATCTAGATAAAACCAAGTCACTCATTTTCGAACAGAGGGACTATATTATTTTTCTTGGAAATGTTCTTAGTAAAAATTATAATTTTATGAGGCTATTTCAGAAATCTATTTTGAGATGTATAAATCTACATAATAAATATCTCACGCAAATGTGTGGATAATAACCATTCGATTCTACAATGCCATATATAAGTGAGAAAAACAATTTGGCCATGTATCCACTGTCAATGATGGGTACAAACGGAGAAGCTACATATAACCAACAAATATCTTGTAGAATAAGGGAACATGTATGTAGTTATATGCTTTAGAGAAATTGATAAACTCTTGACCATCAACCTAACCTATAAATCTTGCAACATCATTAATCAGAGTATGTATAATAAATGTTGATACTACATTATTTAATATTTAAAAATCAACAACAATGAAATAGGATGAGTGATAATTACCAGCTGGCCAGAGGTTGGTACTGCAATTACGAAAGGTTATTCCTTGAAATGATTATAATGTTGAAACTATGTATCATCCACTTTTTGTAAAACTTCAATTTGTTACATGGAAAAAATGTGCCATCGAGATGGTGTAGTCATGGTTACATGACAAAACAATACGTGTATGTGAGAGAGTACTCTCTCCTTCTCGGTTTATAAGGCCTGCACGTGCAATTAGGTAGTTAATTTGACTAACTTAGTATGGTAAATGTTATAAAAATATATCAATAAAAACTTTAGATGTTCTATTTTCTAATGATATGATTTTTGCATTAAATAATTTATTTTATATAAGTTAAATTGGCTACCTAAATACACGTGCAAGCCTTATAAACTGAGAATGCGGGAGTAGAATAAAGTGCGGGGAATAGCAAAACTATAGTAAAAAATATAAATTAAAATAGCACAAGGTATATCAACATCTAGAATATATGTGACATGGTATTTTTTGCAAATTTGAGAATGAAGTGGGGCAAAGAGGGTGACCAGAGTAAAATTATATTAATTAAAATAGAACTATCTATTCTGTGTGAACGACCATCTATAATATATGTTACATGGTATTTTTGGAAATGTGAGAATATCTGTGTGCCCATAAATTAAAATGTTCAAAAATATTTTTTGACCACTTTACCATAGGGGAAACCCCTATGGTGTAATTTTATATTAAATCAAGATAACATCTGTACAAAGGAGTATATTTAAAAAAAGGAAAAAAAGAGCTTACATCAAGGAGGGAAGAAATGAAAAAGACAAAGCATAGCTAAGAGAGCTAAACAAAAATTTGTAGCAACCATCAATGAGCGGCTGAACCGAAGCTGCCTTAACCTTGTACCTATGCAATAGTAAGTCACTCTGAAAATGAACTTTCCAACGACCAAATGATATATTCTGCTCATGAAAAATATTTTATCATATATGTGTTATGTTACCTACCATAATATTTACGAGAATTATAGAATTCAGTGATTAAAGATATGAAATACAATAAAGATGTTGCTCTCGCATTGCGAGGGTCACCTTGCTAGTTAAGGAAAAAAATTGTATGAGCTGATTTGCCTACAGGTTCCGTCTATACTCTGCTATGTGATATATTTTTTTATTTAGCAGGGAGTGTGAACGTGATATGTTTGGTACCAAAATAAAAGATGTAGGGCCACGTTATACCTTGCTAGCGACTGGACTCTGCCCGGTTGTTTCACGTTTCATTATCTGGTACTACCGTGTATCGTGTCAAACTGGACCATGTATGTTGTTACGTAATTACTAACTTTTTGATAAATCTTAGCACTATATTTTAGATCTAACTGTTAAAGTAAATTTAGATGATGTGGGTTAACACAGTGCCTCTATTTTATAACCTCGTATTGTGCTTTTAGTATATAGTAGATTGGTTCATGTATTGACCTTATGCGACCCTTAATGTATTTTTTTGTAAGATACACTAATAAGTTAATAAATTAATAAAAGCCCCATGCATCTATCAACGCAGAGGCTGGAGTGTAGTCCTCCTTTTAAAAAAAAAACCACCGGCTTAGCCGTTGCTTTCATAATTCTTGATTCATCGTAATAACCGAGAGGTCAGGCTGGTCTGTTGGCCGTCTCCCTGTGATATGCGTATATGAAGTGGTGAGCTTTCCTACAGAGTTCTGGCTAGTGGCCTAGAAAACTTTCTTTCACTTTTTTTTCCTTATTTGGAAAGTAGGAAAGATCTCCGTCCTTTGCTTCTAACTACTCCCCCTATTCCAATGAATAAGGCGTTCTTGTCTTCCATATTTTTTCTTTGACCAAGAATTAATTCATATAGATGAAGATATGTAGTTTAAAATTATAATCATTAGAAAGTGTTTTTAAACACAAATCCAACTATACTAATTATGTATAATATAATCAACATTTCGTTTTACGCATGCGACTTATTCATTAAAACAGAGATAGTAAAGCCAAACTACAAAGTTGAACACATCATCTTTGGGCTCGAGGAGAATGAAGGTGTCGGCCCAGTGTGTTTAGGGTTCAAAACTCGTGGTGGTAACTGAACACGATGGTTCTGCTTGTTGGGATACTTAATTCAACATCGTACAACACATGCCGACGACAACCATACACCACGAGTTTCCACATTCCCAACGGAACCACTATAAGGAATGAGTTTAGGCGAGGCTCAAGATTCACAGGGAAAAACACATTGTGAAAATCATATCTGCAGCGTTTGGTGGATAGCTATCTTCCACACAATCTATCCTGCGACACTTATGAGTTGCATCACGTACATCAAAAGATGATGCTAATTTGGTGTCATGGACAGAGAATTCATGACATTCACATGTCATTTAGGTACACTTTTTGTGACGCAGAAAATAAAGAAGACCAAGGCGTGGACAAATGGAGCTTGGGCTCCATGGAGTTCAATTTTTTTTTGAAATAAATGCGTAACGTGGATAATTTTATACTTTAACAATGCATAAAATCTCAACTCAAAATACCTTATATTTGGTGCTATACAAAAGAAAGGCAAAATCTTGTCATCTAAAGTAGTGAATCATGCAAAATCTATCTGATTTTGTTATTTTGCGTAGCTAGAATATAAGGTATTTTGATTAAGATTTTTCAAGTTGGTATTGTAAAATATTGTCTTCATCTAGCTTTTTTTTAATCTTCAAAAGGTTGTTTTCAAAAATAAGGGGATTCATGGAGCTTAGGTTGCATTTGGGGTTACCGAATAAAAAATTTGTTCATCAAGCTGGCGTTGGATATTAAAGCACTACTCCGAGACTATCTTAGCATGAGGCACCAATATTAATTAAACAAAGAATTTCCTCTAGAAGAATAGCCTTGATCAGGATAAGAGAATCGCCACATATTAATTTAAGGTGATAGCAGTGAGTTGGATCAAGTACAAATAGAATCACCGACTAATTGCATGATATTCTTACCAATTTTAGGATCGACCAAAAGAAACAGAGTAAACTAGAAGATGCATTACTCGCATTATCCGCACTATGTTTAACTGCAAACTGCACATATTTATCGTGAAGTGTTTGAACTTATGGAATGTACGTGACCATATGCATGGCCGAAGTAAAGCCCGATGAAATCCATGTGCAATGGTTAGCTTACCTACTTCTCTATCACCTAGAGACTTTTGACATGGGCGGGCGTAGGGGCTGCCAAAGGCATGGTAGGCGAGTTGTGCATCGCGTATAATAGTCAAGACCATAACATTCTTTTGGTCATAACTTTGTGAAAATGACAAATTTTTATTTATATTAAACTCTTCTACTTTGATTTCTTTGTAAGGTCAGATACTCAGATTTTCTACCTAGGGTGTCAGCTACACATAGGCTATTGTTCGTCATATTTGTTTCTTAATGATTTTTTAGGCATTTCCTCGTAAGAGCCTATCTAGTTTAGTTGAATATGTTTGAATATAAGAAATAAACAAATAGAATATCTAGCTAGAACAAAGTATTTTCGTGGGCACCTTGGTTAAAAGACCACATATTAATTATAGATATATATTGTACTGTATTTACATGCATGTGTCTGTAACAATTTTAGTGTTCAAGAATATGTTGGTAGAGAGCTCTGATGTCCCTATCCAACAAATATATTTTTGAGCATATTTCCACTAAGTATCTTTTACGCGAGGTTTCAGTTTCACTGAGAGATGTCTTGAAACCTCCCAAACATATCTGCCTTTTATCATTACACTGAGAGATGTCTTGCTTGTTATTTTCCCGAAGACTCTTGATTAGTTAGATAATTATTGCTTTATGAACATTTTTCTTGTCAACAACCATTTTGTTTGTTGGAGCCAAAATAAAAGAAGCGTGCAAATGTCAACTTTATGGTTAAGCTAAATTGGACAATAGCACCAGGAAGAGTGTATACTCGCTGGCTGTATTGACGAGGAGGTTATGATATATTCTTCTTTTTTTGCGAGAAAGATCCGAATCTATTTCATGAGTTCACAAGTAGTACAAGGCAACCCAGACATAATAAAAATTACATTGAGGTCCTCGGACCACCTAACGATCATTACTGCCGCTGGAGCGAGCCGCCGACGCGCCGTTGCCGCTGCTCCTATACCGGAGTCATTGATGATAGTCAGAAAGTCTTTGTGCACGTGCCCCTAAGGACCAGTGCCCCAGAGCCAAAACCATCGCTTTTGAACCCTTGAATAGATCTGAATCTTCTAACACCAAACTTGTAACGTACGTAGACTGGACGAGATCCACCACTCCATGAAAGCGGCGACCAGACGAATCCCCGCCCTCCTCAACGCCACCGACGAGAACGCCGCCGACGAGGTGGACGAGGAGGCGGGAATACCTTATTCTTGTCCCGCACAACACCGCCATAGCCACCATAACGACGATGCCGGTTGACAAACTCTAACTTAGCGATCCTTTAACAACACCAAGCGCAGGTCCGAGGTCCCCACCCCCTCCCGCCATCAAAGTGGCAAGCTGAGGAGGCGGGGACCGATTGATTCCCGATCGTAGACAGCGAAGATGAGGCAGATGGCGGCGGCGGCTGAGGTAATGATATATTCATATGGACCTAATCCAGAGTCAATACTCTGGTTTACTCGCTAATTTTGAACACCGGCTTGGAAAGAAAAGAAGTATCATTCAAACGACAGCGGAGGATTATATAATGCGTCCCATGCTAGCTTGGCTCTTTATCTAAAAAAAATGCTAGCTTGACTGAATGGTGTGGCGGAAGAATGATGTACGCGCGCCCTTCGATTATTATTATTTATTTGAATATATATATATATATATATCTATTTTTAAAATATATCTAGGTATATCCAAATTAACGATAAATAATAGTGGTCGAAAAGAGTACAGTTTATTTGACATATCGCGGGATCTCTCTGCGAGGGGCGATCCATCGGGATCACTTGGTACTAGATTAATTAAGCAGACATGAGTGTGTGTGAAAACTAAGATGGTAGTGGGCACCTTGGTGACATTTCTTTTATGTTGTTTTGTGGCGTAATATTTCGTCGATGCACCAATTTTTTTATAGCAGTAATAAATTACACGCAGAGCTCAAGTATGTGATGTTCCCACTTCCCATTCTCCCACGAGCTAAACGTTTGAAACGCGGTCATGTCTCACGAAGCACAGCGACGCGCTCCCCAGAAAACCGGTGTACACTACGGACAGTTTAAAGTTTAAACCACAAAGCAGCAAAGCAAAGCAGGAGAGCCCACTGCCGACGCATGGTCATCGCACGCGACGCAACGTCTCCGACGCACCGCCGCCGACGGCGCCGCTCCGCCGCGCCAGGAGACGGCGCGCACGCATGGGTTGCCCGATCGAGCTTGTGTCGCCGCCGCGATCGGGACCAGGACGATTGGGACGCGACACGAACGCACCCTACGACTGTGCCGTCGCGGTCAGCTGTACTCTTCGACTGTGCCGATTGCGTTGCGAAACCAATGATAGGCGATGGCGTGACACCTAGCTCTAGCCGGTTGCAATCATCCTGTGGAACTGGGCTTAGGTTCATACATGCATGCTACACTGATAATATCATCATACATTCCTCATGCGAGACAGTAGCTGCCAGGTTCTTTCAACATGCTTGCGTTCTTTCTTATTTTATTTTGCGAGGCAGATGCGTGGTGTCCGTGCTAAGTAATCACCGGATGTTGAGGTTGCTAGTGTTATCATGACTTGTGTTGCTACGTGCTCCTAAAACATATCGTTGCTATAATATATCATGGTATTGTTTCAAAAAAAAAAACATAGCAGCATAACCACATAACTGAAGAAATGTTCGGAATATATTAACTGAGTATGTAAAGGTAACAAATTAAGTTTAAATAGGAACACTCACACAAAAAAAGGACACGTTCAGCACTGACTAGTAGGAGAAGGTAAATATTCGCGTAAAAATGTGCTGGTGTGAGGATTAATTCTGAACCGACGGCCATGTAGGGTTTAGCCACCTGGATTGATCATTCTAAGAGACTAGGCATTCTGAACTGCTAACCATACGCTAAACTACAGTACGATATGCACCGTTAAAATTCCCTAGATGGATCTATGAGAGTACACGTAGGCATGTTGACACTTCTGAGACTGGAACGCATGGGATCGAGCGTATGGTGAAGCCGGGAGGAAGCACACAGTGGGGAGCAACGGACCGCCCATTACAAGCGTTGTCTTCATCTGAGGACTTCTTTTGCCGATGTCTCCTATTCTCAAGCTCATCACTTTGTGTTGTTCTTGCATTCGTTTTTCTAACATTTCCTGCTGCATATGAATGTCGAAATGATTCTTGAGAATTGGAGAGGAAACACTCAATATATAGGCGGTGGTGTATAAATTGGAAAACGCGCGTGTAGCTGCTACATTTATTTGCGGGCAATATTGTGAGTACTACTTTTAATGGAAGATCTTCATGAATTATGGAAGCCATCAATGCAAGAACTTGAAGACCCAAGGTCATTTGATTATCTTAGAGCATCTCTACCTGATTCTTATAATCGGTTAAAGGAGTAAAAAAATCTGTTTTACTCCTCTAAACGGATTAGAGGAATAATACTTTTAATCCTTAGCCGCTCGGTCCCCTATTTTTACCAGTCGAGTATAATTTCTCCAACCTCCACCGCCCACCAAACTCCTCCCAAATCCGCGCCGGTGCCCCGCAGCCGAACCCTAGCCTCGCTCTGACGCCCTCCATGGCCGGATTCTCCCGGCACCTGTCCCCTCCGCTGATTTGGACCGCAATCCAAGGTTGTATCTCCCGCGGCAGCGCTTCCTACTCGTGATCCGGCGGTGATGCCTCATCCGCGCGATACCCTTACCCGTCGCCGCTACCGATGCGACAGTGCCATGGCATGCACTAGCACACGTGGGGACGTGGGCGGTGGAAATCCGCGACCACAATACCCACAAAAGGATATTGATTGGCACATTCCATTCGGCGGTGCAGGAAACGAAGGCTTATGATATCCAGTCGGTGTGCCTCCACGGCTCCGATGCGCGGCTGAACTTCCTATTTGATAGCCTCGATTGGCTGGAGGATGCTTCGGTCAACCGCCATGTGGTCGGCACGCGCTAGATGCAGTAATACGGGGAGGCCTGCGAGTGCCTAGTAGAGGAGCGCGCCGACGAGGAGTACATGGCAGAGCTCCGGCAGCGTTAACAGGAGCACCTCGAGGAAGAGCGCAAAGCCTTCAAACGCTACAACATGGGGAAGACCGGCAAAACCGCCACCAGCATCAAAGTCATCGAGCTAAGCTCCTTCGACACTAACTCATCGGTGGAGGTCTGGAGGCAGCGGTGAACTTCTACTTCCCAAGAGACGAGTAGTAGTTTAAATCATGTTGAATGTTCTAGTTTGAGTCAAGTTAATTTGTAATTTTTTGGTATGAGTCTATGTTTAAGGAGTTAAATTTAGGAGTTCCGTTAGAAATAACTTTATTTAGCGGAGCAAACATACTCCTCTAAAGGATACATAGCCGTTTACTCCTATAGTTTTGAGCGATGTGCTAGAGATGCTTTTAGTTAATTAGGAGCATACGACATATGTCCCATAGAAGTTGTATAATTTTATCTGAGTCAAACGATGTAAAGTGACCAATCTTATAGAAAAAATATATTTAAAACTATGTTATTATATAGATATAACATGAAAATGTATGTCATGATGTATCTACTGACATTGATTTGGCATGGTAGATGTTGAAAGTTTTTTCTAAAAGTTTGGTCAAAGGTTACATCGTTTAACTTTTAAAAATAATTTAAACGCCTTATTTTGCACCATGGAGTTAGTATGTGACAATGTAAACTTGTAGTAAGATGGTAAATCTTGGAGCATGAATGTAGCCCACTGACGAAAATGAGTAAGTATTCCTCCTATTCTTTGCTCCAAAAGAATTTTGACCAACAAATGCTCAGGTTTATATCCTAATTATGACTGAAAGAGAGAGAAAAATAGATGAACATATAGTTTAAAAAATATACTACACTAAAACTACAAAAATATTACAACATTGAAAAACAGAGTAAAATAGAAGTAATTAAGCTAGCTTGCAAAGTAGCATCTAATGTTGACTCTGGACAATGGTTACTGTGCTTCTGTAGAACAACTGCCAAGTTAATACAACAGGCTGTTCAAAAATAAATTTTGTATGTTTGCGAAATCACATCTTTTTTATAGTATTTTTTCTAGGGGTGCACTAAAATGTTCAAAAAGAAATTTTGTATGTTTGAGAAAGCACCAGTGCAAGCTCCAAGTGCTAAACACTTAGATTGGATAGCACTCGGTGGCCTCCAATCACATCTCCAAATAGAGGCGTATAAATTAGAATAAAACCAATTATTTCAAAAGTTTGACCAACCTAAAATAATTTATCCCAGTTGTGTAACTTCACAACTATATCACCTTTGACCAATTAAATCATACCGAGCAAAATCTTGCTCATTAGGTCGTGTCACGTGTAAAGACACATATACTCTTAATGCATTACTGGGCTACTTTTAATTTAGTTCATAATCCGCAGAATGATCTTGGTTTTCGTAGGATTACGTTCCATTTTTAGGAAAAGATAGGCAAAGTCCCCTGGTTCCATTAAAATGCAACCAAACCTCACAATTACATGTTTAGTATCCTCATTGAATCGGCTAAACATACTCAGTGGCGGATCCACATGTAGGCTAGAGGGTTGCACAGGACACCGGACGAAAAAAAAAATTATAAAATTGCAATTTTTCACCATATATACATCCCAAAAATAATAAATTTTCTCAGCTGTGGCATCCGTATGCACCCTGATACTACATGCTCTAGCTCCGCCACTTAAAGTACTGATACCCTTGAAGTATCCTGCAACTCTCTAGGCTGCATAAGTTTGACTGCTGGACCGAGCCATTACCAAACATCATCGTGGCGCAGCAACAGGAAGTGCATGACATAGTACTAGCTTCTCACGAGAACTTGTTTCGCCGATGTCTCCTATTCTCATCCTAACCTCTATGCGTTTTCTTGCACAGTTGGTGTAGGGGTTGCTGATCAAAATGATTCTTAAAGATTATTTGGGATAACACACTCGATATATATAGGCGGTGGTATATAAATTTGTGAGCCGGGCGTATGGCCGCTGGAGCATTTATGTCAGGACGATTTTGTGGCATTTATCTTTAGCTAGCTATACCAAGGCAGGCAGAAATGATCAAACTTGCAGGGAACAATCGAGACGCATACGTGTACGTGTACTAGACGGGCCGGCCAGCAATTTCCAACGGCATCTTCCGCAAGAAATGAAGGCGAAAGCCATTGTGAGTCTCTCATTGAATGAAAAGCTCAAGTACGATGAGAGCGTCAATTTAGTGCTCGGGCACCATGGAGCACGAATTTTTAAAAAAAAACAAATTCAAAGATTTAAAAAATCTGAAAAAAATACTGGGATGTAGAGAATAATTTTTACTACTCGCGTGGTAAAAATCATGTGAGAATATCTTGTATTCTAGCCTCAGCAAAAAAGAGAAAATTGTAGATCTAGCCATGAATAGTGCAATTTTGAATGGGCCCCCATATTCCTAAAAATATCCGTATTTGTCTTTTTTGCTATGCCCAAAATATAAGGTATTTTTCTTTAAAAATTTGCAGATTTGTAGTGCTCGTTGTTTCACGTAGATATTTTTTTCAAAAATATTTGATGGATTTTTTAAAAATTCAAAACGGGCTCCACGGTGCCTGCGCACGAAATCGATTTTCTCTTGTTCCCACTTCCTATCCTCCCGTGAGTCCTCCCATGAGTTGAACATTTGAAACGCGGTCATGACTCACGAAGCACCAGGCCGTACACTGCTGTCAAAACCCAAAAGCAGCAAAGCAGAGTAGAAGCCCACTGCCGACGCATGGTCATGGTCATCGGAATCAATGTCTCGCTATGCAGGATACCGCCGCCACCGTGTTCCCTGCCGACGGTGCCGCTCCCTCGTGGTAGGAGTCGGCTTGCACACATGGGTTGCCCGACCGAGCTTCTGCCTCTGCGAACTAAGTGAAAATGGGATATTTTGTTTATGGTCACCGAGTTCCTTGTCACAGACTTACATATACCTTTGTTGCTTGTAATACAAAATAGTTGAAAAGTTGGATAGCCAATATCTTTGCGTTCAGCTGTGCTCCTACAATTGTGCCGATTACGTCGTAAAACAAATAATAGCCGATTTCGTGGCACCTAGCCAGTGACAATCATCCTGTGGGGTGGGGGCAGAGAGGGGTGGGTTCTGGTTCATGGATGCTACCGCTAATATCTTCTTTCCTGCTCCGAACATCGTGGCGTAGGTGACCAGCAGTGACATCGGCCGGCCAACTTCTTTTAGCATGCGTGCGTCCTTTTTTTTCTCCTTTTGGCGAGGGCAAATATGCGTGGTTGTTGTACGTAATTTAGTGTTATCATGACTTGGGTTGCTACGTGCTCTCAAATTATTGTAGCATAACCACATAGCTGAAGAAATGTTCGAAAGAAGATGTTGAGATTAATTCTAAACCAACAGCCATGTAGGGTTTAGACACCTAGACTGATCATTCTACGAGACTAAACATTATAAACTGCTAACCATGCATACGTTTAACTGCAGCACGATATGTACGGTTAAGAAACTCTCTAGATTGATCATTCTAAGAACTAAACATGCAAAGTATCTTCAAGTTCTCACAACTCTCAAGAATGCATAAGATTGAGTGTGTGTTGAACCCAGAAGGAACATCAAAGTTGGGAGCAACGGACCATGCATTACACACGTTATCTTAATGTGAGGACTTATTTTGCCGATGTCTTCTATTCTCAAGCTCATCACTTTGTGTTGTTCTCGCATTCGATTTTCTAACATTTTCTACTGGAGATGAATATAGGTGTTGATAGAAATGATTCTTGAAAATTGGAGAGAAAACACTAAATATATATGCGGTTGGTATATAAACTGGGAAACACGCTTGTAGGTGCTACATTTATCTGAGGGCAATATTGTGGATACTTTGGACGGAAGATCTTCATGAATTATGGCAGCCATTAATGCTAGAACTCGACCCAAACTTATTGGATTACCTTAATTAGGTGCATATGATGCAATGTAAAACTTGTAGTAAGTTGGTGACTTTTGAACGAAAATGAGTAAGTATTCTTCCTATTCTCTCTCCAAACAAATCTTGACTAGCAAGACAATGCTGGGGGTTTATATATCCTAATTAAAATTGTAAGCAGAGATGAAATAGATGTTTGTATTGTATAATTTTTTTCAAAATGGGGATGTCCCAGCATCTGCATCAAAGAGATGCATACGGCCTTGCTTTATTTCATTTATTCACAAAGACTGGCAAGAAGCCTTACAACAATCTTACAACCTGAAGCCTCCGGCTAAGGTGTCAAAACACCACACAACTAGTACAGCGCATAGAGGATTTTTTTGAAACAGTCACCGGGGGGGAGAGAGTCCCCACCTGAATTTCATTGCTTTTTAATTAATCAGTATACAAGAGGAGAGGTGATCACGCCAGAGTATCAGTCTAGCATTGTGATCAGGGTTTTTGATCCTATGCGACCAAAGTGTTATGTCCTCAGTGATCCGTGTGATGACCATGGAGCGGGTGAGCGATTGTTGCTTAAAGATTACAGAGTTTCTGGCATCCCAAATTCGCCACATAATCGCAATCATGGCGAAGGTGCATGATTCGTCAGGGATCAGGTCATGGGAGCTTCGGGTCCAAACATCCTGCCGGTCGAAGGAGGGCGTCGGAATGCCGATCCTGTTCCAAACTGCTTGCGCTGCGGGGCATGTGAGGAAGAGGTGCGCCCGGTCCTCGGAGGAGGTAGTACAAAGAGGGCAGCAGTTGTCGTCGATGATGTTCTTGCGTGCGAGCTTCTCTCTAGTGTTGAGCCGGTCAAGCGTGAGGAGCCATGCAAAGACACGGATCCTGTGCGGTAGCCTGGATTGCCAAATCGACATGAAGGCATCGTTGGCGAGGTGCGCATGTAGTTGCTTGTATGCCGCCCGCGAGGAGAAGGGGGTGCCGTCGATCATGGTGCGGACATCAGCGTCGCCGTTAACCTGCAGGTCCTGTAACAAGGCAAGTAGAGAGGAGAGTTCTGCAGTCGCATTGCTGGTTAGTCTAGGGCGCAGGTCCGATTCAATCCCTGCAAGCAGTACGTCGGCAACTCGGGCTTGGGGCGATAAGTGGTGGGTGTAGAGAGCTGGGTAAATAGTAGCTAGAGGTTCTGTGAGCAGCCAGCGGTCATGCCAGAAGAAAGTGGCTCTACCATTATTGGTTTTACAGGTTGTGATCTGAGACAACATGGCCATATGTTTGTGTATCATTTTGGATAGGTAGGCTTGATTCTGTGTTTGAAGGTGGTGTGTGGGCGAGTGGTGAAGTAGCCAGTCTCTCCAAGATCTATTTTCTGAGTGCAAGAAGTTGAAGCAAAATTTCAGTAGAAGGCAAATATTTTGTGCATGCAAGTTCCTTACACCTAGACCACCACATTCCTTCGGGGTGCAAACACGTTCCCATGCCACTAGGCATTGTGCGCCGGTGCAGTTGTCATCATCAGACCAGAAAAAAGTTCTTCTGCGTTTATTGATAAGTTGAAGGGTTAGCATTGGCAGTGATAAGGATGACATGAAGTATGTTGGCAGGCTGTCAAGGATGGCCGAGAGGAGGACAAGGCGTCCACCCTTGGAGAGGAGGGTGGCGCGCCATCCTGCTAGATAGACGTCGATCCGATCTATGAGTGGCTGGTAGGCTGAAGGCGGCAGCTTGTTTGGTGATAGAGGGAGGCCTAGGTAGGTTTGCGGGAAAGAGGAGATTGGAGTCTGGAGGATGTTTGCAATGGCGGCGGCAGCTAGCTCTGAGGTGTGTATTGGGACGTAGGTAGTTTTGTGGAAGTTGATTGCTAGGCCAGTTGCAAGGGTGAAGTCGTCGAGGATTTTTTTGAGAGCTTCTGCCGCCTTGGGGGTGGCTCTGGCTATGATTAGTGTGTCGTCTGCGTATTGGAGGACAGTGGCTGGTAGTGAGTGGTCGAGCGGGTGCGTTAGAAATCCATTTGGAAGGGCCTCCTTGATTAGTTGTTGTAGTAGGTCAGCGACGATGATGAAAAGGTATGGCGAGAGGGGGTCACCTTGTCTTAGGCCGTTTTTGTAATTTATCCAGGGTCCGGGGACTCCATTTAGGAGTATTGCTGTTTTCCCTATGTTTAGAATATCCTTAATCCAGCGTCTGAAGCGTCTAGGGAAACCCCTATGCTTGAGGATTTTTTGCAGGGATTTCCAGGAGATGGAGTCAAAGGCTTTCCTGAAGTCGAGTTTTATGATCATGGCTTGGGCTTTCCGTTTGTGGCAGCAGTTAAGGAGCTCGGCTGCGTAGACGAAATTTTCGGCTATGCATCGTCCCGAGATGAAGCCAGATTGGTCTGCATGGACAAGTAGTGGTATAAAAGGTTTGAGTCGGTTAGTGAGGACTTTAGCTATGGCTTTGATGTGGCAGTTTTGGAGAGAGATTGGACGTAAGGCGTCTGGGGTGCAAGCGGCTTCAATTTTTGGGAGAAGGATGATGTGTGCGCGGTTTATGCTTGCTATGTCGGAATGGTGGTTATAGAAGTCGTTAAAAAGAGTGTGGAGGGAGTGCTTAACAATGGGCCAGTAGGCCCGATAGAAGCCGGGCCCAAAGCCATCAGGGCCAGGGCTTGCATCTCGGTTCATTTGATGAAAGGCATCGAAGATTTCTTGATGGGTGAAGGGATCGTCGAGGTGTCGTAGTTGAGGTGTTTGCTCTGGATAGATATCGTCGAGATGGAAATTCCAGGAGTTTGGAGTGCATGTGCCTAGTAGGTTTTTGAATAAGGAGGTGAGTATGGCAATCTTTTGATCATGGTTTGTGAAGTCTGATCCTTGGTGGGAGAGGAGAGCAATTTTATTTTTCCTGTAGCGGTTTGAGGTGCATACATGGAAATATTTCGAGTTTTCATCGCCATCAATGGCAGCTCTGATTTTACTGCGTTGTCGCCAGAAAGCTAGTCTTTCTCTTAGGGTGCGGTGTAGAGCAAAGATTACCGTGGCCCGGAGAGCTCGTTCAATGGCGTTGAGGTACCGATCTTCCTCTATGTGATCGAGGAAGGAGATGACTAGCCTGGCATTTTTTTCTCGTGTGTGCGTGGGTATGATCAATCGCCGCCATGTTTTGATGGAGTTTCTGCACTTTTTGATGGCGCGAACGATTGATGTAGCACCGTTTGAACCTGGATGGGCTGATAGCCAAGCCTGTTGGATCATGGGCCTAGCAGAGGGGATCGTGGCCCAACTATTTTCAAATCGGAAAACGGCGGGGCGGGGGATGGAGGAGCTAACGTTGACGATTAGGGGAATGTGGTCTGAGATGAAACGCGTGAGAGAGGAGAGCGATGTGTTGGGGAACATTTGAGACCAAGCAATATTTATGAAAACCCTATCTAGGCGCTGGAGTGTTGGTTCGGCTCGGTTGCTTGTCCATGTATAGCGTCGATCGAGTAGCGGTAGCTCGATGAGAGAAAGCGAGTTGATTTTATCGTTGAAGGCGTCTGCTTCATGTTGGCGGAAACCGTCAGTGTTTTTTTCGGAAGAGTGACGCATTAGATTGAAATCGCCTAGAAGTAGCCATGGGACGTCATGGTGTGGTGCGATAGATCTAGGTGATCTAGGAAACTTTGTTTGAGTGTGTGATCGGTTGGAGCATAGACGTTGGAAGTTATGATTTCGTTGTTGTTGGATAGCAAACGTAGGGTGGACGAGAGGGAGTATTGCCCGATGGAGTTTGTGACTATTTCGAAGTGAGAGTTTGAGGCTGCATTTAGAATGCCACCGGCAGTCCCGATCGCTGGCTTGAATGAGAAAGAGGGTATTGAATTTGGGAGGAAGGATTTGGCTTTTATCCTTGTAATTTCAGCGAGTTTGGTTTCTTGGAGGAATAGAGCGTGTGGTTTTATGGAGATTAGTTCGGTGAGTACGTCTTCACATTTTTTCTGGTCTCCTAGCCCTCTGATATTCCAGTTGCAGAAGTCGAAGGACGTGGTTAACATGGGCAACAACTTGGACACCAGCGAGAAGTAGTAAGCATCAACATAATATTGGATGGGGAGGCGTACAGCTTGGTTGCGCACGCAGGCAAGCAAAGTTCTAGTCTCCTAATGAGACTACTTGTAAGGGAAAGGGAGTTACATGGGGGGCTGGGGAGGTTGAGAGAATAGCCACTTATGGCGTGCATGACACACGGCCGATCCGCGCGGGCGAAAGTAACAAAATTGTGGCAGGGGTTCGCCGCGGGTTTTTGCTGATGCTGGTGGGCACTCCTGGCGCCGATGTGTTCACCGTGGCTGCGGAGATGGCGTCCGCTTCATCCTCGGTGACGCCGCAGAGGGATGCGACCGCATGGAGTTTGGTTGCGTCCGAGGCTGCGGTGTCGGGGTTGTCGACGAGGCCCGTGGCTTCGAGCGCCTCCGCAAGGGATGCAGATGCGGCAGAGAGGTCGAAGCGCTTGGCCTTGACCTGAACAGCTTTGGTGAGCATGTCCAGGAAGTTCCCTTCCTCCTTTGTGGCGAGGCGCTGGCTGCGGTGTAGCTTGGCGGCGGAGTCGTTGGCTCTTTTCTCCTTCTGCTTGAGTTTGCGGAGAACGTTGGCATGGATAGCCGGTTCGGGCGAGCCAACTGGAGGGTTATGAGGTGGGGATTTGGGTGAGACAAATTTTGATTGAGGGGAGTTAGATTCGGAAGAGAGTAGAGGAGTTTGGTCGTGACCTGCTAGACCTGGTAGGTCAGTGTTTGTGACCTCGCGGAAGGCTTGGAGGGCGCGTAGGGAGTCCATGAGCTCCTCCGCGTCGAGGACGACGGCGTTTGCGGCAGCCACCGCAAGCCTGGCTGCTTCGTCTGTTCCGTCGGTGAGGTTCTTGCCGCGCATGGTGACGCCGGAATCCGCGGGGCTGTTTGTCGGAGCGCATTGTCCGTCCGGAGCAGCGTGAGGGGTCTGCGTGCCCCGGCTGCGGAAGAGCGTGTGAGGAGGGCCGCCGTTGGGTTGGCCGGAGTTGTTTCCACGGCCTCCAGTGGGAGGAGGCGGCGGTGGTCCGCCGCGAGGCTGGCCGTTGGCGTTGGGCCCCCGAGCATGGTGGTTCAGGTTCCAAGCCTGGTGCACGCGCACTTGGACGACGACGACCTCATCGCCGGGAAGGCGGATGACCACCTCCAGCGGGATGCGTGCCGTGGCCTCGATCATGACGAAGGCGCGTACGACGGTGTAGTCAGCGTTGTCGAAGCAGCATTGGTCGACGCAGCAGAGCTTGTCGAGGTGGCCGAAGAAGAAGTTTGCCCCGGGTCCGTGCCAGAGCTCGAGCGGGAAGCAGCGGACACGTCGCTCGACGAGGATGTCGTAGGAGGTGAAGGCACGGTTTTCGGAGTCCTCTGGTCGAAGCAGCGTGATGGGGACGCCGCCGCCGCTGAACGGTGAGAAGGACATGGCCTGCTCGCGGGCGTCGGCGGAGGTGAAGACGAGCAGGGCGGTGGCCGAGGAGGTAGCGGCGAAGGTGAACGGTGGCACGCCGTCGACGAGCTCCAAAGCGGTGCGGATGTGGTCGAACGGGCACAGCACCGGGGAGGCGATGACAGCATAGGCGAAGTGGCGTGCGTCTTGCACGCGCATAGAGGATTTGACCAAGCTTTGTGCCTCGATCACCGCCATCACCGACTCCCTGGTACATTCCAAAAAATGTGCGTTGTGCGCAAGCTTCAGAGATCACCTCCACCTTTCTCTCCGCGCACCCTTCTCCAGGATGTTCGACCGAAGCGCCACCTCTTTCCCAGGCTTGCCATCGACGCCACCACGACGTCAGACGACGCCTCCACCCTGCACGAGTCCACCAAGCCACATCCAACACAGAAACCCCGCAGCACCACGCCGCCAAGATTCAACGTCTCCGATGTGGGAGATGCACACCGCTCCGCCTTAGGATCCCTCCAACCAGAACCAACCTCCAAAGACATAACAACGTTGTGCGCCGCCATCATCCAACCCGGGAAACCCGGATCTAGGGTTTCCCCCGGAGTTGCCCAGACTAGGGAACAAAAATCGATCACAACAAGGAGGCTCCTAGCTTATGCCTTCACGAAGGAAATGGCGCACAAACGCCATCATCGACTGATCCGAGGATCTAGGGTTTCCCCCGGAGGCAACCTTATGCATCATCGAATTCCGCCCCACTAAGTCTGGTGACGCCCTTGCCTCCACCTCTGGCAAAGACCTTGATGACGTGGCCGAGGGCGGCAGCCAGCCTCGCTAGGGAGATAGCCGCCACCACCAGGTCCGCCGCCCCGGGATCCACCCTTCATTGGTGACCGACGGAGGAGCACCATTCCTCACGCGGCAGAAGCACCACGCGCCGCCACGCGGTGGTCCGCCATGCCGAGGTGCCTGGCCGGGCAGCACGCCCGCATGTGCCCGCATGGGGAGGGAAGAGTCCCCACCGCCGTCGGCAACGTCCAGGCTTTGCCTGGCCGCGCCCCGTGGCGGCAGCGGCGAGGGGGAAGGGAGGGGAGAGGGGCTGGACGGCGCGGGATCTGGGGATCCCCCCTCCAGCAGCGCCTGGAAAATATTACAACATTCAAAAAAAAACAGAATAAGATGGAAGTCCTCAAGCTCACAAAGTAGCAGTTAATTCATTGATGGTCGCTTGATTCTGGACCATGATTACTATACTCCTGTATAGAAGACCGACCAAGTTAATGTATCAAGCCGTTCTAAAAGAAAAATTGTATGTTTGAGCAATTACACTTTTATTGTTACTACTCCCTTCGACCCATATTACTCTTCGCCAATACGAATGTATCTAGCACTAAAATGTATCTAAATATATATATATTAACGAAGAGTATTATGGGTCGGAGGGAGTAGTATTTTGTCAAGAGAGGCATTAAAATGTAAGTGATTTAGGAAACACCAGTGCGAGCGATGGCGCGATGGCACGATGGCAGCCTAGTCGTTGGGCCTTGGATTCAGTTTCAGATAAGTAGTAGATACAACGCATTAGGATGGAACCGAGCGGTTTGCGATGGATTGGTGTTGCCCCTTTTTTTTTAGTAGCCAATACGTAGCAGGGGCGGAGCTGGAGCTCGAGTCACCCTGATGCACCACTTACTACAACAAAAGTTTTAAGTACCAATTTAGTATCTAAACGTATGGTTTAGAGCTTCTGACATAGATAAGACAATATGACATAATAGAAGATTAAAGTACAAATACAAAAAACTAGTATTTAAAAATCAAAATGCTTGCTATATATAAATATAAATATAAAATATAAAGTTACTTAAAAATATGTCTTGCGTTTTCAAATTCCAAAATACATCATAACACTCAAGGCTCGATAACCTACATGATTAAAAAAAGTACTAAACATTTTCATGAGGAACATAGTATAATGACTAAGATTATATAGTATTCAAGTAGCTAAAAATTTTATAGTACCTTTTACTACAGTAGCAATTTTCGTCACAGAGTAGGAAAAAAATGGAGCAGGAGAAGTTGATTTTCTAATCGATTGATTGAGGATGGGGAACCAGCAAAGAAATAGGATTAGGCAATTGGAGGATTGGGCGCAGATGGGGATAGTAACCTGATGAGCGGAGGAGCTGATGAGCTGCACGCCTTCCGGCCTGTGTCCGCTCGGGGATTGCGGAGGAGCTGATGAGCTGCACGCCTTGTCCATGCGACCTGCGAGAATAGCTGCGACGCACCGACGTGAGTTCTTCGCCTTTGCCCTGCGTGCCACCCGACCTGATTGACTCCTCATTTTCCCCTTTGATGGATCGAGTCATCAAGCCGATCTGTTCATAGGAGACGAGATGATGTCTGTCGTCGTACGATGCCAGGCGTGCCTATGAGCGCATGAGACGAGACGCCCAACAGTCTCGAGGCCTTGAAAGAATGGGCCTGATCGGCTGCTCCCTGATGCACTAGTGTCGGTCTACCCTAATGCACATGTCCTCTTTCAACGTTACGTACGAGTAAAAAAAAAATCGGAGCTGTATTCCTGTGCATCGGGGATGCTCCATTGGGCTCCGCTCCTGATACGTAGGGGACATGATCGATCAAGTTGGCCAGTTTTGCATCCATGTAGCTCATTGTTTTTCCTACTATGTAGTACCATGGCCCGGCTGCAGGGTATGCCACAGCATATATGGCATACCCTGTGGTTCCGCCACTGCTCTCTAAGCTGCATAAGAAGGAATATAAAAAAAAGCCCTTACAAAATATAATCTCGGCGGAGCAATAGGAAGTACATGACACAGTATGAACTTGTCGCGAGAACTTGTTTTGCTGATGTCTCCTATTCTCAAATCTTAATCTATCCTATGTGTGTTGTTCTTGCATTATTTTTTCTAACAGTTGGTGTAGGAGTTGCTGATCAAAATTATTCTTAAAGATTAGGGATACCAATACTCGATATATATAGGAGGCGGTATATAAATTCGTTGTGAGCCAGGCGTATGGCCGCTGCAGCATTAATCTAGAACAATTTTGTACTAGCATTTATTTTCACCTGGAGTAGCTGGCTACTACTACAAGGCAGCCAAAAATAATAACATACTCATATCTATATAGTTGTACTCATATCTATATAGTCGTACTCACGAAAATACACAAGAGAACCTGCTAACGCCCCTCCCCTAAATCCCACCCTCTGCTCATCATCAAGAGCCGTTCGTTATTAGTACTCCTGCTGCAGTTATTGCATTGAATTAGAGGTAGAAAGTTGTATTTACAGCCGTATTATATTGTTTTCTAAATACATGGGCCCACAGAGTGACATCAGAGAGAGAAGGATCTGGTCTGCATTAACTCACTCCATGTGCGCCTGGTCACTGCTCTTCTTCCCCCCTCTGCCAGTTCATTTTTTTTTCCTGATGAAGTTCACAGAATTCATATGTTCTTGCTCCGCTGCCATGAAGTGCAAGGGGCGTTTGTCTTCTTCCCCTCTGGTAGCGGCGACGCTGCCCAGTCCACCGGCGAAGTTATGGCCAGACCCGGCCTCCTCATGCCCCGCCTACGCCTACCCGGAGTTATTGGAAGGAATCGATGCCAACTAATTGTTTTTGTTCTTTATTCTCTCTCATGTCAACAGATCTTCCTTCAAAGCTTAGTTGAGATTGGTTTGAAATGTTTTGATTTGTTGAGATTGCGCATCCGAAATTTTATTTTCATTCCTTTGTCTTCGATCTGTTTCTTTGTTCTTTACAATGGCTTCTAGATTTTGTTATATCCTTTTTTTGTTGCTGCCGTGTTAAGAGACCTTGGGTTCATAAAAAAATCTGTTTTGATTCTTTCATGATATGAAGATTTTATTCACAAACATATGACTATAAGACACGATGATACTTGATGCAGTTTTTTTATTGCGGGTACTTGATGCAATTTTATGACTTGATGAAAAGGGATCCATTTGGTCATTTGTCCTATTTTTCTACTTCATGTTGTAGAAATTATTGTTCATCTAGTCAATTTATTTCTTGAACCAATCGATCTATTTTGTTCAGGGGAATTTCAACAATACATGTTCCAAATCCAAATGTTTATGGATAGCATGTTCTCAATAATTTTATCTGGCAATATGTATGTGTAGTTCATGTAAGAAATCTGTACATGTAAATCATGTAAATCAAATAAGAATTTCTGTTAATATCAGAAATTGATTTCTAGATGTTATAAAGAAATTTGTTTATATCAAAACAAATTTCTAAGTCATGTGAAACAATCTGTAGTGGCATGAATGGTAAATTTCTGTACAAATTTCTACAGCTATTTCTAGTTATAATTTATCTATTTCAAGATGCGTTTGTTCATGTCATATTAATTGCCCAAGCTATGGAATCTGTACCGAGTGGTGAGATCCTGTTCGGGGCTGTATATGTGACGCACGAACTGGAATATTCAATGCGTATCTGAGATGTATTCTTCTTTTTTAGACAATATAACCATATTACTTTAATGACACATCTGCCTCTCCCATGGAACAGGATGAAAGTAATGGACGCACGGATTTGGGGGAGCGGCGTGATTGAGAGCCAAAAGTCCGCGTTCGTCGTACTCATATCTATATAGTCGTACTCATATCTATAACAGTGATGTTGCCTCTCCCATGAAACAGGATGAAAGTAATGGACGCACGGATTTGGGGGAGCGGCGTGATTGAGAGCCAAAAGTCCGCGTTCGTCGTACTCATATCTATATAGTCGTACTCATATCTATAACAGTGCTGTGGATGGCAATGAGTAGGGTATATAGTTTTAAAAACCGAACCGGACCGCCGGTTGAACCGGAAAAAAACGGAACTGGAGCCTGCATCGGTTTTTTTAGCGCACTGGACCGCCTGCACCTATGAGGTAGGAATAAACCGGACAAACCGTGGTCGGACCGCCGGTTTTACACATTTAAACGCCATCCGGTCCAACCGGTTTAATGCCCTGGGCGCTGTAAAAATAACAATGCTAGCTGCGGGAGTCGAACCCTGGGCACCTGCATAGCGTAGCATGACGCTAACCAGTTTAGCTGGGATTGCTTGTTGCATACAAATGAGACACATTGTTTTTATAGATATTATCTACATAGTAGCACCAAAAGTTAAATAAGAGCTGAGCGTTGCATGCAAATACATGTCGTATTAGCTACTTGGCTGTTCTCGCGAGTAGTTAAGTTGCTATGTTATAAATTTATAATGTGAACTATTATCTCAAATAGTAAGTTTTAAAGACTTTTTGATACATTATTATTCTTATTTGCATCATTTATAAGTAAAAATATATTAATTTATATCTTAAAAAACCAGACATCGAACCAGTAAACCAGTGGTCCAACCAGTAAAAACCTGAACCGACGACATCACCGGTTCGGTCGCTGGTCCGGTTTTTAAAACTATGAATAGACATGGTAGAGCAATATATATCATACTCATATCTATATAGTCGTTGTGTACAAAATTCTAACTATATCCGCCATACCTACGAGTATGAAACTTTACGCATATCCATACCCAAGTATAGCCCATATCCATTGGATACATGGCGGTTAGATCAAGTATAACAAGTTATTCACTATTTTACATTTAACGATAACACACTAAGGTGGCTAGGATCCTAGATTTCAATCACCTCACCTTGGTGAGATGACGGAATTACAACTAAGGTTCAATTACATGAGTAATTGGGGGTGTCGAACGCCCATCTCCTTTGACCGCTAACGACAAACGCTATTGAATTGCTCTAGGTCCAGATGTTAGTATAAATAGGTAGGATATACGTATACATATGGGTAGAAGGCTATATTCGTGCCCTACTCGTGATTTGACCGGATATTGTCTATGGATATAAAAACATACTCATATCATGCCCGTACGGATACGGTACCCGTAGGTACCCATATCCATGGATAAAATTGCTATTCTTAGGCAGTGCCACCCACCGGCCGGCTTAATCCCGCAGTTGTTGCTTTCAAAATTCATTGTATCATTGAGGTTTACTTTTTTAGAACGAAGGCATCACATGCCCAACTTTAAATTAATAAAGCTCACAGCCTATTAAAGGTGCTTGCGAATCATACTTATAAGTTTTACAGGCACTTGCCCGAAGGCGGTAGACAGAGTTTTAACACAACACAAAAGGAAAGCCCGCGCACTAAGGGGATCCTGAGGGATAAAGCTAGCTAGCTGTCACCTTGAAGATATCTTTAAGCTTGGCGACCGCCTCGTCCAGCATGGGGTGCACCTTTGGTTTTGCCAGTCCTCCATAGCTGCAAGAAGATAGTAGTTTTGAAAATGCAGTTAGCAGGTCGTTTTGGAAATTTAGTCTCGATTGAGAATTTGTTTCTAGTGGTCCAGAGCGCCCAGCTCTGTGCCGCAATCAGCATCCAAAGAAAGCGCTTAGAGACCCCCCTAAAATGTTATAATATGGCAAAAAGTCTGCGAAAGAGGTAGGGTTCCAGTCCACTTTCAGAAGTTCTTGGTGCAACTCCAGGGGCACAATTCTTCTACCGCCCAACTTGAGGTTTACTTACCTGCAAGAGGTTTGGTGGTCTCCCCGTGATGTGCGATTGAAGTGGTAGCAGTAGCGCTTTGCTACACGGAGCTCTGGCATTGGCCTTGAGTGGCTGCTAGCGTACAACTTAGACCACCGCGCGAGGTATAGACGCAACAACGCTCAATATCTACAATACGGCAAGACGTTTATACGTCCCCCCTCAAAGTTTTATGAAGACCTGAATAGACATGGTGATATGGTAGCTCTCTAGCAAAGTCGTTGGATGTTTCCTTAACATCATATATTTTTTTGATTTTTCAAGGATGCTTTTTTCGGGAATTCTACTAGGAGTGAGGCACTGAAGCACTTTAGTCCTAGATGACTGGTTATCCGGCGACTGTTTATCTCATCAAGGATATTGCGGTTTGAAGCTGAACTCCCTGCAACAAGATGTGCATCAAGAATTTGTGGCAAGTCGGAACGCTCCCCAGATCTTGCCGGCCGCTCCTCTTCCCTATGACGGTTACTTGACACAACCCATCTATCGCGGTTGTCTTGTCGATCGTCGCGACACGCATGTCGTCTCTCCTCCTGCCTATGTGGAACTCTGGAAGGACGTGGATCATTTCTGTCTCTGCGGCGGAGCAACATGAAGTACATGACATAGTATGAACTTGCGACGAAAACTTGTTTTCCCGATGTCTCCTGTTCTCAACCTAACCTATGTGTGTTCTTGCATTCTTTTTCTAACAATTGGTGTCGGATTGCTGATTAAAAAGATTCTTGGAAATTGGGATAAGATTCTTGGAGATTGGGGATAACACACTTGATATATATAGGTGGTGGAATATAAAGTGTGAGCCAGGAGCATGGCCGGCTGCTAGAGCATTTATTTCCTCTGTCCTAGTTTATGTTGAATAGTATAATATTTGATTAAAGTTATACTTTATCAAGTTTGAATAAATATATAGCAAGATATATCAACTTTTACGATATGAAATTAATATTATTAGAATCATCATGAAATATAATTCCATATTATATACATTTAATATTGTATGATGATATTTTTTGCTATTTACTTGGTCAAATTTCATAAGGTTTGACTTTGGATCTCTGGCTAAAAATTATACGCAATATATTTTGGGATCTCTGACTTTGGATCGATACAACAGATTTAGACAACCATCGATTTTATCAAATACAATATACAAATCAGCTGTACAAGCGTTGATTTGAAAGAAAAAATAAGAAAATTGAGATAGATTTGATGCGGCATGGAGGAGCAGGTCGGCAGAGAATCTTGGGGTGATGGGGAGTAGTCGGGGTGGACCAGCGCCGGTGGACCAAGGGATGAAGCAGCACGGCCGGTCATGAGTCAGACGAGTACAATACCGCCGGTCGTCGGAGAGAAATCGAGGTCCTTGTTCGGCAAGACATGGTGGGAGGCCATGGACTGGGCGTGGAAGGTCGTGGGGTAGGAGATTGACGGGGCCGACCAGTTTCCGGTTACCATCGCTGAAGGAGAAGGACAGATGTCGGCGGTAAAGCATCAAGGGGACTCGATGCTCGATCTATCAATCTGCTGGCGGTAGAGCTTCTAGGAGACGTAGAGGCGGCCGCCGCCATCGGAGGACAGGTATGAGGCAGCCAGTGGCGGCGCTAGGTTAGGGCGGTGGCATAGGCCGTCCCATCGGGTTGTACGTACGGGGGATGAGAGGGACGGGAGTGGGTTCCTGCTCTGTTTATGGCATTTGTATGCAATTAAATCATAAGTGGTAGGAGTATATGGGCATGGGATTTGTGCAACGAAGGAGGAAGGAAGCTACGGTAAAAGCACCTTCCGGCGTGCTTTGACCTCATAGTGCTAATAAGCACATCAGTTGCTATTTTTTGCTGGTTGGTTCATCTTTCACTTAAGCCTGGAAAGCTAAGCTAAAACCTCAACTAAACACCCTCTAAGTAGTCTTCTTATTGTCTGCTCCAAAAGAATTTTGACAAGTAGAGCAATACTCAAGAGTTACGTCCTAATTAAGATTGTAAGCAAAGATAAAATAGCTGCTCATATAGTAAAACAAATACGACCATAAAAACTAGAAAAATATTACAACATTGAAAAACAGAGTAAGATACGAGTACTCAAGCTCACAAAGTAGCACATAAACTCGCAATGCATGACTGGGCTACTTACAGTTCACAGTCTGCATAATGATCTTGGTTTTGTAGTATTATATTCCAATTTTTAGAAAAAGATAGACAGAGCCCCTTGGTTCCATTCAAATGCAATCAAAACTCGCACTTATATACTTAGTTTCACCATCGAAGAGGCCAATCGTACTTCTTTCCTTCATGGGTCTTGCAACTCTCTAGGATGCATAAGATGGAATTCTCATCAAAGCCCTTACAAATCCTCATCGCGGCGGATCAACAAGAAGCGTGTGACATCATATGAACTTGCCACTGTAACTTGTTTTGCCGATGTCTCCTATTCTCAATCTAACTTCTGTGCGTTGTTCTCGCATTCTTTCTCTAACAGTTAGTGTAGGAGTTGCTGATCAAAATGCCTCTTGAAGATCGGGGAATAACACACTCGATATATATAGGTGGTGGCATATAAAGTGTTAGCCAGTATGGCTGCTGGAGCATTTATCTCGAAAAGATTTTGTGGCATTTATCTTCAACCTGGAGTAGCTAGCTACACGGCAGCCAGAAATGGTTTACAGAGAACGATCGAGACGCATAGGTGTACGCGTACTACAGGGGCGGAGGCAGGAATTAAGCTTAAGGGGGGGGGGGGGCAAACATGGTAATCATCCATTAGGGGGGGCCAACCATGGCAATTTTCTGTAAAAATGACTTATAAACCTAGCTTAAGTATACAAATTAGCTTGTTTTAGCTTGGATTAGGGGGGGCCAAGGCCCCTGCTGGTCCCCCCCTAGCTCCGCCACTGGCGTACTAGACGGACCATTGATTGGGTCCGTGTAGGGGATTGCAGGTCGGAGTGATGAGTGATCGCAGACGGGAGTCGTATGATTAGCGAGCGCCGCCCCGCACCAAGTGGCCTTGTTCCCCGGCGGTGGTGCGGTGGCCAGTCCTCGGTGACCTCGTCGAAAGCTGAGAGTTGAGCAGAAGGACCTGATCACGTTCTTGTTTGGGCCGAAGGTTCTTTTTGCACTTTTACAGGGTTTGTTTGTAATTTGTTATTTTGTTGAGGGCCTCTCTGTAAATGTGTAACCGACGATGTCTTAATGAAGCTTTCGGGGTCCTTCGAGACCCCTTCCTTGTGCAAAAAAAAAATGGAGAATGATAGTGTCGACCGGCTGGCTGCGCTATGATTGATTTCTGATGGTGATGGAAGGTAGAGAGATAGGTGTAGTAGCACATCAACCACTCAATCAATCTACGACGGAATGCGTGTCATTCCTGGCAACCGGACGGGAGGGGAGTAGTTCAAAAGCTGTTGGTGAAGGGCCAAGCCTGAAGGCTTTCTGCGCATGTAGCTGGTTGGAGGGCAATCAAAAACATAGGCCAAAAGGCCTGGCTAGGAACAGTGGAGGAAGCAACTTGAGCAGCTCAGGGTCTGACGGGCGGCACAGGCTCCAGGTGAGGATGAGATGCAGCCAGTTGGAGCGCCATCACAAAAACCTGAGCAGAGCAACATAGGCCAAAGGCCTGGCTAATAAGGAACCGCAGGTGACGGTTGAACCTCAGCAGCTGCGCCAATCCAGATGAGAATGAGATGCAACAGCTAGGCTGTCAGAAATCAGTATGCCCGCAACGCAGGCACCTGGCAAAGGAGTTGTCTGCCAACACTCAATCTGAAGAGACTTACGTTCTACCCGAGTTGAGTTGGGACACTGGTGTCACACCAGCGTTCCAAAATGGCAGGGGCAGATGTGATCACTGGGAAGGCACTGAAACCGATCCAACAATTAAATTCACATCTAAGAATGCTGCTGCTAGACTTGCCAAAAGAGTAAAACCAGCAAGTACAACAAACAGGGTTCTAACCCTCTGAATCTGATAGTTACACTGCATGAGCTTTTTCCCCGCTATAACCTGAAGCCTATTGGAACCATATACAGAATAAGATTGACGACCCCACATGAATTGCTTCGCAGAATGTACATGGCAAAGCCAACAAGGAAAAACGAATCGTCAGGATGCCTAGTCAATCTGGTATTCTGGTACAATATCTAAGAGTGCACAAGGGTAATAATCTGGAGAATGGGAGCTTCAAATGCTTAACGACGGCTCAGAATGCTTCGCCCCTTATCTCCATCCTGTTTACGAGGAGAATAAACACGATCAGATACATAGATGAGTGGTGGATGGGCAAAAAATATGTTACAGGGAGGACTATCAGTGAATTTGCCAACTTTATGATTCCATACGACATGTTATAAATGTCAAACACGTAAAGGGGGACGTAAAGGGCAGGCAAATAAGCACAGGAACTCATGTTCCCCATGCTTCGACATGACACTATAACTCGATTTTTTAGCAACTTCAAATTCCACTTGAATAGAAGTGCATTAATAAGCCCACAACAGTAAAACAACCCATTTATAGTGTAAAAGTCAATGAAAACCAAGTAGTGCTCGGTTGACTAGAATGCACGCCCGTTAGCTCGCTCGCCCCCATTCAAGAACATAATCCATTTATAGCATAATAATAAATGAAAACCAGGCAATGGTCCGTTGGCTAGAGCGCACACCTGTGAGTTCGCCCACCCGCGTTCAAGAGCAGAATCCATTTATAGTACTCCTGTGAGCTCACACACCCGCGTTCGAGAACATAAAATCCATTTATAGTATAAAAATTTATGAGAACCGAGCAGTACTCGGTTGGCTAGAGCGCAAGCATGTGAGCTCGCCCACCCACGTTCGAGGCGCAACCTCCGCAGGTGCCTCACTTCTACCTAGCAACGTACAGTTGAGAAAGGGAGCTTCCCCTTTAAACCATGTTTTAACACTACTACATTATTCCTACAGCAGTATTCCCATCACATTTTGCATATTACCCAGAACAGGGTAAACCCGGGAGAGAGAACTTAAGTGTGAACGTTAGCTAGACAACGAGGACACACGGAATCCAGTTCTGTATAATAATATATCATAACAACAGAGAAGGAACATGTTCAATACTTCAATGTTCTTCCCTTTTCTGCAAGCAACATGTTCGATATTCAACACAAGCAATTAGGGTTTAAAACAAAATTGAGGCTCACCTCGTGCATCATAAGTGCAGCACCACCAAAAACCAGTCGCTTGCGATGAAATATCCCAATCAGTGCAAAATGAATCACAAGTCCTGGCCAGAAAGCATCAGAAGGAAATGGCACCCAGATATTCCCTATGTCAGACCTACCGAGAATATTAACCATAAGAAAAGTTGTAATGTCATAGTCAACAGTTCCGACGCTGCGCTTGCCAGGTCAGCATATTTCCCGAAGGAAACAATCAAAATATGATGTATCCACAAAAATATATCTTCCTTTTTGCAGATTCTTATTACTGGGTTGCATCACCAATGTAATTATGTAATATCCTATGGCAGAAAACTAGCTGTAGCTCAACGACCCAAACTATTCATAAGAACTCTCTACCAAAGCAGCAACAAGAGTAAACAGTACAAGCTCCCGGAAAATCCTCCTAGAGTGCACTTCCTTTTGGCATATATATCCTATAAAGTCAACAAGCTCAGGGGCATCTGAAGGTTCACCTCATGTTCAGCAGGAAGAACAGTATCCTCAGGACTGCCTTTGGACTGCAAAGCAATTGATTCCTTCACTGAATCATCTGTTGTTGTCATGATCATGGCCTCTTTGCTAGATAAGCTAGTGTTGAACTGTTCAACTAGAACACCATCTGTATATGTTACTGCAGTACATTTGCCATTTTGAGCACTATGAAGCTCTTTATGATTATCAAGACCGTTTGGACTGTTCTGATTACCAAACTCTTTTTGGTAGTTATGATTATCAAGTTCTTCCATACTGTTATGATTGTCAGGCTTCATTAGACTATTTTGGCCATCAAGCTTGTCCAAACTATTTTGATTATCAAGCTCTTCTGTAATGTTGAAATTATCGGGATCTTTCAGACTCTTTTGGTTGTTCTGCTCTAACAGACTATCTATTTTTCCAGTGGCAAAGTTGCCGCTATCTTCATTAGTGACAAGATCTTCTGGACCATCCCCATTGTCGAGATCTTTCACATTGTTATGATAGCCAGGTTCACTAAGAAAATTACAATCAACACGCTTGTTCTCACCCCAGTGATTGTCAAGCTCATTCAGATGATCATGAGGGCCTTTCTCAGTGCTATGACTGTCAAGCTCTTCAATCTTGTTGCAACTGCCTGGCTCTTTTAACCAATTACAATCATCAAGCTGTTTCTCGGTGCTATGACTGTCAGGCTCTTTTGGATCTTTACAATCTTCAAGCACTTCCAAATCACCGACCTGTTTGTCAATGCTATGACCATGGAGCTCCCCTTCAATGATTTGATCTTGAAGCTCTTTCGGACCATCAGAAGTGCACAGATCTTTTGGACAATTGTGGTTCTCATCCTCTATAGACATGTCAACACCGTCCTCCCTATCCGATTGATCCTTAAGAACCATATTAGCTTGTGCATATGGACAAACAGGAACAGCTCTCAATCGACATGCATGGCACTTAAAGCCCATGAGTTTATTGACATTTTCTATGGTGATAGAATAGATATCCCCATGGAACCAATCTGCGGGAAGAACAAATGCTATTAGATTTACAACATGCAAACTGAAGCTTCCGAGGGGATGAAGAGCAACTGAAGAGAATGGCATTACACAGCGAACATATGGAATTCCAAAAATAATCGTTTGTCTTGCTGAAACTTAAGTCTCGCTAGCTTACCAACGGATACACATAATGTATCATACAAAATAATCCATGGAGAAAAGTAAGTGGCAGTTACTGTTTCAGAGGACCATGACGAAAACTGATACAGGTCAACTGTCCTCATTTGTCATTTCTAAAGGTCGGGGCCAAACAAATGACAATGAAGAATTTTAAGGCAGTGCAGTTGTCAAGCAAACGAGTAAAAGTGTGTACTAAAAATCACAAATATACATAGGATGAAGTAAATTTTTTATTTTGAAACAAACCATGAAAGTAAACCCGTCTTACCTTCGCAATTCTCACAAGCAATATAAATGGCATCTCCACTGTAGCACTTTTGACAAAGACGGCAAACTGGACTGATTTCTGAAATCTTGGCATCTTCAGATGGAAAAACAACTCTTGATTTCCTGAAATTTGTTGCCTGTTCGTCATCTGTGTTATGTGTTAATCGAAGGCCATCTAACCAATACGAATAATGCAAAGCGGTCCTCTTCCTCTTACGACAGCTTGCTGTATGCTTAGATCTACCTGAGTTGCCTTTCATGTACTTATCATATAACCGTTTTGATATACGTTTTGCCGGTTCACTCTGGGGCTCATCTGATGCTTGACTGTCAGGCATCTTTACTGATTCATTCTTTGACACAGTTAACGGATTCTTTCGAGGCCGGCCACGCTTGACATTCTTCCGGCCAGCTTTCTTCTTAAGGTTGATAACTATCTGGTTCCTTCTTCTTAAACTCTTTCGTGGTTGGATCTTTTGCTTCTTTTTCAGAGAGCCCTTCTTTGATACTGCCTTTTTCTGGGGTGACTTCATTGGTGAGACCTTTTCAGCTAGGCACTTGTTGCAAACATAGACAGTATCCATAGCACCTCTAGGAACATTGAAATGTTTTCTATGGAAAAGTGCTGCATATAATGAGAGAATATTGCAGCTGAGTCCCAGTATATCTCCAAACATCAATATTCAAAGTAAAAGGCCAAACTTAATAGGTCACCTAAGAAATTCCTAACTATTGATGAAACTTTTTATCATGAAATACATAGGGCAGGGATCCACAAAATTAAGATGCCATATCTCATACATAATAAACACAATAATTTAATGGTTGCATTTTTTTCAACAGAACCTAAGGGCTATATTGATGCATATGTAACAAGAAAAATGTCTATTTAATTGTATATACCTTCACAATACTTGCAGTTCACAGCTTCCCTGTTTGAAAGAGGGAAAGAGTCAGATAACTTGCCAAAAAGAATATATCATTGAACAAAACGCAAAACATATTGACAAAACTGAGAACAAGCTGCGGAAGCTACTGAAATGTATTTTAAAGCAAAGTATGTCATTACACATAGAGTCAAAATGCTAAAAGCTGGTTCCTACACGAACAACCTTTGCCAAAGTATTATCCAAATATGATCAAGATTTACAACTGTTTAGCTTGTACAGCAATATCACCATCTGCTAGATTGCCAATAGTAGTACATACCACAAGAGTTCAAAGACACAAACTGTAAGTACACATGGAGGGAGGGATATAATTACCAATTCAGAATCAAATACTAATAACAAACTTAGCAAACACGGTCATTCAAGAAATTTCTTGCTTTCATTAGATATTCCCTCTTAAACATAATACAGAGCTATTATCTGAACAATTGAATAGTTGAGCAAATCTTAACTGACTCGGTGTACGTAATCAGCAAGACATGCAAAGAACAAGCACCATGGCAAAATCTTGAATATAGTACACAAATGTGGATAAGGATAGAGCTGACTCTCTTTTGTAGCCAACTACGAAAACAAGGTAAGTCAAGAAATGGTGAAAGCAAAGTTAATTGCACCGCATTATTGCACCATCATGTGTGTCTATACATCCTCTCTAGAGATGATAAAAGATAAGCTTTTGCTGGCACAGATATTTAAAAATGGGATTGGCCTACTGCATTTTGTCAGCAAATAACCATGGCAGCAGCACATCAATCTATTGTTTTCCAACAAAATAATACAAATATAAAAAAAAAACTTAGCGACTCTAATGTTTATAGGTTCACAGGACTTCAATAGAATATGCAAGCTTTTGCTAGTAGGTACAAAAAATTGATTCGGGGAAATGCAATGAACTGTTACACTTAGCATATATGAACAAAAAAATGAATTATTTCCATACCTGTCAGTTACTGTTTTATAACACTGACCACAAAGCCTGCTGGGTTGCTTTTTTGCTTTCTCTAGGAGGTCATCAAACACTGATCTTTTGGGTTTTTTGGATCTAAAGTCGCTCATGTTCTTAGGAAGATCATCTTTGTCTATCTTTTTCAGTGAGCGAGTTATACCTTTGGCTTCATATGCCTTCAAAAGACTCAGAGGGACATGACTTTCACTCAACCAGTACCTGTTCCTCTCGCTAGAGGGCTCCTCAAATTTTATTCCATGTTTGGCAACAACAGGAGGAATATTCTCCCTCTTTCCAAAATCAAGTAGATATTCTACATTTGTTGTTTCTATGCGTTTTCTACGAATTATAACTTTCCTGAAAAGCCTTGCTATTTTCTGGGTTTCCTTTGTTGAAGCAGAAGAATAGAGAGTGCTCAATATCTCAGTCCACTTGATATTCAATTCAAGCTCTTTAATCTGAAGAAACATAAAGAACAATTCAGTGATCCAATTTTAATGATCACTTTCCAAGACAGAGAAGATATTACCTGCAGAATGAGCTGGGACACATTTTGTGCCATTTCCACGGCAGCTCGCCAAGCTATGTATTTGAGCCTCCTGGCAAACTGTGAACCATCAGGATACACTATAGTGGGAATTTTCTTGCGCCCAGCTGAGATATACAAGACCAGAAAAGTTTAATACATTAAAAAAACAGCTTATCTAGAAGCTGACATAAGATTGGAGATACAACCTTGCCGAGCACATTTGCAGACCAATGACTGAGGCAGCCTCTTCCAATGAAACACTTGACGAGACAATGTTCCACCCCTCCACCAATAAACACCAACATCGCGAGAGTCAACTTTGAGCTCAACAGTAAGCGGCTTCCTTCCTGGCTTTCTAGCAATTGCATCTCCTAGAGATTTATTGGATGAACGGACCAAGATATGAGCTGCAGACCCAACAACTTCAACTGAGTCTGCTGGTTTTTGCCAATCTCCTGAGAAGGCAACACGTCGCAGACTGGACTCTAACTGCAGAGTATTAGGAAATATAGTCATGTAAGATTTTAGTACATGCAGATTAAATAAAGCCTTTAATAAGGACCAAACACTCAACGAGTTATACCATGAGAAGAGGCTGCTTTAGTGACGATACATCTGAAGACATCAGAACTGCCTTACGCCAGTACATACTATATTGCGGATTTTTCCATGGACCAGATAGCAAACCGTTCAGGCGTTCTTCAATTGACAAAATGTTATGTGTAGCAAGGACAATATGACTTTCCTGATTCTTTTCTGACAAAAGACCAACAGCAGATAGCTTCGGACTCTCCATAGACTTAACATCAGTAACTCTGAAAATGCAATCACTACCACCACTGATTTGGCAGGAGTTACACCAGCCACATTTTTCTTTTAGAAGCTCCACGGACAACTTCTTATCAGTCAGCGCAAATATATTAACATATTTCTTGCATATTGATTTTAGCCAAAAAGAAACTGCATCCTGACCCTGCTTCTTTCCTTCCACAATCTCAGAAAGCTTGTGCTTTAACTCTGCAGCAGCTGATGCTGCTATTTGACCAAAACTGTAGTAGTTTATATACCTAGCAGGGTCAGAATGGAGACAGTGATCACTTATTTCTTTTTGAGGCGACGGAGCTTTTTGGTTCTCCGCAGACAAACCATTAACATGTAAGCAAACATCATCTTGCTGAGAATTGCAGCTATCCTTGTTGGCAATGGAGGCATTATGTTGAGATGCTTCATTTGGCTCCTCATTGTGGTGTGAGGCATCTTGATCAGAATTTGAGGTGCAAACTTTCCCTGAATCCAACTGTTCAGAGAAACCATTCTTTTCTATCGTACACGATTGCCTACAATCTGTCCCATTTTCAGAGGTACTACATTCTTTGCTATTCTTATATCGACCGTTATTATTAGATGTTTCAGTTGCCATATCCCGAAATAAAGAGATCACATTAACGATTGATTTGTACGAATGATGACACGGCCTTAACACTGTAACAAGGGAATGAAGATCGATCTGACCATAATAATGGCATGGAGAGTCCGTGTCACATGAATCAACCCTGCAATTTAATAAGGTGATATATTTGTTAATGCAGCAACCAACCATTCAACTGTAGTGCAAACATATAGGTAAGCAAATAATCACATCTCTGCAATATGAGTATTTCATTTTTCTCTAAGCCTTGATCAATAAGTCTACAAAATGAAATGCCTCTGATGTTGCTAAACCAGAGTATTGCAGGTATTCCCATGCTTTATACCAAAATTGTAAAGTTAGTTTTCTATTATCAATAAAAGAATACAATAATGACCCTTATCTACAGGAAGACGCAATTGATAAATCTACAGAGGAAGTTCATCGAGACGATCAGAACTCATTGACACATAAGCAAAGGGAGATCTGTCAACAACAAATGGACTTAGTGTAATGGAGAAATAAATAGCACAAATTAAGTAGACGAAGTTCAAGGGAATGGGAGCTAGATATGCAGCAAAAATACTGCAAATGCAAGGTTTTAATCTGAATGCATATATGATATATGACATAAATCCTATGTGGAAATGTAACACAAAAGTCACCAACTGATGGATAATGTCATGGCACACTCGCACAAAATGGCACTCAAGCATACAACTATGACAAATATTTTGACTAGTCATTAGGAAGCTTAAGCAATCACAGCAGGGCTAAGGAACTCTCAGAATCATGTGACATCAGTAAACCAAAAGAGAAATCCTGTATTGACTTACACCAAAAGATAGCCACAGGTGCCGAAGTATAGTCGTCCATGTGGATCCAATCCCAGAACCTCTGCTCCTCTGACAAGCTTTGACATGTTTTTGGATCCATTATTCTTCTGCACCGAACACTCGGGACAATACCATTCTCCTTCAGGCAATAGATCCTCCACCACCCCCACACATTTCGAATGGAACGCAGAAGGACAGCCATCGCAGCATAGCAGGTTACCATCCATACCACAGAGATAACACTCATCGCTGTTGCCATCGTCCATATCATCAGAGCCTTCTGGAGGCTGCGCAGGATCTGCTAGGGCCTTGACTCTCTTTTTTCTTCTTATGCCAGGACTTCTGTAGCCGTCGTCATTTCCATCTAGCTCATTCATCCTTGAACCAAGTTCAGAACGGATAGCCTCAATCTCAATAACATCATCACAGAGTGAGCGCAGCAGCTCAAGTTTCACTGTCGCTGGCTGCCTATAGTACTCCGTATCCAACAACTTGAGATCTGTAAGCTTCACACCATTCCTCAGTTCTGAACCCCGAGTCAGCAAGTACTCGGCGAGATAGATTGGCCATGTTGCTAGGTCTACGAGTTCCCAGTTAAGATTCCTATCCAATTAACAGTTAACAGTAGTAGATAATTAAAATATGAGTCTAAAACCTGTAAGCTTATCTGAAAACAAGCAATCAAAGACTCATACCTAATACAGTGTACTGCTGGAGGGTCTCCTTCATGGGCGAGACCTTCTAAGTGGCTCTTCAGAGAGCGGAGCAAAGCAAAATGCACCCAGTCGATCAAGGGGTTTACGTGCATACACCGCAGGGCAGACACAAATGTATCCAGTCCAAACGGGCTCAGGAAAAGCTGCTTGCTAAATGATCTCAAGCAGGAGTAGACCTGAAAGACATCCAGAACAGGGAGGCCTTCCAAATCCAAGCCATGCGACGACGGCGGCAGCTCTGGCTTGGGTGGCATCCTGTCCGCCGCAGCATCCTCTAAATCCCTTGCGACGGAGCGATACCGGCCGCTCCCCTTCGCACGCTGCCGCTTCCTACTGGACTGCGGCGTAGCAGCAACTGGAACCGGGGACACAGAGTCAGCTGCTGAAGTCTCAGAGGCCTCAGCAGCTGCAGCGACACTCGCTGCCGCCTCCATCTCGGCGGCCAATGCCGCCGCCTTGGCCTGCCTCGCGCTCCGGCGAACTGGCCTGGAGGATTCCGGACCAGGGTCAACCCTCCGCTTCTTCTCCGCCGTCTCCAACTCATTTTCCCCACCCGCTCTCCTCACTGCCGGGGTTGCGAGCGCATCCCCATTCGACAGCCCATCTACAACCGCCAATACAGAAGGGGAGTCCTCGTCCCCGCGTCTCCGCTTCTTAGGCCTCTTACCTGCGGAGCCCCCGGGGGTCTCCGGCTGCGGCGGCATGGGCGCGCCGACGAGGATGGAGCCCATCTCGTCCCCGTCGACCTCCTCGGAGTCGCCGTCCTCGTACAGGACGCGGAAGTAGCCGGCCTGGGCGTCGTAGGACTCGACGACGCCGGAGAAGACCCCGAAGCCCGGGAAGGCCTTCCTGACCGCCCTCCCCACCAGCGCCTCCATGGCGCGGAGGAGGAGGAGGAGGAGCCCCCGCCGCCGCGAATCCCTAGGGTTTGCAGGGCGGAGGGGCCGCCGGCGCGGCGGATCAGGGCGGATCCCTAGGGTTCCGGGCGGATCGGCCGGGGGATTTGGGGGTTCCGGTGGTGCGGAGGTTTGGGGCAAATTCTGGTTCGCGTCGGGAGGAAGGAGGAGGTGAGGAGAACGAGGAAGGGCAAGGAGGCAGGCGTGGTTATATTATGGTTAGGCGTTGAGTCTACTAGGGAGACTTTCAGTTTGAGCAGTGTGATCCTTGCGAGGAGACGCGATGGCGTTTTTTGGGAGGGAAATGGAGATTTGCTCCGAATGACAAAAAATTGTAGGTGCCATTGCCATCGTAGCTCTGGTGGGCTTCGACAGGGAGAAATGTACAATGGCTTGTGTTCCATACCAACTACGAGTTGTACCAAAGTAAAACGAAGTAGAATACCTACGATGGTTGTCCCTTAAATAAATATATAAAAGGTACTATCAACGATGGTTGATAATGTTTGTCCTCTCATTATTCCACGGCACCGATGTGCGCCGAGAGGATAGGTTTGTTTCAAAAAATGGTGCGGTGATAATGGTTTCCCTCTTTCGGGAGGAAAACATTGGGAGGGAAACCATTGGCGCTAAGCCGGCGACAACCTTGTGCCAGGTGAGGCGACGCACCCGCCTTAGTAGACACATAAATGTATCTCATATGGCAAACAATTAGGAGATTTAATTTAATAACTATCAGAACCTAGAACACCCCGCGTTTTGTTCCACTGATTTAAAGAAGACTTCTTAATTTGATGCCTCGAGACATCCAAGCTGAATTGTTTGATTTAGATCTCCGCCTAGGATCATGGAATAGATCATGAGCATAAGCAGACACAAGATCCATTAGGAGAAGGTACAATTTGCTTCTACATCGGCATTGAGAGAAGGGCTAGTCATGGTAAAAGGAAAATATAAGGCAAGCGGCCACACATACCTGGAAACACAATATCAGGAGGGGTTGTAAAGAAGAAAGAGGAAGGCGGAGAGAAGAAGAGAGAGATGAAGGGGAAGAAGAGGGTAAGGCGCAAAGAAGACGAGAGAGGGAGGGATGAAGGGAGGGGAGAACAAAAGAGATGAGGGGAGAGGTGCCATACCTGCATACCAGCGGAGGGGAAGAGGAGTCCAGACCAGAGAGTAGGAGTCGAGGCCGAAGAGGGGAAAGTTGGTAGCGCAGATCTGAATTGATGACAAAGTTTGTAGAGCAGATCTGAGTTGATGATGAAGTTGGCAGTCGCCGCCCGGAGAGGAGAGAGATCCCCTTTCACATGTTTTGTGTGAAATGTCTTCTCTCTCCTAGTCACGCTCTTTTATTCTCGCTTGCTCCTTGTCCCCACCGCGCAATTTTCCGCTCACCTCTATTTCTCCACATTTTTTCACCCATGTGCTTCTCCTGCTTAGGATCTTGCTGCTCTAGCTACGACATCCGCCTCTTCCCAGGCGGCGCCCTATAGCGCCTTAACTATGCTATAGACACCTCAAAGGTCCAACGCAAACACTTTATGTTATTGTCTTAGGCAAGCTAGACGCCTTGCGGTCGGACTAAACAATTCCTTAGAACCCATGGTGCCTACCTCATGGGGACTCAACTGATCACCACAAGGAAACTTTTTCAATGTAGAGATAACATGATGTCTGGTATATCGAAGGAGGAGTGGGTAAGGCTTCTCCTTATTGTTTCTTGCATAATTGATGTTTCCTTTGAAATTCTTGTGTAACTGCATTGCAAACCAGCGGAGAACTGGGTCAAAGTAAAAGCTCTTGTGTATGGCACTTCGATAAAATTTGTGTATCCATTGTTTGTCGGTGCCAACTAAGGGGATGGGGGCTAGTGGTCCGCCTTCAACACCACATGAATACATACTAAAGATACATTCATGGTGTCTAATATATTGAAGGAAATGTGCTATGTAGAATAGATAGGTATATGGAAAATGAAAATGTGTGTACATGAGGAATGTACCTCCCTCCACGGTTGTTTGGAGTCCACCATCATAGAATTTATTGGACAACCATCCATCTCCAATTTTACAGCGTATGGGCATATGTCGATGGCAAGGAGCAACATTTTGGAGATAGAAAGCGATTATCACACCCAAGGTTGAAATCAAAGTTGATCCATATTAGTAACTGACCATACTAGACAAAAAAAAAATTACCTTCCTAGGTTCTCTATTTGCCACGCCAAGATCTAGTTGTCTACCAATTAGGCCGCAACGGAGGGTTGTGGCGTTGTGCTTAGCCACATGTATACCACTTTAGTATATTTGCTATAGCACAAGATCATGCATGGACATTGTATCTCTAGTTCTTGTCTGGGTCTTCTCATGCCCTTCGGAGGTACAAGTGGTGTAGCTTCAAGATTGTTGGTAGGTACAACCAAGGATGATGTGACAAGATAAGAGGAACCCGAGCATCCACAAGATCATAATCTTGTGACATTGATTTTGTGGCATATGGAACACAATGAAGGCGATGCTAATCAAGGGAGGCACAACTGTTGAAGTGGAAGGGATGTATGTGATGGAAGCAATGACAATTACTACAATCCAAAAGGGCTATGGTCGTCAAATATCACATTGATTCTAAGGCATCTTCGATCAACCTTGATGGCTTATGTGTGGAGATAGGGAGCGGTGGGAGGAGATTCATATGGTGGCGTAGTGAGATATCGAGAAAGGGGACGATGAAGGGTATTATAATATGGTCTACTAGTTGTGAGAGTTTCACTACAAATTTTGTGGGTCCTCAATATGACCAACATTAGTTTATGGATTTACCCTCAGTCACTTTACGAAGGTTTCCAGGTGCAAAAAATGTTGAATATTAGGCACATTTTTTCTAGAACTCGAGACCTTATTCATCAATAAACATCATCACAATCAGCTCTAAGGTTGTGATCTAAAAACCCGGTGGATCAGGTATCCAAGATGACAACTCCACATGCGTACATACAAATTTTGCATAGGTAGGCCACTTGATTAGCCTCTTGACAAGTAAAACAAATAATGAAGAACTGAAAAAATTACTAAGATCACTAATTTTCCCTAAATGTTGAAAACTAGCTCCGTTCTAATGAATAAATCTTTTTTAAGATAAACAGTATAAAGTTTGGCCAAGTTTTTAGAATAACTCATTGACATGCACAATACAAAATCAATACCGTTACATATATCATGAATTATACTTTCATGTGATATCTATATAATATTATAGATGTTGATAATTTGCTCTAAAACTTTAGTCAAAGATTACTTAGCTTGATCGTTAAAAAAAAATATAAGCCTTATCTCTAAAGGGGGAGTATTAGGCATAGTTGGGTTACCATTTATTGTATCCAAATATGGATCACTTAATTTAGTGTAATTAATACTTACCATTTATTCTGATCATTTGATATATCTAAATATATTGCACTCAATGTGTGTAATTAAGCTCACCATTTATTATAATCCTTTCCTATCTAAATATAAATATTGCACACAATTATCATTTGCTATTTATTACGATATTTTTCATATCCAAATATACTACAACCAATGAGTGTATCCAATATCTGCTCTTGAAATCCTTAACACCAACATATTTGAATTTTTGCAATGACTTATTCATGTCTATGTAACCTGGTCACCTTTCGCGCTTATTTTCTCAAACTGGAGGTTGCACCCCTAGCCACTGCATCAAAAATGCACACACCATTTTTTATTAAATTATCATAAAAGCCTTACAAGATAACATATTGATCAGTCTGAAGCTACTTTCTTGATGATAAGAGACGCAACACCTACAAGTGATGAAGGGGATGGCCATGATCAGCGCCATATGTGCTGACCGCACACCTACACACATCATCTAAAATCGGTGCACCGATCCGGCACACTCTCAGTGCACGCTACAAAAATTGTTACCGCCGTCTCCCATGAATCCATCTTTAGAAAAAAAGATCTTCGCATAGACCTTGCTAGGCCTTCAGTCGATGCCAGCACAATGCCAGACAGCGCCTCGCCCCTGCGCACGTCCATCATTGCGCATAGTCGCAAGACTCCGCAGCGCCACATCGCTGAGACCCGCCGTCATCGACGTAGTAGAAGCAACACCGCTCCACCACTTGCCCCTCTAGCTGCATCCAGCTAAAAAAACGATGTCCATCGGCCTCCATTCAAGCATTGTCATATAAGTTATAACGTGTGTAGTTAACGGGTGGAAGAAAAAGAGATGTGCCTTGGAAACTAATATTGACTTTATTGGAGAGGCCAGACTAATTCTCCCATCAGTCTCCATTATATAATATTTACCTTAAGAGACAATGTTTCATTGTTGTATGGCAGGTAAACATTGCTATTCTTTTCGTAGCAAATGCTATCTCTTTCTTTTTATAAAAGGGTTGCCCCGATTTCTCTTAACAGAAACCAAAAATTTACTCCAGATAGGTTCTAAATTCTCATGGTCTGATCGAGTTATGTGTAGATCTAAATAAAATCGCAAGTGCTAACTATTCCAGAGAAAATACTTGCAAGTTAAAAGAAAGTTTTATGGGTGCATTGCAGGTACAAATTGCTAAAACAAACTGTGTTTGAGTAACCTCGAAGTGTAGCTTGGGTTCGTCATGATTGCAGTGCTCATTTGCGAGCCCCTGAGCCCCTAGGTCTACCCAGCATACTAGCCGTTGCAAATTTAAAAACCAGTTTTTTTTTTAAGACTGAAGACGGGAATACAGTTAGCGCTTGGCATTCAGGCTTGGAACCCGTCTCACTGAAGTGATGGGTCCAAAGCACACGAGCTTCTACAGCTAGCAGCGGATGCAAAACTACATATATACCAGATCGACATGCGAAGTTGACTCGAGAAGAAGGAAATTGTGTTTCAGAAGAAGAGCACCATACACTCATGGTGTACTCTTAATACTTCAACGCTCATACTTTGGGCTTTGGTAGCTTTCGCGGGCAATGACAATTTTTGTCAATCCATTTTAAATTCCTCATAATCTTTACTAGTACTAAATAGAAGCTGGGATTGTTAGTCGCCCCTCAACAATCAATACCTGATAGTCTGTCATAACCATATACCATTCGATTTGCTTCCAATATTATGCCGGTTCCACAACAGAGAACCATATAACATTCCTCGCGTCTCTCCTTGAGGGAGGCCCAAGGCAAAACCCTAGCAGCCACCGCTAGGTCACCACAAGGCGTCCGCCCTGCCGCTGGCTTCACCGCGGTGCGGTCCCCCACCTTCGAACGTGGCGAGGGAAAGCTACAGTGGACGCGAGGTTCCGTCGGTCGCAGAGTTGCGTGGCGCTGTGGGCGCATATGTGAAGCTCGAGGAGGACGCGGGCAAGTTGGCGCAGTGCGGCCAACACGTCGTGCAGCAGAGGTGGCGGCCCCTGGTTCCGGCGGCGATGTGGGCCCATCCGGGCCTGGTCTGGGCTGCGCGCAGAGCAAGCCAGTGCAACGATGAGGACCAAGGCAGATGTGGGTGAGGCGGTGCAGCGGGGCAGGCGCGTCTTGTAGCAAAGATGGAGGCGAAGGCGACCAAGCGGGCCCATTAGGGGCTCGATATGGGCTTCATGGGCTGCGACAGTTCGCGTGTGACTGAAGCTCAATTTGGTCGTGCCGCCTGGGGGAGTTTAGTGGTGGGGGCACTAGTTCTCGTCCATGGTCATCACGCTGCTAGCCCTGCTGGTCGCTCGTCTGCCGCGGCGCCCTCCGTCCTTGATGGAGATAGCTCCCGACGAGGTACCACACTTCACCGTTATGGCTAGAGAATTTCGGTGGTGCGGTTATGTGGATTGGGAGAAATCCTTGCCGATGAGTCCAAGGATGGCGCAGTGGCGCCTGTAGGCGTCGTGATTCCTCCATGGAGGGCATCAAGGTTACCCGAATCAAATCCCTTTTGAGCACCGAGGGAAATCCTAGGACAAATTGTTGATCCAGACAGCAGCGGCATGACAACGTTGCACCCTTTGTCGAAGGTGATGTCTTGGTGCTAAGGATTCCTTGGTCCATGATGTGCTGTGCTAGTATGATACCGATATCTGTCTATGACATGGAGCTTCGATGGCGCTATGTACCTGCTTGGTACCATCACAGAGGAGGCTACTTCGATCAGTTCTAGTTTGGCGCCTTCCACTTTGCTGGGGCTAGGCCCTCTCTCGGTGACAAGGGTATAATTACTAGAGCCCGTTAGTTGAGTACCCCTGAGGCCCGTTAAGCTAGGCCCAACTGTAATGATAGTCGAATACGAGTTATTACCGTATGTCGATATTTGTAATCTGTATCGAACCCGACCCGATCCTCGAGACCTAGCCACCTATATATAGGGGCCAGGAGAGGACGGTGGAGGGCAGATTGAAAGCAAGCCAGGTTGAATACCCAAGTTTACTTTCGATACACACCTATTTCGACTAACTTTACCTTCGAGTTCATCCGACGCCCTATCTCCCCGATCCTAAGTCCTTCATCTAGGACATTTGTCGAGTTAACCCTCGTCAATTGGCGCCGACCGTGGGGATCTTGGGCGTTGGAGTCATGAATTCGACGGCTTTTTCGCTTTTAGCCAACAGCAATCCAGAAGTCGACGGAAGTCAAGAGGTGGAGCTAACCATCGGAAGTTTGAGCATCCTCATCGGGCCGTCGGGTTCGTCCCGCCTTTCGGATCCGACGAAACAAGATCCATCGGCAAACGAGCCTGAAACAACAGCAATAATGGAGTATTCCGACGGCTCATCCAGCGAGGTAAACTCGCCGGTCAGCTCAGAAGAAGTGCAAAAAAGGGAAATTTCAGAAGACACCAAAGCAAAGGGCAACCTCAGTACAGAAATCCAACTCGACGATCTCACGATCTGCCTCGACAGTATCTCAGACAACTCAACAGATACATGGAAGACAGGGTTAGAGCTTTCTGAGGACAACGACTCGATCTTTTCAAGCTTTAATAGCAACATCGGCAAGCAGTGCCAGGTACTCGCCATTGTGGGCGACAACTCAGAAGAATTCGATGAAAATAACAACCCAGTGATAAACCCAGCAAATATCGACAGAGGAGCAAATCACCTAGCAGAAGGACAAACAGTGGAATCCCTCACAGCCAGGGAGAAAATTCGACTATCAGTCGACGAGTGGAAAATAATAAGAGAAGCCGTAGAACACGGCACACCAATACCATCCAGCTCCAGCAAAGACATGCTTTTTGGGTATCATTACGCCCTCAGGCAGCAAGCAAAGCAATTAGCAAAGGAAAAGGTAGAGATACAAAGAAGAAAAGATTCAGCCATTGCAGCCAGCGAAGCTGCTCGTAGAGCACGAAGCGACGCATCATACAGCAACGCAAGGAAAAATCGTCGACATGGCTCAAGGTATGACAACCTCGAGTACTCCGACAGGCAAAGTATTTCCAAAAACCTCGACTCGTCCTTCCTATCGGTCGACGAGCAGGGAAATATCCTACCAAAAACTCCTGAAGCAGCACTAGTGGCAGCACAAGCATATCTACTTACAACTCGACCAAGTCCAGGAGATCCTAGAGAACATATGCATAGAGCAGCGCTAAACGGACTCAATATGGTGGGCCACAAGCTATCAGCAAAAGGAGAAGAAGCACATCACCACAAGGAAGCGCACAAAGCAAGATCACCTCGCCGTCACAATAGTCCTCGGCATAGAAGCAGCAAACGCCGATCTCGATCGCCATCACCAAAACAGCACGGTGGAACTCGAAGATCGCGATCCCCAAATGAAAGGCGCGACTATAAGGACGACGAAAAGGAGATGGGGGCATCGTGCTTTACTCGTAGGGTTCGCACCACTCCAGTTCCTAAGGGATTCAAGCTACCTCATGACCAGCAAAAGTACGACGGATCACAGGAACCACAATCATGGCTCGCAGATTACTTACAAGCAGTTCAAATACTAGGAGGAACCAAAGAGACAGCAATGCAAAGTTTGCAGTTACACCTCACCGGAGCAGCAAGGTCATGGTTGAGCAAACTAGAGAAGGAATCCATTGGAAGCTGGGAAGACCTCACAAAGCAATTTACAAGCAACTTCAGGTCGACGTACAAACGGCCAGCATCAATAGAAGAAGTCAAGGCATGCGTACAGCAACGCGACGAAACACTACGGGCATACATCCAAAGATGGAGCCTCATCAAAAATTCAGCAGTCGAAGTTTCAGACGAAAGAGCAATAGACGCGTTCATCATTGGATTAAGGCGAAGAGACCTAGTCGAAGAGATGGGTAGAATCAAGCCAAAAACAGTGTCAGATCTCATAGACACAGCAAACAGATTTGCAGATGGAGAAGATGCGTGCAACAACAAACGGACACGATCTCCAGAGGACGACAGAAGAAACAGATACGGAAGTCAAAGGAGACGATCCCGAAACTACGACACCTACGGCTCTCATAACCAAGTCGCCACAGGATATAAAGACAACAGTTATCAGGGAAACGACCGCAGAAGCTCGGGATATCGCAGCTACGGAAGAGAGGAGTATAAGAAGTTCCCACCAAGAGAATCCAGAGAGTACAACCCATCACCAGAGGATATGCTCAACGGGCCTTGTCATATACATTCAGCGTTCGTCGACGGGAAGCGAGTATCAAGGCACGCGATGAAAGACTGCACAACATTCTTAAAGCTACAAGAAGCAGCAATAAGCAAATAAACCGAGGCAAGGCGACAAGGACTCGAAGGTAGTAACAATCCCGTGACAAACCAGCAAGGAAACAACGGAGCTCCTCAAGGACAAGACCAGCAAAACAAGGGACACGACGACGACGACGAAGGGTACGTCCCATCAAAAGGACACATTACAGCAATGATACAACCTGTGCCCAAGTCGAACAAAGAAGAAAAGAGTATAACTCGACAAGTCAATCTAGCAGTCATGTCGCCTCCAGCTACAACAGAATATCTGCATTGGTCAGAACAACCAATCGAGTTCAACAGAGAGGACCACCCCATAACAGTACCTCGGCCAGGAAACGCGCCTTTGGTACTCAAAGCTCAAATCGGCGCGTATGATGTCGACAGAATATTCATGGACGCAGGAAGTGGAATTAACCTGATATACGCGAAAACACTCAGGGCAATGCATATATCATTGGAATTCCTAAAACCAACAGATTGCTCCTTCCATGGAATCGTACCAGGAAGTGCTAATTACCCATTGGGTCGAATAGCACTCAATGTTTGCTTCGGCAACCGACAAAACTACAGAAGGGAAAAACTAGACTTCGAAGTCATGGACTGGCCATCGCAATATCACGCGATCCTCGGACGACCCGCGTTTTCGCGATTCATGGCAGTGCCTCACTACACATATTTGGTACTTAAAATGCCAGGACCAAAAGGAATAATCACAGTGAAAGGAAGCTTTGAAGTTTCAGATCTCTGCGACAGGGAATTCCACAAGATGGCGCAAAATTTTGGCGTAATAGCCAACCATGCAGAAAAGGCAAAGAGCGCGACTACAGAAGGCGTCAAGCTACTCGAAGGATGCACCGCGGAGCCCGAAACGAAGAAGCCACGAACAGGAACATCAGGAGAAGACACAGGCGCAGAAGAGAAAGGAAAAGCTACGGCAACATAAGCATCATGAAGACAATAGAGTAGAACAATAAAGGCCGTAAAAGCCACGAGTTATTCCAGGGGCAATGCCCTCTAGATCCAGAACACGGGTCACAGGCCGGATCTCTTGGGTCACCCCATGTATCTTACATTAAAAGTATAAATAAAGACAAAGCGTTCCTCATATTCGAGTTTACGAGTCTTTCAAAGAGAAGATGCGGCAAACGCACGAACCATACAAATACGCCTTGAGAATAAATTTCAGACATATAGTCGCGAAATAAATAATCTCCCGCGTTACACACATACTTTACAACATCGGGTTGTCAGAATCATCTACGCCTAAAGGATCTAAATAATGATACTCGCGGAAAAACGCAGCATCCGCCTCTAGAAGCCTAGCTACAAGTCTTCGAGCAGGTTGAAGCGTGTTCTCCATATGAACCCGAAGGCTAGCTCCACCTGGAGCTAAACTTAAGGACATCGTGCTATAATTCAATCTGGGGTGCCACTTGCGTATCCACCCGAGAGCAAAATTGGCACCAGCCACTAAGTTCAGTTCTATTAACCTATGAATACGATGGCTGGATCGGAAAGCATCAAGAAGAAGTGGGAAAGTTGCAGGCAAAGGATTACGGGGAAGCATAATGGAGTGCATAGTTGTAAGAGCTCGCCGGCAACCATCAACTGACTCGCCAATGTGCTGGGCACGATCTTGAAGCAATACAATGGCGCTACGGCGTCGAGGATCAGACCACAGAGTCTCATAGCCAGTCGACATCTTCTCCAAAGCAGCATTTCGCTCAGCAACTCGACGTTCTTCAGCAGCAAAATCCAAGCAAGTACCTACAATGACAAATATATCACAAAAGAAGTGCACAAACAGCCAAAAGAAGAAGTCGAAAGAAAACTCACATCGCAACAGCTCGCAAGCAGACTCGACAATTCCAAGAATGAAAGATTCGCACTCTTCATTGTGAACAACCTTCGCCGTCAAGCTGGAAACCTTTTCTTCAAGTGAAGATATTTTCTTCATATAGCCACTGGTCTGGCTAGCCTTTTTAATAGCCATCTGTGCTTGGCGTTTAGCCAAGGATAGGCGAGTCTCAAGGTCGGAAATCCTGGAAGAATATTCTTCGCAGTGACTACATCGACTAGGAGTCGACGAAATCTGAGGATTGAATCCGCGAGCAGAGGAAGGAGCAGGAGCATGAGAAGAAGGATCACTGTCACGCATCGACTACAAAAAGAAAGAAAGGAGAAACAATTTCAGAAAGATAGCATAATACTCCATGCAAAGAAGATATATTTACATAAGAGCACAACCCTCTGGCTAAGATTCTCGGGTTGCACTTAATTGGAGTCTTTACATTCAGAAGGAGAAAACTAAGTACTACAAAGAAGCTGAATCTACGCCACCTCAGCATTGTGCTCCGTGGAAGAAGGGGGCGCGGCCAGTTCCTCGCTAGAAGTCGATGGTGGCACCGGAGCCTTCGGCGCTGGAGATGGTGCAGCAGGCACAGCAGAGGCTGCCGAAGGAGAAATTGTGTTCAGCAATGCAGGCGCCAATTTCTTCGCCTTCTCGAAAAACACCTTCATCTCGTCGCGGGTATGGCCATGGGGGGAGTTAACTTTCTCCCAATCAAAGTTTGTGCCATGTGCAAGAGAAAGGGCAATGGCACCTTCGGCGACGCGCTTAATGGACAGCCCCTTCAGATGGAGAGTAGGGTCTTCATCGCTGTCAAAAGTCTTGGCGAGTTCAGTCAGGTTGCCCTTCGGGATTGCCATCTTTTTCTTCGGCCACAACCCGGCAAATAGCCGTGACAGAACGCGGCCAACCAACTCAAAAGTTTCCTGGATAGATATCCAGTTTTCTTCGAGTAGGTTAACCGCATCCATAAGAGGATCATCGTCCGTTTGTAGGGACGACGGAGATACCCCTGTGAATTCTAAAGCAATAGAAAAGAAGAGGCAAGTGTCAACAAATACACCAGTGCAACAGGGGACAAAAACAGAAGATAAGTCGACGAACTTACTTTCGGCAGCAGTAGACATGGTGTGAAGACGCTCCGCCACGGCTTGCTCGCGTTGAGCATGCTCTTTGTTGGCATCTTCTAGCGCCCTCTCAGCCTTCTTCGCCTTGGCAAGCGCAGATTTCTGCGACTTCTCAGCAATTGCTTTAGCAGAGGTCGCAGCATCATAAGCTTTTTGCGAAGCTTTGAGCTCCGCTTCCAGCGACGCAATGCGAGCATTAGCTGTCGCTAAAGCAGCTGCAAAAGCAGACGAAAGGAAGTCAGTTAAACAGCAAGAGACAAAGCGCAGAAGAAAAGTAATGATTGAATATCAAAATTGTACCTTCGGAAGATTTTGCAACCTTTAGGTACCCCGCACACTCCGTGCCCAGGGCGATAAATCTCTTCACCAAAGCCTGATAAAAGAAGAGTATAAGAGAAGAAGTGCATGAAAGGAAAGAAGGGAAAAAAGAATCGCTCACATCATCAGAAGAAACTGTAGAAGCATGGGCCTCCAGAGAAACCTCGGCTTCTTTGGTCTTCTTCGCGCGTTTGAGGTTTCGGGCTTGAGTTTGAGAAACCTTCTTTATAGAGGCCCTGGTAGTCCTCGGAGCAACATATGGTTCGACAGGCTCGTCAGTCGCCACAGGAGAAGGTGGTGGAACAGCCGTCGCACATGTTGGTGGTTCTTCATCATCACTGCATGAAAAGTACAAGTTATAAGCAAGAGGCAAGAACAAAGCAATTGAAAAGTTCGACTACAATACTTACGATGCAAGCATGTCAAAGTACTCCATATCTTCTGCAAAAACGGGGGTTTTTCCAGCCGCTGCAGAACTCGATGAAGCAATTTCGTCGACACGTTTCCATTTTTTGTCGACACCAACATCTTCAGTAAGAGTAGGAGGAGGAGATGTCGACAAGCTAGTCTCATCTTCTGATTCTTCGACATCATCTCCGTCCTGACTTTCGTCAGCCTCGGGGGCTTCAGATGCAGGAGATGCTAGATCAGCAGGAAGGGGCCCTTCCTCCGGAAGAGGGGGACGAGAAACAATGAATTGGTGACCCTGCATATTAATAAATCAGCAGAGTGCAGAGGCAAAGAGTAATGCAAGTCGAAATTAAGAGAAGTTTGACAAAAGTGGATGCAGCGATGTATACCTCAGGAATAGGGTGCACGGAGTCGAAGAAATCTGCCTTCAGGTCAGCAACTGAGTGCTCTTTGGTGAGCTTGGTGAGATTCCTGACTCGCTTGTCGACATCTTCTTTCGACATTAGATCCTCAGATATGCGAGTAGGGTCTTCTAAGCCAGAATAAGTCCAAAGCTTGGTGAGGCGGTGCTGTAGGGGTTGAACTCGACGTTGTATGAAAAACGCCATGAGTTGGGTACCCGACAAAGCACCTCCTAGGCCTGTTTTCAGATTTTGAATGCGGGATAGAAGAGGAAGAATTTGTGCAACTTCCGCATCTGAGGGAAGCGAGTCCCATGACTTCAATTTCTTCACTTCTTGAGAAGCGTCAAAGGGAGGAAGGCCGAATCCATCTTCAGGAGAGGATTTGCGGTCCTTGATATAGAACCACTTTGTCCTCCACCCTTGGACAGATGCGGCCATAGAAAATTCAAGATATTGCGCCTCAGGGCGCACAGAAACAACGGCTCCGCCCAGTTCGGGTTTCCTTGCCAGAGAAACATTGGGGCGGAGTCGAAAGATCGATCTCCAGAGAGTGAAGTGGGGCTCAATGCCCAAAAATGACTCGCAGAGAGTCACGAAGCAAGCAATATGGAGAAGGGAATTTGGTGTGAGCTGATGGAGTTGAACACCATAGACAAATAGCAGCCCACGAAGAAACTCGTGGGCAGGAAGTGACAGACCGCGGAAGAGGAGAGCAAGGAACATTACCCGGTAACCGCTCGGGGGCTTCGGGATCCGTTCAGTGCTGGGAAACCTGATGGAATCTTCGGCAGCAATGAGGCCGTCCGCCGTGGCTTTCTCCACCTCCTTCTCGGTGATGGTGGAGCGGACCCAGTTGGTGGCAGAAGACTTGGCCATAGCGCTCCTGGTGGCCAGATGCTTCACGCGCATACAGCACAAAAGTGCGCTCGGGGGCTCCGCAAGAGAGGAAGAGGCAGAGGAGATCAGCAATGGAGGCGGCGGAGGTAATGAGCTGGTGAACAGTACGATTCCCCACTATGCCAGTTATATATCTTCTGGGAGAAGGATCGTGGGCTGAGTCGTGGCGCAAAGATCGGAAACGTTAGCCCACCAACGGTCAAAAATCGTGCAGCCCACTAAACGGTCAAAAAATCGGGAAAATTACAGTGCTACCCATAAAACGGTTCGCATTGATGAAGAGTTACGTCTTTATTGACGTCATCAAGTATATATATAAAGGTAAAAGGATGGCGCCGACGAATGCTGAAACTTATCGAAGGAATCAGATATGAAGGATCTTTTGGTTATAAGCCTTGGGGGCTTTTAATTGCATAAATATCGAGTGGAACTCTTCATTGAAGTAGTGGACCTGAACTAGAAGACAAGATGTTCTTGAAAGTATCTCGAGTTGAAGAACTTTGCAGGTGAGGTGTTTCGAGTTGAAGTGTGACGAGCTATATTATTTCTTGAGCCTATACTCGAAAAAATCTTTTTTCGACTATAGCCTCGGGGGCTACTCCCATCGGGAGCACTGAGCGCGCACCCGACGATATTCATTGGCAAAGCATTGGAGATTGGAGAAGTGTTACTCCCATCGGGAGCGAGTTTTATGGTTGTAGAAACCCGAATATTTTCAGTCAAACTTTGACTGCGACATAAGATTCTCGAGTTGTGTTATCGCAACAAAGCTCGAATGCCGTGACTTGTCGCGAAGGTAAGACCCCGGGATCCGTCCTGTGTGGCCTAGTATACGCACATGGATGCGCTCTGCTGGTATGTATCCGTGTCTATGACGCGAAGAAAATCCTGGTGGACGCACTGGGTACCCTGAGAACCACTGGGACTCATTTTTTGTAAGTCCTAAATGAGGCAAAAGAGTGAGTTTGACCGGTATCCCGAATTCAAGTCCAAGGGGATTGAATTTGAAGTAGGTGACAAGTATCTGTTCCGGTAGTTAACTGACCTCTTGATCCGTCAGAGTTGTCAGGCTTGTTCATCGAGACCCCTTGCGAGCGAATTATCATTATCATAAGTCGAAAGGCCAAGTCGAAGATTTGAAGAAGATGAAGAATTATCCAAGTCGAAGATTTGAAGATTAGAGATTCAACCTGAATCTGCAATTCTGGTAGAATCTCAGGGGCTACTGACAAGGGTATAATTACTAGAGCCCGTTAGTTGAGTACCCCTGAGGCCCGTTAAGCTAGGCCCAACTGTAATGATAGTCGAATACGAGTTATTACCGTATGTCGATATTTGTAATCTGTATCGAACCCGACCCGATCCTCGAGACCTAGCCACCTATATATAGGGGCCAGGAGAGGACGGTGGAGGGCAGATTGAAAGCAAGCCAGGTTGAATACCCAAGTTTACTTTCGATACACACCTATTTCGACTAACTTTACCTTCGAGTTCATCCGACGCCCTATCTCCCCGATCCTAAGTCCTTCATCTAGGACATTTGTCGAGTTAACCCTCGTCACTCGGCCTGCCTTTTCTCCTAGGCGCATAAGGAGTGAACTCGTCCAAGTGATCATGTGGTATTGTTGTGTCTCGGATGCTACGTCGTCGATGACGTAGCCGTCGAAGCTTCGTGCTTTGCATCCTTGCCTATTGGTTGGATGTTGGGCATGAAGGGCTCGATTTGGCTATGGTGGTTCATTGTTCGGGTGTTGCTATTTGTTGTTGTCGTAGTCTGTTGTTGACAAGGGTATAGATAATAGAGCTCGTTAGTTAGCTACCCCTAAGGCCCATTAAGTGATACGTCTCAAACGTATCTATAATTTTTGATGCTCCATGCTTGTTTTTACACCATTTGCCTACTGTTTCGTTACACTTAGTGGCACTTTTATGCATTTTCCGGAACTAACCTATTAACAAGTTGCCACAGTGCCAGTTCCCTGTTTTCTGCTGTTTTTGTGTTTTAGAAGTGATACACAGGAAATATTCTCGGAATTGGACAAAACAAGTTCCTGAAGTCTTATTTTTCCCGGAAGCTTCCCGAAGACCGAAAGAGAGCCGGAGCGGGGCTAGAGGCCGCCCTCACACATAAGTGGCGCGGCCCAGGCCCTGGCCGCGCCACCCTGGTGTGAGGAGCCCCTGGCTGCCCCCTGACGACGCCCCTTCACCTATAAGAAGCCTCGGGACAGAAAACCCTAGAGGAGTCGACGTTTTTCCCAGAACAGTTCCGCAACTCCGCCGCCGTCGAAGACAAATTTCAGGGGACAGACGTCTCTATTCCGGCACCCTGCCGGGACGGGGAAGTGCCCCCGAAGCCATCTCCATCGGTTTCCATCGCCGTCTCCGCCGTCTCCATCGACCTCACCGCCATCTCCATCAACCTTGCTGTCTCCTATGATGAGGAGGGAGTAGTTCATCCCCGGGGCTAAGGGCTCTACCGGTAGCTATGTGGTTCACCTCTCTCTCCCATGATGTGATCTTTATGTGATCGTGAGCTTTATATCATGTTGAACAAGTAGATGTTATTATTCAGATATTATGTATACTCTAGTGGTGTTATTAAAGTAATCTATTCCTCCTGCCATGGTGTAACGGTGACAGTGCGTGCATCATGGTGGTACTTGGTCTAGGCTACGATTGCGATCTCTTATGGATTATGAGAATAATTATTACTATGATAGTATTGAAGTGATCTATTCCTCCTTTCATGGTGTAATGTTGACAGTGTGTGCACCGTGTTAGTACTTGGTCTATGTTGCAATAATATCTATCTTGAGTTGTGCTTTGATTTGGATATCTCTATGAGTGGTGTTTGTCAAGTACTTGATGAACTTTAAGGGGTGCTTCTGTAGCCACTACGCAATGATTAGTGTTGTTCAATAGGAGAGTAATTTAGAGTACCATAGTGAAGAGAAGTTGTTTATTTGTTCAATCATGTTATATTTGTTGGGAGTGTGTCCACTAGTGAAAGTATGATCCCTAGGCCTTGTTTCCAAGCTTTGCATACCGTTTACTTGCTATTTTGTTACATGTTTGCTTGCAGCGATATTTATTTTATACCACAGTTACTACTTATAATCATCTATACCACTTGTATTTCACTATCTCTTCGCCGAACTAGTGCACCTATACATCTGACAAGTGTATTGGGTGTGTTGGGGACACAAGAGACTTTCTGTATCGTAATTGCAGGGTTGTTTGAGAGGGATAGCTTTGACCTCTTCCTCCCTGAGTTCGATAAACCTTGGGTGATCCACTTAAGGGAAACTTGCTGCTGTTCTACAAACCTCTGCACTTGGAGGCCCAACAAGTGTCTACAAGAATAGAAGTGCGTAGACATCAAGCTCTTTTCTGGCGCCGTTGCCGGGGAGGTAAGGTAAAAGGTACTCACATCCTTTGGCTACTAAGTCTTTTAGTTGCTGGTGAGTGCTCGAAGTTATTTACTTTATAGTCTGCAATTACATCTTTTTGTTTCTTGTTTTTATTTTCACTAGTTAGGCTTAATGGAAAATAAAGAGTTCTTTAGTCTTTTTCCTGAGTTTAGATATGAAGTGTTTGAAGAGAAAATTGAAAAACCTTTGGAGCTTAATTTGCATGCTAATAGCGTTGTTAGTATGAATGTTTTGAACACTGTTATTACTAATGCTATAGAAAAGTCTAAGCTTGGGGAAGCTGGTTTTGTTAAGCATGATATTTTTAGTTCCCCAGCTTTAGTGGAGAAAGTTTGCTCTGATGATATTTTATCTCCCCTATATGATGTTCCTATGCCTATTACCTATGTTAGTGATCATGATTGGGAAAAGCACTCTACTTTTGATATTGAAAATCTTTTTGGTACAAATTCTAAGATTAATAATTGTTGTACCATTAGTGCTATCCATGTTCCTTCTTATGATGATATGTTTGAAGAATATGCTTTGCGAAATAGCTGTTCTCTAGCTTGTGATGATACTAAACCTCTAGTTTATGATGGTAATGATGATGGGTATAATATTTTCAGTTCACCTACTGTTGAGGAGAAAAATAATTATGATTACAATATGCCTCCTATTTTTGATGATTATGGTGATGAGAATAATTATTCTGTTGAATCTGCTCCTACTACGATTGTTCATGTGGGGAGTATTAATTCTTTTATGCATGTGGCTCATGATAGGGAAGTTTTATGTGATAGTTCTATTCATGATGCTACTGAAAGTTATTATGAGAGAGGGAAACATGGTTTGATGGATCTCAACAATATTGAGTTTCCCCTCTTTATATTGCAATTTTTGAAGTTGTACTTGTTTTGCCTTCCTATGCTTTTTGCTTTGCGCTTTCATGACTTGTCTCTTTACAAGACTATTTTTCATAGGAAGTGGTTTAGATTTAAATGTGTTCCATACTTGCTTTTTTATGCTCTCTATTGCTTTAAGTTCCTATATGGCACCTTTGCCTCAAGCTCTTATATGGCGCCCACATGAGCATCTTTACAAATTACTGCGCCTAGCTCAAAGGCGTTAAAGAAAAGCACTCTTGGGAGATAACCCATTGTTTATTTTCAGTACTTTTTCTTTTATTTGAGTCTTGGAAGTTATTACTACTGTAATAACCGCTCCTTATCTTTTTTATTTCGTTTTTGTGCCAAGAGAAGCCTCTAATTTGAGTGAGGTAAGATTTGGGGATGTTGCTGTCCTGAAACTGTTTTCGGTGCTGCACCGTAAAAATTCATGAAAATTCTCTGTATATCTTTTGGACCTGCAATTTCTTGTGCATATGCCCCAGGTTATATCCAAACTTTCATTAGTTGAACACTTTTTGATTAGAGCAACATAAAACCCTCTAAAAATTCGACCTTTGTCAGCTATTCTGTTTTGACAGATTTCTGCCAATATTTGTGTTTGCCGCTTTATCGCTTTATTTTTTAGTTCTTTTGATCACGGAACTTTTGGGGAAGTTGCTACAGTAGTATATACTATATATGTGGTGGTTTTGAGTTGAAACCTGAAGCAAAAGAGGTTGATTATATGCTATGCTTACACTAATGTTGCTAATAGTTTTGTGTTTAGTTTTGTATGAAGGAAGTTTTCAAGTGTAGGGATTGGAGAATGATGAGATGAGATGAAGAAGTACAAGCGTCAAAGCTTGGGGATGCCCCCGAGGCACCCCTTCTTCATCGGCAAAAATCAGGTCACCTTTCAAGACACTATATTTTTATTGCTTCATGCACTATGTGTTTTTCTTGGAGCGTCAGTTGTTTTTATTTTTAGTTTTCTTTTGATTTGTTTGCTGCAATAAATGGTTAGATCACATCATGTTTCTTTTGGAGGAGATGAACTCGCTTTTCATTTGCCAAGAACGCTCTAGTTTTCACTCTTATCGTTCAACGAGTGTTCTCTTTTTCTGCTACTACGTCCATCTTTCGATTTTCGCCTTGATTTACGTTCAGATCGTGTTATATCTTTTCATCAAGGTGTATTTTTGCCTCTGGTCTTTATTGGTATTCATCAAAAGAGGTGTTTATAAAAGGTTTGAATGGTGTTGGAAAAGAGAAAAAGCTTTATGCAAAAAAGTGGTACAAGAAGGAGCTTGTGTAGACTGCGGCTTAGGCTTTTGCATGTCGTGCTTGATGTCTTTTTGATAGTATGCTTAGTGGTTTTGCTGTAGCATGACTTGTCTCAAATAACTGAGATTGCTTAATGAGCCTTTGAAAAAATCATGCGTTGTTTTTATTGTATGGAAGCATTATTTTGGTTTTCTCCTTGATGCTTTATTTGGGTTGACTTGGCGCATGCTCACACATGTTAGACTCTTACAAAGTCGCCAATAGCCTCTATGATCATTTAGTTTTTGACTTTTGATGCCATCTTATGCTTCTTTTAATGTCGCTTTGTCGCTTTGCATGATTATGGCCGTTATTGCTCTCTTAGTTGGTCGCTCCCAGTCTTTTGCTAGCCCTCACCTTGTACTGAGTATGAGCTCTACTCGTGCATCCAACTCCTAAAAACCAGGTTTGCCATTGTGTCCACTATAAATTCCTATGCATGGTATTTGTAAGCCTTTCCAAGTAAATTTTCATGTGCTACCTTTCAAAAACCTTTCAAAATACTTCTCATTTTTGTGACACTGTTTTTTGCTCATGGGGACGTAGTGGTCGGATTTTCTATCTTCCATATTGCTTATTCCAAAAAGAAAAAAAAGAAAAAAAGAAAGAAAAAGGCACTCCTCCATGGTATGTGAATGTTGGTGGGCACCCGATGGAATCGGTTAGCCATAGTTTGAGAAAGGAAAAAGGTGGGGAGGAGTGCCAAGCTTTATAAAAGAGCACAAAAGTGCCAATCTCTCTCTCAAAAACTTGCTTCATTTTTGTATGAAAGATAGTAAGAACCCCATTGCCAGTCGTTGACAAAGACAACCACCTCTCAAAACCAATTTTTATCTCTCTGTTTTACAAATGAAAAGCTCTAGCACATGTTTAATCACTGCTTCCCTCTGCGAAGGGCCTTTCTTTTACTTTTATGGTGAGTCACCACCTTCCACCTTTATGCACTGTCTAAGAGAGCATAGTTGTCATTCTTAGTATAATGTGCATTGTCCCAAAGTTTTCATTGATTGATTCATATTGTTGGTTTCACTTGTTCTCAAATTATTTGTATCTAGTCGCCCTCTTAAACTTGAAGGTGTCATATGCATTTATGTTTTGCTATTCCATGAGGGACAAGCTGAAAACCATTTGTATGTTTTTCCTTATGATTTGAACACACATTTGACTTTCATTGTTTCATTTTCATGATCTTTTGTTTGTGTTCATTTTCATGTTATAACATGGTTGCTAAGTTTCTATTGTCAAGATTATATCTTTCATGCCCATGTTTTAAGTTCTTTTGATCCCAGCTCACAAATGCTTTCATAGATGATCAAGATTGTGTAGGTGCATGTCACCTCAAAAATTATTTCTTTTGTTATCACTTACCTACTCGAGGACGAGCAGGAGTTAAACTTAGGGATGCTGATACGTCTCAAACGTATCTATAATTTTTGATGCTCCATGCTTGTTTTTACACCATTTGCCTACTGTTTCGTTACACTTAGTGGCACTTTTATGCATTTTCTGGAACTAACCTATTAACAAGTTGCCACAGTGCCAGTTCCCTGTTTTCTGCTGTTTTTGTGTTTCAGAAGTGATACACAGGAAATATTCTCGGAATTGGACAAAACAAGTTCCTGAAGTCTTATTTTTCTCGGAAGCTTCCCGAAGACCAAAAGAGAGCCGGAGGGGGGCCAGAGGCCGCCCTCGCACATAAGTGGCGCGGCCCAGGCCCTGGCCGCGCCACCCTGGTGTGAGGAGCCCCTGGCTGCCCCCTGACGACGCCCCTTCGCCTATAAGAAGCCTCGGCACAGAAAACCCTAGAGGAGTCGACGTTTTTCCCAGAACAGTTCCGCAACTCCGCCGCCGTCGAAGACAAATTTCGGGGGACAGAAGTCTCTGTTCCGGCACCTTGCCGGGACGGGGAAGTGCCCCCGGAGCCATCTCCATCGGTTTCCATCGCCGTCTCCGCCGTCTCCATCGACCTCACCGCCATCTCCATCAACCTTGCTGTCTCCTATGATGAGGAGGGAGTAGTTCATCCCCGGGGCTAAGGGCTCTACCGGTAGCTATGTGGTTCACCTCTCTCTCCCATGATGTGATCTTTATGTGATCGTGAGCTTTGTATCATGTTGAACAAGTAGATGTTATTATTCAGATATTATGTGTACTCTAGTGGTGTTATTAAAGTAATCTATTCCTCCTGCCATGGTGTAACGGTGACAGTGCGTGCATCATGGTGGTACTTGGTCTAGGCTACAATTGTGATCTCTTATGGATTATGAGAATAATTATTACTATGATAGTATTGAAGTGATCTATTCCTCCTTTCATGGTGTAATGTTGACAGTGTGTGCACCGTGTTAGTACTTGGTCTATGTTGCAATAATATCTATCTTGAGTTGTGCTTTGATTTGGATATCTCTATGAGTGGTGTTTGTCAAGTACTTGATGAACTTTAAGGGGTGCTTCTGTAGCCACTACGCAATGATTAGTGTTGTTCAATAGGAGAGTAATTCAGAGTACCATAGTGAAGAGAAGTTGTTTATTTGTTCAATCATGTTATATTTGTTGGGAGTGTGTCCACTAGTGAAAGTATGATCCCTAGGCCTTGTTTCCAAGCTTTGCATACCGTTTACTTGCTATTTTGTTACATGTTTGCTTGCAGCGATATTTATTTCATACCACAGTTACTACTTATAATCATCTATACCACTTGTATTTCACTATCTCTTCGCCGAACTAGTGCACCTATACATCTGACAAGTGTATTGGGTGTGTTCGGGACACAAGAGACTTTCTGTATCGTAATTGCAGGGTTGTTTGAGAGGAATAGCTTTGACCTCTTCCTCCCTGAGTTCGATAAACCTTGGGTGATCCACTTAAGGGAAACTTGCTGCTGTTCTACAAACCTCTGCACTTGGAGGCCCAACAAGTGTCTACAAGAATAGAAGTGCGTAGACATCATTAAGCTAGGCCCAATTGTAATACTAGTCGAAATATGAGTTCATGTCATATGTCAATATTGTAATCTGTGTCGGATCTCTCCCGATCCCTGAGACCTGGCCACCTATATATAGGGGCCAGGAGAAGATGGTAAGGACAGATTGAAAGCAAGCCAGGTTCTACACCCACGTTTACTTTCGATATACACCTTGTTTCACTGATTTTACCTTCGAGTTCATCCGACGCCCTGTCTCCCCGATCCTAAGTCCTTCATCTAGGACATTTGTCGAGTTAGCCCTCATCAATTGGCGCCGACCGTGGGGACTCTGGGCGTTGGAATCATGAATTCGACGGCTTTTTCGCTTTTAGCCAATAGCAGTCCAGAAGTCGACGAAAACAAAAATATGGAGCTGACATTCGGAAGTCTGAGCTTCTATGTTGGACCTTCGGGTCCAACTTGTCTTTCGAATCCGCCGAAATTGGGTCCGTCGACAAGTAAAACCGAAATAATTGCCAAGTCTGGATCATCTGTAGGCTCTTCTAGCGAGGCAAACTCGCCAGTCAGCCCAGCAGCAACCGAAAATCTGCAGGAAAAACTCGAGGAACCCGACGAAACTGGGCGAAAATTCATCGCGGATGCAGCAATGGACAAGCCACGCGACAAGTCAAGGGACCTCGCCAGCGGAAGCAGCGGCGTCTCCAAAAGTGTACACCAGTTGTGCATCATCCTCACTGAAGCAGCAGAAGAAGAAAACAATCACGCAGGAAACGAGGAGGTCGACATGCAAGTCGACAAATTAAGGAGCAATGGTAAGAAAGAGAAGGAGAAAGTCCATGTTTCCGCCGGAGAATGGAGAATGATCATGTCAGCTATCAACCACGGGACTGATGTACCCGCAGATTCAAGAAGAGAAGTTCTAATGGGATATCAATACGCGCTACATCAACACAGAAAGAAGTTAAGGCAGGAAAGAGACATGATTATGAGAAGCCCAGATTACAACAGCATATCAAGTGGAGGATATTGGGATGAATATAGCGATTCATCAAAGTCCAGCATGGAGAGGCACAGAGACCCGAAGCACAGTAGAAGGACAACAGCACGAGCAGTGGAAGGAAGCTACATGAAAAGCCCAAGTGCGAACCCATCAGAGGAGGAAGAAGAATTTGTGCAAGAAACACCAGAAGCAGCATTGGTGGCAGCACAGGCATACCTACTAACTACGCAACCAAAGCCGGGAGACCTGCGGGAGAACATACATCAGGCCGCAATACGAAGCCTCGGGTTGTAGAAGACAAGCTAAAGGGGAATCTTCTAGAGAAAAAGTCGACTCACTGCAGGGAAAGGCAAAAAGAAGAGGTCAAGCGCAAATCTTCGTGGAGCGAAACTAGCGAGTCTTCAGAAGACGAGAAACGCCAAAAGAGGAAGGAGGATGCAAGGAACATAATAGCACAAGCAAGGGTAAACAACTCACGTTATGCGTGGAGGGAAGAAAACTACGAAGAAAACCAGAAAGAGATGGGCGCGTTATGCTTTACCCGCAGGGTTCGCAAAACGCGAGTACCCAAAGGATTCAAGTTGCCGCATGATCAAGAAAAATATGATGGGTCGCAAGAACCAACTCTATGGTTGTCAGACTACCTATAAGCAGTACAAATACTCGGGGGAACAAGAGCAACGGCAATGCAAAGTTTGCAGTTACACCTCACCGACGCAGCACGGTCCTGGTTAAATACTTTACCCAATGATTCCATCGAAAGTTGGGGGAACTAGAAAGTCAATTCGCAAGAAATTTCCGCTCAACATACAAAAGGCCAGCGTCATTGGAAGAAGTTAAGTCGTGCGTGCAGAGGAGAGACGAAACTTTGCGCTCTTATATACAACGCTGGAGTGTCATTAAAAATTCTGCAGAGGATGTCTCCGACGAAAGAGCAGTAGACGCCTTTTCAGCCGGACTTCGTCATTCAGACCTTGTTGAAGAGATAGGGAGAATAAAGCCAATAACAGTTTCAGAACTAATGGAAGTAGCAGTGGCGGAGGATGGAAAAAAAATTAGGTCGGGCAAAGTCTAACTAAAGTATGAAAAAAGACCACTAATTCCCAAACACCAACATAAAAATATTAGCAATTCGCAATGGTACCGCATTAAAAGATTACCAATTCACAATGAACATAACATAAAAATCACTAATTTATAATGAACCCAATAAAAGAATTAGATAATTTTCTGACAATGCTGCTAGCCACCAATCGACGCACATAATTGCAAAAACATAGAAATGAAAGTAGCCTACCTCCATTTTTTGAGCCAGGGCCAGCGTACGTGCAGCACCTGAGCGAGCTTGCTCGTGCCCAAGCCTGCACCTTCCCGAGCTAGCCCGAAAACAGGCAGTGACCGGAGAAGTGTGCCCTCGCCAGTCCTTTTTGTAGGAGCTGCCACGCGCCCATCCTGTCGCCGCCGCTGAGTGCCCGAGAGCCACCGCTAGAGGCTTCGTTGGATTGCTGGCTCGGTCGAACGCAATGACGACACAACCCGGCTGAATGAGTTCCCGAGGGCCAGCGCTCCTCCAACCAGTTGTGCCTCCAGCAGTCCAACTCATCTTTAAAAAGCCCAGTAGCCAGTCATGAGACAGCCCACCTCTTCGCTTCGCTTTCTTCTCAAAGGAATATCTGAGAAACTAACCATCCACGAACAGGAAGAACTCGATCTACTGCCCAGAGATGCATACGAATACTTCAGTTTTTGGCAAAAATCAAGGTAGGGCGGCCGCCCTACCCTGCCCTAAGGGGTCCTCCGCCACTGGGAAGTAGCCAACAGATTCGCCGATGGAGAAGATGCATATAACAACAAAAGGGGACGTTCACCAGAAGTCGATAAAACAAGCAGGCAAAGCGAAGATACCGCAACGGCGACAACCACGGAAGGCAAAATCAGATAGCCGCGAGATACGACGGAAGGAACGAGGAAGGCTACGAAAGCAAAGAGTTCCAAGCAAGAGATAATAGGGGAAAGGAGAAACCAAGGTACTCGGGTCCCTCGGCAGAAGATATGCTATATGGTCCTTGTCGCATCCATTATGCATACCTAGACGGGAAAAGAGTCTCCAACCACCAGATGCAAGATTGAAGAACCTTCCTAAGGTTGCAAAATGCCATGGATTCAAGCCAAGGAACAAGACAGGGAGGAAAAAGCGCGAGTCAAGGATATCAAATGCAGCGACTCGCAAAACAGCTGGAGTCAAAGGTATATATATCGACAATGATTCAACCAGTACCAAAGTCAAAGAAAGAAAGAAAGAGCATATCCAGACAGGTCAACTTGGCAATATCATCACCACCAGCTACTATAGAGTACTTGCAGTGGTCCGATCAACCAATCAGATTTAGCAGGGCAGACCACCCGAGGAAAGTTCCCAGGCCAGGACACGCTCCAATGGTACTCAAGGCGCAAATAGAGGGATACGACATCGGGAGAGTATTCATGGATGCAGGAAGCGGCATAAACTTAATATACGCAAGAACTCTGAGGGCAATGTGCATCTCATTGGATAGTCTAAAGCCAACGGATTGTTCTTTCCATGGGATAGTACCGGGAAGCGCAAATTACCCTCTCGGGAAAATAGAGCTCGACGTTTGCTTCGGCAATAGCAGCAATTATCGCAAAGAGAAGCCGGAGTTCGAAGTCATGGATTGGTCTTCACAGTATCATGCAATCCTGGGGCGTCCAGCATTTGCAAAATTCATGGCAGTACCCCACTACGCGTATCTCACGCTAAAAATTCCAGGGCCCAAAGGAGCAATCATAGTTCAAGGCAGCTTCGAAGTATCTAACACTTGTGACAAGGAATTCAACAGGTTGGCGCAAACCTTCGGCATGACAGCAAAATACGCAAGGCTGAAAGGCGAAACCGACCACAACGTACTACCCGACATCGGGCGATCCCTGCCAGATCAGGCTTTTGATGCAACGCAAGACTCAAAGAAAATCCAGGTCCACCCTACGGACCCGAACAAGACTACCTCTATAGCAGTAAACCTGGATCCCGCATAGGAAAGCGCGCTCATCAAGTTCCTCCGTGAGCGCTGGGAAATCTTCGCCTGGTGTCCTTCAGACATGCCAGGGGTTCCCAGGGAACTCGTCGAGCATGCACTAAACGTTGATCCCAAAGCAAAGCCAGTCAAGCAACCATTGAGAAGATTCGATGAACCCAAAAGGAAAGCAATAGTGTCCGAGCTACACAGGCTCGAAAACGCAGGGTTCATCCGAGAAATCAAAACATCGACTTGGGTATCTAATCCAGTTATAGTCCCCAAGAAAAACACAGACGTGCAAAGAGTGTGTGTCGACTATACGTCTCTCAACAAGCACTGCCCAAAGGATCCCTTCCCTCTACCTCGCATTGATCAGATAATTGACTCAACAGCAGGGTGCGCGAGGCTTTCCTTCCTGGACGCATATTCTGGCTACAACCAGATCAAGTTGAAGAAAGAAGATGAGGAAAAAACAGCTTTCATAACACCCTATGGCGTGTTCTGCTACCAAGTCATGCCGTTCGGCCTAAAAAACGCAGGAGCAACCTACCAAAGGATGATGCAGAATTGCCTCGGAAGTCAAATAGGATGAAACATTCAAGTGTATATCGACGACGTGGTCATCACCACAAGAAAAGAGGAGTCACTAATCAGTGATTTGGCAGAAACCTTCGACAACTTAAACAGGTACAAGCTCAAGCTTAACCCGACAAAATGTTCTTTTGGGGTATCTGCAGGGCAACTCCTGGGATTCCTGGTATCCGCAAGAGGAATAGAGGCAAACCCAGAGAAGATCTAACCAATATTAACGATGGGGAATCCCACAAAGCTACACGATGTACAAAAGCTCACAGGACGCATCACAGCACTAAGTCGATTCGTTGCAAGACTAGGAGAAAAAGCGCTCCCTTTGTATGCATTGATGAAAAAATCGGACGACAAATTCGAGTGGACAGAAGAAGTGGACACAACCTTCGCACAACTGAAAAAAGTGCTTTCCACACCACCGGTGTTGGTCACACCAAAAGAAAAGGAGCCATTACTACTATATATTGCAGCAACACATCAAGTGGTGAGCACAGTGTTAGTAGTCGAAAGAAGTGAAGAAGGAAAAGCTCATGGAGTCCAACAACCAGTATATTTTGTGTGGTGACCCAGCATACCACTGCATGTGTAGTATGCAAGTCGTTGACATAACACTAATGAAACACCGTCTCACTAGTATTACATCCATCAGAGTGGTACAATAGAAACATCGCAGGTCCACGGTATGTCTATAGGATTACAATTTTCAGCATACAGAAGATCTTCAGAACCTCCTCAACAGGTAGAAGTTTAGTCCTGGCGACTACAAGCGAGAAAGAATCAAGGAAGACTAAACTAAACTACAACTAATGCAATTGGTTAGCTAGAGAAATAACCTAGCTACTTAGGTTCTAGGAATAGGGAAAATGGTTCCCTTCTATCCCTATTCTAGTTTTCCACCAAGCTTCGCAATTGTAAGCTCTGCTGATAATCATGACGTTGGTAGAATGCTTCATCTTCATCTTCAATGTATTGAGGCTGTCTCCTTGGGTTGCCTTCAATCCAATTCTTCATAGTCTAGCAAGGGTTTAAGAGATTGGGGTGAGTAACGAGCGTTACCCAACAAGTTTCTTTAGAAAGAAGTTGTGTGATATGCACTAACTAAAGCCATGGACCCAAAAGAATCGTAGGCCAATGCAAGGTTTTATCAAAGTTTCTTGAAAGATTGCTTTTACTTATGAAAACTATGCCCAACAGCCAACACAGGGTATTAGTGCCTTGAGAGCACCTTTCCTGCCGCGTTCGCAGCTCCTTCCCGGAACAAGGGGTAACATGTCATATCCTTTTACACTCTGCAGAGGTGTGTCCTTCCAAAAGAGATCAAAGCCTTGTTGCACAACCGAGTTGCATGTTCGTCCACACTTCCTTGGTGTGGGGCCCAGTCATTGATCCAAGCCAATCACTGCCTTCTCCGCACAACGCATGCCCACCCAATTCACGCGAGCAGGTTATGCCCCTGATATTCACCCCCAACGATGAAGTACCTAGGCGCCTCTGGCGGACCATCATAGACACCAGTGCCGTGAGAACTTAGGTGTCCCACCCATATGCAAGTAGTCCCGCAAGACCTACTGCGACCGGCAACGGGCTGCCCGTTGACATGCGAACGAGAGAAGATACAGCTGACTTTACCGTCCCATTCCAAGTCTCTTGGATGACACAATTTTTACGGCACAAGAATAACTGTGGCATTGGTAGTTAATCCTAGGTTTACTTTCCCGTGCAAGTGGAACCTCCACCACCACAATCTTACCGTGGTTCCACCTGCCAGCCCTCCTAGGTTATCACCACTGGTCGATAACCACTAGTCATATTACTTATGAAAATAGGTTTTCCATCCTTTTTGAAATGTTAGAGTTGAAGTCATCACTTTGCAAGAAGTTTCAGAATCAGTGCAATTCAAAAGATATGAGCAAGATAAACTTGCCTTTTTGACTGCAAGATTATGCAAGTCAAGGTCTTCGATACGTAGGAAATCCAAATATTGAAGTAGTACCATCATCTGGTAAAGATGATGTTAAAAGAACTGCAGCATGATATGCAAATTATATGCTATGAATCGCTCTAAGCGTAACCTAACCCCGATGGTTTAGTACATAAGGTTGTGATGATTTCTTTATATGAGTTGCACTTTTAGATTCACTCCACAACAAGGTTGTTAAAGATTTTTGATTGACTGACAAACTTTCAAAGTATTAGAATAAAGCTTAATAAAAGAGTTATTGCAAAAGACTATTATAGCAATGAGTGAAAACTTGAAAGTAACATTTTTAAGTGGTATCATATTTTTAGCAAACAAGTAGTTGGTTAGGGACAAACAAAGCTGAAGTAATTCTTATTTGATAAAAATACCTAGTTAAACTTTGGGTTGACAACAATCTTAAGATACAAATATAGTTATTTATGTTGAAGCTTAATGGAATAGTTAGTTACTTACTTTCAATGTCTTTGAAAGAATAACACTTGAAGAACATGTTTGTTATTGATTAGAAGCACTACACCTAAGGTTTAGTGTTCTAGTGGTTAGCATGATTCTATCATAACCAAAGAGTAGTTAATAGATGAGCATACCAAGGAAACAAGCTAGGTTTCATTCAATGTTCAGAGGGTTTTAGTGAAGCATGTAGTGATTAGCACCCAATTAGTTAGTCATGAGTAAGTAGTGCTAAGGTAAACAGTTCAAGGTTGATTCTGGAGTTGTTAACACTCTTAACATGCAAAGGTCATTACTTGAATCTAGGTAAGAATGAGTGTGATACTTATTTGGTATGTTCTTAAAAATAATTACTTTTGAAGAACACAAGTCTTAATGGACATATATTTATTACTTAAAGGAATGGTTATTAGGTGATGCCAGGAAGGTAACAGTTTTTAAGTTACAACAAAGGTGTTGCAAATAGTTAGTTGACTAAGGTATACCATATGAAAATAGAGTATCAAACTAACCACTCATGGTTGAATTAGGAAGTATGGCTAGACTTAGCACACTAAGATAGTTATTGGTTTTAGTACTAAAAGAATGATTTAATAGTTACCTCATACCTATTTAGAAAAGAATAAGTTTGGAAAACATACTCCTAAATGGGTAAGTAATAATTAAGTTCACTTTATGTCAGTTCATCTCCATGCTATATGCTTAAAATGGTGAATAAGACATAGTTACCTATTTAATATATTTTTTATAGCATTTAAATCATATCTTTAAATGATTATAGAATTAAAGTAAGGATTTCACATGATTAAATATAACTTTAAAGAAACAATTGTTGGATAACTCAAATTAGAGAGTAACTTCATGATAATGTTTATTACTTTTTTGTTGTTATTTTTAACATTAACACTTGAAAATAATTAGGGGAAATGGTTTTTAGAGTCTAAACTCAATTGTGTATAAGACTTAAGAAATGATATCCCATTAAGTGGATAAAATACCTATTATTTTTATTTGGACTTGTAATTTCCTGTTTGACAAATTATATTCCACTATTTGGTGGCTATTATTAATTTTCATGTTTAAATGGATTTTTTAGAAGGGAAAAAATGAACAAACTAGTTGGTTGGCCTAGCAGGTCCAGCCGGACCAAATCGGCCCACCAGGCCCGGTCTGGCTCGGGTCAAACCCTAGCCCGACGCCCCCCCCCTCACTCATCTCTCACTCTTTCTCTCGTACGCACGCACGACCTCACCTGGCGATCCCCCCTGCACGCCCAATGCGCCGCAGTTGCTGCTCCCGGCCGGCCGCCGGCGTCTCCGGCGCCGTCGCCCACTGGCGAGGCCCTGCCTGCTCGGCCTCCCTTGACTCCCTGCCTGCGCCTGTGCCTACTCCTCACGCTCTCGCCCCCTAGTCGCCTACGCCGCCGCTGCAGACTCCGGCGAGCTCCGGCTGTTCCGGTCACCGCCATTCTTCCCAGAGGAACGGCCCTCCTTCGATCTACACCACCACACTGCCCGATTCTCCCAGCGCCTCCTCTGATGGCTGCTCTGAATCCTCCCTGTGGCTAGGGTTTCGGTCCGCTGACACCGCCGTGCTCCGGCGCTCCCCTGATGCTATGTCGCGGTTACCAGCTCTACCTCAACCTTCTGTCGTCCCCTGCTATCAAGCACTGCTTCGGCCTTGTGCTCCCCTGCGGCTAATCCTGGCTGCGACAACTCCGGTGTGGCGTGTACTTGTGCTGTTGCGGTGGCGACTAGTCACGGCTTGGCGCAGGTTAACGTGCCTCCGGTGCTCCCTGTGCCGTTGTGCTAGTCTACCCTTCGTCCTCGACGCCGGTAGGACGGCGTGGCCCACGCAACCCCGACGACTCCGACCTATTGCCAAAGCGCCCCACTCTCCGACCTCGACGCCGGCGAGATGGCGTTGCACAAGCAACCTCGGCGTCGCTGCTACCCTCTTGGTGAGCTACCCTACTCTTCTCCCCTCTAGCTCAGTGTACTGAGCTATGCAAAAGTTCAGTTGAAGTGCTTAACTGAATACCAGATTCAGTTTTAAACAATTTAACTGCTACTATTAATCGGTCAATCAGCCTAGACGGTAATACACATTCCTATTGGGCTATAAGTAGATGGTTGCTTGTTGGCTTGATCATGAGCTTATATGCATTTATCCTGTGGCTTTGTTATTTTGTGATAAAGGAGATATCATGATGATCAGATCATAATAACACAAGAATCTGAGATGATTTTTATTTGAGAAATTCAGTGATGATTTCTTTATACTGAAGATTTCACCTAATCAACATGCTAGATCAGAGTATGCTACTGTTCTGTCCTAGATATCCATTGTGGTGCCTCTTTTGGAGTGTGCACAATGGATTTAGGATGGAGTTGAGATGGCTGCCATGATCTGGTTCTTGTGGTGTCTTTAGCTGCTGTGGTGTGCAAAATAAGCATTTGCTAAGCGATACACTGATAAGAACAGAGGTCTGCTTGTTTGCTTGATCTTGCCAGTGATGCAAAGTCTGAGGCTAAATTTGTATAAGAGCAGATATTACTTGTGGCTTTTTATTTAAGACTCTGTGATGATGCTTGCATAGCAACTCTATGCCTGCCTGAGGGTTCTACACCCCTCTGTCCTCCTAGGTGAAAACCTGGTAGAAGGGCAGTTGGGTGTGTGTGCTTTTCTCTGATGCTTTCTACTATGCAACATGCTTGAGCAAATAGCAAGGTCTGGCTAGCAGGTGTGGTGCAAAACTCTACCTGTTGCCCCTTGTCCTGCTGCTAGTGGTGGTCTGTTGTGTTTTGTTGGCGATGTTCTTGGGCTAGCTTGACCAGTCCCACCTGGAGCTTGCCCAGCTTCCCCTGGATGTCTAGCATGCTTCCCCTGGATGCTTGCCTTGCACCTCTAGATGCTTGACTTGCTCCTGATGCTAATGGTTCTATGTAACCATGAGAGCTGTGGTGCTGATTTGTGGTGAGTGAAGTTGATTTGATGATGATCTTGGTGTGGTGCTGATGTGGTGCGTGTGTGGTGCTGTGATTCTTGCTCAAACCGGATCCAGTGATCTCCACGCCCCCTATTTATGCAGTCTCCCCTTCCTGGAGGTGTTGACAGCACACTACCATGCATGCATGAGTGAGCTGTGTGCCTGCTTGGTGGCTCACCCGTGGTCTTGATCTTTGGCCGTGATGTGGGTGTGGATAGACATGGCTTGGTGCTGATGTTTATCTACAGTACCCCATTAATTTTTTTACTGTCACTTGGCATATCTCTGCTTGTACATGTTTCTTTTGCAGGTAATTAAGAAAGAAGAAAGAGAAGAAGAAAAGAAAGAAGTTTTCTTAATTAATTAGTTTAGGAATTTACTTTTGTTTATGATCCAGTTGTAATCTTTTATTTAAGTTCTTAATAATTCATTTTATTAATTTGTAACCAGAATATTGTAAAGACCATGTATTATGTGTGTGATATCAATAAAGTCCAAGCTTCCTCTTTTATTAACTACTTCTTAGTTCAAATATTGTAATACAAATTTAATTACCAAATTCAAAGTTTAGTTTAAATTTTATTCTTATATGTGTATGTTTGAATTCAAATTTACCCATTCCTACCCTCAATGGATCAAAAGAGGTCATGTCGAAATCCATCGCACTCTTTGGGGTTATACCATTCCCCCCTCCGAGAGAGACACCGATTCCCCTTAGGTTTTAGTTTTTAAAATTCGCGAAAATTCCCCGGATTTTCTATGCATGAAATGCAATACACACATCTGTTGCCTCTATTTTGTAACCTTTAATCCTGGGATATTACATTTTGTCAGCGAGGTACTATCTCCAACAAAGCAAAGGTACCCGCACTATCAGAAACTGGCATACAGCGTATTCACAACAGCACGAAAACTACGGCAATATTTTGTGGTGCACCCAATCATAGTGGTCAATGAAGCACCACTATCCAATATATTAAACAACCCTTCAGCAACAGGACGTGTCTCTTTATGGGGAATTGAGCTATCACCCCTAGACATCACGTATGAAAAGCGAAAGGCGATCAAGTCCCAAGTTTTACCAGATTTCACAGCAGAGTATCTGGAGTTGCAAAATACAGGGCCACCAGATTTATCGAGTGTGTGGACAATGTACTTCGATGGGTCAAAAAGAATCCAAGCCGCAGGAGCAGGGGTAGTCCTGATATCACCACAAGGCGACAAGTTGAAGTATGTGCTGAGGATGAGCTTTCCTCAAACTTCTAATAATGAAGCCGAATACGAGGCGCTGCTCCATGGGATGAAAATGGCCAAAGCGTGTGGATCAACTCGACTAAAAATATTTGGGGATTCGAATCTCATCATCCAACAAGTGATGAACAAGTGTGACGCCTTCAGCGATAATATGATAGCATACAGAAACTTATATTATTATCTTGAAGGAACATTTGACGGATGCGAAGTTTCGCATGTCAGTAGAGCCAGCAACGAGGAAGCCGAAAATTTAGCAAATATCGGGTCCCAGTGCTTACCCGTACCACAAGGAGTCTTTTGGGAAGAAATCATAGAGAGATCAATAAAGAACAACAAAGCCTCGACTATAGGAGAACAAGCCCAACGCCAAGCCTCAGGCTCGGGGGCTGATAACAGCGGGGCAGCCGAACCCGAAGAAGTCATGATGATCAAGGAAACTTGGATGCAACCATACTTGGTGTACATGGTAAACAAAACACTATCCAAAGATATAGTACAAGCGAATAGAATAATACGATGATCCAAGGCTTTCGTCGTGTTGCAAGGAAAATTATACAAGAAAAGTATAACAAGCGTTTTGCAACGGTGCGTTACTCCTCAAGAAGGACAGGAAATCTTAAAGGACATCCGCGCAGGGGTATGTGGGCATCACGTCAGTAGCAGAGCCATTGCAGCCAAAGCCTTTCGTGCAGGATTTTATTGGCTCACAGCCATTGAAGACGCAAAAGATATAGTGAGGAAGTGTGAAGCATGTCAACGTTTCGCATCTCGACCGCACGCACCAGCAGCGGAGTTACAACCAATACCATTATCTTGGCCCTTCGCACAATGGGGTCTCGACATGGTGGGAAAACTGCACAAATCTTGGCCAGGAGGGCATGTTTATATGCTGGTAGCAGTCGACGAATTCACCAAGTGGGTAGAAGCAGCCCCCGTGACAACCCAAGATTCTACAGCAGCAATCAACTTCATCAAGTCAATAGTTTTTCGCTTTGGAGTACCGCACAGTATCATCACAGACAACGGGACAAACTTCATGTCGAAGGAGTTCAAGAATTACTGTGAAAATCTGGGAATAAAAGTGAAATTCGTATCTGTGGCACATCCAAAGACAAATGGGCAAGTCGAGAAAGCCAATGGCTTGATATGCAATGGGATAAAGAAAAGGCTGTTAGCACCCCTCGAAAAACCCAAGCACGCTTGGGTGGATGAGCTACCCTTCGTACTCTGGAGTCTCCAAACTACACCTAATGCAGCTACTCAAGAGACGCCTTTCTTCCTAGTCCATGGCGCAGAAGCCGTCCTTCTAGTCGAGATCATCCATGAAGCTCCAAGAATCGCAGCATATGATGAGACAACTTCCACAGAAGCACTTCAGGATGATGTCGATGCACTCGACGAAGCTAGAGACGTAGCACTAGCCAGAGCTACCCAATATCAGCAAAATCTACAAAACTACCACAGTAGTCGAGTTCGTCCACGATCTTTCGTGGTGGAAGATCTAGTTCTACGACTCAAGCAAGATGGCCATGGAAAACTCGAGTCCCCATGGGTGGGACCTTACATCGTGACAGAATTCATACCAGGAGGAGCTTATCGACTACAAGACAAGAAAACGGGGAAAGACGAGAGTAACCCGTGGAATGCAGAATAACTACGACGGTTCTACGCATAGGCGATATAAGGCGACAAAGAGTTTTTTTCGAGTTATAACCCTCCGAACCCAGAACACGAGGCCATAGGTCGAGTTCCTTGGGGACTCAGACCCTCGAGTCGTACGAAATAATATTAACAAATTATCGAGATTTGTGATTATATGAGGCATACTACAAGGTTGATTGCAACCTGATATTTCGACAGCAACATAAACGGTTCAAAGGAACCCGATAATATATTAAAGTGCATACCTCGGAACCATGATCTATTCCCATGGTCTATTAATAAAGTAAACACATAGTCCAAATACGAATACCTATTACAAATAGTACGAGGAAGAAACACTAGGGAAAGAGATTACATAACTAGTGAAAGTGCACTTCGGCTTCATACTCCTTCTGGCACTGGGTGCCATCATAGATTCTCACGTCGAACTTCGACGTGCCGATGTGGAAGTCAAAAGTCATAAAAAGCCTTGATGGAGGTCGTGATCCTCCGCAAACTGTGACCAGCCGCCCTTGAAGTACTGCTCACCGGCGCCGTCGTACCAGACTTCCACTTCATAGGGAGTTCCTCTCCCAGAGTGTACACGGAGAACCGCTTCCCGCAGTTCTCGCCCATCCATAAATTTGGTGAATTTCAGCGGTAAGCGCTGAATCTCACGGCACTGCGCGCCGGCGATACAAAAGAAGGAATAGATTCTGGGCGGAGGAGGAGAAGCATTAGCAGAAGGAGCACTTGGACCTGGTGATACGTCTCCAACGTATCTATAATTTTTGATGCTCCATGCTTGTTTTTACACCATTTGCCCAATGTTTCGTTACACTTCGTGGCACTTTTATGCATTTTCTGGAACTAACCTATTAACAAGTTGCCACAGTGCCAGTTCCCTGTTTTCTGCTGTTTTTGTGTTTCAGAAGTGATACACAGGAAATATTCTCGGAATTGGACGAAACAAGTTCCTGAAGTCTTATTTTACCCGGAAGCTTCCAGAGATCCGAAGAGGAGTAGGAGGGGAGCCACAGGGGCCCCACACACCAGGCTGGCGCGGCCAGGGCCTGGGCCGCGCCGCCATGGTGTGAGGCCACCTGGCTCCACCTCTGACATCGCCCCTTCGCCTATAAAGACCTCCCGACGGGAAAAACCTAAGTACCTGATCAATTTTCCAGAAACACATCGCGATCCGCCGCCGTCGTCGACCCGAGATCGGGAGGGTCCAGAAGCTCTTCCCGGCACCCTGCCGGAGAGGGGAATCGCCACCGGAGGTCTTCTTCATCGTCATGCTTGCCTCCGGAGCGATGAGTGAGTAGTCTACCTTGGACTATGGGTCCATAGCAGTAGCCTAGATGGTTGTCTTCTCCACCATGTGCTGTATGTTTAGATCTCATGAGCTGCCCTACATGATTGAGATCACCGTTATGTAATTCTACATGTTTGGTTTGTTGGGATCCGATGAATATTGGTGTTATGATTGAGTTGCTATACTGAAATATATCTTATGTTATCTCTATGTTGTTTATGATCTTGCATGCTCTCCGTTGTTAGTAGCTATCTTGGCCGAGTAGTTGCTAGTGACTCCAAGAGGGTGTATTTATGCTCGATAGTGGGTTCATGCCTCTATTTAATCTGGGGGAGTGACAGAAACCTCTAAGGTTGTAGATGTGCTGTTGCTACTAGGGGGAAAACAACATTCATATGCTCAAGGGCATATGCTTTGTTTACATTACACACTTTGCTTAATGCAATTATCTATTGTTCACAACTTAATACTTGTGGAGTTCTCGGATTGATTCGCCACAAGTGGATTATTAGTCATAGATGCAGTTGGATGGTGGTCTATGTATTTTGTTGTAATGCCCAGAGTAAATCTCATAGTGATCTTCTTGACATATCACGTTTATCTTTATTCTATCAATTGCCCAACTGTAATTTGTTTACCCAGCATGTGTTATTTATCTTATGGAGAGACACCACTAGTGAACTGTGGACCCCGGTCCTATTTCCATCATATTGCTATCACCTGTTTACTTTACTCGCACTGTTTACTTTACTCGCATACTATTATCACTTTCCACTCGATACGCTCATACCCTTTGTTTCAAGCAAACCGGTGAGATTGACAACCTCATCGCAAGTTGGGAACAAAGTATTTGGTTGTGTTGTGTGCAGGTTCCGCGTTGCTACTGGCCGAAGACGAGTCAACAAGGATCGATTAAACGGCGCCCTTGTTGGAGTGCTATTAAGCCAGTCCGCATCACCTTCAGTCGCATTGTCTGCTTTTCTCTCCTGACCGACATAAACCTTGGTTTCTTAACTGAGGGAAAACTAGCTGCTATACTCATCATACCTTCCTCTTGGGGTTCCCAACGGGCTGGTCATTCACCACGCATCAAGCTCTTTTTCTGGCGCCGTTGCCGGGGAGAAGAGTGGAAGACCTCTGCAATGGGAGTTTTTCGCACACACATCCTTTACTTTGTTATTGTTTTGCTTTACTTTATTTATTTTACCTGCATCGTTTTATATCAAAAACCCAAAAAAAATTAGAATCCTTGGTAGTTGTTTTTACTTATCTGCTTTTAGTTTTGCTGAAATGGCTAATCCTGAAAATACCAAGTTGTGTGACTTTACTAGCACAAACAATAGTGATTTTATCTGCACTCCTATTGCGCCACCTGCTCCTGCTGCAAACTTTTATGAGATTAAGCCTGCTTTGTTGAACCTTGTTATGAAAGAGCAATTCTCTGGTGCTAGTACTGAAGATGCTGCAGCTCATCTCAACAATTTTGTTGAGCTATGTGAGATGCAGAAATATAAGGATGTAGAAAGTGATATTATTAAGCTCAAGTTGTTTCCTTTTTCTTTGAGAGGAAAAGCTAAAGATTGGTTGCTGTCTTTGACTAAGAATAGTATTGATTCATGGGCTAAGTGTAAGGATGCTTTTATTGGGAGATACTATCCTCCTGCTAAGATTATATCTCTGCGTAGCAATATTATGAAGTTTACTCAGTTTGATAATGAACATGTTGCTCAAGCTTGGGAAAGAATGAAATCTATGATAAAGAATTGTCCCACTCATGGACTGACTACTTGGATGATTGTCCAAACTTTTTATGCTGGAATGAATTTTTTCTTCAAGGAACCTACTTGATTCAGCTGCTGGAGGCACTTTTATGTCCCTTACCTTGGGCGCCTCAACAAAGCTACTTGACAACATGATGGTAAATTATTCCGAATGGCACACCGAGAGAGCTCCACAAGGTAAGAAGGTAAATTATGTTGAGGAAACCTCTTCCTTGAATGATAAGATTGATACCATTATGGCTATGCTTGCTAATGATAGGACTCATGCTAATCCTAATAATGTTCCTTTAGCCTCTCTGGTTGCTCAAGAAGAGCATGTTGATGTGAATTTCATTAGAAACAATAATTTTAACAACAATGCTTATAGGAACAATTTTGCTAGTAACAATTATAGGCCATATCCTTCTACCAATGGTAATGCTTATGGTAACTCTTATGGTAATTCCTACAACAACACTAGGGCCGCGCCCTCCGAGCTTGAGGTAATGCTCAAGGACTTCATCGGTAAGCAAACTGCTTTTAACAAGTCCGTTGAGAAAAAGTTAGGCAAAATTGATATTCTTGCTTCTAAAGTTGATAGCCTTGCTCATGATGTTGAACTTCTGAAATTTAAAGTGTTGCCCAATGATGTGAAAGAGAACAATGTTTTTGCTACTGCTAATGCTATTCAAGTTGGAATTGATGAAAATCTTAGATTGTTAGCAGAATTGCATGCTAGATGGGAAAGAGAGGATGAGATTGCTAGGAATTTGAAAGTTTGTACTATTACTACCTCTGATGATGTTGTTCCTAATGCTAGCAATCCTCTTACTTTGGTTGGTGTAGAGAAAACTCCCACTCCTTGTGTTAAAAAGCCTAAAACTGCCAAAACTTTTTCTCAAAAGAGTGCTGAAATTTTTTGGAGTGTAGGAGATGATAGCTCTATTTCTTTTAATGATTTTGATGTTGATGGCTGCAATATATCTGAAGTTATTTTGTTCTTGCAAAAGCTTGCTTTGACTCCCAATGCTAGTTCTTTAAATGTTGCTTTTACTAAGCATATTACCAATGCTCTCATAAAAATTAGGGATGAAAAGTTGAAGCAAAAAGCCTCTGTTCCCAAGAAGTTAGAAGATGGTTGGGAACCCATCATTGATATGCATGTTAATGGTTTTGATTGCCATGCTTTATGTGATCTAAGTGCTAGTATTTCTATCATGCCTAGAAAGATTTATGATATGCTTGATTTACCACCGCTTGAAAAATGTTATTTTGATGTTCCTATTGTTGATGTTGCTAAGAAGAAACCTTTGGGAAGGATTAATGATGTTCTTATTGTGGTTAACAATAACCTTGTTCCCGTTGATTTTCTTGTTATGGACGTTGAATGCCATGCTTCATGTCCTATTATTTTGGGAAGACCCTTTCTTCGAACTGTAGGTGCTATCATTAATATGAGGGAAGGCACTATAAAATATCAATTCCCACTCAAGAAAGGTATGGAACACTTCCCTAGGAAAAGAAAGAAATTAATTTTTGACTCTATTCTTAGAGCAAATTATGAGCTTGATGCTTCATCACTTGATGTTACTTGATTCGCAATTTTCTGCGCCTAGCTCAAAGGCGTTAAAGAAAAGCACTCTTGGGAGATAACCCAATGTTTTATTTTCAGTACTTTTTCTTTTATTTGAGTCTTGGAAGTCATTACTACTGTAATGACCGCTCCTTATCTTTTTTATTTCGTTTTTGTGCCAAGAGAAGCCTCTAATTCGAGTGAGGTAAAGATTTGGGGATGTTGCTGTCCTGAAACTGTTTTCGGTGCTGCACCGTAAAAATTCGTATAAATTCTCTGTATATCTTTTGGACCTGCGATTTCTTGTGCATATGCCCCAGGTTATATCCAAACTTTCGTTAGTTTAACACTTTTTTATTTGAGCAACAGAAAACCCCTCAAATATTTGTTTTTGCCACTTTATCGCTTTCTTTTGAGTTCTTTTGATCACCGAACTTGTGGGGAAGTTGCTACAGTAGTATGTGCTTTATATGTGGTAGTTTTGGGTTGAAACCTGAAGCAAAAAGAGGTTGATTATATGTTATGATACACTAATGTTGCTAATAGATTTTTGTTTAGTTTTGTATGAAGGAAGTTTTCAAGTGTAGGGATTGGAGAATGATGAGATGAGTTGAAGAATGGACAAAAGCTTAAGCTTGGGGATGCCCATGCATCACCCCAAGAAATATCCAAGAAGTACAAGCGTCAAAGCTTGGGGATGCCCCCGAGACACCCCTCTTCATCGGCAAAAATCAGGTCACCTTTCAAAACACTATATTTTTATTGCTTCATGCACTATGTGTTTTTCTTGGAGTGTCAGTTATTTTAGTTTTCTTTGTTAGTTTCTTTTGTTTGCTGCAATAAATGGTTGGACCCCAACAAATTTCCTTTGGAGGAGATGTACTCGTTTTCATTTGCCAAGAACACTCAGTTTTTCACTCTTATCGTTCACCGAGTGTTCTTCTTTTTCCACTGCTGCTTTTGGTTTTCGTTTTCTGTTGAAGGGTAGAGGGAGAGAGGTATGGCGGAATATGATGGATGTATTATTGAGCCTCTCGGGCGAGTATATATAGACGTACAACGGACCGACTTGGAGTACAAGACAAGGCATAGACTTGGAGTACAAGACATGTATCCTATCTCTATCCTAATCTAGCCGTGTACAACATGTATACTCTAACATCCCCTCGTAGTCGTAGCGGTAGCGTCGTGAATAATTGGAGCGTCGCAAACGGTCAGACTGGAGAGAAACCGAAGTAGACCAGTGCGCAGACATCCCCCGCAGTGGTAGCAGGAACGTCGTGGACGGTGTCACGTCGCAGAAGCTTGGACTGTAGAGAATGCTGATGAGGAGCTCAGGAGAGGTGGTAGCCCTTGTGCCGATGTCGAGGAAGCCGAGAGCGGTGGGTGCTGCAACCTTGGTCGAGGTAGCCGTGCGAGGGGTCGCCATGGTCGATGTCGTGGTCGGGTGCCGATGTCGATGTAGCCACATTTGAAGCCGCAGGCGCATAGGGCGCCGTAGAAGGACGGAGACGCGTCGAGGCAGTCGTCGAGGAGAGCGATGCCGAAGTCGATGCAGTCCGAGCCGTCGAGGACGAGGTGCGGACATGGCTTTGCCAGCACCAGGCGCACGTCGGGGACGAAGGCATACTCCGGTTATGCCAAAACAGAGTATGCGAAGATGAAGACGGGGACAAGGCGCTGCGACCGAGCTTGCCAGACTCGGAAACGCGTCGGGGACGAAGGCAAGCGCCGGTGTTGCCAGTACTAGGCGTGCGAAGAACGGGACCAGTAGAAACAACTTCACGCCATGTCGGAGAGGAGACTAGCAGAGAAGGCCTCCACGGCAGTTGCGAGGCGCACAACGGCAAAGGGTGCCGGGGCAGTCCGCGGTTGTCGGAGTAGACGAGAAGGTGTAGGCGAGAACGAGGCGATGACACTGGCGATGAAGTCGTGCTAGACGTAGACGTAGAAGGCGGCGAACCAGCGACGACCAAGAGTGGTCATGCTAGATGCCTAGATAGGCGAAGGGGTAGTCGGCGGGACCTGCAACGGCTAGGAGTGGCCATGCAGGTTACCTGTGGAGATGTGGCGGCGGTACTCGAAGTAGGCGAGGAAGAACCCAGCGGCGCGACGAAGACCATGCGCGGACGGCGACATCACGCACCGAGGGAGGTGGCGCGGTAGAAGCCAGCGACGTCCTCGCGAGGTGACAGCGATGACCGTGTGCAGCGACGCAACGGCCCGATGGGATGGCGCGGCTGCAGGGCGCGAGTCGGTGCAGCGGCGTGAGAACCACCAGCGACGTTCATGCCGGAGAAGGCACGTTGGTAGCCAGCGGCGGGGACCAAAGGCGGCGACGCTACGGCCCGAAGGGGCGATGCAGCGGCAGCCCGATGCTCGAACGGTAGTAGGCGCGTGCTCGGGGACGTACTTGGCGGAGACGAGCGTCAGATCGGTTGATCAGACCGACGGCGGTGCTGTACGTGCCAAGTCCTAGACGACGGCACACAGATCGGAACCCGTGGCGTCGTTGTCGGTGAAGTCCCTGGCGATGACGGCGAAGATGGACCGGCGATGGAGACCGCGCAGGTGTGGAGTCGGCAGTGATGTACCGAGGCGTCCCTCGGACAACGCGTCCGGCGTTGCCGCGCGGTTGGTGAAGGCGAGCCGACCGGTGCGGAGTCGGCGCCGGCGAGATGACCGCGACAGCCTATGGAGGTAGGCGCCGCAGCCGACCGAGGGACCGCGACAGCCGGCAAGAGCCGACCGAAGCAACGACGGCGCCAGCGCGTCGGCCGCGATAGCCGGCGTATGGGTGGCCGCCGGTGCGAGATCGACGCCGAGGTTGGAGTAGAGGCGCGTGGTGACGGCGGCGGTGGGCGACGCAATCCGATCTAAGATTGGTAAACCAAAAGAAAACGCCGGTCAAGCGACCGGCGAGAAAAAGACGTAGGGCGGCCGATCAAGCGATCGGCGGACGAACCCTTATACGGGTGGCGCGGCCCCCGGTGGAGATCATGGAGATCGACCTCCCCGGGGGCGGCGCGGTGCGGAAGCGGGACGGCGGCTAGGTCTCTGATACCATGTTAAGCTTCATGCACTAGCCAACGCAACCAAAAGTCTGAACTGATGGAAAGGGCTAAGCAATTCACTTATACACTTCAACACCCCCACTCACGTGTGACGGGAGAAGAGAAAGTCAACACGTGGACACACACAGGAGCGGAGAAAATCAACACGTGGACACAAACGGGAGAAGAGAAAGTCAACACGTGGACACAAAGGGGGGCAACATCAATTTTTACAATAAATTGTGAAAACCAGGACTCGAACTCGAGACCCTGGGCTCTGATACCATGTTAAAGGGTAGAGGGAGAGAGGTATGGCGGAATATGATGGATGTATTATTGAGCCTCTCGGGCGAGTATATATAGACGTACAACGGACCGACTTGGAGTACAAGACAAGGCATAGACTTGGAGTACAAGACACGTATCCTATCTCTATCATAATCTAGCCGTGTACAACATGTATACTCTAACATTTTCGCCTTGATTTGCGTTCAGACCTTGTCATATCTCTTCATCAAGGTGTATTTTTTGCCTCTGATCTTTATTGGTTTTCATCAAAAGAGGTGTCTTTAAAAATTTCAAATGGTGTTGGAAAAGAGAAAAAGCTTTATGCAAAATAGTGGTATAAGAAGGAGCTTGTGTAGACTGCGGCTTAGGCTTTTTCATGTCATGCTTGATGTCTTTTTGATAGTATGCTTAGTGGTTTTGCTGTAGCATAACTTGTCTCAAATAACTGAGATTGCTTAATGAGCCTTTGAAAAAATCATGCGTTGTTTTTAATTATTTGGAAGCATTATTTTGGTTTTCTCCTTTATGCTTTATTTGGGTTGACTTGGCGCATGCTCACACATGTTAGACTCTTACAAAGTCGCCAATAGCCTCTATGATCATTTATTTTTTGACTTTTGATGCCATCTTATGCTTCTTTTGATGTCGCTTTGTCGCTTTGCATGATTATGGCCATTATTGCTCTCTTAGTTGGTCGCTCCCAGTCTTTTGCTAGCCCTCGCCTTGTACTGAGTATGAGCTCTACTCATGCATCCAACTCCTTAAAAACCAAGTCTTCCAAAGTGTCCACCATACATACCTACTAGCAATTTGCTATTCCAAGTAAATTTGACTTGCTTTTATTTTCTCTTCAAATTAAACTCTTACCAGTGTTATGTGAAATTCGGTCAGTAAAGCTCTCACGAACCGGAAGGCACACTTTACTTTTTCCTGTTCTAATTTTTTTGACATTGTGGTCTCTTATGTTGAGTTGTTATGCTTGTAAGTTGTAAGTTGGAGACTAGCCCAGCCATGCAGTCATGGGCAAGCTTTCAACATTGCACTTCTTATGTGAGTTGATATCGCGATCTTTTGTTTATGGATGCCCGCGGTGTGAAATGAATTGGGAATCTTGTGGGGATCATGGAGTTTGTATATGTGTTAGAGAAACGCCAGGCTGCTAATCTAAGCCATGCATAATTCATGGTGGAAATTTGCAGCATACCCATGGTGAACATTCGACGACGCATCTCACAATAAAAAGCTAAACAAATGGCAAATAAAAGAGATGTCGAGGTGTTCATTGTCTGCTTGTCCTGTCATTTTGATGTGGGCTTGTTCCATGTCATCGGGCATGGAGGTACCCCATTGGCGGTTCTCGATGATACGTGTATGCTTACAATGACAAGAGCCTTGCTTGGGACTCTAAGTAAAGTAGCATGAGGTTTGGGTACTCGTATTCACGGGACACGAGGTTTTTAACTTATGATTTGTCAAGCATATGCATCATAATTGTTCTCGCATTAACTTTAACCATTCAAGATGCTTATGATGGGGGCAATGAGAGCTCAAAGCCGGTAAGTACCATAATTTTTGAAGGTTATAAAACTTGCAATCACTGCTTCCCTCTGCGAAGGGCTTTTCTTTTACTTTTATGTTGAGTCACCACCTTCTATCTTTATGCACCATTAAGAGAGCATAGTTGTCATTCTTAGTATAATGTGCATTGTCCCAAAGTTTTCATTGATTGATTCATATTGTTGGTTTCACTTGTTCTCAAATTATTTGTATCTAGTCGCCCTCTTAAACTTGAAGGTGTCCTATGCATTTATGTTTTGCTCTCTCATGAAGGACAAGCTGAAAACCATTTGTATGTTTTTCCTTATGATTTGAACACACGTTTGACTTTCATTGTTTCATTTTCATGATCTTTTGTTTATGTTCATTTGCATGTTTACAACATGGTTGCTAAGTTTCTTATTGTCAAGATTATATCTTCATGCCCATGTTTTAAGTTCTTATGATCCCAGCTCACAAATGCTTACATATATGATCAAGATTGTGTAGGTGCATGTCACCTCAAAAATTATTCTTTTGTTATCACTTACCTACTCGATGACGAGCAGGAGTTAAGCTTGGGGATGCTTGATACGTCTCCAACGTATCTATAATTTTTGATGCTCCATGCTTGTTTTTACACCATTTGCCCAATGTTTCGTTACACTTCGGGGCACTTTTATGCATTTTCCGGAACTAACCTATTAACAAGTTGCCACAGTGCCAGTTCCCTGTTTTCTGCTATTTTTGTGTTTCAGAAGTGATACATAGGAAATATTCTCGGAATTGGACAAAACAAGTTCCTGAAGTCTTATTTTACCCGGAAGCTTCCAGAGATCCGAAGAGGAGTAGGAGGGGAGCCACAGGGGCCCCACACACCAGGCTGGCGCGGCCAGGGCCTGGGCCACGCCGCCATGGTGTGAGGCCACCTGGCTCCACCTCTGACATCACCCCTTCGCCTATAAAGACCCCTCGACGGGAAAAACCTAAGTACCCGATCAATTTTCCAGAAACACATCGCGATCCGCCGCCGTCGTTGACCTGAGATCGGGAGGGTCCAGAAGCTCTTCCCGGAACCCTACCGGAGAGGGGAATCGCCACCGGAGGTCTTCTTCATCGCCATGCTTGCCTCTGGAGCGATGAGTGAGTAGTCTACCTTGGACTATGGGTCCATAGCAGTAGCTAGATGGCTGTCTTCTCCACCATGTGCTTCATGTTTAGATCTCATGAGCTGCCCTACATGATTGAGATCACCGTTATGTAATTCTACATGTCTGGTTTGTTGGGATCCGATGAATATTGTAGAATTACATAACGGTGATCTCAATCATGTAGGGCAGCTCATGAGATCTAAACATGAAGCACATGGTGGAGAAGACAACCATCTAGCTACTGCTATGGACCCATAGTCCAAGGTATACTACTCACTCATCGCTCCGGAGGCAAGCATGGCGATGAAGAAGACCTCCGATGGCGATTCCCCTCTCCGGCAGGGTGCCGGGAAGAGCTTCTGGACCCTCCCGATCTTCGGGTCGACAGCGGCGGCGGATCGCGATGTGTTCTGGAAAAGTGATCGGGTACTTAGGTTTTTCCCGTCGGGGGGTCTTTATAGGCGAAGGGGCGATGTCAGAGGAGGGGCCAGGCGGCCTCACACCATGGTGGCGCGGGCCAGGGGCTGGCCGCGCCGGCCTGGCGTGTGGGCCCCTGGTGGCCCCCCTCCTACTCCTCTTCGGATCTCTGGAAGCTTCCGGGTAAAATAAGACTTCAGGAACTTGTTTCGTCCAATTCCGAGAATATTTCTTGTGTATCACTTCTGAAACACAAAAACAGCAGAAAACAGGGAAATGGCACTGTGGCAACTCGTTAATAGGTTAGCTCCGGAAAATGCATAAAAGTGCCACGAAGTGTAACGAAACAGTAGGCAAATGGTGTAAAAACAAGCATGGAGCATCAAAAATTATAGATACGTTGGAGACGTATCAAGCATCCCCAAGCTTAACTCCTGCTCGTCCTCGAGTAGGTAAGTGATAACAAAGAATAATTTTTGAGGTGACATGCACCTACACAATCTTGATCATATATGTAAGCATTTGTGAGCTGGGATCATAAGAACTTAAAACATGGGCATGAAGATATAATCTTGACAATAGAAACTTAGCAACCATGTTGTAAACATGCAAATGAACACAAACAAAAGATCATGAAAATGAAACAATGAAAGTCAAACGTGTGTTCAAATCATAAGGAAAACATACAAATTGTTTTTAGCTTGTCCTTCAAAGAGAGCAAAACATAAATGCATAGGACACCTTCAAGTTTAAGAGGGCGACTAGATACAAATAATTTGAGAACAAGTGAAACCAACAATATGAATCAATCAATGAAAACTTTAGGACAATGCACATTATACTAAGAATGACAACTATGCTCTCTTAATGGTGCATAAAGAAAGAAGGTGGTGACTCAACATAAAAGTAGAAGAAAGGCCCTTCGCAGAGGGAAGCAGTGATTGCAAGATTTATAACCTTCAAAAATTATGGTACTTACCGGCTTTGAGCTCTCATTGCCCCCATCATAAGCATCTTGAATGGTTAAAGTTAATGCGAGAACAATTATGATGCATATGCTTGACAAATCATAAGTTGAAAACCTCGTGTCCCGTGAATACGAGTACCCAAACCTCATGCTACTTTACTTAGAGTCCCAAGCAAGGCTCTTGTCATTGTAAGTATATGCATATCATTGAGAACCGCCAATAGGGTACCTCCGTGCTCGATGACATGGAACAAGCCCACACCAAAATGACAGGACAAGCAGACAATGAACACCACGATATCTCTTTTATTTGCCATTTGTTTAGCTTTTTTATTGTGAGATGCGTCGTCGAATGTTCACCATGGGTATGCTGCAAATTTCCACCATGAATTATGCATGGCTTAGATTGGCGGCCCGGCGTTTCCCTAACACATATACAAACTCCATGATCCCCACAAGATTCCCAATTCATTTCACACTGCGGGCATCCATAAACAAAAGATCACAATATCAACTCAAATAAGAAGTGCAATGTTGAAAGCTTGCCCATGACTGCATGGCTGGGCTAGTCTCCAACTTACAACTTGCAAGCATAACAACTCAACATAAGAGACCACAATGTCAAAATTTTAAGAACAGAAAAAAGTAAAGTGTGCCTTCCGGTTCGTGAGAGCTTTACTGACCGAATTTCGCATAACACTGGTAAGAGTTTAATTTGAAGAGAAAATAAAAGCAAGTCAAATTTACTTGGAATAGCAAATTGCTAGTAGGTATGTATGGTGGACACTTTGGAAAACTTTGGCTTTTAGGAGTTGGATGCACGAGTAGAGCTCACACTCAGTACAAGGCGAGGGCTAGCAAAAGACTGGGAGCGACCAACTAAGAGAGCAATAATGGCCATAATCATGCAAAGCGACAAAGTGACATTAAAAGAAGCATAAGATGGCATCAAAAGTCAAAAACTAAATGATCATAGAGGCTATTGGCGACTTTGTAAGAGTCTAACATGTGTGAGCATGCGCCAAGTCAACCCAAATAAAACATCAAGGAGAAAACCAAAATAATGCTTCCATACAATAAAAACAACGCATGATTTTTTTCAAAGGCTCATTAAGCAATCTCAGTTATTTGAGAGAAGTCATGCTACAGCAAAACCACCAAGCATACTATCAAAAAGACATCAAGCATGACATGAAAAAGCCTAAGCCGCAGTCTACACAAGCTCCTTCTTGTACCACTATTTTGCACAAAGCTTTTTCTCTTTTCCAACACCATTTGAAATTTTTATAGACACCTCTTTTGATGAAAACCAATAAAGATTAGAGGCAAAAATACACCTTGATGAAAAGATATGACAAGGTCTGAACGCAAATCAAGGCGAAAACGAAAACCAAAAGCAGTAGCGGAAAAAGAAGAACACTCGGTGAACGATAAGAGTGAAAATGGAGTGTTCTTGGCAAATGAAAACGAGTACATCTCCTCCAAAGGAAATTTGTTGGGGTCCAACCATTTATTGCAGCAAACAAACTAAAACCAACTAAGAAAACTAAAACAACTGACGCTCCAAGAAAAACACATAGTGCATGAAGCAATAAAAATATAGTGTCTTGAAAGGTGACCTGATTTTTGCCGATGAAGAAGGGGTGTCTCGGGGGCATCCCCAAGCTTTGACGCTTGTACTTCTTGGATATTTCTTGGGGTGATGCATGGGCATCCCCAAGCTTGAGCTTTTGTCCATTCTTCAACTCATCTCATCATTCTCCAATCCCCACACTTGAAAACTTCCTTCATACAAAACTAAACACAATTCTATTAGCAACATTAGTATAAGCATAACATATAATCAACCTCTTTTTGCTTCAGGTTTCAACTCAAAACCACCACATATATAGTAAATACTACTGTAGCAACTTCTCCAAAAGTTCCGTGATCAAAAGAACTCAAAAGAAAGCGATAAAGTGGCAAACACAAATATTGGCAGAAATCTGTCAAGACAGAAGAACTGACAAAGGCCGAATTTTCGAGGGGTTTTATGTTGCTCAAATAAAAAAGTGTTCAACTAACGAAAGTTTGGATATAACCTGGGGCATATGCACAAGAAATCGCAGGTCCAAAAGATATACAGAGAATTTATACGAATTTTTACGGTGCAGCACCGAAAACAGTTTCAGGACAGCAACATCCCCAAATCTTTACCTCACTCAAATTAGAGGCTTCTCTTGGCACAAAAATAAAATAAACAAGATAAGGAGCGGTCATTACAGTAGTAATGACTTCCAAGACTCAAATAAAGGAAAAAGTACTGAAAATAAAACATTGGGTTATCTCCCAAGAGTGCTTTTCTTTAACGCCTTTGAGCTAGGCGCACAAAATTGCGAATCAAGTAACATCAGAAGGAGCATTAAGATCAACTGCAGAAGTCTTGTCAATAAGACATTGTATTTCATCCACATAAGTTTTATAAGACCCTTTGTGATCACGCTTTGGTTCACTCAAATCACAAAAAAGATTTTTGGGACAGATCCAGTCAAAATTATTTTCGAAAGCTTCACATAATCCCAAGAGCTTGCTAGGTATAGGTATTTTGGCTCCTTCATCGTTTGTACTAATAACCTTTATAGGTGAACCGAGTTTATTAAAACGTTTAAGAACTTTTCTAGCTTCAATAACGACATCTTTAAATTCTAGGCGCAAAGCTTCCAAAAGAAAAGCTTTCTTTTCGGGATCCTCAATTTCATGAAGCTTAAGGAACATGTATTGCATAAAAGGATTAAGACTAGCAAACCTAGTTTCCAACATGTGAATTAAATAAGCAGAAGCAACTTCAATACTAGGAGCTAGGTCAACCAAAGATTTCTCCTCAACTTCCTCATGCATACTAATGTGATTAAAGAACTCCTCAATGTTACTTTTGCTAATAATTGAACCACTACCTACTGAGAGGTCCTCCAGAACGTACTTAGGGATCAACATGATGAACTAAAGGTAAAGAAATAACAACTACCAAGGATTCTAAATTTTTTGGGTTTTTGATATAAAACGATGCAGGTAAAATAATTAAAGTAAAGCAAAACAATAACAAAGTAAAGGATGTGCATGCGAAAAACTCCCCTCGCAGAAGTCTTCCACTCTTCCCCGGCAACGGCGCCAGAAAAGAGCTTGATTGCTGGGTGATGGCGCCAGAAAAGAGTTGGTGCCTAGTTGATTGTCCAGCCCGTTGGGAACCCCAAGAGGAAGGTGTGATGAATATAGCAGCAAGATTTTCCCTCAGTTAAGAAACCAAGGTATGTCGATCAGGAGAAGAGCAGACAATGACGACTGAAGGTGATGCGGACTGGCTTAGCGACAGCTTCGGACAATTTATATATGGCGCCTCGTCCAAGCTTTGCTTTGCTAGCTGCAACGCGGAACCTGCACACACACAACCAAGTACTTTGTTCCCAACTTGCGATGAGGTTGTCAATCTCACCGGTTTGCTTGAAACAAAGGTTATGAGCGTATCGAGTGGAAAACAGTAGAGGTATGCGAGTAAAGTAAACAGTGCGAGTAAAGTAAACATTGCGAGTAAAGTAAACAGGTGATAGCAATATGATGGAAATAGGACCGGGGTCCACAGTTCACTAGTGGTGTCTCTCCATAAGATAAATAACACATGCTGGGTAAACAAATTACAGTTGGGCAATTGATAGAATAAAGATAAACGTGATATGTCAAGAAGATCACTATGAGATTTACTCTGGGCATTACAACAAAATACATAGACCGCCATCCAACTGCATCTATGACTAATAATCCACTTGTGGTGAATCAATCCGAGAACTCCACAAGTATTAAGTTGCGAACAACAGATAATTGCATTAAGCAAAGTGTGTAATGTAAACAAAGCATATGCCCTTGAGCATATGAATGTTGTTTTCTCCCTAGTAGCAACAACACATCTACAACCTTAGATGTTTCTGTCACTCCCCCAGGTTAAATAGAGGCATGAACCCACTATCGAGCATAAATACCCCCTCTTGGAGTCACTAGCAACTACTCGGCCAAGATAGCTACTAACAACGGAGAGCATGCAAGATCATAAACAACATAGAGATAACATAAGATATATTTCAGTACAACAACTCAATCATAAACACCAATATTCATCGGATCCCAACAAACCAAACATGTAGAATTACATAACGGTGATCTCAATCATGTAGGGCAGCTCATGAGATCTAAACATGAAGCACATGGTGGAGAAGACAACCATCTAGCTACTGCTATGGACCCATAGTCCAAGGTAGACTACTCACTCATCGCTCCGGAGGCAAGCATGGCGATGAAGAAGACCTCCGGTGGCGATTCCCCTCTCCGGCAGGGTGCCGGGAAGAGCTTCTGGACCCTCCCGATCTTCGGGTCGACGGCGGCGGCGGATCGCGATGTGTTCTGGAAAAGTGATCGGGTACTTAGGTTTTTCCCGTCGGGGGGTCTTTATAGGCGAAGGGGCGAAGTCAGAGGAGGGGCCAGGCGGCCTCACACCATGGTGGCGCGGGCCAGGGGCTAGCCACGCCGGCCTGGTGTGTGGGCTCCTGGTGGCCCCCCTCCTACTCCTCTTCGGATCTCTGGAAGCTTCCGGGTAAAATAAGACTTCAGGAACTTGTTTCGTCCAATTCTGAGAATATTTCCTGTGTATCACTTCTGAAACACAAAAACAACAAAAAACAGGGAACTGGCACTGTGGCAACTCGTTAATAGGTTAGCTCCGGAAAATGCATAAAAGTACCACGAAGTGTAACGAAACAGTAGGCAAATGGTGTAAAAACAAGCATGGAGCATCAAAAATTATAGATACGTTGGAGACGTATCAGCCGCCCCAGCCATCTCCTCGACCCCTCCTTCCGCCTACATATACCCTCTGACCTGAAAATATCGGGGGTTCGGCGTTTTTCCCAGATAGAGTTCCGCTGCGCCGCCACCATCAGAAACTGCGATTCGAAACCAGAAACTCCGTTCTGGCACCCTGCCGGGATGGGGATTTGGAGGAGATCTTCATCATCATCATCACCAACGTCTCTCCATCAACCATCCATGATTCCCCCATCCATGTGTGAGTAATTCCTGCTGTAGGCGAAGGGGATGGTAGGGATTGGATGAGATCATTCATGTAATTTCTATGAGATTGTTAGGGCATGGTGCCTAGTATCTATTGTTAGTGCTTATGACATTGTTGAATGCTTGTCACTTTGGGCCCGAGTGCCATGATCTCAGATCTGAACTTGTTATTATTTTATGATGATAATTATTGTTTATGATCTTACCTGCAAGTTGTATACACATATCGTTGTCCGGAACCCAAGGCCCCAAAGTGATAGTAATTGGGATAACCGGAGGGATGGCTGTGATGTGAGGATCACATGTGTTCACTGAGTGTTAATACTTTGCTCCGGTACTCTATTAAAAGGAGTACCTTAATTACCAGTAGATTCCCTTGAGGCCCCGCTGCAAACGGGCTGGTAGGACAGAAGATGTCGTGTAAGTTTCTCATTGCGAGCACGTACGACTATTTACGAAACACATGCCTATGGTTGTTTAGTAATAGGATGCTTTATCATTATTTATCTACAATTGCCCATGTCTTGATTATTACATGAATTATCTTGTCCATGCAACGCCCGTTCATCCATCCCTATGCCTACAGTATTTAATCCTACTATTTACTATTGATACCGTTACTGTCTTTACTTTACTATTGCTGCTACTATTTCACTACTGCCACTACTATAAAACTGTTGCTACTGATAAACTACTGCGAGCAAGTCGTGCAGCTGAATTGATAACTCATCTGTTAAGGCTTATAAATATTCTTTGGTTCCCCTTGTGTCGAATCAATAAATTTGGGTTTTACTTCCCTCGAAGACTGTTGCGATCCCCTATACTTATGGGTCATCACATTGCTTCTTCCACCATGTTAGAGCATCTCCACTACCCCTCCCCCCATCAAAGCTCTCCCAAACGCCATATGGGGGCGTCAACATAGAAAATCTTGCCCACTCGTGCCTCACCAAATTAATTATCCACCCGGCATGACGCGAAGATTTATTCGGCGCACCCAGGCCGAACCCCCTACCCACGGGGGGGGAGGGGGAGGGGGGGGGGGGCTCAACGCGTAACGCACCATGTGTCACACTATCAGCAAGAGAACTGACGTATCGTCGTCTCTAGCCGCCTGTCGCCTCGCCTCCTGTGCCGAATAACTGCATCGGCGGGAACTTTGCGCAGCAGCAGAGCGAGCCATCGCTTCGGAGCACGGGTCGATGTTAATGCGCTCCACGCGTTCATGGGCGCCGCTCACGGCGCCTTTAAACCCTCCCTCCTCGGCGCCATTGCAGCATCCATCCTATCTTCCTCGCCATGCCCACCTCTTCTCGCCGTCGCTACCTTGCCTCCCATCACGCCGCGCCCACCTCCTCTCATCTTTCCTCGTTGCAGATGGAGCCGGTAGGGCATGAGGCCAACGGCTTCGGCCGTCGCTACCTCCACGAGTGGGAGGCTGATACGTCTCAAACGTATCTATAATTTTGATGCTCCATTCTTGTTCTTACACCATTTGCTTAGTGTTTTGTTACACTTCGTGGCATTTTTATGCATTTTCTGGGACTAACCTATTAACAAGATGCCACAGTGCCAGTTCCCTATTTTCTGCTGTTTTTGTGTTTCAGAAAAGTTACACAGGAAATATTCTCAGAATTGGACGAAACAAAAGCCGAACCTCCTTTTTTTTAACAAAGCTTCCAGAAGACCGAAGAGGAGACGGAGGGGGGCCACAGGGCGGCCACAACACAGGGCGGCGCGGCCTGCCCCTAGCCCGCGCCCCCTGGTGGTGAGGCCACCCTGGCCCACCTCTAGCGCTGCCCCTTCGCCTATAAAGACCCACCGACGGGAAAAACCTAAAGGACCCCGATCAATTTTCCAAAAACACATCGCGATCCTCCGCTATCATCGACCCGAGATCGGGAGGGTCCAGAAGCTCTTCCCGGCACCTTGTCGGAGACGGGAATCGTCACCGGAGGTCTTCTTCATCGCCATGCTTGCCTCTGGCGCGATGAGTGAGTAGTCTACCTTGGACTATGGGTCCATAGCAGTAGCTAGATGGCTGTCTTCTCCACCATGTGCTTCGTGTTTAGATCTCGTGAGCTGCCTTACATGATCGAGATCATCTTTGTGTAATTCTACATGTTGTGTTTGTTGGGATCCAATGAATATTGGTGTTATGTTAAGTTGATGTGCTGAATATTATCTTATGTTATCTCTATGTTGTTTATGATCTTGCATGCTCTCTGTTTTTAGTAGCTATCTTGGCCAAGTAGATACTAGTGACTCCAAGAGGGGGTATTTATGCTCGATAGTTGGGTTCATGCCTCTATTTAATCTGGGGGAGTGACAGAAACCTCTAAGGTTGTAGATGTGCTGTTGCCACTAGGGAGAAAACAACATTCTTATGTCCAAGGACATTCGTTTTGTTTACATTACACACTTTGCTTAATGCAGTTATCTGTTGTTCGCAACTTAATACTCGTGGGGTGTTCGGACGATATCCCCGTGGGTGGATTATTAGTTATAGATGCAGTTGGATGGCGGTCTATGTATTTTGTTGTAATGCCCAGAGTAAATCTCATAGTGATCCTCGTGACATATGCACGTTATCTTTATTCTATCAATTGCCCAACTGTAATTTGTTTACCCAGTATGTTGTTATTTATTTTATGGAGAGACACCACTAGTGAACTGTGGACCCCGGTCCAATTTCCTTTACATTGTTACACCATTTTACTATTACTCACACTGTTTACTTTCTCGCATACTACTATTATTTTCCACTCGATACGCTCATACCTTTGTTTACAGCAAACCGGTGAGATTGACAACCTCATCGTAAGTTAGGAGCAAAGTTCTTGGTTGTGTTGTGTGGAGGTTCCGTGTTACTACTAGTTGAAGATGCACCAACAAGAATCGTAAATGGCGCCCTTGCTGGAGTGTCACGAAGCTAGCAAGCATCACCTTCTGAAGTTTGGCTTTTCCTACTGGATTGACAAACCTTGGTTTCTTACTAAGGGAAAACTTGCTACTGTGCTCATCATACCTTTCTCTTGGGGTTCCCAACTGGGTGGTTATCCTGCCCGCATCAAGCATAATTTTCTGGCGCCGTTGCCGGGGAAAAAGAAGACTTCTGCAAGGGGAGTTTTGCACGCACATCCTTTACTTTGTTTTAGTTTTGCTTTACTTTATTTTTACTTGCATCATTTTATAAAAAACACAAAAAAATTAGTTTCCTTTATAGTTGTTTATTATGTCTAGTTTAGTTGCTACTACTATGTCGCCCGAGGAAATGATCTTCACTTTCAAGCAAATGAGTGAGGAAAGTTTCAAAGAAGCTTGGTCTAGAATTTATGATTGGCATGGAAAACTGAACCGAAAATGACTTTGAGTTTGCTTCTTAGTTGCTTTTACTTTGGACTTGCTCTTCGTTATAGATATGCTTTGGATGCTATAGCAGAAGGAGATTTCCTTCATTGTGATGTAGATCAAGCTTTCAATATTATAAAAAAGTTGATTACAATTTATAGCATGCCAACTGATTTTGATTCCTCTCTTGTGAGCATTTTTAATAGACTTAATACTCTTGAGACTCACAGTACTAGTTTGAATACTTGCTATAGTACTTTGCGCCAGTATTTTGATTATGTGCCAATAAATTCTGAACCCTCGAGTTGGTACCCTATGGTAAAAATCACCATTGGTGGTGAAACTTTTCATGCTCATTGTAATATTATGTCTGAATTTTGTCTTATGCCAAAGGATGTTTATAAATCTTTGAGTCTTTGGAAACTTTCTGAGGGGGGAGAAGAAATTTCTCTTACTAATAATGCCACTATATTTCCAATTAGAATAGCTGAAGGAGTTTATACGAAAGTCATAGGAAAAATGGTATCTACTGATTATCTTGTTATTGAATGTGTAGGAAAAGGACAAGTCACGCTTGGAAGGTCTCTACTAAAGCTCCTAGGCGCCGTTATAGATGTGGGAAAAGGCACCATAAGATTCATCTCTCCACCTTGCAATAATCATGTGTTTCCTAAAGTTAAGAGCAAAAGTAAGAGTGGAAGACGTAAGGCACCTGTTGACCCTAATGCTTCGTCACTTGATATTATTTGATTCGCACTTTCTGCGCCTAGCTCAAAGGCATTAAAGAAAAGCACTCTTGGGAGATAACCCATTGACGAGGGGTTAACTCGATAAATGTCCTAGATGAAGGACTTAGGATCGGGGAGATAGGGCGTCAGATGAACTCGAAGGTGAAGTTAGTCGAAATAGGTGTGCGTCGAAAGTAAACTTGGGTGTTCAACCTGGCTTGCTTTCAATCTGCCCTCCACCGTCCCCTCCTGGCCCCTATATATAGATGGCCAGGTCTCGAGGATCGGGTAGGGTCCGATACAGATTACAATATCGACATACGGTAAGAACTCGTATTCGACTATCATTACAATTGGGCCTAGCTTAACGGGCATCAGGGGTACTCAACATACGGGCTCTATTAACTATACCCTTGTCAGTAGCCCCTGAGATTCTACCAGAATTGCAGATTCGAGTTGAATCTCTAATCTTTATATCTTCGACTTGATCAATTCTTCGACTTCTTCTTATCTTCAAATCTTCGACTTGGTCTTTCGACTTATTTGCATGATAATATTTCGCAAGGGGTTTTGATGAACAAGCCTGACATCTCTGACGGATCAAGAGGCCAGTTAACTGCCGGAACAGATACTTGTCACCTACTTCAAATTCAATCTCCTTGGACTTGAATTCGGGATACCGGTCAAACCCATTCTTTTGCCGCATTTAGGACTTACAAAGAATGAATCCCAGTGATTCTCAGGGTACCCAGTGCGTCCACAAGGATTTTCTTCGTGTCGTAGACACGGATACATACCAGCAGAGCGCATCCATGTGCGTATACCAGGCCACACAGGACGGATCCCGGGGTCTTACCTTCGTGATAAATCACGGCATTCGAGTTTCGTTGCGATAACGCAACTCGAGAATCTTATGTCGCAGTCAAATTTTGACTGAAAATATTCGGGTTTAAACAACCATAAAACTCGCTCCCGATGGGAGTAACATTTCTTCACTTCTCATGCTCTATCATTTGCCAAGAAATATCGTCGGCTGCGCGCTCAGCGCTCCCGATGGGAGTAGCCCCCGAGGCTATAGTCGAAAAAATATTTTTTCGAGTATAGGCTCAAAATGTTATTCATCATACTTCATCTCTAAATAGCTTAATAATAACCTGTTGTCGACTATGTATCTACTTCTTTTAGAGAAAAATTGTATTCACCATTCTTTAAAGTAGTAGCCCCCAAGGCTATAATCAAAACTCCTTTGTAGATAGTTTTATTTATCTATTTTGCACTTGTCGGCGCCATCCTTGTTCTTTCTCATACCATCTTTTCTATGACGTCACTAGCCCATTTTAGCTATACGTCACTTATGATTGGTGCGCGAACCGTCTCATGGGTAGCGCAGTAATTTCGTTTTTTTTCTGCCCGTTAGTGGACTGCCGCTTCCGCTCCGTTCGCCACGTCTCAACCCATGTTCCTTCATCGAGAAAGTATATATGGGGAGAGTGGGGGGCTTTTACTGTTTACCAGCTCCTCTTCTTCTCTGCCACCGCCATTGCCGATCTGCACATCTGTGTTCTTTGCTCATAAAGCCCCCAGACCTAGATTGTAGATGCGCGTGAAGCACTGCGCATCCAAGAACGCTGTTATGGCCAAGGGCAAGAGTGCGAATTCCGCAACCGATTGGGTGCGCTCTTCTATCAAGGAGAAAGAGGTGAAGAAGGCTCGGGAGGACGGCTTCCTCTCTTCCGAGGACTCCATCAAATTTCCCAGCACCGAGCGGATCCCAAAGCCCCCGAGCGGCTATCGAGTAATGTTTCTCTCCTTCCTTCTCCGTGGTTTATCTCTTCCTGCCCACGAATTCCTTCGTGGGCTTCTTTTTGTTTACGGCGTACAGCTTCACTAGCTTACCCCAAATTCCATCCTTCACATTGCCTGCTTTGTGACTCTTTGCGAGTCCTTCTTGGGGATAGAACCCCACTTCCTTCTCTGGCGTTCAATTTTTCGACTTCGCCCCAGTCTCTCGCTGTCTAATAAACCTGAATTGGGCGGCGCCGTTGTCTCTGTACGCGCTGAAGCCCAATATCTTGAATTCTCCATGTCTGCATCAGTCCAAGGTTGGAGGACAAAATGGTTTTACATAAAGGACCGCGAGGCCCCCTCTGAAGACCAATATGGCTTAGCTCCTTTTGATCCGACTAAGGAACTTAAAAAATTAACCTCATGGGACTCGCCTTCCTCAGATTCTGAGATGGAACAAGTTACCCCTCTGCTGAATCGTATCCAAACTCTGAAGGGAGGTAAAGGAGGTGCTTTATCGGGTATTCAGCTCATGGCGTTCTTTGTGCAACGTCGAGTCCAGCCCTTGCAGCATCGTCTTTCCAAACTTTGGAGCTATTCTGGTTTAGCGGATCCTTCTCGCATATTTGACGATCTTATAGAGAAAAAGGACGTCGACAAGCGAGTTAGGAGCCTCACCAAGCTCACTAAGGAGCACGCAGTCGCAGATTTGACTGCTAGTTTCTTTGACTCCACGCACCCCCTACCCGAGGTATGCATTTATTTTGTATGCTTGCTGTCTAATTTCATCGACCTTTGCTTTTACTTATGCGGAATACTTTTCTGACTTATTCCTCTTCAGGACCATGTATTCCTTGTCTCACTCCCTCCTCTTCCCGAGGGAGGACCACTGCCGGCTGATCTGGCTGCTGTTGCATCTGAAGCCCCCGAGGCTGAAGAAACCCAGGACGGGGATGAAACCGAAGATTCGGAAGAAGACACCAACTCGACGATGTCGCCTCCTGCTGCACTGTCTGAAGACACTGGTGCCAATAAGAAGAGGAAGCGTGTCGACGAGGTGGCTTCTTCGAGTACCGCTGCACAGAAGACTTCTGCTGCTGCAGCCCCTTGTCTAGAAGAGGGTGTCGAGATGTTCGACCTCATGGATTCGTAAGTGTTTCTTCGAGTTCCACTATTTGTTGTTTTTTTTTGTTTTTTACTTCTTTTCTTTTTCAAGCTGTGTGAAACCTGTTTCTCATTTATAGTGAGGACGAGGAAACACAACTAGACGCCCCGGCTTCTCCTTCTCGACAAACTGCAATTCCGGATAAGGCTTCTGTGCCAGAAACTGAACTTCCTGCTGAAGTGCCTCGGGTTACCAGATCTACCATAAAGAAGGTTCCTGTATCTCGGAGCACAAAAAAGTCAAAGAAATCCAAAGAAGCCGACGTCTCTCTCGAGGTGCATGAGCCTTCGAGTTCTTCAGATAATGTAAGTGATCGTATTCTTCAAGACTTTTCCTTCCTCTTCGCATGTGCTTATTTGTTCTTGTTTTACTAGGCGCTGATGAAGAAATTCGTCGCCTTAGGCACTGAGTGTACTCAATACTGGAGGGTTGCGAAAGCTTCTGAAGGTTAATTCATTGCCTCATTTCTGCTTTTCTTGATATGCTCTTTCCCTTGCTTCTTTATTGACTTTCCTTTTCTTCACTTGTTGACTTGCAGATGCTTTAGCATCGGCGAACGCACGCATTGCCTCTCTGGAAGCTGAGCTTTCTGCTTCTCAGAAAGCGTATGACTCCGCGACTAAGGCCAAGGTGAACGCTGAAAAATTGCACAATACTGCAATTGCCAGGGCTAAGAAGGCAGAGTTAGCTTTATCCGATGCCACCAAGGAGCACCTCCAGCGGGAGCAAGTCATGGCCGAACGACTCAACAAGATTTCTGCCGCTGCTGGCGGTACGCACTTACTTCATATTCTTTTCTTGCTGATGATACTTTCTTTATACTCTACTGATAATGCCTTTTCCTTTTTACTTACCTTCCCTTGCTTATCCATTCAGAGCGTACCAAGGCTCTTCTGCCAACTCCGCAATCTGCCGATGATCCTCTTCTGGCAGCGGTCAACTTGCTCGAGGCAAATTGGATATCTGTCCAAGATGTTTTCGAGTTGGTTAGCCGCGTTCTATCGCGGATGTTTGTCGGGTTATGGCCGAAGAAAAGGTTGGAGGTTCCAGCCAGCGACTTAGGACAGCTTGCCAAGGCCTTCGATACTCAGGATGATCCTCTTCTCCAGCTGAAAGGTTTATCTGTGAAGCGAGGTGTCGAAGGTGCCATCGCGCTTTCCTATGCGCACGGGGCATATCTCGACTGGGAGAAAATTGGTTCTCCTCATGGTCGCACCCGATCAAAGTTGAAGCCTTTCTTTGAGAAAGCGAAGAAATTGACGCCTGCCATAGTGTCGATAATTTCTCCTTCAGCGGCCTCAGCGGCTTCTTTAACGGCAACCTCCGCAATTCCACTCACGACTGCTTCCGCGCCTCCTCCAGCTACTGCAGACGATGCTACCGTTCCTCCTACTGCCACGGAGCAAGATGCTGAGGTGGCATAGATTTTAGCCTCTTTGCTGTAGTTTCCTCTTTTGAATGTAGAAACTTGTACCCAACCCGAGAACTTTAGCCAAAGGGTTTGCACATTATGTAAATATGTCTATTCGATATGATATGCTATATTAGCTTCTGAAGTGTTTCTTTTTTTTTGACTCTTGACTTCTAGTTTGTCGATGATCCCTTGAGTTATACTCGTGCTTCTCCACTTGATGTGCCTGGTTCCCGAGTTTCATTGTCTGCTTCCCGCTGCTCTCAATGCGCGGAGTATTCTTCGAGGATTTTAGATCTAGAGACTCGCTTAACTTTGGAAAAACGCCAAGCAAAGATGGCTATTGACAAGGCTAGCAAAGCTTGCGGTTTTATGAAGAAGATTTCTGCTCTTGATGACTAGGTGTCTAGTCTGACGGCCAGGGCTGTTCATCATGAAGAGTGCAAATCTTTTATCCTTGGCATTATCGAATCTGCTTGCGAGATGCTACGATGTAAGACTCTCTTTCGACTTCTTCCTTTCCTTTTGAATCGCTTATCTCAATGCTTTTTGCGATATGTCTTGCCATCGCAGGCACCTGTTTGGATTTCGCAGCTGAGGATCGTCGAGTTACTGAACGAAGTGCGGCTCTTGAAAGAATGTCCGCGAATGTTGAGACTCTGTGGTCTGATCCTCGACGTCGAAATGCTATCGTGTTACTTCAAGATCGCGCCCAGCATGTTGGCGAATCCGTTGATGGTTGTCGAAGAGCTTTGACAACGATGCATTCTGTTATGCTTCCTCGCAATCCTTTGCCTGCAACTTTCCCACTTCTTCTTGATACGTTCAGATCCAGCCATCGCATTTACAGATTGATAGAGCTGAACTTAGTGGCAGGTGCCAATTTTGCTCTCGGGTGGATACGCAAGTGGCACCTGAGGCTGAATTATAGCTCTATGTCCCTGAGTTTGGCTCCTGGTGGAGCTAGTCTTCGGGTACATATGGAGAGCACGCTGCAACCTGCTCGAAGACTCGTAGCTAGGCTGCTTGAAGCGGATGCTGTGTTTTTTCGCGAGTACCATTATTTGGATCCTTTAGGCGTAGATGATTCTAATAACCTGTTATTGTAATATTTTTTGTATATGTGGAACGCGAGAGTGTCATATTTTGCGACTTTTATGTCGAAAAACTTGTCCTCAGAGCGTCACTGTATGAGTCATGCGTTTACCGCATTTTTCCCTTTGAAAGACTCGTAAACTCGAATATGAGGAACGCTTTGTCTTTATTATACTTGCAATGTAAGATACATGGGGTGACCCAATAGATCCGGCCTATGACCTGTGTTCTGGATCTAGAGGGCGTTGCCCCTGGTATAACTCGTGGCTTTTACAGCCTTATTCTTCTACTCTATTTTATTGTTCTTTGATGCTTATGCCGTCGTGGCTTTCTCTTCTTCTCCTGTATCCTTGTCTTCTCCTGATGCTCCTACTCGCGGTTTCTTCATCTTGGGCCCCGCAACGCGTCCTTCGAGTAGCTTGACGCCTTCTATGGTCATGTTCTTCACTTTCTCTGCATAGTTGGCTGTCGTGCCAAAGTTTTGCGCCATCTTGTGGAACTCCCTGTCGCAGAGATCTGAGACTTCAAAACTTCCTTTTACTGTGATTACTCCTCTTGGTCCTGGCATTTTGAGTACCAGATATATATAGTGAGGTACTGCCATGAATCACGAAAACGCGGGTCTCCCGAGGATCGCATGATACTGAGATGGCCAGTCCATGACTTCGAAGTCGAGCTTTTCTCTTCTGTAGTTTTACCGGTTGCCGAAGCAAACGTTGAGTGCTACCCGTCCTAGTGGATAATTGGCACTTCCTGGTACAATTCCGTGGAAGGAACAGTCTGTTGGTTTCAGGAACTCTAGTGATATATGCATTGCTTTGAGTGTTTTTGCATATATCAGATTAATTCCACTTCCTGCATCCATGAATATCCTGTCGACATCATATGCGCCGATTTGAGCTTTGAGTACCAGAGGCGTGTTTCCTGGCCGAGGTACTGTTATGGGGTGATCCTCTCTCTTGAACTCGATTGGCTGTTCTGACCAATGCAGATACTCCGTTGTGGCTGGAGGTGAAATGACTGCCAGGTTGACTTGTCGAGTGATACTCTTTTCTTCTTTGTTCGACTTGGGCACAGGTTGTATCATTGTTGTGATGTGTCCTTTTGATGGAACGTACCCTTCGTCGTTGTCGTGTCCCTTATCTTGCTGGTCTTGTCTTTGAGGAGCTCCGTTGTTTCCTTGCTGATTTGTCGGAGGATTGTTGCTCCCTTCAAATCCTTGTCGCCTTGCTTCAGTTTGCTTGTTTAATGCTGCCTCTTGTAGTTTTAAGAATGTTGTGCAATCTTTCATTGCGTGCCTTGATACTCGCTTCCCATCGACGAACGCTGAGTGTATATGACAAGGTCCGTTGAGCATATCTTCTGGCGACGGGTTGTACTCTCTAGGTTCTCTCGTGGGAAACTTTTTATAGTCCTCCTTTCCGTAGCTTCGATACCCCGAGCTTCTGCGATCACTTCCTTGATAGCTGTTGTCTTTGTGTCCTGCGGCGACTTGGCTATGGGAGCCGTAGTTGTCATAATTTCGGGACCGTCTCCTTTGACTTTCATATCTGTTTCTTCTATCGTCCTCTGGAGATCGCGTCCGCTTGTTGTTGCATACATCTTCTCCATCTGCAAATCTGTTTGCTACGTCCATGAGGTCTGACACTGTTTTTGGCTTGATTCTGCCCATTTCTTCGACTAGGTCTCTTCGCCTTAATCCAATGATGAACGCATCTATTGCTCTTTCATCTAAAACTTCGACTGCCGAATTTTTGATGAGACTCCATCTTTGGATGTATGCCCGCAATGTTTCGTCGCATTGTTGTACACACGCTTTGACTTCTTCTATTGATGCTGGTCGCTTGGATGTCGACCTGAAGTTGCTTGTAAATTGCTTTGTGAGGTCTTCCCAGCTTCCAATAGTTTCTTTCTCTAGTTTGCTCAACCATGACCTTGCTGCGCCAGTGAGGTGTAGTTGCAAACTTTGCATTGCTGTTTCTTTGGTTCCTCCTAATATTTGTACTGCTTGTAGATAATCTGAGAGCCATGATTGTGGTTCCCGTGATCCGTCGTACTTTTGCTGATCATGAGGTAACTTAAATCCTTTGGGAACTGGAGTGGTGCAAACCCTGCGGGTAAAGCACGATGCCCCCATCTCTTTTTTGTCTTCTTCGTAGTCGCGTTTTTCATTTGGGGATCGCGATCTTCGGGTTCCACCATGCTGTTTTGGTGATGGCATTCGAGATCGTTGCTTGCTGCTTCTGCGCCGAGGACTGTTGTGACGGCGAGGTGACCTTGCTTTATGCGCTTCCTTGTGGTGATATGCTTCCTCTCCTTTTGCTGATAGCTTGTGGCCCACCATGTTAAGTCCGTTCAATGCTGCTCTATGCATATGTTCCCTAGGATCTCCTGGACTTGGTCGAGTTGTGAGCAGATACGCTTGCGGTGCTACTAGTGCTGCTTCAGGGGTTTTTGGTAAGATGTTCCCCTGCTCGTCGACCGATAGGAAGGACGAGTCGAGGTTTTTGGAAATACTTTGCCTGTCGGAGTACTCGAAGTTGTCGTACCTTGAACCGTGTCGACGATTTTTCCTTGCGTTACTATATGATGCGTCGCTTCGCGCTTTACGAGCGGCGTCGCTAGCTGTGATGGCTGATTCCTTCCTTTGTTGGATCTCTATTTTCTCCTTTGCTAGTTGCTTCGCCTGCTGCCTTAGGGCATAATGATACCCCAAAAGCATGTCTTTGCTGGAGTTTGATGGTATTGGCGTGTCGTGCTCTACGACTTCTCTTATTATCCTCCATTCGTCGACTGATAGTCGAATTTTTTCCGTGGCTGTGAGGGATTCTGCTGTTTGTCCTTCTGCTAGGTGATTTGCTCCTCTGTCGATATTTGCTGGGTTTAGCACTGGGTTATTATTTTCGTCGAATTCTTCTGAGTTGTCTCCCACAATGGCGAGCACCTGGCATTGTTTGCCGATGTTATCATTGAAGCTTGAGAAGATCGAGTTACTGTCCTCAGAAAGCTCTAATCCTGTCTTCCATGTATCTGTTGACTTGTCTGAAATATCGTCGAGGCAGATCATATGATCTTCGAGTTGGACCCCTGCGTCGAAATTTTCCATTGCTTCATTGTCTTTTGTGATTTTTCCTTTTTGCACTTCTTCCAAGCTGACCGGCGAGTTTACCTCGCTGTAAGAGCCTTCAGAGTATTCCATCGTTGCTACTGTTTTGGGCTCACTTGCCGACGGATCTCGTTTCGTCGGATCTGAAAGGCGAGATGAACCCGATGGCCCGATGAGGGTGCTTAAACTTCCGATTGTCAACTCCATCTCTTGATTTTCGTCGACTTCTGTACTGCTGTTGGCTAAAAGCGAAAAAGCCGTCGAATTCATGATTCCAACGCCCAGGTCCCCATGGTCGGCGCCAATTGACGAGGGGTTAACTCGACAAATGTCCTAGATGAAGGACTTAGGATCGGGGAGATAGGGCGTCGGATGAACTCGAAGGTGAAGTTAGTCGAAATAGGTGTGCGTTGAAAGTAAACTTGGGTGTTCAACCTGGCTTGCTTTCAATCTGCCCTCCACCGTCCCCTCCTAGCCCCTATATATAGATGGCCAGGTCTCTAGGATTGGGTAGGGTCCGATACAGATTACAATATCGACATACGGTAAGAACTCGTATTCGACTATCATTACAATTGGGCCTAGCTTAACGGGCCTCAGGGGTACTCAACATACGGGCTCTATTAACTATACCCTTGTCACCCATTGTTTTACTTTCAGTACTTTTTCTTTTATTTGAGTCTTGGAAGTTATTACTACTGTAATAATCGCGCCTTATCCTTTTTATTTCATTGTTGTGCCAAGAGAAACTTCTAATTTGAGTGAGGTAAGATTTGGGGATGTTGCTGTCCTGAAACAGATTTTGGTGCTGCACCGTAAAAATTCGTGAAAATTCTTAGAATAACTTATTTACCTGCGATTTCTTGTGCATATGCCCCAGGTTATATCCAAACTTTCATTAGTTATACACTTTTTGATTTGAGCAACAGAAAACCCTCGAAAAAATCGACCTTTGTCAGCTGTTCTGTTTTGACAGATTTCTGCCACTATTTGTGTTTGCCTCTCTATCGCTTTCTTTTTTAGTTCTTTTGATCATGGAACTTTTGGGGAAGTTGATACAGTAGTATATGCTTTATATGTGGTGGTTTTGAGTTGAAATCTGAAGCAAAAAGGGGTTGATTCATTATTATGCTTACACTAATATTGCTAATAGAATTGTGTTGAGTTTTGTATGAAGGAAGTTTTCAAGTGTAGGGATTGAAGAATGATGAGATGAGTTGAAGAATGGACAAAAGCTCAAGCTTGGGGATGCCCACACACCCCAATAAATATCCAAGAGATACAAGCGTCAAAGCTTGGGGATGCCCCCGAGGCACCCCTTCTTCATCGGCAAAAATCAGGCCACCTTTCAACACACTATATTTTTATTGCTTCATGCACTATACATTTTTCTTGGAGCATCTTTAGTTTTTAGTTTAGTTTAGTTTTGTTTGCTGCAATAAGTGGTTGGACCCCAACAAATTTCTTTTGAAGAAGTTGCCTTGCTTTTCATTTGCCAAGAACACTCCGTTTTTCACTCTTATCGTTCAACGAGTGTTCTCTTTTTCTAGAACTATGTTTAACTTTCGTTTTTCACCTTGATTTTTGTTCAGATCTTATTTTATCTTTATATCAAGATTTATTTTGACCTCTGGTCCATGTTGATTTTCATCAAAAGAGTTGTTTCAAAAAGGTTCGAATGGTGTTGGAAAAGAGAAAAATTTCATGCAAAAAGTGGTACAAAAAGGAGCTTGTTTAGACTGCGGCTTAGACTTTTGCATGTCATGCTTGATATCATTTTGATAGTATGCTTAGTGGTTTTGCTGTAGCATGACTTGTCTCAAATGACTGAGATTGCTTAACGAGCCTTTGAAAAAATCATGCGTTGTTTATATTATTTGGAAGCATTAATTTGGTTTTCTCCTTGATGCTTTATTTGGGTTGACTTGGCGCATGCTTACACATGTTTCACTCATACAAAGTCGCCATAAGCCTCTATGATCATTTAGTTTTTGACTTTTGATGCCATCTTATGCTCCTCTTAATGATGTTTTGTCGCTATGCATGATTATGGCCGTTATTGCTCTCTTAGTTGGTCGCTCTCAGTCTTTTGCTAGCCCTCATTTTATACTGAGTATGAGCTCTACTCGTGCATCCAACTCTCAAAAACCAAGTTATTCCAATGTGTCCACCATACATACCTATTAGCAATTTGCTATTCTAAAGTACATTTGACTTGCTTTTATCTATCCTTCAAATTAAACTCTTCTGGTGTTATGCGAAAATTGGTCAGTAAAGCTCTCACGAACCTGATGGCACACTTTACTTTTCTTGTTCTTAATTTTTTTGACATTGTGGCTCTCTTATGTTGAGTTGTTATGCTTGCAAGTTGTAATTTAGAAATTAGCCAAACCATGCCATCATGGGGTAAGCTTTCAACATTGCACTTCTTATTTGACTTGATATCGTGATCTTTTGTTTATGTATACTCGCAATGTGAAATAAATTGGGAATCTTGCGGGATCATGGAGTTTGTATACATGTTAGAGAAACGCCTGGGCCACCAATCTAAGCCATGCATAATTCATGATGGAAATTTACAGCATGCCCATAGTGAACATTCGACGACGCATCTCAAAATAAAAAGCTATACCAATGGTAAATAAAAGAGATGCAGAGGTGTTCATTGTCTGTTTGTCCTGTCATTTTAATGTGGGCTTGTTCTATGTCATCGGGCATGGAGGTACCCCGTTGGCGGTTCTCGATGATACGTGTATACTTACAATGACAAGAGCTTGTTTGGGACTCTAAGTCGAGTAGCATGAGGTTTGAGTATTCGTACTTCACGGGATACGAGGTTTTCAACTTATGATTTGTCAAGCATATGCTTTATAATTATACTCGCATTAACTTTAACCATTCAAGATGCCTATGATGAGGGCAATGAGAGCTCAAAGCTAGTAAGTACCATAATTTTTGAAGGTTTATAAAACTTGCAATCACTGCTTCCCTCTGCGAAGGCCTTTCTTTTACTTTTTTTGCTGAGTCACAACCTTCTACCTTTGTGCACCGTCTAAGAGAGCATAGTTGTCATTCTAAGTTTAATGTGCATAGTCCCAAAGTTTATCATTGATTGACTCATGATTTTGGTTTCACTTGTTCTTAAATTATTTGTATCTAGTCGCCCTCTTAAACTTGAAGGTGTCCTATGCATTTACGTTTTGCTCTCTCATGAAGGACAAGCTGAAAACCATTTGCTATGTTTTTCCATATGATTTGAACACACGTTTGACTTTCATTGTTTCATTTTCATGATCTTTCGTTTGTGTTCTTTTTCATGTTATAACATGGTTGCTAAGTTTTTTCTATCAAGATTATGTCTTTCATGCCCATGTTTTAAGTTCTTTTGATCCCAGCACTCAATGCTTACATAGATGATCAAGATTGTGTTGGTGCATGTCACCTCAAAAATTATTCTTTTGTTATCACTTACCTACTCGAGGACGAGCAGGAGTTAAGCTTGGGGATGCTGATACATCTCAAACGTATCTATAATTTTGATGCTCCATGCTTGTTCTTACACCATTTGCTTAGTGTTTTGTTACACTTCGTGGCGTTTTTATGCATTTTCCGGGACTAACCTATTAACAAGATGCCACAGTGCCAGCTCTCTATTTTCTGCTGTTTTTGTGTTTCAGAAAAGTTACACAGGAAATATTCTTGGAATTAGACGAAACAAAAGCCGAACCTCCTATTATTTAATGAAGCTTCCAGAAGACCGAAGAGGAGACGAAGGGGGGCCACAGGGCGGCCACACCACAGGACGGCGTGGCCTGCCCCTGGCCTGCGCCCCCTGGTGGTGAGGCCACCCTGGCCCACCTCTGGCGCTGCCCCTTCGCCTATAAAGACCCCCCGACGGGAAAAACCTAAAGGACCCTGATCAATTTTCCAGAAACACATCGCGATCTGCCGCCGTCGTCGATCCGAGATCGGGAGGGTCCAGAAGCTCTTCTCGGCACCCTGCCGGAGAGAGGAATCGCCACCAGAGGTCTTCTTCATCGCCATGCTTGCCTCGGGCGCGATGAGTGAGTAGTCTACCTTGGACTATAGGTCCAGAGCAGTAGCTAGATGGTTGTCTTCTCCACCATGTGCTTCATGTTTAGATCTCGTGAGCTGCCTTACATGATCGAGATCATCTTTGTGTAATTCTACATATTGTGTTTGTTGGGATCCGATGAATATTGGTGTTATGTTAAGTTGATGTGCTGAATATTATCTTATGTTATCTCTATGTTATTTATGATCTTAAACGCTCTCCGTTGTTAGTAGCGATCTTGGCCAAGTAGATACTAGTGACTCCAAGAGGGGGTATTTATGCTCGATAGTTGGGTTTATGCCTCTATTTAATCTGGGGGAGTGACAGAAACCTCTAAGGTTGTAGATGTGTTGTTGCCACTAAGGAGAAAATAACATTCTTGTGTCCAAGGACATTCGTTTTGTTTACATGACACACTTTGCTTAATACAGTTATCTGTTGTTCGCAATTTAATACTCGTGGGGTGTTCGGACGATATCCCTGTGGGTAGATTATTAGTCATAGATGCAGTTGGATGGCGGTCTATGTATTTTGTTGTAATGCCCAGAGTAAATCTTATAGTGATCCTCGTGATATATGCATATTATCTTTATTCTATCAATTGCCCAACTGTAATTTGTTTACCCAGCATGTTGTTATTTATTTTATGGAGAGACACCACTAGTGAACTATGGATCCCGGTCCAATTTCCTTTACATTGTTACACCGTTTTACTATTACTCGCACTGTTTACTTTCTCGCATACTACTACTGTTTTCCACTCGATACGCTTATACCTTTGTTAACAGCAAACCGGTAAGATTGACAACCTCATCGTAAGTTGGGAGCAAAGTTCTTGGTTGTGTTATGTGCAGGTTCCACGTTGCTACTAGTTGAAGACGCACCAACAAGAATCGTAAACGGCGCCCTTGCTGGAGTGTCACGAAGCTAGCAAGCATCATCTTCTGAAGTTTGGCCTTTTCCTACTGGATCGACAAACCTTGATTTCTTACTGAGGGAAAACTTGATACTGTGCTCATCATACCTTCCTCTTGGGGTTCCCAACTGGGTGGTTATCCTGCCCGCATCAGAGGCACGCGCCCTGTACGAGACAGGGTATACATGGCGTTGCCGGACTTCTGGTGCCCCGGCACATCGAGGCAGGACTCGAAGAAGGCCGAGGTGGAGCGCGTGCGCCGTCTTGGCCTCTACGTCAACCTGGAGGAGGATGACACCGACCGGAGTCAGTGGCCAGAGCTGCAGCAGCTGGGCGGCCAAGGCCGAGCCGCTGTCTAACGACGACGATGGGGGCGCCGTCTACGACATCTTCTACCAGCGCCTGGGCATGCTTTAGATTAGGTTTGTTTTCGTTTTTAGTTAAATTTCACCATATTATGTAAAAACTTTCTAATTTCAATAAAATCTATCGAAGTTTGCTAAATTTCATCAAGTTTGCAATTTGGGATGGGGGCGCGGATGGGAAACCGCCACCCCCCATATGAAAATCAGCGCTGACGCTCCCTCCCTCCCCTCCCACGGCCCAAAAATCGCTTACGCCGAACGCCGTATGGGGGGGGAGGAGGACGAGTGGAGATGCTCTTATGCTTGTGTTGTCTGCCTGTTCCCAGGCTATTCAGGGGAGAACAAGATGGATGGATCCAGATCACACACACCGTACTTTGTGTACGATCATCCAGGAGAACATACCTCTGAACCACGCTCCTTGAGATCCTAAATCCGGAGAGGGTAAATAAGATTTTTAAAGAGCGTCTCGACGCAACCACTAGTTTCCGTTTGACTACTACTGCTCGGACCGTACACCTACTTCCTCTACGGATCCAGTGTACTAGCTACGACCTCTTCATCAACATGGCCTACAACGATAATGGTGCTTATGTGGTGGTGGACTTTGTGCCAAACAGATATGTGCTTATAATCTCTCTCTTTGCACTAGTATTTTCTTTATATGCATATTTACTAGATATATATCTCTATCTTTTTTTAGTATCCGGATATATTATAGAAGTTTACAAGAAGTACAAAGCATCTAAAAAACTAACAAATAATAAAAATTACATCGATGTTCTTGAACCACCTAATGACCACTACCACCACTAGAGCGAGCCGCTGACGCATCGATGTCGCCACTCCCCTACCGGAGCCACCGACACACCACTGTTGCCGCTCCGTTGTCAGAGCCATCCTGGCGCTATTGCTGATAGCTGCGAAGTCTTCGTGCACATGCTCCTAAGGACCCGCACCCTAGAGTTGAAATCATAACCATTGAACTCTTGAGTCGATTCAAATATCCTGACACCAAACCTACAAGAGACTTAAACAATACGAGATCCACCACTCCATGAGAGCAGCGGCCAGACGGTTCCCCGCCTTCCTCAACACCACCGGCGAGATCGATGCCGACGAGGTGGACAATAAACCTTATTCTTCTTCCGCGCAGCGTCGTCATAGCCACCTTAACTTTACTGCCGGTTGACCAAACCCTAACTTTATAGGCCTAACTACAACGCCAAGCGCAGGTCCGAGGTCCCCGCCCCCTCCCGCCGCCGGAGCGGCAAGCAGAGAAGGCAGGGACCTATCAATACTGGATGGAGACAGAGGAGAGGGCAGCGGCTAGGGTTTTTTTCTAAGACGGTTGGCTCCAGATATATATTCACTCGAAAATTGCTTATACTAGAGGATTTCCCCGCGCGTTGCTGCGAGAACAGTAATAAGCATGTAGGTGATTGCATTACTGAACTGAAATACTTGAAAAGTAGTGCTTCATATATATACAAACTTATTAATTACCTAGACAGGGCAAAACAACTTTCTTTTATCTTTGACTTTCGTAAGAACGTGCACTTTATCATCACACGCAGACGCCATTTTGAATTGTAGTTACTAACTTGGCTTGAATAAAGAACTATGGAACATATCCTCCATTGTAAAAATGTGACTACTATTTTCCTTGAAACTAAAAGGAACTATATAGAAGATATTAGTAGGGAGAAGTATGTTTATACAAAACAAAAGGAAGTACACACTTGGGTATATCAGTGCATGAATAGTTGCTGCTGAAAATATTCTATTCCGAGGATGCATACATTAGTATAATCTTTGCACTTGGAATTCTTGTATCAGTAAGAAATGGCCGATGCTGCAATATATTTAGCAACTGATGCTTAGCATGACAACCGTCGTCTGAATGATACATACATAAGTCTTTCTATAGTGAGATGCAGCAGGTGACCAAATATTACCCAGTAACATTGTTGTTCACTTCTGCGTGAGGAGTTGGATGCCTAGTCCAAATTCATTGGTTGGCATAACCTATCAACAAAAGAACAATAAACCAACTTCTGCACACGCCAAAAGTCACGATGCCAAGGTACATTAGGAAGGGAAGCAAGGTAAACTGCTGTAGAGGAGCATCATTGGAATATAACCAGTGAGTGGTTCATTTCTTCCGATGATTATATGTTACATGAATGCCTCTTGGTGGACCTGAAAATTTTGCCTTCTTACTGGTTCCTTAAGTGAAGGGTCAGGAATGGTGCAATAACACATCGAGTCAGTACTCAGTAGCAAGATTGTATACCGTAAGAAAATATAGTACAACACCCAGACTTTGTCACCTCTCCCAGAGGGTAATCTCAAACATCATGAAAATCGTACAGCTGGTTCAATACAGATAAGATAACATTTTAGACTTAGGAAAATTGAAGACAAAATATCAGATCTTACCTGCCACATCCCACATAGGAAAAAGGAAGCAAACGCCATCGGCATCCACACAAATAAAAAAGGATATTTTAAAAATCAAACATATGTTTTGCTAGTCTTTGTTAGCATTAAGCACGTCCGGTGCTCTGTGTTGTATACGAAACGTATACGTATCAGGTCCGGGTAGGATTAGTTGTCCTAGTCGGTTAGCACTTAGCACCAGGCTATGTCCGCTATATATGTACGTGAGTACACCCCTTGTAATCTGTGAGAAAAAGTAAGAAATAAAGAAAGAGAGAGGGGGTGCGATATGCACCTCTAGCAATACCAAAACCAGTCTTTGCGTTGTGTGTTCGTCTCGTCGGAATAGTGTCTCGCTGATTAGCTCGGAAGCAATCGAGTTATCTTATACGTGCGCGTATCGTCGGAAATACTCGGCGAGTTAACGCGGCGTGTCGGGCTAATTCCAACAATTGGTATCAGAGCCTGAGGTTCGTCGTCCGTGATTTTCTGAAAGTACTAGAAGATTATGGCGATGGTCAAGGTTGGCGAGAACTCGGGATCGGCATCGGTGGTGGAGACGGTGGGGGCGGCTTTGTATCCGCGCCTAGATCGCAAGGACTACGGGCTTTGGGCCGTCAACATGGAGGTGGCCATGGAAGCTCAGGAGATTTGGGAAGCCGTCGATCCAGGCGGTGGTGAATACGCCAAGGGAGGCGCGAAGTACCGGAAGGATCGCCAAGCTCTAACGGCGCTCTATTCCGTCGTACCGAAGGACGTGTTACAGCACCTTGTCGGAAAGAAATCGGCGAAGGATGCTTGGGAGACGATCGAGATCTTGCACCAAGGTCATGCCCGCGTGAAGGAAGCGCATCTTCAAAGTTTGACGAAGAGCTATGAAGATCTGAAGATGGAGGAAAGCGAGACGGTTGATCAGTTTGCCGCCCGTTTCGTTACCCTCATCAATGGAATCAGGGGATATGGCGAGAAATTGGATGAGGTCAAGAACGTCAGAAGATTCTTGCGTGCCGCACCGGCACGCTATATGCAGATCGTTACATCGATCGAACAATGTCTCGACTTGAATACACTGACGGTTGAGGATCTCGTCGGAAGGTTCAAGGCCCATGATGAGAGAATCCGGCTTAGCTTTGGCGACCTGGAAGAGAGTGAGCACTTGATGCTCACGAAGCAGCAATGGACGACTCTTTCAAAAGAAGCGCAAGGAGGATCCACGAGCGGCGGCAAGAAGAAGGAGAAAGAGCGCTCAGCGAGAAAGTACATCGCAGAGCAGGAGGACGATGACGAAGCTCCGCCGCGGAGGAAGTTTGACATAAAGAAAATAAGGTGTCATAACTGCGGCAAGCTTGGTCACTTCAAGTCTGATTGCCGAGAACCACCGAAGGAAAGGGCTCTCATGGCCCAGAAAGGAGATGATGGACCCATGATGATGATGCTCGAGGAGTGCGAGCATGACAAGGAGGAGTTAGCTCTTCCGACGCCAACTATGGAGATTGTAGAAGAGAAGGTTTACCTTCATGACAAGCGGGGAACAAAGACGGGTGACAACGTCTGGTGCCTCGACACGGGCGCTAGCAATCACATGACCGGCGACATGGACCTATTCTTCAAATTAAATCTCTCGGTGGGAGGCACCGTTCGCTTTGGTGACGGGGCGACGGTCAGCATCGCAGGACGAGGCAATGTCCTACTTGAGTTACAAAGCGGTCATAAGGTACTCACAAGTGTGTACTATGTTCCCAAGTTGGAGAGAAATATTATCAGTCTTGGACAGCTCACAGAGCGTGGATGCAAGATTGTGCTCGAGGAGAACTATCTATGGGGATATGATCGTCAAAGACAGCTTATCATGAAGGTGGAGAGATCGAAGAACAGACTCTACTACCTTGACCTGGATCGGGTGGATCCAATATGCGATGGAATTCTAGTCGAGGAGCAACGGAGTGCCCCGTTCCCAGTTGAATCCACGCATGTCACGCAAGACATAAGTTGCGAGGGAGAAAAATCGGGCCAGCCAGAAGAGAGCCCAGAAAACAGTAGGCCACCATGGCCAGAAGAAGGCGAACTGAAAGAAAAATGTTCGTCGAAAGAAGATCTACTAGAAGGTCCACCAAAAAGGAAGATACGTTATGTTTGTTCAGAGCTACTCAATCTTGCTGTAGCAAGTATTATTGAGAATCGGACACATACGGGAGACCTAGGAAACTGCAGGCCGACTCGGCCAGAAGAAGGACAAGCTAGAAATCCGCAAGCAAAATTGTTAGACGGTCTTGTTAGTCCAGAGACACTTAGCCCAGAAAGTAGGCCGGCTGGGTGCAGAGTTCGAACCAAGACAGAAGAGAGAAGCTGCCCAGCAGCACATGTTTTGGACGAGCTGGAAGGAGATGTCCTACCAAGAAATACTACAAAAAAGGAGCATGCAGGTTACGTGTGTCTAGAGCTAATCAAGCTAGCTTGTATATGGATGCGTTATGGCCAAAAGCATCGGCTAGAGTCACCTCCATCAAGCAGGGAGCTAGATAGCTTTGCTTGTAACGGACGCATGCACGCTCGTGTGTATCTCAACGAGAAAGTACTTCGGCAAGAGCACAAAGGCGAGTCGTCGGGGAGCGACGTGGGATGTCAGCCAGCAAAAGAAGGTTTGAAAAGTGAAGAGAGGAGCGCAACGTCGAGCGCAGAAGAGTACGTTGTATCTGCTCCGATAGCACTGGAGCTGAAACAACTACGACCGACGTTAACACGTATGCGACGCGTGTTGGACTGCTATCCGAAGAACCCGTTTCGAACGGTAAATAATCCGGTGAAGATGAAGCATGAAAAGCAATATGTGTTGATCGAGGAACTGGTGAAGACCGAAGAAGCGGACAAGAAGGATGGTAGACATGAAGCCATGGAGAAGCCGGCGAAAGCAAAGACGGTGACATAGATGCGACAAGGAGCGACAAAAGCAATGTCGACGATAATGACCAAATCGGCGAAAGTAGTGCCAAGGATAACACCTACGCGAAGCAAGTGGCGTATTTGGAACCCAGGTCGAAATGAAGCGTTCGTGCTTAGGGGGTGATTGTTAGCATTAAGCACGTCCGGTGCTCTGTGTTGTATACGAAACGTATACGTATCAGGTCCGGGTAGGATTAGTTGTCCTAGTCGGTTAGCACTTAGCACCAGGCTATGTCCGCTATATATGTACGTGAGTACACCCCTTGTAATCTGTGAGAAAAAGTAAGAAATAAAGAAAGAGAGAGGGGGTGCGATATGCACCTCTAGCAATACCAAAACCAGTCTTTGCGTTGTGTGTTCGTCTCGTCGGAATAGTGTCTCACTGATTAGCTCGGAAGCAATCGAGTTATCTTATACGTGCGCGTATCGTCGGAAATACTCGGCGAGTTAACGCGTGTCGGGCTAATTCCAACAGTCTTCACGTGGAGCAACGATGGAACTCCTCTGGGATCAGAGTTCCCAGAGCTCCAGAAGCAATTAGCCTTAGCCAAGATCAGAAGTTGCTGCAACCATGCAATGATGCAGATGTGACTCAATTATCCGTGGAAAAGCAACGGGATTGACATCTGAGCTTACAAAATCTGGAGCAAAAGTTTACTGGCATGACCTGCGGCAAGCAGACCATGGGAGAAAAAGTGGAGCGCTACCTTTGGAAAGATAGCGCTATATATAGTGATCTCATGGTGGCGACAGTGATGAAAAACTGGCCGGCCGCTTGACTTCCTTTCTGTGTGGGAGGACGAAGGGGTGAACAGTTATAGGAAGGGGAAGAGATGGTGTCTGGAGCTACTGTTATAGGAAGATGAAGAGATGGGGTCTGGAAGCTAGGTAGGCATCACCGCATGGACTGGGCAGCCCCACTTTGCATGCACGAGATGAGGTGGACGGGAGTTATGTAATATGGTGGGCCTGCTGAGGTGGCATAGCTGCATGTTGAGAAAAATAGGTTAGTGGGGGTGATCTTCTTAGTTATATAGGATTTCAAAGGAAACAACATTTGTTATATGGTAGTGTCACCCATTGAGCGATATTTAGAGCCTTGGCCGCAGTTGTAACCGTTGCTCATGCGTATCACGGTGGTAGACCTGTATTAAAGGTGCACCATGAGAAAACCGGGGCGCATGTCTAGGATCGCCAGACTCGAACAGTAAAATGACAGCGGCACAAAGGCTCGTATGCATGGAACCAACTAGAGTAAAAGAGAAACCAGATAGGAGAGCGGAGCCAAGAGAGGGCGCTGAATCGTTGGAGTTTAACAGTGTACTATCCGTTCCAAAATATAGTACAGTATGTTTTTAAAAACTAAATTAGCTTTCTAAAACATACTAATATATTTTGGAACGGAAGTAATACTACACTGGTCTCAGCAAAATTCTGTACTAGGCACTAGGCAGTGCTTTAGATATCAGATCTCTCACGTGAAAAACATGAGAATAAACGGAGCCATGGAGGAGGGCGTGCAACAAACAAAGCAATCAAGTCGGGATAATGTACCACACGTCCACACCTGACACTCCAGCGACCCTCTGTGACGACCTCCTGCAGCGACGGCTGTTTGACTGCTCACATTCATCACGAAAGTGAAGCATCAGTAAGCAACTAAGCATGCATGAGAACCACCGGTGCGCTGCCGATACAGGCCTTCAGGAGAACCTCCAGTTAACCGCAGTTTCAGATTTCAGGTGCTAAGCTAAAATCGGATGCAGATTGCAGAGGCCTTTTCCGTACTCAAAACATCATAATGCATAGAGTCTGAATTCCACCTAACTAAACCTAGCTCAAGACAATATGGCTGTGCGTCGTCCTGTTCGCCATCTGATTCCAAAATTCGACGGAGAAGGGCTTTTCAGTAATCGCAACGACCCTTTCCCCTCTTGGTCAGTCACCGTACCCGCCTTGCTAGTTACCCAATTAGCTCTAAAAAATTGGCAGATATTTTTGAAGCGAAATAATTGGATGATCACTACCTCTATATTTTGCAAATGGCAGCGCCGCAACAGCTTGATCTGTCGGGTGATTATTGGCGAGGGTACTTGTCGCCTTACACAATCTCCTGGAAGGCCCTTAAGCAGATCACTGCATGTTTCACTGATTCGAGTTTGCCTATCTTCAGATAAAAGCAACTTGTACCATCCATCTAAGTAGCTCCATTTGTTATGCTTGTCTGCATACTCTACGCATGTTAGCAGCACTCCTGCCTCGTCACCTGCTAACGGATCACAACGCCAAGAGGAGGACCTGGCCCGGCCCATTGTGCGGCCCAGGAAACCGTCGACACGCTACGACCCGAAGGACTGGGTCACCGGATAATCTCTATATGTACCTCGTGTGCTGCAACGGAAGGATTGGCTAGGACTCGGCTGAGGCCGTCTCGCTTGTAGGTTGAGGAACAGTTAGAACACGGCACAGATCCTCGTCGGAGCAATTTCCCGGCGAGAAGTTTCCTATTATATCGAATACAGATCAAGTAGCTAACATTTGGTATTCAGAGCCAATTCCTTCCTTCCACCCTTCACGCTGGAGATTCCTCATCCCCACGACACACGACTCAAGGCCGCGGCGGAGCGCCGCCGGTTGGAGCTCATGGAGAACCTCTCGAGCGAAGGGAGGGCGATCTACGAGACAGTCTCCGCCGCCACGGATCGCGCGCACGAGAGATGGAAGGCCGAGATCGGCGACATCGTCAAGGCCTCGGTGGCGGAAGCGGTGGCCACATCGCTAGATCTCGCGGTCGACAAGGCCGTGGACCAGAAGATGAGCGCGGCGGTGAGGAACATGCAAGCGTACACAGACGGCATCGAGTCCGATCTGCGTTCTGCACTTGGTCTCGCCTCCCACGACGACGACCTGGCGCTTCATGGCAAGCGATCGGGGGGAGACGCGGAGATCGGCCCCGGTGGGCACCGCGCGGCTACGACTACACGGGGGACGGGTCCTGTAGGGCCTCAGCCCTACATCCCTCCTCCGGCTCGAGGTATCCATGCGAATTCCTCTGCTGGTCATGCCGCTCCTGCAATCGCTAGTTCCTTTGGTAGCCTGCTGCATCGCGAGAAGCGTTCGCAAGCATCATCACATGGCAAACCTCCAGCCATGGATTTTCCTAAGTTCAGTGGCGAGAACCCAAAATTTTGGCAAGCTCGCAGTGAGGACTATTTTGCCATGTTCGATACCGACCCGGATCTCTGGATCGCGGTGGCAGCTATGCAATTCATAGGAGATGCAGCACAGTGGATGTCGTCTGTGCAACACAAGTTTGTGCATGCTTCATGGCAGGAATTTTGTGTAGCTGTTATGCATAGGTTCGGTCAAAATCAGCACCAGTCATTGGTTAGGAAACTCTATAGATTGCGTCAGACTACGAGTGTGGCTGCTTACATTAGTGTATTTTCTGCGCTGATGGATCAGTTAACAGCTTATGAACCAAACCCAGACATGTTGCATTATACCACCAGATTCATAGATGGGCTTAAACCTGATGTTCGCTTACTTGTTGCTGTACAACGACCTTCGGAATTGGATACTGCGTATTCTATCGCTCTTGTGCAGGAGGAATTGGCGGACGACGAGCTGGATCAGGGATTCAGTTCTTATCGCCGGCCACATTCGTCAGGCTCCTCTCATTTCACCAAGTCTGTTTCCTACAGAACTGAAGAACCAAGGTCTCCTGACACGAGCAGAGCAGTAACGGAACCAGACAAGATGGCGACTCTGAAGGCCTACCGCAAGGCTAAGGGACTTTGCTTTGTGTGTGGTGAGCGCTGGAGCAAGGAGCACAAATGCAGTGCAACGGTATCACTGCACGTCGTTCAGGAAATGTTGGAGTTCTGTGCTGCAGATTCAGTGGAGTCTGAAGAAAGTGACGATGATCTCATGGTATTATCTGCAGAAACTCAAGCAACAGGTGCTGATGTGGGTGCTATTCGTTTATCTTGTCAGATCAATGGCCATGAGGTGCTATTTCTACTCGACTCTGGTAGTTCTCATTCCTTTTTGAGTGAGCGCCTGTCCCAGCACTTTCCTGGTAAAGTTCCCTTGCCCAAGCATCAGCGTGTTCGTGTAGCTGGTGGTGGTCATTTGCTGTGCACACATATGATTCCTGGCTGCAAATGGACAGCAAACAATCATGAATTTGCTACAGACTTCAAAATTTTACCACTGCAGTTTTATGATGGCATTATTGGCATGGATTGGTTATCAGCAAGAGGCACGATGACTATGAATTGGGATCAGAAATGGCTTTCGTTTGATCACCAGGGCGCTCCTGTGTTCTTGCAAGGTGCTTTACCTAATCAGTTTCTCTGTACAGTGGTGGAGTTACAACTGATTCAGTCCCAGCAGTCTGAAACTACTCCAGTTCCAGCAGTAGTACAAGAAGTGCTTGATACCTTTCCTGAGGTTTTCGCTCCTCCTACATCCCTTCCTCCTAGGCGTGCCTGTGATCATAAAATTCCTCTGTTGGAAGGCGCTCGTCCAGTTCGCATTCGACCATATCGGTATTAGCCTGAGTTGAAGACTGAGATTGAGAGACAGATACAAGCCATGTTGGACTCTGGAGAGATTTCGTTGAGCACGAGTGAATTTGCGTCTCCTATCATTATGGTGCGCAAGAAGGATTTCACCTGGCGCTTGTGCGTTGATTACCGCAACTTGAACTTGCTGACACTGAAGTCCAAGTACCCCTTACCCGTGATAGATGAGCTGTTGGATGAACTGGCTGGAGCTTCTTGGTTCTCGAAACTCGACCTGAGGGCAGGTTATCATCAAATTCGTCTCGCTCCGGGAGAAGAGTATAAGACAGCATTTCATACTCACAATGGTCATTATCAGTTCAATGTCATGGCATTTGGTTTGACTGGCGCACCGGCTACCTTCCAAGCAGTGATGAACGAGACTCTTGCACCTGTGTTGAGGAAGAGTGTTATTGTGTTCTTTGATGATATTCTCGTTTATAGCAAGTCCTGTGAAGAGCATCTGTTGCATTTGCGCGAGGTGTTACAACTCTTAGCTACCCACCAATGGAAAGTGAAACCATCCAAGTGTTCATTTGCACAGCACAGCATTGCTTATCTGGGGTATGTGGTGAATGCTCAGGGAGTCTCGACTGATCCTAACAAGATTGTGGATATACAGAAATGGCCAGTTCCAACAAATCTGAAAGAACTACGAGGTTTTCTTGGCATTTCAGGATATTACCGCAAGTTTGTCAGGCAATATGGGGTCATCAGTCAGCCTCTTACACAGTTACTTCGCAAAGGTGTTCCTTTCGTTTGGTCTTCTGCCACTCAAACAGCATTTGACATTCTCAAGCGTGCCTTGGTCACGGCACCAGTTCTTGCCTTACCCAATTTTGCTAAATATTTTGAAATAGAGACAGATGCATCTGATATTGGTGTTGGTGCAGTGCTCTTACAGGATGGTCACCCACTGGCCTATGTGAGCAGAGGGTTGGGCCCTAAGACTCGTGGTCTTTCCACATACGAGAAAGAGTATATGGCTATATTATTGGCAGTCGAGCAATGGCGCACGTATCTTCAGCATGCTGAATTTGTCATTCATACTGATCACTGCAGTCTTGCTCATCTGGAGGACCAACGGTTACACACACCATGGCAGCAAAAGGTCTTCACCAAGCTGTTAGGGCTCCAATTCAAAATCAAGTACAAGAAAGGAACAGATAATCGCGTGGCTGATGCTCTGTCTCGACACCCTAATCCTACTGAATCTCTGTTGGCTATTTCTCAACTTTATCCAGCATGGATTTCTGATATTTCTTCCCTGTATCAACAGCATCCTGATGCCAAAGAATTGTTGACCAGATTAGCCGTTACATCCTCTGCTGCTGACAACTATGCACTTCGTGATGGCCTGATTCGCTACAAAGGTCGTCTTTGGCTACCTGCTGATGCAGCTTTCACAGCTAAGATCATTTCAGCTTTCCATACTAGCCCAATGGGAGGACATTCCGGCGTTCCTGTGACTGTCAGTCGACTGAAAAGTTTGTTCTATTGGAAGGGTCTGAAACAGCAAGTGCACCAGTTCGTGAAAGAGTGCTCTGTGTGTCAACAAGCTAAACCAGAACGTTCTCGTTACCCTGGTCTTCTCGCTCCTTTGCCTGTACCTGATCAGTTTTGGCAGATGGTCACCATGGATTTCGTGGAAGGTCTTCCTCGTTCTGGTCGCTTTAACTGTGTGCTGGTTGTCGTGGACAAGCTGTCTCGTTATGCTCACTTCATTGGTTTGTCGCACCCCTTCACTGCAACAACAGTGGCAACAGCTTACATGGATCATGTCTACAAACTTCATGGGATGCCGGAGTCTATCGTCTCTGACCGCGATCCAATATTCACTAGTCGTTTTTGGAAGGAGCTCACGACCGTTGCAGGTACACAGCTGCGTATGAGCTCTTCCTATCACCCTCAGATGGACGGCACCACTGAGCGTGTGAATCAGTGTTTGGAGGCATATCTGCGTTGTTTTTCGCACGCTTGTCCGACGAAATGGGCGCAGTGGCTGTCTCTCACCGAATTCTGGTACAATACCTGTTCCCATTCTGCACTCGATGGCAAATCCCCGTTCCAGGTGGTTTATGGTCATTCTCCTCGGCATTTTGGCCTCACGCCATCGGATGCTTGCCCTCTGCCGGATCTGGAGGGCTGGCTCCACGATCGTGCTCTCATGCTCCGTGTTCTTCAGCAGCACTTGGAACGTGTGCGTGCGCGTATGAAGCATCAGGCCGACAAGACGCGAGTCGAGCGGGTGTTCCAGGTGGGTGAGTCTGTCTATGTCAAGCTTCAGCCTTACATCCAATCTTCAGTGGCACCGCGTGCACATCATAAGCTGCTGTTCAAGTACTATGGTCCCTTTCCTATTCTGGAGCGCATCGGCGAAGCAGCCTATCGTCTACAATTTCCTCCTTCCAGCCGCATCCATCCAGTTCTGCACGTGTCCCAGCTGAAGAAAGCCCTCGGTTCCAAACACCAGGTACAATCGACATTGCCAACTGTGGAAGATCAGTTTGCAATTCCTGTGCGTGTTTTGCAGCGACGCTTTCGTCACAAGGGCTCCGTCGCGGTGCCGCAAGGGTTGATCCAGTGGTCCGATCAGCCGGATTCACTGGCCACCTGGGAAGATCTTGACGAGCTACAACAGCGTTTTCCGCGTGCACCAGCTTGGGGGCAAGCTGGTTTCCAAGGAAGGGGGATTGTTAGCAGCACTCCTGCCTCGTCACCTGCTAACGGATCGCAACGCCAAGAGGAGGACCTGGCCCGGCCCATTGCGCGGCCCAGGAAACCGTCGACACGCTACGACCCGAAGGACTGGGTCACCGGATAATCTCTATATGTACCTCGTGTGCTGTAACGGAAGGATTGGCTAGGACTCGGCTGAGGCCGTCTCGCTTGTAGGTTGAGGAACAGTTAGAACACGGCACAGATCCTCGTCGGAGCAATTTCCCGGTGAGAAGTTTCCTATTATATCGAATACAGATCAAGTAGCTAACAACGCAGCAGTGGCGGATCTAGGATGAAATTCAGTGGCGGATCTAGGATGAAATTTGTGGGGGTGCCAAGCTTAAAACCTTCCCTATTAAGCTTGTATATAAATATAATTAGTGTAAATTTTATTAACTAAAAGAGGATTTCTATTTTTAGAGGGGGTGCCATGACACCCATGACACCCCCACTGGATACGCCACTGCTACGCAGTACATGTCGTCAGCACCTATTTTCACTGGAAACAAAATCCTCGCATTCACCCAAAATCTTGTAATGGATCAATGATAGCCTCTCGATATGAATTGTCTCAGGTTCGATGGATTACAAGTGGGATACAAGGAAAATATTCGATCTACCCTATTACAGGAAGATTTCGCCGCCGCCGTCGAGTTTGTGATCCCGAGGATGATCTTGTCCTCCTTCTTTGCCCAGCTTTATAGTCCCAGGTGATCTCGATCCGGACGTCACTTGGTCCAGTCTGGACCAACGTGTCTTCTGTTGGGCTGCAGTATCCTCTTCGGCCTTGGGCTTCTCTGGAGTAGGCCTGGCCTGTTATCCTCCTGCTCCCTTGGTGTGGTAGGGACGCTGACATCCCCCACCTCTTGAGACATGGCTTGTCCCCAAGCCAGCGCTGTCGGGAACTGGCACTGGAGCTGGAGTTTGTCTTCCCATGTGATGTCCCGGGAGTCTTCTGGTGGCCACTGGACTTGCACTTGCTCGCGACGCCCCGATGGTGATGAAGACCAGCGTGTGTTGAGGATCTTGACAGGAGCAAGAGCAACGTCAGGTTGGAGAGGAAGCTGGTTGGACGCATGCATACCTGATTTGAGGACACGCCGAAGCTGGGAAACGTGGAACACCGGGTGTATCTTGGAAGTTTCTGGTAGCTTGACTTCGTAAGCCACTGGGTTGATCTTTTTAGTGATGCTGTAAGGCCCAAAGTAGCGGAAGGATAGCTTGTGGTTAGACCGTTGCACTGTGGAGAGCTAGACGTATGGTTGTAGCTTGATGAACACGTCGTCACCCACATCGAATTGACGGTCAGTGCGCTTCTTATCAGCCAAGTTCTTCATGTACTGACGAGCGTGGTGCAGGTTGTGTTGCAGAATTTGTTGCACAGATTTCAGCTGCGTGAGCCAATCCTGTAGAGAAGGTGCTGAGCAGGTGGAGGCTGCGTCGAGGCCCCAGTGGCATGGTTCATGTCCGTAGAGGGCGACGAACGGAGACATCTTGATTGCTGAGTGATAGCTTGTGTTGTACCAGTACTCTGCCAAAGCGAGAAACAAAGACCATTTGGATGGGCATGCATGTGTGAAGCAGCGGAGATAGATTTCCAGACACTGATTCACTCGCTCTGATTGCCCGTCTGTTTGAGGGTGGTACGCATAACTCATGCGCAGATCGTTGCCAGTCAGTGAAAAGAATTCCTTCCAGAAATGACTCGCAAAGATGGGGTCGCGGTCAGAGATCATCACCTGAGGCATGCTATGCAGCTTGAACACGTTGTTGAGATAGGCGACGGCGACCTTGGCAGCGGTGAATGGATGATGCAGTGGGATGAAATGTGCATAACGAGTGAACTTGTCGACGACCACCATCACGCTATTGGCGTTGCCGGAGGTGGGCAGTCCCTCCACGAAATCCATTGTGACCATCTGCCATGCTGCTGTGGGTATTGGCAATGGTTCCAGTAATCCTGGGTAGCGCACACGTTCAGGTTTTGCTTGCTGGCAAGTGTTGCAGGTCTGAACGAATTCTCGCGTCTGCTTCTTCATTTTGGGCCAGGCGAATAATTTGCGGAGCCGAGCATAAGTTGCAGGGAAGCCTGAGTGACCGCCCGTGACGCTGGCGTGGAAAGCTTGGAGAATCTTGAGCTGTAAGTCCTGAGAGCCGCCTAGCCAGAGACGTTGTCAGAAATACAATAGTCCGTCCTGCACTGTGAAGCGTCCCTTGGCGTCGGGAGCCAGCTGCAATTTCTGAATCCAGCGCAGAGCTTGTGTGTTAGTGGCGTAGCTGTTGCGAAGCTCATCCAGCCAGACTGGTTGGCACTCGATAATGGTGTGCACTGCCACTGTCTCGGTGTGCTGGCGACGAGATAGGGCATCAGCTGCTCTGTTTTCTTGTCCTTTTCGATAATAGATGCGGTAGCGCAGTCCCAGCAACTTAGTGAAAGCCTTTTGCTGCCAAACTGTTGTAAGTCTTTGCTCTTCCAGGTGAACTAGACTCTTCTGATCAGTACGAATCAGAAACTCTTGGTGTTGCAGATAAGCACGCCATTGCTCAACTGCCATAAGAATTGCCAAGCATTCTTTTTCGTAGGTGGACAGGCCCTGGTTCTTTTTGCACAATGGTTTCTCATGTAGGCTATTGGATGGCCGTTCTGTTGCAAAACAGCTCCGACCCCAGTGTCACATGCGTCAGTGTCCACCACGAATGGCTGGGAGAAATCAGGCAAGGCCAGAATGGGTGATTCTGTCAGGCCATGCTTCAGCAGATGAAAGGCTTGGTCAGTCTCACTTGTCCAGATGAAGGTGGCGTTCTTCTTCAACAGATTGAACAGAGGTCGTGCAATAATACCAAAATGCTTGACGAATTTTCTGTAATACCCTGCAAGCCCGAGGAAACTGCGTACTTCCTTGACATTTGTGGGTGTAGGCCAGTGAGCCACCTTGTTGATTTTGTCAGGGTCTGAAGAAACTCCACGGTTGTCAATCACATGGCCGAGATAAGCGATCTGCTGCTGTCCAAAAGAGCATTTGGATAGTTTGACTTGCCAGTGATCACGACGCAGCAGTTGAAGGACGCTGCGGAGATGTTCCAGGTGTTCTGGTAGGCTGCGGCTGTAGACTAGTATGTCGTCGAAGAAGACGACCACACATTTCCTTAGCAGTGGTTGCAAGATTGTGTTCATTGCTCCCAAAAACGTAGTTGGAGCTCCAGCAAGTCCAAATGGCATAACCGTGTATTCCCAATGCCCAGAATGAGTTTGGAAAGCTGTTTTGGCCTCTTCCCCTGGCGCCAATCTGATCTGATGGTAGCCTGCACGCAGGTCCATCTTAGAAAACCATCTGGCTCCTGTGAGTTCGTCCAGAAGTTCATCAATGACCGGGACAGGGAACTTGCTAATACGTGTCATTGAGTTGAGAGCTCGGTAGTCAACACACAAGCGCCAGGTGCCATCTTTCTTCTTTACAAGGATTGCCGGTGAAGAGAATTGACTTGTACTACGCTGTATAATGCCTGAGGCCAACAATTCAGCCACCTGACGTTCAATTTCATTCTTAAGTTCAGGTTTGTGGCGATAAGCTCTGATGTTGACTGGTTGTGCTCCTTGTATGAGAGGAATAGTGTGATCACAGTTGCGTCTAGGGGGCAGAGTTTTTGGTTCAGCAAACACATCACTGAACTGAGAGAGCAAACCCTGGACCTCATCTGGTGGGACTTCTGTCATGTGGACTACATCTCCCAAAGCATAGACATGCACCAGATGTGCAACAGAGCCTTGACGGCAGACAGTGGCTAGTTCAGAGGCAGAGATAGCAGAACACTGAAGCTGATTATGTCGATGCCCTTGTAGACACACTTGTCCTTCAGGTGTCTCAATCTGAAGGGATTTTGCAATCCAGTCGATGTGTGGGTTGTGAGCTTCCAACCAATCCATGCCCAGAATTACATCAAACGCTCCTAATGGCAGAATCTTGAGATCTGTGTTCAAATGGTGTCCTTGAGAAGACCAGTTGCATTCGGGAATAAATGCAGAACACTTGTGTTGAGTGCCGTCAGCCACATTCACCTTGCATGGAATGGGCAGAGGCTGTTTGCCTGGTAGTTGAGCAGCTAATTGACTGTTGATGAAGGATGTGGAGCTACCAGAGTCTACCAGTATCAAAACCTCGTGTTTCTCGATGAAAGCGTGCAGCTGAATAACACCCGGCACCCCAGTTGTTGATCCAGTCAGAGCGTGAATGGAGATGGAGCATGCTGTTTCCATTTCATCAGAGGCTGAATCCTGCTGTTCAGAACCGGTGAGTTCCTCCTGTGAGAACAGTTCAAGCAATTCCTCAACCACATGCATCTGAACTGTCTGAGGGCATGAGTGCTCTGGCCCCCAGCGTTCCCCACACTTGAAACAAAGGCCCTTGGCTTTACGGTAGTTCCTGAGGGCAGAGAGCCTGCTGTTATTGTTCGGACGGGAGGCGTCCAGTCCCCGGTTGTCAGCAGCATGGCTCATTGGAGTAGTGCTGGCAGATGGAGTATGAGGTGTGTGCGGGCGACGCGGAAAGGTGATGAACTTATGCTCCATCGGTCTCGGTGGTGAGACACATTCACCTTCAGTAACTTCCTCCTGAAGCAGAGCTAATGAGCACGCCGTGTCCAGATCAGTGGGTCGCTGAACCATGACCACTGCTCTGATGTCCGCCCGTAGTCCCTCGACAAAACGAGTAAGAAAGTAGTATGGGTGAGTAGTATCTGAATATGATACGAGATGATTCATCAAAATATCAAAGCGCTCAATGTAATCGGCCACAGTAGTTGTCTGTTTAATGGAGTAAAACTGTCTGATGAGTAATTGGTGGCGATCTCGACCAAAACGCGTGCACAAAAGTGAAGTGAAAGAGATCCAATCGAGTGCGGCGATTTTCTTCCGCACCGACTGGAGCCAGACGCCAGCAGCACCGGAGAAATGCAAAATAGCCATGGGCACCCAGTAAGATTCATGAGTGGCAAACATGCTAAAATATTGCTCGGCGAGGGTGATCCACAAATTTGGATTATCACCCGTGAATGGTGGGAAGGGGAACGAGGGTGCGTTGGTGCCCAAACTAGCTATGATCTGGCTAGAAACATGCTGAGGATCGGCTATCGCGGTCAGGGGATGTTGAAGAGAAAGCGTACCCGTGACCGGAGGCATCGACGGCGGCACGGTGGCCACCGTCGAAGGGCCCCCGGGTGTTGAGTCGTCGCCGAGGCCGAGTTGCCCGTGGATCGCCCCTTTGTTGTTGCAGTGGGCTGCGGCGCCAAGGGGGGCCGCCGCGAATCCACACGCTGCCGTCGCTGAAGCGGGCTGCGCACGCTGGAGATCCTCCACCACGGCTTGGAGCCGAGAAAAGCGGGCTTCCAGATCCGGTTTCCAGCCGCAGAGATCGCTCAAACTGCTGGCCTGGATCTCGAACTGTTGAGCCATGTAGTCTTGTTTGCCCATGACGGCGTCGAGGCGGGTATCCATCGATTGCTTGATCGAAGCCATGTCGCCCTTGAGGGAGTCCAGATACTCCTTTAGCGCCGGGTCCATGGTGGTCAGTAGGCGGTGGCGATCCGCCGTGTAGCGTCGGGTCTCCGGAATCGTTGCGGATGAGGTGGTGGATCGGGGATGGGGATCGGATGCTGGGCGGAAAAAAAAAATTGGGGTGAATTTGGTGGGGATGGCTCTGATACCAGATGATAGCCTCTCGATATGAATTGTCTCAGGTTCGATGGATTACAAGTGGGATACAAGGAAAATATTCGATCTACCCTATTATAGGAAGATTTCGCCGCCGCCGTCGAGTTCGTGATCCCGAGGATGATCTTGTCCTCCTTCTTTGCCCAGCTTTATAGTCCCAGGTGATCTCGATCCGGATGTCACTTGGTCCAGTCTGGACCAACGTGTCTTCTGTTGGGCTGCAGTATCCTCTTCGGCCTTGGGCTTCTCTGGAGTAGGCCTGGCCTGTTATCCTCCTGCTCCCTTGGTGTGGTAGGGACGCTGACAATCAAGCGCTTGCGAAACCGTTTTTCCGACCTCATGCTCATGATGCCGCACCGGCGCGAGGGCAAAATGGCCCCCCTCAACACCAGCTTCGTCTCGTTGTCAACCATAACAGCTTTGGTTGCATCGAAGATGCCATCGGTGTGATGATAACACCTAGTGCAAATGCTGACGTCTTGAGGTTCATAATCCTCAGCAGCATGGGCAGGAGAATAGCTGCTCCATGGAACTTTGGCAAGCCATCCATCAAGGGATGGACATACTTGTAGCTAAGGCTAGATGTCTACTAAAGACTCTTTGCAACGCTGTGCAAATTGAGGCATCACCGCTTGAATCGCATCTAGCATCAGCCAGAGCTACTTGTTAGCAATTAGGATGATCACACGAACAACATAGCCTCGATGAAACTAAACCAGTACTAGTTATCTCTGCTTGCTAGTATCTTTGGTGAGGCTGAGGAAAGTGCTGTCGGGCGATGGGTGGAACATCTAGAAAAATTATCGGGAGAGGCTTGGTTTACTCCAGTATCTCAGACCACCGGCACAGGAAACACAGAGTTCATATAGATTCTTTGAGAAGAACAGGAACATAGACTCCCGGGGAGAACTATTAGATACGTCCCGTTTATGTAACATGGATGTGTAACTCATTTGATCATCATATATACAGCAGATCATGCAGAATTGGTGGACCAGTCATGCAGGAGGTAACAGGCTGCATGGGCACCCATTCAAATTCGGAACATCACGCCTCGATCGTGTGCCAAGCTAAACACAGCGGTTAGGCCCGTCACATCCGTCGACTTTGTCCACTTATGGGGCCCAGGGCGCGGCCCAGCAATCTGCAGGTGGATGCAATTGGACCAAGGGGCAAGGGCGCACCTCATTGCCGGCCCACGCCTGGGGGCTACTCTCAACGCTCTGGGATCCGGGTCCCTACAAAGGCAGGGGCGCGTGGGCCGCCAGGCTACATGCCAAGAAGCATATTCGGCACCCGCCTCAAGGGTCCTCTGCCCGAGAATGCATAGTCCAAATTGCCGCCCCTTCGAGCTAACCAAGCGTCGGGGAGAGCATCTTGCTCTAGCTATAAAAGGCATATGCTGGGCTTGCTCGGCAGGAAGAAGGGCAAGAAGTTCTTAGAAACATACAAGATCTACATCTAGTAGAGCAATGCCAGAATGAGGCTGCGGGATACGCCCAAGGCGGAGCTTCTTGAAGATGTCATCGAGCTAGGATCCCCAGCATCTTCAGGAGCTCCGTTCAGGGAACGCCCCGCGAACCAAGACAATGGCCCCTGGGAGCTGCTCCCGGGGTTGCCGTCAGCCACGTTCCGGGGAAGCCTCGGCGGCCCCGAGAAGGGTCCAACCCCCGGGCCTCATTCACTACTCGCTCTCTAAGAGTGCCCCCCCACGCGAAGACCAGGGGCAATGGCCAGGGCGCGTGCGCGTGCGCTTTACAGAAAGCTCGTACGCTTTATAGCAGAGCTCATGCGCCACACGTCCATCGCGCTTCAACGCCCCTGCCAGGGAGTCAATGCGGCTGCAGGCGCCATAGAGTGACAAGACCAGACAAGCTCGGACCGAACAACAACTAGAGGACAAAAGGGCCTCTGGTCCCATCATCGCTGGCGGGAGATGCGGCATGTGGGACAAAGCGGTGGTTGCATGGTTTACCTGTTTGACCGAGCGACACATGGCATGCCAGCCGATGCGTGTAGTGAGAGAGTGTCCCTGGGGACGAGGCTATTGTGGTATCCCCTTACCAGTATAAAAGTAAGACTAGAGCCCTGGTCCAAAGAGAGGCAAGTACAAAGACTTACACCTAGTCTAGCACTCTAGCCATAAGCTCTCGCCATAGATCCCGAGAACCATCCTGTTATATTATGATCTAAATTCTATAAGAAGGCTGACACGGAGCGAAGCGAGGCCCATCGTCGAGAGGCTTGGGCCGAAACAGGGACGCCCGTGGGGGTGAGGGGGCGACAACCCCCCCGCGGTATGGGTCGTTACCACCGCCTATATATTTACTCATTGTAAGCCGCTGGCTAGGGTTTATCGCATCATAAGATAACCCACAACGTTTGTAAACACTTTCGATATAGTGAAGTTTTGCTGGCTGGCGTCCGTGCTTTTTTCCTCTTTGTTGGAGAGGTTTTTCACGTTAAAATCTTGTGTCTCCGTGCTGTGATTTCTCCCCGTTTTTCTTTATTGCCTATCGCGTATATAACACATCATTTAAACTCATGTCTTCATCATCAATTCTGACAAGCAGGACGTAGCATTTTACACGCTTATTGCCACCTGAACCTAGGTAAAAAACTCGGGTGTGCTCATGTGTTTGGTTCTACACCCCGTCGCACCCTCTCTTTGATGGGGTCGAGGGGGATCGTCTCTCACGCCCACTCTCAAACAAAAAAGAGGGTGTCCGCACCCTCGGGCCTCGATGTCCGTGGTCTCACTCCCTGATAATTATTGGCGAGGATACTTGTTGCCTTACACAATTCATCCTTGCCAAGAGGTAGTTGTGTCAATTTGTCATTGGTGCCGTCTCCTGTAAGGCCGAGATCATTATATGTTTCACTGCATTCGAGTTGCCTGTCTCCAGATAAAAGTAACTTGTCCCATCCATCTAAGTCGCTCCATTTGTCATGCTTGTCTACATACTCTGTGCAGTACATGTCGTAAGGAGCTATTTTCATTGTGAAAAAAATCAACACCTTCACCCAAAATCATGTAATGGATCCATTGCTTCGGCGAAACCGTTTATGTGACTCATGCTCATGATGCCGCACCCGTGCGAGGGCAACATGACCCTCCTCAATCACCAGCTTCGGCTCGTTGTCAAGCATAACAGCTTTGGTTGCATCGAAGATGCCATCAGTGTGATAATAACGCCTAGTGCAAATGCTGACGTTTTGAGGTTCAGAATCTGTTGGGTATCCTCCTCATGTGGGCTGTGAGGAGATGGCCTTATGAAGCCTTTCAGGCGGCCCAAACAGGTGCAAGAGCCCACCAACCTTTAGGGTTATGACCAAGGGTCATTTTGGACATTGCACATGAGGGGAAAGGGGATGATAAGCCTCCTTTCCAGCCACCACAGTGGCAAGGACGAAAAATCAGGATAGCCTCCATTGGAGAAGAAAACCAAGAGAGAAGGGAAGAGGAGAAGTTGAAGGAAGAAGCTGAATCAAGCGCCGGGCTTTGCCCACAAGGTTGTGAAGACATCAGATCTGCTACCTTGTCTCCTTCAAGCTGTTGTTCCACCAAGCTTGGTGAGATTGCTCCACTCTCTAGCTCTTGTGCCCCAAATCTTGTAGAAGCAGCCACAGATTCGTGTGTATCTTGGTGCTTGAGATCCTCTAGTGCTCTCTAGAGAAGAACTTGTTGTATCCCCATTTGATAATAGTGGAAGAAGATTTGGGTGGCTTCGGCCCGTGGTTTTTCCTCTCAAGTTGAGAGGTTTTCCACGTAAAAGGATTGGTGTCCTCTGTGTGTTGATTTACTACTGCTGCAGCTATTGTGAGACCTCTCTCCCTAGGACAGAGATTGTCTTAGGTGAGGTGAGAGCTTCTCTCCAAAGGGGAGAGACTGTCTTGGGTCAGGAGAGAGCCAAGAGCTGCTCTTATTTCCTCCATATATGTTGATGCATATGTTTCCTTCCGGCACGAGCAAAGATCCTTGAGTTAGAGCACAAGTGGCTGAAGTTTACTTTGATTCCGCTGCGTATTTTCAGTCAACGCTAATATTGTGCTAATCTCTAAATTAAGGGGTTAACCGGTGTGTCCAGTTTTCCCAACAGAGTGGTATCAGAGCACAGGTTGCTCAAAGTCTGCTCAGAGTTGCTCAGAGGTTGCTTGCTGTTCGCAATGGCTTTGGAAGAAGGCGTCACTACGAGTGGCATGATAAAACTTGATTCTTCCAATTACTCATTATGGAAGCCCATGATGGAAGACATCCTTTATTGTAAGGATTTGTATGAGCCAATTGTGAAAGAGAAGATACCGACCGGTGTCACGGAAGAAGAATGGAGAGTGCTGAACCGAAAGGCAGTAGGTATGATTCGATTGTATATCAACCACAGTATTTTCCACCATGTTGCAAATGACACAAATGCATATGAGATGTGGCAGAAGTTGGAGTCAATGTATGAGAGGAAGACAGCTATGAACAAGGCCTCGGTGATCAAAAGGCTAGCAAAGCTTGAGTACCGGGATGGTAGCAGTGTGATTGAACACTTGAATGTCTTCCAATGTCATATAAATCAACTTTCAGCCATGAAGATCAACTTCGAGGATGAGGTGCAAGCATTGTTGCTGCTGAGTTCCATGCCTGATAGTTGGAATACGCTTGTTGTGTCAGTTAGCAATTCAGCTCCGGATGGGAAGCTGACGTTGGAGATGGTGAAGAATAGCATGCTGAATGAAGAAGCCAGAAAGAAGGAAAAAAGGCGATGCCTCCTCATCTGATGCTTATGTGGCTGAATCCCACGGCAAGAAAGAATACCGTGGACGTGGCCAAGCAAGATTTCAGCAAAGTAAAGACCAGAAATCCAGGGGGAGATCAAAGTCAAGAAAGAGACAAGAAATCACTTGCTTTTATTGTGGAAAGCCAAATCACAAGAAGGTCGATTGCAGGATATACAAGAGAGATCTTGCAGAGGGTAAAGTTGCTAACAAGAACGAGCAAAAAAGGCGAGAATGGTGCCGCCATGACTGCAGAATGTGAACAAGGTGAAGATTACCTTATCATTGAAGATGAAGAATGCTATAGTGCTGTTCGTGATGATGCCATGAGTTGGGTTGTGGATTCAGGTGCGTCCTTCCACATTACATCACACAAGGAGTATTTCACTTCCTATACCAGCGGTGTTACCGGCTCGGTGAGGATGGGAAATAGTGGTTCGTCAGCTATCGTTGGCAAGGGCACTATATGCATTGAGACAAACATAGGCTGCAGGTTGGTGCTCGATGATGTGAGGCATGTACCCGATATACGGCTGAATTTGTTATCAGTTGGAAAACTTGATGACATTCGCCATGGAAGTTATTTTGGTGATGCAAAATGGAAGCTCACCAAAGGCTCTTTGATTGTGGCTCGAGGAAGCAAGCAAGGCTGTCTCTATGTGACTAAAACCAAGCTATGCAATGATGTGCTGACCGTCGCCGAGAATGACACTACGACAGAATTATGGCACAAGAGGCTTGGGCATATGAGTGAGAAGGGCATGCAAGCTCTTGCTCGAATGGAGTTCCTCCCTGAGTTGAAAGGTATAACCTTGAAACCCTGTGAACATTGTTTTGCTGGCAAACAACATAGGGTTGCATTTCGTACACGCCCGCCGCATCGTGCGGAGAATGTTCTTGACATAGTGCATACTGATGTTTGCTCCATGACCGAAAAATCTCTCGGTGGAGCATTATACTTTGTGACATTCATTGATGACCACTCAAGAAAGATATTTCTCTATGTGTTGAGAAATAAGTGGCAGGTGCTCGACGTCTTCAAAGAATTCCATGCCAAGGTTGAAAGAGAAACTGGCAGGAAATTGAAGTGCGTAAGATCAGACAATGGTGGTGAATACCGAGGTCCCTTTGAGAGGTATTGCAGAAAGTTTGGTATCGGACTTGAGAAGTCTCCACCAAAGACACCCCAGCTCAATGGCCTTGCTGAGAGAATGAATAAGACACTCACTGAGAGGGTCACAGCTATGCTCTCTCATGCCAAGTTACCTAATTCTTTTTGGGCTGAAGCATTGAATCATGCTATGTGTGTACTAAACCTGTCCCCTTCAGTTCCTCTTGCAGGTGATATTCCTCAGAGAGTTTGGTCAGGTAAAGATGTGTCATACAAGCAGTTGAAGGTCTTTGGTTGCAAGGCATTTGTGCACATCCCGAGGGATGAGAGATCCAAGCTTGATAGCAAGACAAAGCAGTGCATCTATCTCAGCAGTCCAAGTGATGAATTTGGATACAGATTGTGGGATCCAATCAAGAAGAAGACCGTGAGAAGCCGAGATGTGGTTTTCATTGAAGATGAAACAATACGAGATATTGGGAAATCGGAGAAGCCGAAGACCACCACACCTCAGGTTGACTTGGATCCAGTTAATCCTCCTCTCGTGCATGATGATCATGGGGGAGATGATGAAGATGCTGAAGATAGTGATGATGCAACTGAACAAGGCAGTACAAATCAGGGACATGACCAGCCATCAAGTGATGATGATGAAGAAGGTGAAGATGATCCACCTACACCACCAGTGCAACAGCCGAGAAGAAGTGGGAGAGATCCAGTTCCTTCCACCAAATATCCTCCACATCAATATGTGTTGATGACTGATGCAGGTGAGCCCTCATGCTATGAGGAAGCAGTGTCTGATGAGCACAAGAATGAATGGTCAGAAGCCATGCAGGATGAGATCAAATCCCTGTATGAGAATAACACCTTTGATTTGGTGTCTTTGCCAAAGGGCAAGAAAGCACTCAAGAACAAGTGGGTGTACAGAGTGAAGACTGAAGAACATAGCTCACATCCAAGGTACAAGGCCAGATTGGTTGTGAAAGGTTTCAGTCAGAAAAAGGGCATAGACTTCGATGAGATATTCTCTCCGGTGGTCAAGATGTCTTCGATCCGAGTTGTGCTTGGCATTGCTGCCACCATGGACTTGGAAATTGAATAACTTGATGTGAAGACAACGTTTCTACACGGTGACCTAGAGGAGGAGATATACATGGAGCAGCCGGAAGGATTCATTGTTGAAGGCAAGGAGCACCAAGTGTGCAGATTGAAGAAGAGCTTGTATGGCTTGAAGCAAGCTCCTCGGCAGTGGTACAAGAAGTTTGAGTCATTCATGACCAAGCTTGGTTACCGTAAAGCACAACCTGATCATTGTGTGTTTACGAAGAGGTACGCCGAGGGTGACTTCATTATTCTCTTGCTATATGTTGATGACATGCTGATTGTTGGAAATGGCACAAAGAGGATTGCTCTCCTCAAGAAGGCATTGAGTAAATCATTTGCCATGAAGGATTTAGGACCAGCTAAACAAATACTTGGCATGAAGATCTCTCGTGATAGATCAAAGAAGTTGCTTTGGCTCTCACAGGAAATATACATTGAGAAGGTACTTGAAAGGTTCAATATGCAAGGCGCAAATTCTGTTGCCTCTCCACTTGCAGGACATCACAAACTGAGTAAAGAACAATGTCCTAGAAGCAAGATGGAGAAAGAAGCAATGAGCAAAGTACCATACCAATCTGCCGTGGGCAGTTTGATGTATGCCATGGTGTGCACTAGGCCTGATATTGCCTATGCAGTTGGAGTTGTTAGCCGGTTCATGACAAATCCAGGAGAAGCTCACTGGAATGCAGTGAAGTGGATTCTCAGGTATCTCAAAGGTACTTTTAGATCATGCTTACGCTTTGGAAGCGGTGATCCTGTGTTGCAAGGCTACACAGATGCAGATTATGCTGGTTGTGCAGATTCTAGGAAGTCTACCTCCGGATACATGATGACTTATGCAGGGGGAGCAGTGTCATGGCAATCAAGGTTGCAGAAATGCGTTTAATTGTCAACCACAGATGCTGAGTACATAGCAGCGGTTGATGCATGCAAGGAAGTACTCTGGATGAAGAACTTCTTGTAAGAGCTCAACATGAAGCAAGAGAAGTATACTCTATATTGTGATAGCCAGAGTGCTATCTATCTTGCCAAGAATCCAAGTTTCCACGCTCGAACCAAGCACATAGAAGTGAGGTATCATTGGATTCGACAAGTGGTGAGTTCCAAGTTGGTGAAACTTGAGAAGATCCATACCGACAAGAATGGGTCGGATATGATGACCAAGATATTGCCAAAGGAGAAGCTGCTTGTGTGTTGCAAGGCAGCGGGCATGGCGGTGCCCCCCACATGAGTCAGATGGGGGAGAATGTTGGGTATCCTCCTCATGTGGGCTGTGAGGAGATGGCCTTATGAAGCCTTTCAGGCGGCCCAAACAGGTGCAAGAGCCCACCAACCTTTAGGGTTATGACCAAGGGTCATTTTGGACATTGCACATGAGGGGAAATGGGATGATAAGCCTCCTTTCCAGCCACCACAGTGGCAAGGACGAAAAATCAGGATAGCCTCCATTGGAGAAGAAAACCAAGAGAGAAGGGAAGAGGAGAAGTTGAAGGAAGAAGCTGAATCAAGCGCCGGGCTTTGCCCACAAGGTTGTGAAGACATCAGATCTGCTACCTTGTCTCCTTCAAGCTGTTGTTCCACCAAGCTTGGTGAGATTGCTCCACTCTCTAGCTCTTGTGCCCCAAATCTTGTAGAAGCAGCCACAGATTCGTGTGTATCTTGGTGCTTGAGATCCTCTAGTGCTCTCTAGAGAAGAACTTGTTGTATCCCCATTTGATAATAGTGGAAGAAGATTTGGGTGGCTTCGGCCCGTGGTTTTTCCTCTCAAGTTGAGAGGTTTTCCACGTAAAAGGATTGGTGTCCTCTGTGTGTTGATTTACTACTGCTGCAGCTGTTGTGAGACCTCTCTCCCTAGGACAGAGATTGTCTTAGGTGAGGTGAGAGCTTCTGTCCAAAGGGGAGAGACTGTCTTGGGTTAGGAGAGAGCCAAGGGCTGCTCCTATTTCCTCCATATATGTTGATGCATATGTTTTCTTCCGGCACGAGCAAAGATCCTTGAGTTAGAGCACAAGTGGCTGAAGTTTACTTTGATTCCGCTGCGTATTTTCAGTCAACGCTAATATTGTGCTAATCTCTAAATTAAGGGGTTAACCGGTGTGTCCAGTTTTCCCAACAGAGTGGTATCAGAGCACAGTTTTCCTCAGTTGGGGAAGCTGTCCGAAGCAGAAAGAGCAGGAGAAGAGCTGCTCCCTGCAACTTCGGCGAACCATCCATCAAGGATGGACGTACTTGTAGCTAAGGCTAGATGTCTAGTCTTTGCATCGCTATGCAATTTGAGGCTTACATCAGTCAGAGCTATTTGCTAGCAATTAGGATGATCACACGAACAACATAGCCTCGATGAAACTAGACCGGTTCTAACTCTCTCTGCTTGCTAGTATCTTTGGTGAAGGGTGAGGAAAGTGCTGCCGGGCGGTGGGTGGAACATCTAGTGGTTTGCTTCCATAGACCCCCCTCCTTCAAACACAATAACATTACCAGTAAAGATTAAACCGTACCCCTTTGATCTTTAATTTGTAAACAAATTTGATCCTATTAAAATTCGTATTATAAATATGACTCTTTTAGAATACATAGATCTCTTTTTCACAGGCCTTCCCATAGATAGCAATGTTCAGCAGTCCTGTTGCCCACTATTTCCCCCACGTTTGTCTGGTCCTGAATGCCAAACGCCTTAGCAATGTTCATAGCTACCTTCCTAGTCCATCCTCTGGCCAAGGCGCAACTCATGCGTGACCAGTACTCAAAACGGTCCGAATGCTTGATGAACTTGCCGAAAGTCCATCCTGCGCCGCGCCCACCATGACGATCTTCATCCGCGCGCTGCGTGGTGGTGCGGTAGCCACGAAAATCGTGCACCTCTTGAACCAGCGCTTCGCGGCCGAGTTGCACCGTGGCGATATGATAGCATGCCATCATCCCGTGCAGCTCGTTGTAGTAGGGTCAAATCTTGTTTACACATCAACTAAAGATCGAAAGAATACAATCTAATGTTTATCGTTGATGTTATTTAGTTTGGAGGCGGGGAGATCTATGGAAGCAAATCCCCTAGACCAATTACCGGGCGGGGCTTGGTTCACTCCAGTATCTCAGACCACGGGCACAAGAAACACTCACTCCAGTATCTCAGACTACCGGCACCAGAAACAAAGAGTTCACATAGCTTCTCTGGAAAGAACAAAAACATGGACTCCCGGGGAGAGCCATGCATTAGGTTACGTCCCATTTATATAACATGGTTCATCATCATACACCAGATCATGCAGATTTGGTGGACCAGTCATGCGATAGGCAACACTCTGCCTCGTGAGCTTCTTGTGCGGACAGCACCAGTCCAGCCTGTGGTTATGCCCCACGACGATCGCCTAGCAAACCGAACCCGCATTACACATCTCAAAGGGATGATCAGATTTTGACGTGTACCTTGACTGACGGCCTCTTGGCAAGAGCAGCGATGATGGCCCATTCAGCTTATTGCGGTGAAACATCTTCCTCGTTGAGAGAGCCGATACATGGATTTCCTTATCTCGGCCTTGACCTTCTGTCACACCCCCTTGCCAGTATGATTGCCAACGTGAGCCATCGTCGCTCGCCTGACTTGGAAACGAAGAAAGAAAAGAAGAGCAAGAAGAGACGGCAGAGTTGGGTTTCGATTTCCTTCTTCAGACTTCAGTTAGACATTCAGTTACAGCTGCCTCTAAAACACCAGAACAGCGACACATCACACATGCCCACAACTTCACTTGCTGACACCATGGCGCCACCGAAGACGTAATCACTTGTGGCGCCACCTGTCTTTTTAAGACGTCAGGAGTGTGACTCCAGAACATTATTATCCTAGGATCAAACTGCAGCATGCCAATGTCAGTTGTTGCGTAAGAATCGTCCTAAGTTTCTTCCGACCTGCCATCTAGATTGAGGAACTGAGCATGGCTCTGGAACCACCTGACCTGTGTGCCGGATATGACCTCCGGGTACGATCCACCGCCGGAATGCAGACACTTGCACCATCTGTGGCACCGGATTTTTTCCAGACTTGATCGAACGAACATCCATAAATTCACAAGAAAAAGAATGAACATTCATGAAAAAATCATATGAAATCCAGAGATCCCGAACGTGACCAAAGTAGCCACTGCTCCAGTCGGCACAAACATCAACTGAACATATGCTTCCAGAATTTCATTCCCCCATGGGACAAATGCTCAGAGTCAATGATTCATTACTAACATGCCAAAGGCCTCGGAATCCCTACACATGACAAAGGACGTGTAGATACAACTGACAATAATTTACATATATACCTTACAATTACATACGGAGCCTCCTCGGCGAGCTGCTCGGAGCATCCATAAGCTCATGGCAAACCTGGCGCCTGGGGCTCCACAAATGTCTACAGCACTTGCAGCAGCACACCGAGGAACAATTGGCATGAGCGTGAGCAGGGTCACTTGACGTGGGAATCATAGATCTCGAAAACAGATTCAGGGATTACTGTGGGTAACTTATCTATCTACATATAGAGGCGCCTCATGTTCTCTCTGCGAACCGTCGCCATGTCCACTATGTCTCTGTTATCTGTGTATATCCAGAGGTCGGCAGAGTTTACCCTCTTGAGGCTATCACGGCAGAATGGACAGGACTGGGATCTTGATCTCCTGCGGGGATGCTAGACTTAGAGCAACAGATATATATTAGAAAAAACTGAATGCATCATGCAGAAAAATGATTGTCAGACTGTGACATCAATAGACAAACTTTGTGGCAGGGCCACTGTGACATATTCAGAATCAAACAAAATTAATTATATCAATTTTAAGCTGTTCCATATTTCAACAAAAAAAACAACTCGGAGACCATCTTAATTTGGTGTACAAATAAATGCTCGGGCTACTACGGTTGCAGTATATCAGATAAAACCATAAATTAGGTTGCATTCAATTATCATCGCAGAAGTGAGTTTGAATCGCTTATACAGTAAAAGACATGTAACTAATTCTGGATAAAAAGTTCATGAAGGGCAAGAAATGACTTCACATCCCTTCAGCCTGACCTAAGAAAGGTCCACCTTAGATGAACTTGGTCCCTTATGTTGTTCTGAATTAATACATACGACCTATGGCTGTCACGAGCTTTGCTAAAACCAGAATGCTTTTTCAATATGGCTAGATGTCTACTGAAGAGGAAGTTGCAGCGCCGGCGTGTTGCCCTCCCGTCAGCTGCAGTGAAGAGGAAGTTTGCTGTGAATGGGGTAGCGCGCCTGGCTGTGCAGCGCCGACTGGGTCAAGTGAGTGCGGCCGCGGAGGCAGTTTCCATGGGAAGATTCCTGTGGCGAGAGATGAATGGCACCGGCAGGGTGTTGCATCCTCTTGTCCGGAGGAGGATGGGGTGGCTGAGTGGTTCCTGGTTAGATTGATGTGGGTGAGGCTGCCGGTGAAAGCGGTGCTCCCGCTCTGTTCGGAGCGGTCGATAGCGGTACCTGCGGGTGTTGTTTCCTTGTTGAGGGCGTCGATGTAGTAGCTCTCACCTTCCTATCCTGATATGCTCCCGGGGAAACCCAACATCCAGTCTCCAGATGGAATGATGGCGGCGCTACTTGGCATCGTTTTCCCTCTTGAGGGCATTGTTTTGGAGTTGGATCCGCTCAGAGGGAGTCGTGGCTTGAGAGGTTGTGTGGCAGCAGCAGCAAGAGCACCCTCTACATGCAAGAAGTGTCAGATAAGCCCTTTGATCTTTGCTCGCGGGTTTAGAGAGGCACATGTCCTTCTATCTTGGCATGTCGTTTCTCTCTAATATCGTCGAGGTTGGAGCAAATGCTCATGCAGATCAGTTTGGCGCGGCGGTTTTCGGTGTGCACCTCGGTAGCGGTGATGCTCGAGTGCCCGGCTGTGTGTGTCGTGTGTTCCGCCTTCCGGCGTCTTGTATGTCTCGTGGTGCTCTAGGTGTGGCTTGCCGTTGTTAGGGTTCTCGCCCGGTTTTCCTCAAATAAACTGAGCAGTTTATTTCTTTCTAATCAATAAATTTAGCAGTTCTCCTACTAACATTCAAAAAAAAAGATGTCTACTGAATAGTCTTTGCTTCGCTGTGCAAATTGAGGCATTAGCGCATGAATAGCATCTAGCATCAGCCAAAGCTATTTGTTAGCAATGAGGATGATCACACGAGCAACATAGCCTCGATGAAACTAAACCAGTACTAACTATCTCTGCTTGTTAGTATCTTTGGTGAGGATGAGGAAAGTGCTGCTGGGCGGTGGGTGGAATATCTAGATGAAGGGGTTTGCCTCCATAGACCACCCTCCTCCAAACTCGGGGGATTTGAACCCTCACGACTTATAAAGTCGACAAATTTTCCTTTTACTAAAAATTTCATTGTTGTCAGTAGTAACATCGATGGTGATTGTTAAACTGTACCCCTTCAATTTTTAATTGATTTGTAAACAAGATTTAATCCTATTAAATCTGTATTACAAGTATGTCCCTTTTTAGAATAAAGAGATCTCCTTTTCGCATGCCTTCCCATAAATAGCAAAGTTCAGCGGTCCTGCTGCCCACTGTTCCCCTCGTTTGTCCCGTCATAAATGCCGAATGCCTGAGCAATGTTCATAGCCCTTCCCGTTCAGCCTCTGGCCAAGGCGCAGCTGATGCATGACCAGTAGACAAAATGGTCTGGATGCTTGATGAACGTGCCGGAAGCCCATCCTACTTGCAGGAGATCGCTCGCCTCTTTGAAACGGGCCGCTTCGCTTATTGTAAGCGCCACGCCCGCCATGGCGATCTTCATCTGCGCATCAGTGGTTGGAGCGGCGCCGTTCGAGATGTCATTGCGGGCCATCATCCCATGCAGCTCGTTGTAGTCTCCGTTGAGTGGGAGTCGTTTGCCGGCAAAACAATTCCACTCGTACCCTCCGTCCGTGACTCCGACGTGGTAGAAGTTGTTGCCAGGTACAGCGAAGGTGCTCTCCTACAAAGCATATATAGATCTAAAAGGGTTATGCTTATAATACGGATTTTAATAGGGATCAAATCTTATTTACACATCAATTAAATATCGAAGGGGGTACGGTTTAATATTCACCGTTAATGTTATTGAGTTTGGAGGAGGGGAACATCTATGTAAGCAAACCCCCTAGACGAATTATCAGGAGCGGCTTGGTTCACTCCAGTATCTCAGACCACCGGCACAAGAAACACTCTCTCTAGTATCTCAGACCACTGGCACAAGAAACACATAGTTCACATATTGCTTCTCTATATGGACTCCCGGGGAGAGCAAAGATACGTCCCATTTATATAACATGTGGGGTGTGCAACTCATTTGATCATCATACACCAGATCATGCAGATTTGGTGGACCTGTCATGCAGGAGGCAACACGCTGCGGTGGTCACCCATTTCAGACCATCACGCCTCGTGTGCAGGCCGAGCGAAACACAGCCAGAGCTTCTCGTGCCGACAGCACTAGTCTATAATGTTCATATCGGAAATGCAATTTTGACTTACATGCACCTTGACCGACGGCCTCCTGGCAAGAGCGTCCATGATGCCCAGCTGCTTGCGGTGCCACATCTTCCGTATTGAGACATCCAATACATGTATTCCTTATCTCGATCTTGACCTTCAGAGTAACCTTGATGTACGCAGTGCTTGGTGCGTGTCAAAACATTACCTCAGGAATCCTGCAGCACTCCAGAACATTGCAGCGCATATTCTGCAGAATCAGGTCTTGAGAAGCAGCTCCCACCCGTATTGCATTGATCTGCAATGCAGACACTTGGTGCCATCTGTGGCGTCGAAAATCTTTCCCAACTCATCGAATGAACATTAATGAATTCGCAATAAAGAGAAAGAATGAACATTCATGAAAAAATCATTTGAAAAATCCACACTTCCCGAACGTGACCTAAGTAGCCACTGCTCCAGTCCGCACAAACATCAGATTGAACATACGCTTCCAGAACTGCATTCCCCCATGGGACAAATGCTTAGAGTAACTGATTCATTACTTACATGCCAAAGGCGTCAGAATCCCTAACACATGACAAAGGACGTGTGGATACAACTGACAATAATTTACATATATACCTTACATACGGAGCCTCCCCGGCGAGCTGCTCGGAGCATCCATAAGCTCACGGCAAACCTGGCGCCTGGGGCTCCACAAATGTCTACAGCACTAGCGCCAGCACACCAATGAACAATTGGCGTCAGCGAGCAGGGTCACTTGACGTGGGAATCATATACCTCGAAAACAGATTCAGGGATTACTGTGGGTAACTTATCTATGTACATGTAGAGACGCCTCATGTTTTCTCTTCGAACTGTTGCCATGTCGACTATGTCTCTGTTATCTGTGTATATCCAGAGGTCGGCAGAGTTCACCCTCTTGAGGCTATCTCGGCAGAATGGACAGGACTGGGATCTTGATCTCCTGCAGGGAGGTCAGATTTAGAACAGCAGATATATATTAGAACACACCGAATGCATCGTGCAGAAAGTTGACTGTCAGACTGTGACAGCACATAGACAAACTTTGTGGCAGGGCTGCTGCGACATATTCAGAATCAAACAAAATTAGGTATATCTCTTTTAAGTTGATACATATTTCAATTAAAATATCCACCCTAGACAACCTTAATTTGGTGTACAAATGAAATGCTCGGGCTACCACGATTGCAGTAAATCAGATAGAACCATAAATCGGGAATTTTACTCAGTTATCATCGCAGCACCATGTGTCAGGGTACCCAGAAGTGAGTTTGAATCACTTATACAGCAAAAGAAGTGTCACTAATTCTGGATAAAAAATTCATGGAGGCAAGAAATGACTACACATCATTGTGCACACCACTTGAATTCCTCAAGAACCGGTGTTGCTTCCAACTCTGGGAAAGAAAATCTACATCCATGTTCAAGCAGGAGATGAAACGACATAATCTAAGCAAACCAGGTCAGAGTATCCAGTGGTCATCCTTCAGCCTGAGCTAAGAAAAGACCACCTTAGATGAATTTGGTCACTCATGTTGTTTTGAACTAATATATCCAACTTGTGCAAATGAATGCTCCGGCTACCACGGTTGAAGTATATCAGATAAAACCATAAATCAGGACTTTTTACTCAATTATAATCGCAGTACCATGTGCCAGGGTAACCAGAAGTGAGTTTGAATCACTTATACAGCAAAAGACGTGTAACTAATTCTGGATAGAAAATACATGAAGGCAAGCAATGACTTCACATCATTTTGCACACCACTTGAATTTCTCAAGAACCGGTATTGTTTCCGACTCTGGGAAAGAAAATCTAAATCCAAGTTCAAGTTCAAGCAGGAGATGAAACGACATAATCTAAGCAAACCAGGTCAGAGTATCCAGTGGCCATCCTTCATCCCGAGCTAAGAAAATTCCACCTTACAATGAACTTGGTCCCTTATGTTGTTCTGAACTAATATATCCGACCTTTGGCTGTCCCGAGCTTTGCTAAAACTAGCATGCTTTTCTCAAATAAGGTTAAATTAATCTTGTTATACATGTCTAAATGATTCATTCCTGACTTCTTATTTCAAGGCAATGGTTATGAAAACCAGGACAGCCAAAGTTCTGGATGAAGTGATGTACATTTTCTTGAAAGATTTCATGTTTAATTAATCCCCGTTTCTATTTTATACCAAAGTCTAAGAATATGACCATTTCATGCAGAATGATGAAACATGCCAGCTCAAAGCAAATAGCTATTCATTAAGGTGACCTGAAATGGGGTTCTATTACAGTTAGATGCCCACTTAGTATCCTATGAGGAACCAACGAACAAGCTAACAAAGCATGACCGCGGCAAAATCAAGCTGGCCACAGTAAGCAAGGTAAAGACCTTATTGGCTTTGGGTTTCATGCTTTAGGATCAATATTTCATGAGGATAAAATAATTCAGCAAGCAACAGTGAGTGCATTCAAGCACAACAGGACCCAATCCCAAGCTTGATTTTCATTTTGATGCTTATTTTCAATTTTGACTGTACAGAAGTTACAAATTGACAATGCAACCAGCTAACACATGAATCCAAGCATTTCCTCATGGTGATTAAATACATTCACATGTGTTTCATATACCGAGGAGGAGAGGGCCAAAGTTTCATCTTAACAATGCAAAACTGTTTTATTGTCACAAGGATAAAAGCCAAATTGTTGTTTGATACTTGCTTGACAAATACAGAGAGAAGAGAGCAGATATGTACCAGTCACGGTAGCATTTAATGCACATAGCATGGCTACAAGTTGGAAGGACAACTTTGCCGTTTATCTCCATACATATGCCACATTCTTCCTCTATATTATCATCAATCTCTGAGATCACCCTTTTGTGATCCTCATCTCGCCTCCTATACCTCTCTATACAAACTGCTTTTTGTTTTTATTTTCCACTTCATTAATTCCTTCATGTAATTGTGCCAGAGAAGGATATATGACAGCTGCCAAAAGTAAAATAAAATAAGACATAATGAAATAACCGGATAAAGAAGATAAATGTAAGGAAAAATTGCAGTAAGCAATCACACTAAAATGTAAGCAATTACACTATACCATAAAATTCCCTAATGCTTGCTTTCCTTTCATGAGTGGACATGGTGGTTGTCCCATCAGCATAAACCTGCATTTTAAGATTACAATAATGTTAATCATCCTCCAATTCAACAAGAAGAATAACAGAAAGAGACATGGCTGTGATACCAGAGTGTCAACAACCTTGTAAATGAGAATCCTCAATAGCCCAAGTGCACCGGCAAGGTTGCAGTCTGTCCATTGCACAAGAAAAAGGAAAAGGTGTGCAGCTGGACAGTATGACATCCTCATCTGAAGACAGGCACCATCATATTCTCTTCGAAATTCAGAGGCGCTGCAATTTTTACCAAGACAATGAGCAATACGTTCTTAAAGAATAATAGAATAAAGAAAATACAAAGAATCTCAACTTCCACCAAACTTTCACAATTCTGTTAGGTGAGGTAAAGGCTATAGGCTATAAACAGAATCGTAGTCCTCAGTGCAAACTTATGATAATCACAATATCCTTACTACTGGAAACAAGACCATTTCAGACCTTCATCGGGACTTTATCAGGAAATGACAGCCGAAAGTTGAATGTTTTAGAATTCAGGCAGCGGAAGTGGTGTTAGTGCAGTCAGGCTATTAGCCTCTCCAGTAGATTTAAGTCTGTTTTGTATGTATGTGTTGGTAACTATTTCCATGCTATAAATAGTGGACAGTCGACAGTGTCCTGCTGGTTTTCTCAAAATAAACTACCTGCCATGTTGGTGAATTTCATTTCTGTTTCATGATATGAGGTACAGAAATGTGGTTAAATTGAAAAGAGAACCGGCTCCGGATATGCTTCTGTACCTAGGTCATTAGTCAATATTAAAAAATACCACTACGGCTAAATTCTGAAAACTACGTCTTCTACACAAGTGTCCGACTCTTGATTTGTGTGTGTGTTCTTAAAGGTAGGGCAAGTATAGGCACTATAATCAATTAGAGCCTAGCAGAGTCGAAAGCATTCCTGCACCACGTGCTAGAGTAAGGTGGTACATTATTAATGTATCATTGTTTCCTGACAAGGTCCTAAAGCTTTAGGGCACCCTTAATAATGAATTCATCCATAAGGTAATGCCTATGTAACCAGGATAGCAAGCAAATGCTGAAGAGCTGAACCATAACTAAACTCAATGACGACTAGCTAGTTGGCCAAATGATATCAGCACTGGGCGTGCAGCGCACACTCTGCACAGCAATTTCGGGGAAACACATGATGGCAATGATGAAGAAGCCACCGACCACACTCGACACACTCGAGAAGAATTGCACGGTACACCAACAACAGGGGTTTCATGATGAGAGCTAAAACAAAAAAGTGCAATTCCTATATCCTAGTAGTGCTCCAAGGCCTAACGAAGATGACTTTGGCTAGAAGAAGTGCATTTGTCAGACACGTGTCAACGAAAGAAGCTAACAGCAGGAACATTTAGTCTTCGACAGTAATCTAACTATAATAATTTGAATTAAGCGATATGTATGCCAGCAATCAAAATTGGAAGCATATACCTATGAAATAGTCAAATTAACCAACCAAGGTGTGCTGGGCAAATGATATATTGTGAACAAGCTCCCCGGGGAGGCCTATTGAAGGGAAATCGCAAAGGATTAACCGCTGCTGCGGCCAAAAACATGAGCCGCATTTGGGCGGGACATCGCAGCGGCACGAACAGGCGATCCTAATCCAGGCGTAGATGAACAGTGCAAGGTCTAGTGTCAGGGTAACACCAGACCCGGTTCAAATCAACGACTGGACAACACGGACATGTCATACACAAACAACATCAGCTCGTATTTTGGGAGAAGGAGGAAGGAGGGAAGTGGGGGGAGGGCGAGAGCTCACAGCGAGTTGGCGTGCTGGATGTCGGCCTCGAGCAGCTTGAGCGAGTCCCTGAACGACCTGCCCATGGAGTACCCGGAGGAGGAGGAGCGCTGCTGATCCGGCGCCGCGCCGCCGCGACCATCCAAATCCCCAACACCAACACCAACACCACCAACCGCTACCCCCTTCTGCTCCGCAACCCCTAAACCCGCGCAAACCCTAGCCTCCCGATCCGCGGGGTCCCCCTCGGTTTCTGCTCCGGCGGGTGCGGTGGCGGCTGAGCTCGACTGACAAACGGCGGTGGTGGAGTGCGGCGAGGCCGGTTTTAAAAGCTCCTCACTCACGAGGTCACGCCCCCGTCGCTTTCGGGGTGCCTTGCGTGCACGGGAGGGAGGTGGAGTACAGCGACAGTCGCGTGGGACTGACAGGACGGGCCGAGCTCTTGTGGGTCCCGTCTGTCGGCGAGTTGGGTACGTGGGGGTGAGAGGAGCCAGGGGCTGCGGGGCGGGGCCAGAAAGGTTGACACGTACGTTTCTGGAAGGTGCGGACGCCCGGTCGAAGCTGCACGGTCCGTGACAACTGACAACACGTATAGTGGCACGGAGCCATCAGTGGCTATGGTCGTGTTCAGCTCGGGTTGAACAGACGGGTTGCCATTTGCCAACTGGGTTTTGTTCTTTAAACACCGGCATAGATGGATGATGTACAGTTGTACACCACGGCCACGTGTGCGCGCTCGCATAGCCACGGTTCAAGTTGGACTCGTACTCCCTCCGTTTTCTTTATATAGGACGTTGGAGGAAATTCTGACAGCCTTAGAGCATCTCCAACAGAGACGTGAAAACACCCGCGCGGGAGAGCACGCGCGCTTCTCCAGCGGGCGCGGGAAAAAGTTTGCCCCGCGCGCGCGTTTGCGCTATCCTGCGCGGCAAACTTGCCGCTTCGGCTGCCGCGCGCCCTATTTAACTTCATGCGCCACGCTCACCAACCGCCACTGAAACTTCCCTCTCGCGCGTCGCTCGCTCTGCCACGCGCCTCGCGCCGCCGTCGCCCTCCTCCACCGACGAGATGCCTCCGCGCCGCCACTCCAGCTCCGGCTACCGCGGCGTCCGGGCGCGGCCCAACGGGACGTTCTATGTGAAGATTCACTCCGGCGAGGAGCGCATCGGTCTCGGCACCTTCGAGACCGCGCACGAGGCGGCGCGCGCCTACGACGCCGTCGCCTGGCGCCTCGGCCGCCCGCGCCGGAGCATGAACTTCAACGACGTCACCACGCGCGCGCAGGCGGAGATGCTCGCGCCGCCGCCACCGGCTGTCACGCGCGAGCAGCAAGCGCGCCAGCGGGAGCTCGAGCAGCGCCTGCTCATCGCGAAGCGCGACGAGCGCCTCCGCCTCGAGTGGCGCGAACAATTCCCGGAGGACGTCGCCGCGATGGAGGCGTTCTATGCCGAGAAGGCCGAGGAGAAGGCGACGATCAAGGCGGTGAAGAAGGCCGACCGCGAGGAGCGCCGCATGAAGAAGGCGAGGGAAGAGAAGGCCGCGAGGAGGGCGTCAAGGAAGAAGGAGAAGAAGAAGAACGGCACCGGCCCGTCGACGATCGTCGTGTCATCGTCTTCCTCCTTCGACTGGACGACCTCTCCGGTGTCGTCGACGACCCTCTCCTCTAGCTTCTGGGACTCCTTCGACGAGGAGGAGTAGTTTTAGTTTTAGTTTTATTTCTAGTTTTCGCTGGCGATGTAAGCTATTTTCTAATATTAAAAAATTTATCTAAATGTTCTGGCACTGGCGATGGCGCTGTATTTTTTAGCACCCGGTGGAGGAGCACTTTTAGCGCTCGCGAAGCCGCTCTGGTTTAGCGCCTCCGGTGGGGGGAAAGTCAGGACAGCGCGCCCTAAACGTTTACAGCGCGGTCGCAGCACCTTTTGCAGCGCCGAATTATAGCGCGATTATTGGAGATGCTCTTCAGCCCTTAAAAACACAATGAAAGTATGTTTGTACCCTCCCAGTTGTTTGTCTAAATATGAAATTCTATCGTTTTTTCTAGCCCTGATCATTCTTCCCCGTGTCGCCGCTCCACTTTGCCGCATGCTCGTCCTCGATCTGCTCGCCCAGGGAGTTGCCGCCCTTCTTCTCCGCATGCTCGCCCAACACCTCGCCCCCTGCTCGCCTAGGGAGTCACCGCCCTTCTTGTCCCGCTCGCCTATGGCGCCACCCCCTCCCGCTCCGTGAGTTTTCTGACAAGATGCTTTCCTGTACCTGGTGTTGTACTTTGGTGGAAGGGGTATTACTCTTTGTGGCCACTATGTCTAGATACATCCATATTAGCAAAAAATAATAATGGTCGGAGGGAGTACATGATTTCAAAATTCTAATAAGACGCCTTAGAGTGCCATGTGCGGTGTGCCTAAGTTTAGGGCAACTTCAAAGGCGTTCCCAGTCTCAGCCTCAAATGGTGTTCATCGAGTGTCCGTTGGCCCATCGGCGCCCTTTGAATGTGTGCAGTTGAGCCTTTTTTTTTTCTATTTTGGCTCTTTTACCTAATTTGATATATAAGTTATTCCACATCGTTGGCTACGACTTCATCTCTGTCGCCGGAGAAAAATCTTATGAGACCGGGTCTCTCACCTCAGCGGGATAGACCCGTCCAGACACCTGGCCATCCGAATCTTAAAGCACGCACGCCCCAATTAGTGATTCCTCCAATCCCGGTCTCGCTAATTGCCGATCGATTCCCAGCTAGATTTCCGTATGCCAAGGAGAAAAAGGAATAGATCGATCGGTGCTAGCTCAATGTATACGGGCTAAACAACTTTCTTAGGGCTTGTGTTGCTGCTCTCGTCTATGGCGGCTGCGCGGAAGACCTCGCCGACAACGGCGGCCCGGCAAGACAATACAACACTTTCTAATCGACTACGGCCACACAGCTAGACGATGGCACAACGGCAAAACAGTACAACACTGCGACGCCGCAAGACGCGTCGAGCTGCTCCTTCAAAGAGATGGCAGCAGCGAGACACAGCAGGCAGCGGCGACGCTGCAGCAGTGACACAGCAAGACGTGGCAAGATGGCAAGTCAGCACAGCAAGAAGGTGTCCGCGGCAAGACGACGACGACATGACAAGACGGCGCGCCGGAACGGCAAGACGGCAGCACAGCAAGACGGCACGGCAAGATAGTGACGGCCACGACAAGACGATGACGGCATGACAAAGCCAGTGGCGGCACGGCAAGACGGATCACCCTATTTGGATCGTGCAAGGCAGAATGGATATGGTTCTAGTATATGAACTTCAGATTCAGTTGTTTATCTCATATACATAGAGCTAGCAACCGAATGATCTTTTTTTTTTGCAAACGGAAATCTGGCTGGGAATCGATCTGGAATTGGCGAGACCGGGATTGGAAGGAATCGCTAATTGGGACGTGCGTGCTTTGAGATTTGGATGACCAGATGTCATGTATCTGGACGGGTCTATCTTGCTGGGGTGAGAGACCCGGTCTCATAAGATTTTTCTCCCCCTCTCGCAGCGAGCGGTGCTCCATTGATCTCAAATCTCCTAAATTCACGAAGATGATTCCTCAATCAGTCAATCCCGACGAAGCTATGGACATCGGTATCAGTTCCATGCCGCTGCAATAGTTTCGAATTACGCATCTCTTACGGCCATTCCTGAGAACGTATCACCTGCAAAATGGATCTGCGTTCATCATGCGGCGCTCTTGAGCGACCTCGTCCTCACTAGTAATCACTGCGCTTGTCTTCTGTCTCCGTGCTTGTCAACATACTATCCACACATTCTCTTTTAAACCCGTCTGCTCGTTTTCTTTACTATTGGTTTCGAGTTGGTGGTGAAGCCACCCACTCGACATACAACATGTAAGTGACGAATATACCCCTTACATAATAACAGGATCACCAGAATTGGTAATACATGGAAAATAATCAGAGATTAATGCAAATCAGGAATTAATGCAAATCAGAGATTAATGCAAATCAGGGATTTATGATAGAGAAATAAAAAGAAAACACCTACGTGTATTTATTCTAGACTCCTAAATCTAAGGGAATGCATAGGGCGGTTAAAAAATGTGGGAGTCAGGTCCTCCTTAATTCTAGCGGAAAATTTGGCATAAGTTCGGAATTTTAGGATTTTTTTTAAAAGCTATACGACTTATATATAGAAACGGAGGAAGTACGAGAACGAAGGAGAGAATAACATTATTCTTTAAGACTTATGTATGATGGATTAATATTCTTTGCTTCATGCACAATTACATAACACACTATTGAGAAGAAAGAGTGGAAGGAAAAAGGAAAGAAAGAAGAGAGTCCGCTGCAACCGCGCGGGCATTTAGCTAGTTAGTATAAAGTTAGTACTAGATCACCGACATTTATTTCAGATCAGAGGGAGTGGTTTTTTTTAAGGTTTTGGTAGGGTTTGAGAGGGTATAAAGCATTGGTCGTCTGGGCCGAACAGCCCACCACGTGGCCCGCCTCAGCCCTCAGCCCTCCACCCTCCCCTGACCTGCAAACTTTCTCCTCTCTGCTCGCCACACGACGTCGCTACCGCCCTCCGCTCTCCCCCACGCCGCCGCCGCCCTGCTCTCTCCCTTGCACAGCGCGCCGCCGCCGCCGTCGCCGTCAGTTACCCTCCGTCGGTAAGGCCAGCGACGCCCCTACCCCCTTTTTCTTCCCCGCTGCCGCCGCGCCGATTTTCCCGCCGGCCACAAACCCGCCGCGAGCCACCGGTGGGTCTTCCTATGTCCCATGGAGGCGCTTCTTCCGTAGCTCTCCCCTTAGCTGTGAAGAATTAACCCTCCGATGCTAATGAACTTGTTCCTCCACGGATTCCGTTCTCTTCTTGTAGGTGGTTCTTCCCTCCAGCTGCGGTCACATCAACCAAGACCCCGGCGACACCAGCGGCGGCAGCCATGAGTGTTACAGACGAGGTCCCCGGCGAAGGCTCCGACGGTGAGGAGGTCTTCATCGACGACGAGGACATCATCAATGAGATACCTCTACTCTAGACGAGGAAGGTCAGTACTACCTATACAAGTACCCTCAAGGCCTCAACCCTCATCTAGCGGCTAGCAGTCTCCTCCTTACATTTTCCTGCTGTGTGTGTGCTTACTGCTGCCCTTGCTCAGATCTCCCCGACCAGGACGATGACGACGAGGACGACGAACATATGATGGGTATGTAGCTTTCTGTTACTAATTAACTTGCCGGGTTATCTGCAGGGCATGCTAGCCCAGCCGTCAATTATGGAAAATTACGCTGACGTTTCATAAACAACGATGCTAAATAGTTACATGCTACTTTTTTGGGTCTAGAATACACTGTACCACAGCTTTCATCCACCATATGCTTTAGTAAAGTGGTGCTGTTTACATGGTCAACATATTATGTTTGCATCTGTTCTTACTTCTTACTTGAGAGCGATGATATCACCAAAATAAGAAACTGTCTTTTAGTATTGATTACTGAATATTGCCTTTTACATTGAACTTCTTGTAAGTGAGCTTAGGCATGGCTCTTCTTCTAGAGTTCTAGGGGTACATTTTTAATGTTATTTTTGAATATAAACCTTCGTACCATTCTCTTAGTTATTTGGTTGTCCATCTTACATGCAGTACACTCTAGAAAATCTGAATTTCATTACCCCTGAGATTCAACTTTCCTTTAATTTCTATTGTTTCAGATGAGGTTGAGGATCATTCAGCATATGCATTTCATGGGCATACAGGCAAGATCTCGCTGAACAAACAAACTTACGATGTGTTGTGACTTTATTGTTTGCACCAATAAGTTTGATACACCATGCGATTTGCTGTCAGTTATATCATACTGTTCCAGAGTACTTTTGCATTCAAAAACACTTATATTAATAGCTGCTCTTGATATATTGGGTACAGATGAGGTATTTGCTGCTGCGTGCAGTCCTGCAGACCCATTGCTTGTTGTTTCTGGAGGTAAAGATGACAGAGGGTTTCTTTGGAGGATTGGATCTGCAGAGGATGTTCAAGAGCTGCCGGGTATGGTTGACTCATCTTCTTAGTCTCATTGGGAATTCCTTACTCGATTTTTTGTATGTAAATGTTTCTCGGGACTTTCTCTATGCTTCTTGCCTTTACAATATTGGCTCTTCAATTTGCTGATTTTATTTCTTTTATCTACAACTGCAGAGGTATTATTATATATTGCAAAAGTTTTTTTCATTGTTTTTTTGGGAAATTTTTATACTTACGCTCCTGTTGCATTGATTTAAGTAGTCCCTGCAACCACTATTACCTGTCTTAATATGTATCCGGACACATTTAAGTATCTAGATACATCCGTATTAAGACTGGTAATAGTGGTTGGAGGGAGTACCTTAATTTCTTGATGCATCCCCAGAATTGTCTATGAAGCTTACATTATATCTGTTGCCGGTACAGGACATAAAGATACTGTCTGCACTGTAGCCTTCAGTTCAGATGGGAAATTGGTGGCTTGTGGAAGTATGGATGGACAGATAAATGTATGGAATACAGCTTCACGGACACTTCAGGGAACCCTTGAGGGCTCTGAATCAGGCTTTGAGGTGAGATCCTGCTTTCATCCGTTTAGCTGAACATATTCCGTAACTGTTTCCATTGCCACATCCCTTTTTCCCGCTCTTAACTTTATATAGGTATTGATGATTAATTATATGTCTTTGGTTTTGTAGTGGCTTAAATGGCATCCGCGCGGTCACTTGATAATTGCAGGATCAGAAGACTGTAATGTATGGATGTGGAATGCTGACCACAATGCCTTTCTGAATACATTTGCTGGCCACAGTAGCACAGTGACATCTGGTGACTTTACCCCTGATGGTACTCAGAAATTTCCTCTTGGGTTATTTATTTGTATGTATGTTATTTAGATTAAGCCGCCTCTTAGTATGGTATAAAATATATCACCCCAGTCTGGACTTTAATTGAGTCCTGTTTTTTGGAACACCTTGCATGAATTTTTTCGCTTGTATGTGATCTGTTTTTAGTTACCAATACAGCTTCTTTATATCAGTTCAAATTTCAGAGGAACATATGGATCATGGTGTATTTAATATTTCTGCTACTAGTGTTCTAAGTTGATTTCGGTGAAACTAGAAGTTCATGATACGGAGTAATAAATAATAAAGGGCAAATAACAGAGCATTTGTATGATGCTTTAACATTTCAGATCCTTTTCACCTGCTTACTTTAGAAATTTAGATCCCTTGTGTATCATATCCATTTTAAGCTAATTCACATGTTTCCTTATGAAGGTAAGCTCATATGTAGTGGATCAGATGATGCAACATTGAGGATATGGGACCCGAAAAGTGCACAATGCAAACATGTCGTTCGGGGTAATTTATTGTCAATGTTGTAATTACCATATGTTCATATGGTTCTTTTTGTGCGTTCTCTGTCAACCCTGAACTTCAATATCTGATCCTTTTACCTTACCCTAGGTCACGGCTACCATACTCAAGGATTGACATGTTTAGCTGTTACGTGGGACTCCCAATCAATTGTTAGTGGCTCTCAGGATAATTCCGTGCACATCGTGAATATAAACTCGGGCCAGGTGGGTGTATGTCATGATTTAAGATTTTGCCTTTTTTGCACTTTTTTAACAGAAAGGTTGACGAGTCACTCCCATCCATGCTGAATTAGACTTGAATTCTTCTCATCCAAGTTGGCTTACAGTGAAAAGTATTTGATGCAATTTGTGTTTCTAACTATTGTTTGCATGGTAGATTATGTAAAAACGAGTTAGCTTTTGATTACTTATTTATTTGTAGAAATTATTGCAGTTTTGTTCCTAAGATATGCTACTGGATTTTGTTTTCTTAGGAAAGGTGCGTGTACTCTGTTAGGGCCCGTTCAGTTCATGGGAGAAATGAAGGAATTTCATGAGTTTTAATTCCTCTGGCAACTTTTCCCTTAGTGGTGTTCGCTTCAAAGGAACTGTCTCATGGGTTCCTTAGGAAACTTTTGGTAGCCTGTACTTTTTAGAACCTCGGAATTTCATGAGTTTTAATTCCTCTGGCAACTTTTCCCTTAGTGGTGTTCGCTTCAAAGGAACTGTCTCATGGGTTCCTTAGGAAACTTTTGGTAGCCTGTACTTTTTAGAACCTCATGTTTCGCGTGGGTCGAGGCAAAACTCTGCCCTTCAGCTAAACGGGTCCTTTGTTACACGTAGAGAGAGAAAGAGAGAGAGCACTTATGCAGAATAAACCATGATGACCAGTGTGAAGAACCATATTTTGAAAAAATACAAAATTCCATTGCTGTGGAGTAGTACCGCACGCAGAAGTCTCTAGCCTCTCCTTTGTTTCCTATTCCTCCGGTTTACATCTAATGCATTTCCCTATTCTTTTTGAAGTTTTCTGCCCCTGCAAAACGAACAGGGCCTTAGTAGTTTTTGAACTTCTGGAAATGTGTCATTGCATCTAAGATAACAAGTGTTGTTGGTTGTTTTTGCAGGTTGTCGGTTCATTAGTAGGCCACACTAATTCTGTTGAGTGCATTGGCATCTCACCTAGGTACTTTTTCGTGATACGTTCTTTGATCCTTGGAGTCTTTAACTCTCTATGGAGATCTGTTGCACAATGCATTTTGCCTTCTGATTGACCTAGCTAGCTTCGCCCTGTTTTTCTACAGGTACAACTGGGTGGCTACTGGGAGCATTGATCAAACTCTCATTATCTGGGACCTCACTCATCAAGCAATTCGATCCACTTGCGAGCATGATGTGGGTGTAGAAATTCAATTGAAATTCTTGATCCTCTGTCTTTTCACGTCTCTTTGAACTTAGTGCTGTTGGTGGCGTTTGATATGCAGGAGGGTGTGACGTGCCTGGCGTGGCTGGGTTCGTCGAGGTATGTGGCATCAGGATGCATCGACGGCACAGTGCGCATCTGGGACAGCCTCTCTGGGGACTTGGCTCGCACGTTCAGCGGGCACAGCGACGCCGTGCAGTCGCTGGCCGTCTCCGCTGACGGCAACTCGATCGTCTCGGTCTCCTCGGATAAGTCTGCCCGCGTCTTTGACATATCCGTGTTCAAGTAAAAAAAAAAACGCAGCGGCAAGTCGGGACTGGTTTCCTCGGCTTGCATGGTCAGCAAAACTACTTGTGGTCATCATGGGGACCTCTGAACTTGGCACATGTATTTGAGATGTAGTAAGTGGTGCCAGCTGCACAAGGGACTCTATATTGATGTTTGAAATTGTTTGGTATTTCGCTGCATTCCATGTATCTCAGCTGTATTTTCTCTCTATTGGAAGCAAGTTATGCTTGCCCAGTGTTGATGCTGACATGCTTTTGAACACGTCACAGCTATACCTTTTCTGGTGCGTGGATTACACATGTCGGCTGCTCTCACACTTGTGCTGGGTTAAGATTTTAAATGTACTCTCCATTCTGTTAGCATCCTCCGAATGAAATCGAGTCACTTTAGCTAAAACTTACCGTGTCATGCAGCTGATTTTCGCTGTTTTTGACATTCAAAGCTTAGACGCAGATTTTACCTGAGAGATACTAGTATAAACACAAGGTTCTGAGCCCCCAGGAGGAAGACTGGAAGAGCAGTGGGTTTGCATTGGTAGACAAGGAAGAGAAGAAGCAGAGTTGCTGTATATGTTTGGATTTGAATGTGACTCGACTTCACGTGAAACAGGGGAAGAGCTCCCCGACGAGTTGGTCTCAGAATCGGAACCGGTATGGAGCTCCAGAGGCTAGTTTTTTTTTTTTGACAATCAATACCATATATATTTATAAGAGTAAATAGTACATGGTAGAGATATATAAGCTGTCCCCAACAATTACAAAATAAAGTCTAAATGAAACGACTAAATCTTCAAGGTCTTTAAACTCTTTCTTCTTCCATGACATAATCTTGTATTTTTCAGAGGGCAGCCGAGTAGAACCAAACCATAAACCTGTAAATACCAACGAATGTTCTCCCATAATTTTAATTTGAGCCGCAATGCCAAGGCTACGTGCACGCGCGCAGCTATTGAAGTAGTCAATCAATATCGGCAAGAGTACCAACACCAGTATGTCAGGGCGAAATAACCGAACAACTTGGTCGACGTCGCTAGGGGAGTCGAGAGTACGAATCACCATTGTCGAGGACGTAGCAGCCGGGAAAATTATTGCGAGGATAATACTCCTCGCGGCGACCATAAGAAAAGATCCAAGATTGATCTGGCGAAGCAAGATCCAAAGAACCATACCTAGAGAACTGTAATCTTTCAATACTGCCATTGACGCCGGGACAAAGATCTCGTCGTCGAAGGAAGAACCGAAGATCAATTATTGTAGATGATGTCATCTCCATTGATATGAAGATCAATAGAAGATGGCTTCCAAACCCTAACTTAATCTACTAGAAAATACTACTTTTACTAAAACCTCCACACATAGATTAGGTTCCACACTCCTCCTTACGCCGGCGAGGCCGGCCGGAGGAAAGGAAACCAATCTATGGTGGAGTAGGAGGTAGAGGCGGCGGCGGCTGTTTCTCGTGCGGCTGAGAGGACACCCAGATTCTTTTTAAGTAAAGTAGAGATAGCTCCAGAGGCTAGCTAGTACCACGCGCGCCGTTACATTTCTCACCAGCAAGAGAAAAATGGGAGGATTCTAATCGGTAGAGGTTCGGAAACCACAAATGGTGCCTGAGCTACATATAGTTTTTTTTTCAAAATTCAAAAACAATAACTATTTCAAATAACAGTTTTGCTAAGTTTTTACTAGTTAAGTTCTACACCATTAAATTTGCATTGTGATTCGTACGCTTAAGTTATATGTTAGGTTGTTACATAGATTTTTCAGTTACAAGTAATGTTGCAACTAGAAAAAACCTTTGAAATGTTAGATTTGCTTTGGGCTAATAAGTAAGCTGCAACTGCAATTCGATAACATCATCTTAGAACTAAGTTAGTTCTCAAGAACTAATCACACACCCTTCAAATAATTCAGGAAAATAATAGTAGCTGAGCGATTCAGCTCCAACAGGCCCCATATGTCGCCGACAACAACTCTCATAGCTTGTAGGAAAACATACTAAGTTTGGTGATTCTTTTTATCAATTGCCAACATGAAAGCATGCAAAAGTCGAGGAGAGGGGGGGCACACCCCCCCCCCCCCTCCCCCCCAATTTTTAAATAATCACCATTTTTACAAATTTTATAGTACGTTGTTAGCGGTCGCATGTTGAGTTGTTGACCATGAAGAACTGACGGTTGTGTGCGTGGGCCGGGGCATCCGTATGATGCAAAGAAGATGCATTTCGCACCGACGAGACCATGCCACAATGGTCACAAGCTCGAGCGTCGCCACTGTAGCGACTCATGATCCGACCGCCAAGCTTGTTTCCGACAATCTCCGTCTCGTCGGTGGGGATTGTCAAATCCCCCGTCGGCATGTCAGGGCGCGAGTGGGGCAAAGCTCATTGTGGGATGTGGCTGCAAACAGGCTAGAAGGGTACAGCAGGTAGACGGGATGGGAGTAGAATAAGCGATGGACGTCTGCAATTTCTGATCGCATAAAACATCTACTCCCTCCGACTCATAATACTCTTTGTTAATATGGATGTATCTATTACTAAAATGTGTCTAGATACATCAGTATTAGCGAAGAGTAATATGGATCGGAGGGAGTAGCTAATTAAGAGCGCGGTGGAGTACCGATTAACGCTACGGTGCTTTTCCTAGGTTCCTTGCGTGAGACTATCTTCTTTCCATCTATGATCCCCTGTCAATCTAGTAGCTGCGGCGTGTTGCACCTTAGTCATACATCGATGGTGGAAAACACACACGCACAAAACCCACTAGCTAGTTTCCTACTCCTACAAGAGGAAGTAAACTCCAATCGACGAGCCAAAGTTGCCAAATGTGCCCAGCAGGCATGTGAGACGCTGGTTCTTGACTTTTCAGATCGTGCGACTGCGTCCACGCTCACATCTCCTACGCCGGGGATCGCAAGGCCGGCCGTCCACTCGAACTGATAATCCTTGGACCGACAACTTGTCCGTGGGTGGGGAAATGTATATTTGATCTAGGATGCATATGCTTTCTTTATTTAAAAAACACATTTGAAAATGTAAAAAAATTCCGAACAGAAATTTCGTGTGTACATCTCGACATTCTACGTACTTATGATCGAGTTTCCCGGTAAATCGATATTTTTAGTGTTGTGAGTAAAAAGACAAAAAATGTATCGTACAAACCCTTATTTTACCACCGAATTTTATCTTTTTTGCCTAGTCCATGGAAAAAGTCATTTTTTCTTGAAACAACTTGGCTCATGCATAGGTTACGAAGATGTAAATGCAACATTTTTTTATTTTTTTACAATTTAAAATATGTTTAAATTGCATTTAAAATAAAGGGAGCATATGCACCCCAGAGCAAAAAAAAAGCCTCTCGCTAATTTCCCTTTTATTTTTTGAGGGAGCAACAGGGGGCGATAGCCCACCTGAACTCAATTTCATTTAAACAAGAGATTACACAGCGCGGACGGGGGCAAACCCCCGCACACAATTTCCCTTTTCATTGCTCGAACTAAAAGTTCGTTCATCTTCTTGTGCCATGTCTGCTCCCCTCGCCTAGCCGCCGGGGCACCGGCTTAAACCCTAGCATATTGCCAACTTTGCTTCATCCAGCCTCAAAGCAAAGATCACAAGGCGAGTGATCGATCGATTCCAACAATCCACAGGTGCACATATGCATGGTTCAGTACGTCCTTAATTCAATCATTTGATCTGCTTAGACCATATATGCCCTAAAAACTATTCCCCAACACAAAGCAACTATCCCATGGAAAATCCTAGCTCGAGCAGCCTAGAGGAGGAGGCGGCGCGGAATGTGATGCGGAGATGCATCGGGAGAGGACGCGGATGGTGTTGAATCGGAAGGAGCTCGCCAGGTACGAGGACAGGTACAAGAGATTCTGGGCTTCCCTCGTCATCTCGATCGTGTCCTTCTCGATGGCTTCCGGGCTCTTGCTCTTCGCCTTCCTCTTCTGCCGCAAGAAACCAGACAAGGCTCGAGACAACGCGGTGTATGCAGTCTGGTGGATCCTCATCTTTGTGGTGAATACCCCTTGTCATATATGGGTATATGGCTGGTTTCCCCCCCAGAGATCCTAGACCCAAAACACAGATGGTGCTTGTGCCCGATCGTCTTCCGTGAAGGTGAAGGTGAAGGATGCGTCTGTAATTCTGCGATTTGTCAATAGTGTCGCCTAATATATCAGCCGACAATAACAAGATATACTGCTTAATTGGTGTGTTTTATGTCAGTGAGATTATTTGCGCTCTTTTAATTTGTTCGTCCTTGCTTGTTTAAAAATGAACTCTTTAGTAGAAACGGCAAAATGATCAATTAGCAAACATTTTATTGTCCAAGCATCAAGTATGTTTGTGTAAGAAGAGGAAGAGAACAATTCCAGTTCAGAAATTTTTCATGTCAACTAGTTTCGAACTTTTCCATGCACAAAAGCAAATTCTGGTTTTGAACATTTGTTGCTTCTGCTTCATCTTCATTTTCTGGTCCCGTCGCTGAGTCCGCCGTAGGCATGTCGGAGGGTGAGGGAGCTGAAAAAGTCCATGATGGCTAGACTGATGTATGGTGGATTGATCGGCTACTTAGCCACAAGTAATTAAGACCTTCACGATGGTGGATTGAGTCGAGTTGTTAGCATAAAATCACCATTTTTTCTAGCAAAATTTACCCAATTGTACAACTTTAAGTTTTCGGGACAGAAAAAATTACAGCATTTTTCTGAAGTTCTCGCAAAAAACACTAAATTCGTGTTCAATTCACGTTTAATTTTTTGTGAAAACTTAAGAGAAAATGGTAGTTTTATGACCTAAAATTTTAAGAAAAATATGTTAGTATTTTGTCCCCAAAACGGTAAGTGTCGGTGACTTAAGTCAATACTCTCATGCAAAGAGTATAAATCACCGACACTTACTATCTGAATCGGAGGTAGTTCTGAAAACATGGAGGGGGTGCAGATCATTGGGCCGCCATTGCCTGCACGTATCACGAACGAGGTTCTTTTTTGAACTTCCGTTGGTTGGCTACCCGACTTGAGACTATACAGCTATACTTAAACGTCCTCGCTTCCCGTGCACCTACTTTTTTTATTTACACATGTGCACAGGTATTCACAATCAGCGGGACGGGGGTAGACGTGCAGAGCAGTACTCTTCTGTGCAGGCCTTAATTTGCAACCTACAAGAGCTGCAAGTTCAGCCGTGTAACGATCGCACCTAGAGTAGAGCTAGCAAGGGCGACTGAGTGCAGCCGCGGCATGTCTCATCCGTCGTCGGCGATGGCGGAGGAACACGGCAGCGGCCGGCAAGTAGCGGAGGAGCGGGGAGCCAGACAGAAACCGATGTTCGCCGTCCCGATCATTCCCGTCATTCTGTTAATCCTCGCGCCGTTCTCAGTCTTCCTGCTCACGTCCGGTGTGGAGCTCCCGCGTATCCGCATCGAGTACGCCTGTCGGGACAGCGACCGTGACGTTCCGGCCAGGGTGCCCTCACTGCCACCGAAGCCTGAGGCCGCCGTGGCTCTTCCCAGCGAGGAGCAGCGGCCGCTCCCGCCGGCGCGCCAGCTGACCGACGCTCCGTACACGCTGGGCCCGGCCGTGCTGGACTACGACGCCCGCAGAGCGGCGTGGCTCGCAGCGCACCCGGGGTTCCCGGCCTTCGTCTCGCCGGAGCGGCCGCGCGTGCTGGTGGTCACCGGCTCGTCCCCGCGGCGGTGCAGCAACGCGGACGGCGACCACGTGCTCCTCCGCGCGTTCAAGAACAAGGCGGACTACTGCCGTGTCCACGGCTTCGACATCTTCTACAGCAACGCGGTGCTGGACGCGGAGATGTCGGGGTTCTGGACGAAGCTGCCGCTGCTGCGCGCGCTGATGGTGGCGCACCCGGAGACGGAGCTCCTCTGGTGGGTGGACTCCGACGTGGTGTTCACGGACATGCTGTTCGAGCCGCCGTGGGGCAAGTACGAGCAGCACAACCTTGTGCTCCATGGCTGGGACGAGCTGGTCTACGGCTCCAAGAACTGGCTCGGCACCAACGCCGGCAGCTTCGTCATCCGGAACTGCCAGTGGTCGCTCGACCTCCTCGACGCGTGGGCGAAAATGGGGCCGCGCGGGCCGGTGCGCGAGAACTAGGGGAAGATCTTCGCGGAGGCGCTGTCCAACCGGACGCCGTTCGAGGCGGACGACCAGTCGGCGCTGGTGTACCTGCTCGTGACGCAGCGGGAGAGGTGGGCGGACAAGGTGTTCCTCGAGAGCTCCTACCTGCTGCACGGCTTCTGGAAGGCGATCGTGGACAGGTACGAGGAGATGCGGAGCAAGTGGCGGCCGGGCCTCGGCGACGACCGCTGGCCGCTCGTCACGCACTTCGTCGGGTGCAAGCCTTGCGGGGAGCCCGACGGCGCGAGCTACGACGCCGCATTGTGCCGGCGAGGCATGGAACGCGCGCTCAACTTCGCCGACGACCAGATACTCAAGCTCTACGGCTTCCAGCACGAGTCGCTCAACACCACCGCCGTGTGGCGCGTCAGGAACGACACCGGACGGCCCATGGACGCCGACGACGAGGAGATCGGACGGCTCCTGCACCCAAGCTTCAGGGCCGTCAAGCCATTATGATGTCTTAAGGAGTAGGGTTGTTTGAATGGTTTGGATGTGACCGTGCCAATATCTCAAACATGTAACATGCATGTAATACTTTACAAAGATAAAATTCTTATATTTGTCACCAATTATGCCTTGCGCGTATTGACTTCCATTGTGAAATGCAAGTTCATGTCCCTTTTTTAGTAGTACTATATATCCAAATGGTGTGTGTTATGTGTTATGCATGTTTCTTTTTCCCATTCAACAAAAAATTAAGGTGAGAGAGTTTTAGAGTTTTTTCAAAAAGCAAGGCAAAAAAAATCAAATTAACCATGGAGATAGAAGAGCTGCATGTGAAATATAGAGGACGAATAAGCTGAACAAATAAGACAATGCCTAAAGTACACAACCAAAGTCTTACAAATAACACAACAAATAAGCTCAACTGAGCATGTAGGCAACCGGGAAAATACTCCTTATGTTCACTATTATAGTAAGGTCTATTACATTTTTTTTTCAAAATGCATGTATCTAGACGAAATCTCCGGTGCACGGTTGATCCCATGCATGCAGAATGTTAGCCATTGATATGCTGCTTTGAGAATAGCATGCGAAAGGAACATAAAGTTTCATTACGTTTTTATCAACTACAAGCGGATTGGACTAAATGAATCTGAGAAAAAACTGAGTGAAATAATCATGGATGTCACGTGCATGGGTGACAAGGGTATAGATAATAGAGCCCGTCAGTTGAGTACCCCTGATGCCCGTTAAGCTAGGCCCAATTGTAATACTAGTCGAAATACGAGTTCTTACCGTATGTCGATATTGTAATCTGTATCGGACCCTACCCGATCCTCGAGACCTGGCCACCTATATATAGGGGCCAGGAGGGGACGGTGTAGGCCAGATTGAAAGCAAGCCAGGTTCTACACCCACGTTTACTTTCATAGCCACTTTGTTTGACTGATTTTACCTTCGAGTTCATCCGACGCCCTATCTCCCCGATCCTAAGTCCTTCACCTAGGACATTTGTCGAGTTAACCCCTCGTCAATTGGCGCCGACCATGGGGACTCTGGGCGTTGGAATCATGAATTCGACGGCTTTTTTGCTTTTAGCCAATAGCAACCAAGAAGTCGACGGAAGTCAAGAAAAGGAATTGACGTTCGGAAGTCTAAGCTTCTACATCGGACTTTCGGGTTCAACCCGCCTTTCGGATCCGACGAAACCAATTCCGTCGGTGGGCCAAGCAGAGAGGACGACAGCATCGGGATCATCTGTAGGCTCTTCTAGCGAGGTAAAATCGCTAGTCAGCTTAGCGGCAACAGAAAATCTGCTGGGAAAATTAGAGGAACCCGAAGAAATCGAGCAAGAAATCATTGTGGAAGAAACAGTGGACAAATCAAGGGATACCGCCAGCAGAAGCAGCAGCGCCTCCAGGAGCGTGCATCAGTTATGCGTAATCATCACTGAAGCAGCAGAAGAAGAAAACAATCACTTCGGCAATAAGGAGGTCGACATGCAAGTCGACAAAATAAGGAGTAATAGCAAGAAAGAGAAGGAGAAAGTACATGTTTCGGCTGGAGAATAGAGAATGATCATGACAGCTGTCAACCACGGGACTGATATACCCGCAGATTCAAGAAGAGAAGTTTTAATAGGGTACCAATACGCGTTGTACCAGCATAGGAAAAAGCTCAGGCAGGAAAGAGAGATGATTATGAGAAGTCTAGATTACAACAGCACACCAAGTGAAGGATATTGGAGTGAATATACCAACTCATCAGAATCCAGCATGAAGAGGCACAGAGACCCAAAGCACAGTAGGAGGACAACAACACGTGTAGTAGAAGAAAGCTATACGAGAAGTACAAGCCCAAACCAACCAGAAGAGGAGGAAGAATTCGTACAAGAAACACCAGAGGCAGCAGTGATAGCAGCACAAGCGTACCTACTAACTACGCAGCCAAAACCTGGTGACCCACGGGAACAAATGCATCAAGCCGCGATACGGAGCCTCGGGTTAGTAGAAGAGAAGCTAAAAGGAAGTATTCCAGAGAAAAAGTCGACTCATCGGAGTGCAAGGGAAAAAGAAGAAGTCAAGCGCAAATTTTCGCGAAATGAAACCAGCGAATCCTCAGAAGACGAGAAGCGTCAAAAAAGGAAGGAGGATGCAAGGAGCATAATCGCACAAGCAAGGGTAAATAACTCGCGTTACGCATGGAGGGAAGAAAATTACGAGGACGGCGAAAAAGAGATAGGCGCGCTATGCTTTACCCGAAGGGTTCGCAAAACGCGGGTACCCAAAGATTTCAAGTTGCCACATGACCAAGAGAAGTATGACGGATCGCAGGAGCCAACCTTATGGTTGTCAGATTACCTGCAAGCAGTACAGATACTAGGAGGAACAAGAGCAACAGCCATGCAAAGCCTGCAGTTACACCTCACCGGCGCAGCACGGTCCTGGTTAAATACCCTACCCAACGATTCCATTGGAAGTTGGGGAAGAATTAGAGAGTCAATTCGCGAGAAACTTTCGCTTAACATATAAGCGCCCAGCATCGCTAGAAGAAATCAAGTCATGCGTGCAGCAGAAAGGCGAAACACTACGTTCTTATATACAACGCTGGAGTGTAATCAAAAATTCAGCAAAAGATGTCTCCGACGAAAGAGCGATAGATGCTTTTTCGAGCGGCCTTCGTCGTACAGATCTAGTGGAAGAGATAGGAAGAGCAAGACCAAAAACGGTATCAGAGTTAATGGAAATAGCCAACAGATTCACCGATGGAGAAGACGCGTATAATAACAAAAGGGGTCGATCACCGGAAGTCGACAGAACAAGCGGGCAAAGATGAAGATACCGCAACGGCGACAACGGAGAAATCAAATAGCTGCAGGATATGATGAAAGGAACGAAGAAGGCTATGAAAACATTGAGTTTCATACGAAAGACAGCAGGAGAAAGGAGAAGCCAAGGTACTCGGGTCCTTCGGCAGAAGATATATTATATGGTCCTTGTTGCATCCATTATGCTTACCTAGACGGGAATAGAGTATCCAACCACCAGATGAAGGATTGCAGAACCTTCCTAAGGTTGCAAAATGCCATGGATTCAAGCCAAGGGGCACGGCAGGGAGGAAAAAGCATAAATCAAGGATATCAAATACAACGACTCGCAAAACAGCTGGAGTCAAAAGTATATATATATCAGCAATGATCCAACCAGTACCAAAGTCGGAGAAAGAAAGGAAGAGCATATCAAGACAGGTCAACCTAGCAATAACATCACCACCAGCTACAATGGAGTATCTAAAGTGGTCCGATCAACCAGTTAGGTTCAGCAGAGCAGACCATCCGAGGAAAGTCCCCAGACCAGGCCACTCGCCAATGGTGCTCAAAGCCCAGATAGGAGGATATGATATCGGAAGAGTATTCATGGACGCAGGAAGCGGTATAAACCTAATATACGCCAGAACGTTGAGAGCAATGTGCATATCATTGGAAAATCTAAAGCCAACAGATTGTTCTTTCCACGGAATAGTACCAGGAGCCGCAAATTATCCTTTAGGAAAAATAGAACTCGATGTCTGTTTCGGCGACAACAGCAATTATCGCAGAGAAAAGCTGGAGTTTGAATTCATGGACTGGCCCTCACAATATCACGCAATCCTGGGACGCCCAGCATTTGCAAAATTCATAGCAGTACCCCATTATGCATATCTCACACTCAAGATACCAGGACCTAAAGGAACGATCACGGTACAAGGAAGCTTCAAAGTATCCAACACCTGCGACAAAGAATTTAACAGGTTGGCACAAACCTTCGGCATGACAGCAGAGTACGAAAGACTAAAAGGCGAAACCGACCACAACGTGCTACCCAACGTCGGGCGATCCCTGCCAGATCAGGCTTTCGATGCAACTCAAGACTCGAAGAAAATACAGGTCCATCCGACAGATCCAAACAAGACCACTTCCATAGCGGTAAACTTGGACCCCGCATAGGAAAGCGCGCTCATCGAGTTCCTCCATGAGCGCTGGGAAATCTTCGCCTGGTGTCCCTTAGATATGCCAGGTGTTCCCAGGGAACTCGTCGAGCACGCACTAAACATGGATCCTAAAGCAAAGCCGGTCAAGCAACCACTACGATGATTTGATGAACCCAAGAGGAAAGCAATAGCATCAGAGCTACATAGGCTGGAAAACACAGGGTTCATCCGAAAAATAAAAACGTCGACTTGGGTATCTAATCCAGTAATAGTCCCTAAGAAAAATACAGACGTACAAAGAGTATGTGTCGATTACGCATCTCTCAACAAGCACTGTCCAAAGGATCCCTTCCCCCTGCCTCGCATCGACCAAATAATTGACTCAACAGCAGGGTGCGAAAGGCTTTCCTTCCTTGACGCATATTCCGGCTACAACCAGATCAAGTTAAAGAAAGAAGACGAGGAAAAAACAGCTTTCATAACACCTTATGGCGTGTTCTGCTACCAAGTCATGCCTTTCGGCCTAAAAAATGCAGGAGCAACTTATCAGAGGATGATGCAAAACTGCCTTGGAAGTCAAATAGGGTGAAACATCCAAGTTTACATCGATGACGTGGTCATCACCACGAGAAAGGAGGAGTCTCTTATCAGCGACCTGGCGGAAACCTTGAACAACCTGAACGAGTATAAGCTCAAGCTCAACCCGACAAAATGCTCCTTTGGTGTATCAGCGGGGCAACTTTTGGGGTTCCTAGTATCAGCAAGAGGAATAGAGGCAAACCCAGAAAAGATCCAAGCAATATTAACAATGGGAAAGCCAACGAAGCTACATGACATACAGAAACTCGCAGGGCGCGTCGCGGCGCTAAGTCGATTTGTGGCTCGACTAGGAGAGAAAGCACTACCTTTCTATGCGCTCATGAAAAAATCAGATGATAAATTCGAGTGGACGGAAGAAGCGGACGTGGCCTTCATGCAGTTGAAAAAAGTGCTCTCCACCCCTCCGGTGTTGGTCGCACCAAAGGAAAAAGAACCGCTACTATTATACATCGCAGCAACATATCAAGTGGTAAGTACAGTACTAGTAGTCGAAAGAAGTGAAGAAGGAAAAGCACACGGCATTCAGAGGCCAGTATATTTCATCAGTGAAGTACTCTCTCCAACAAAACAAAGGTACCCGCACTACCAAAAGCTCGCATACAGTTTTCACAACAGCCCGGAAACTACGACAATACTTCGCGGTGCATCCAATCATAGTGGTCAATGAAGCACTACTCTCCAATATATTGAACAATCCTTCGGCAACAAGACGTGTCTCTTTATGGGGAATTGAATTATCACCCCTGGACATCACGTACGAAAAGCGAAAGGCAATCAAGTCGCAAATTTTGCTAGATTTTACAGCATAGTGGCTGGAGTTACAAAGCACAGGTCCTCCAGATTTATCGAGTGTGTGGACGATGTATTTCGACGGCTCCAAAAGAATCCAAGGTACAGGAGCAGGCGTAGTCCTAATTTCACCACAAGGCGACAAACTGAAATATGTGTTGCGGATGAGTTTTCCCCAAGCTTCCAACAATGAAGCTGAATACGAGGCATTGCTGATGGGTTCGTAGCATAGAAAACAAAAAATTTCCTACGCAAGAACACATAAACTAGCCAAGATACTCTACGAGGTGGTAGCAACGGAGACTAACCCTCGACGACCACAAGCGGGGATTACGTTCCCGCACAAATGTTGACGATGGAGAGTCGATGTAGACGCATGTAGTCAACGTAGTTGTTCACTTGACGTAGTCGACGTAGTGGTTCACTTGACGATCACAAGATCGTGTACACGGCGCCACAAGTGGCAGCGCCCCCGTGCTCGGTCACACGTACAGCTCGACGTCGACTCCTCCACGCCCTCGGTCCAGCGGGGCAGCGGAAGAAGGGATCCGCCGGACACTCCACTACACACTTCTCTAAGTGTATGAACTACGAACTACAATTCCGGCAGAGCTTCGCTAAGCAGAGACGGAAATTGGGCAGCAACTATGCGAGGGAGGGGAGGATCAAGAAGTGTGTCACATGGAGGAGAGGGAGGGGTTTATATAGGGGAGGAGGGGCAGCCCCCAAGGGGTGGCCGGCCAAGGAGGCCCTCCTCCTCTTCATGGTGGTAACCCCCTCTTCATTCCCTTCATGGTGGTAACCCCCTCATCAACATGAGGTAACCCCCATTTTAATTTTGCATGACATTCATGCTAATTAAAATTCACACTTATTGATTTAATAAAACATTTTTATTTCTTTAATATTTGTTAATTCATTCAATTAACAAACATTAACAAATACACCCTTGAGTTATTTCGATATCCCGAAACAGTTTCGGTGCTTTTCTGAAACAACCCTTATGCTGTCCTGTAATTCGATCGGAGTATCGTATCCACTCAAAAACGACGGCGAACCTTAAGTGTGTCACCCTACGGTTCGTGAATAATGTGGACATGATCGAGACTCCTCTCCGATCAATAATCAACAGCGGGATCTGGAAATCCATGATGACTCCCACTTACTCAATGATGAACTAGTGATCGTGTGAACCAGTAACGAATATAGTTAATTCCTTTTGTCTCGCGATATTATTACTTGTCCGAGATCCGATCATTTGGTATCAACCATACCTAGTTCGATCTCGTTTCCGACAAGTCTCTTTACTCGTTCCGTGATAATGCATTCCTGTGACCTAGTCACATGCTTGCAAGCGATTCCAATGCAATATCACCGAGAAGGGCCCAGAGAATATCTTTCCGTCATCCGGATGGACAAATCCCACTCTTGATCCATGAGCCTCAACTAATACTTTCAGAGTACCCAAATCAACCTTTATAATCACCCTATTACGATGTGACGTTTGATATCATCAAAGTACCCTTCCGGTATCAGTGATTAACATGATCTCATGGTCTAAGGATTAGAACTACTTCGCATGAGTTTGATATAGCAATGAACTTGATGACTTGATCGTATTGCTATTCGTACTATGGGTGTGAGTGTTCATCACATCATTCTTCTAATGATATGACCCCGTTATTAACAACATCCAATGTTCATGATTAGGAAACCTTGATCATCAGTTAATCAACGAGCTAGTATAAAAGAGAGGCTTTACTAGGAACCCTTTTAGTTTATTAATCACACAAGTATTAATGTTTCCGATTAATACAATTCTAGCATGAAAAATAAACATCTATTATGAACACGGAATAATATAATAACAACTTTATTATTGCCTCTCGGGCATATTCCTTTCAGTTGCTCCACGGAATGAAAATGGCAAGAGCTTGCGGAGCAACTCGACTTAAAATATTCGGAGACTCGAACCTCGTCGTTCAACAAGTAATGAACAAATGCGACGCCATCAGCGACAACATGACAGCATACAGAAACTTATACTACTATCTCAAAGGAACATTCGATGGATGCAAAGTTTCGCATGTCAGCAGAGCCAGCAACAAGGAAGCCGACAATTTAGCAAACATCGGGTCCCAATGCTTACCCGTACCACAAGGAGTCTTCTGGGAGGAAATGATGGAACGATCAATAAAGAGCAGCAAAACCTCGACTACGGAGGGACAACTGACAGGCTCGAGGGCTGGAAAAGCAAGTGTAGCAGAACCATAAGAAGTCATGATGATAGAAGAAACTTGGATGCAGCCATATCTGGCATACATGATAAACAAAACATTACCGGAAGACACGGTAGAAGCCAAAAGGATAATACGATGATCCAAGGCTTTCGTCGTGTTACAGGGAAAATTATATAAGAAAAGTATATCGGGTGTCCTACAATGATGCGTCACTCCTCAAGAAGGACAAGAAATCTTAAAGGATATTCATGCAGGAGTATGCGGATATCACGCGAGTAGTAGAGCTATCGCAACCAAGGCCTTTAGAGCAGGATTCTATTGGTTAACAGCCATCAAAGACGCAAAAGATATAGTTCGAAAATGTGAAGCATGCCAAAGGTTCGCATCTCGGCCACACGCGCCAGCACCAGAGTTACAACCAATACCATTATCATGGCCCTTTGCGCAGTGGGGTCTCGACATGGTAGGAAAATTGCACAAGTCTTGGTCAGGAGGACACGTTTATATGCTGGTGGCAGTCGACAAATTCATCAAGTGGGTAGAAGCAGCCCCAGTGACAACTCAAGATTCTAAAGCCGCAATAAATTTCATCAAGTCTATAGTCTTTCGCTTCGGAGTACCACACAGCATAATCATAGATAATGGTACGAACTTCACGTCGAAGGAGTTCAAGGACTATTGCGAAGGACTGAGAATCAAATTGAAGTTTGCATCTGTAGCACATCCAAAGACAAACGGATAAGTCAAAAAAGCCAATGGCTTAATATACAACGGGATAAAAAAGCGGCTGTTAGCACCCCTCGAAAAAGCCAAGCACGCTTGGTAGATGAGCTACCCTCCGTACTTTGGAGTCTACGAACTACGCCTAACGCAACCACTCAAGAAACCCCCTTTTTCCTGGTCCATGGCGCAGAAGCTGTGCTTCCAGTTGAAGTAACTCATGAAGCTCCAAGGATTGCAGCATACGATGAGGCAACTTCCACAGAAGCACTGCAGGATGATGTCGACGCACTAGATGAGGCAAGAGATGTAGCGCTCGCCAGAGCTACTCAGTATCAGCAAAAACTTGCGAAATTACCACAGTAGTCGAGTTCGTCCACGATCTTTCATGGTAGGAGATCTAGTTCTACGACTCAAACAAGATGGCCATGGAAAACTCGAGTCCCCATGGCTGGGACCTTACATCGTAACAGAAGTGATACCAGGAGGAGCTTATCGGCTACAAGACAAGAAAACGGGGCAACACGAGAGTAACCCGTGGAACGCAGAGCAACTACGACGATTCTACGCATAGGCAAAGCAAGGAGACTAAGGAGTTTTTTGAGTTATGACCCTCTGGATCCAGAACATGAGGCCATAGGTCGGGTTCATTGGGTCAAATCGACAATATGTGTAAATATCTTACTTTACACTCGGGGGCTAGGACCCTCGAGTCGTACGAAATAATATTAACAAGTTCTTGCAATTATCTATGATATATTCTACGGTTGATCACAACCCGATATTTTTTACAGCACAATGAACGGTCCAAAAGGAACCCGATAAAATATTAAAAATATACCTCGGAACCATGATTTGTTCCCATGGTAAAACGCATAATTCAGATACGATTGTTCGTTACAAATAAGCACGACAGCTGGATTACATAGCAAAGAAATCTAGTAAAAACTACGCTTCGGCTTCAAACTCCTTCTGGCACTGAGTGCAGTCGTAGATTCTCACATCGAACTTCGACGTGCCAACATGATAATCAAAGGTCATGAAGAACCCCTGATGAAGGTCATGCTCCTCCGCAAATCGCGACCAGCCGCCCTTGAAGAACTGTTCGTCGGCGCCGTCGTACCACACCTCCACTTCATATGGAGTTCCTCCACCAGAGTGTTCGTGGAGAACTGCTTCGCGCAGTTCCCGCCCAACCGAACGGCAGCTAAGCGCACCTTGGGTTTGTTTTTGCTCCCAACCGGACGGCCGGGGCGCCGCTTCACCAGAGCAGACGGCGAAGCCGCCAAAGCATCAATCGAAGCCTTGTTCTTGTTGCCGCGAGGGCGGCCACGGCCCCGCTTATCCACTGGGGCACCAAGGTTCAAGCAGGACCCACTTGCATCAGCCATGAAGGCAGGAGTTGGGGGGAAGAAACCCTAGATGAGTTTAAGAGGAGAAAGATGGAGCGGCGGAAAAGCTAAATACTGGATTAGGGTTTTTTACCCATCGCCAGACGTGCTTTATTTATAAGCACGTATAATGGGCCTTTACAAAGGCCAAAATATAATCACATGCTCTTATATGCTGCCCAGAGCAGACGATATCAGACAGATCAACATATCCAGGGAAAGAAGGAGTAAAAAAAAGAGAGAGAAGAGGAAGAGAACCAGGAGTAGGAAGGAAGGGAGGAAAACAAAAAATAAAAAAAAGCATAAGTTTACCCCGTTTACGACTCGGGGGCTTATGACATTCGAAGAAAAGGAATACATTGCGTAAGTGAAAGAAGTCAACAATTGACGCACGAAGAAGTACAACGAATATACTTAGCTATTTCTTAAGCCTATACCCGAAAATTTTGGCTATAGCCTCGGGGCTACTCCCATTGGGAGCGCTTGGCGCGCACCCGATGATATTTTCATGAGTACTAAAGCAAAATAGGTGAAAGAACGATCAGGAAGTTTTATTACTCCCATCGAGAGCGACCTTTTTTATCAATTTAAGTAAACTTGAATATTTTGTACTCTGAAACAGTCAAACAAGGCTGCGACATATGATCCTCAAGTTGCGTCATCGCGACTACAACTCGAATACCGTGATTTATCACGAAGGTAAGACCCAGGATCCGTCCTGTGTGGCTCGGTATACGCATATAGATGCGCTCTGCTGGTATGTATCTGTGTCTACGACGCGAAGAAAATCCTGGTGGACGCACTGGATACCCTTAGAACCACTGGGATTCATTCTTTGTAAGTCCTAAATACGGCAAAGGAATGGGTTGGACCAGTTTCCCGAATTCAAATCCAAGGGGATTGAATTTGAAGTAGGTGACAAGTATCTATTCCGGCAGTTAACTGGCCTCTTGATCCGTTAGAGTTATCAGGCTTGCTCATCAAAACCCCTTGCAAAAGTACTATAATGAAAATAAATCGACAAACCAAGTCGAATATCTGAAGAGACGAAGAAGTCGAAGAATTGGTCAAGTCGAAGATTTAAAAATTAGAGATTCAACCCGAATCTGCAATTCTGGTAGAATCTCAGGGGCTACTAACAAGGGTATAGATAATAGAGCCCGTCAGTTGAGTATCCCTGAGGCCCGTTAAGCTAGGCCCAATTGTAATACTAGTCGAAATACGAGTTCTTACCGTATGTCGATATTGTAATCTATATCGAACCCTACCCGATCCTCGAGACCTGGCCACCTATATATAGGGGCCAGGAGGGGACGGTGTAGGCCAGATTGAAAGCAAGCCAGGTTCTACACCCACGTTTACTTTCATAGCCACCTTGTTTGACTGATTTTACCTTCGAGTTCATCTGACGCCCTATCTCCCCGATCCTAAGTCCTTCACCTAGGACATTTGTCGAGTTAACCCCTCGTCAATGGGAGAAAGTCATTCCTAGTATCTTGACGCATTTTATTGTGGAGGTTCACCCATTTCGTTTCATATGTAGTCCATACTGAAATATCTAGAAGGTCTTATGATAGTGAACATAAGAAATTGTTCTTAATCGGATCACTCACACACAATGAATACTGAAAAAATGATACCGGGGGCTACTTGACTTTAGGTTCAAACAAACTACTTTATGTTTGACCAATTAAAACATATTGTTAACATATGTAGTGCATAAATAAATACATTACAAAAAATCCTTTATGCCAAACCCAATGATGTTGATTCCATAGTGTAGATATTTATATTTTGTTATGTAAACTTAGTCAAACTTGTAATAGCTTGACCAAACACAGGATTAAATGCACCTGTGTATAAAAATAGAGGGGCTACTATTCCCAAATACCAAATACCGTCCGTCTTTTTGGTAAATGTTATACCATTTTTAAGACATAATTCATGATTTTTAGAGTACTTTGGTCCATGCAAGCGCACCTCAAATTTTCCATATCACTATATATGACCCATTAAATAGAACGTGGTTCGTCTCGTGGTTTATTTTTATACGAATATGCAATATGTTTGTATCTGAATATATTGGTTCTTGGTGTCAGTAGCAGTTGCAAAATTTTATCGGGTAAGTAAACCACGTAGGATTTGTACCAAATAGATGCTATGGATCTTAGGGTTATCAAGGTGGAAATCTAGTCGTAGTCTCCCTAGTCGTTAACACGAGAGCGGAAGGAGAAGGCCAGCAAAAAATGTGTTCTTCTTCTCCCTGTTAAATTCAGGTTACGTTAGGATGAGAAAGTTTAAGACAAGCCACTCGTTAACATCATACATATAATGCATATAGAACACTTCAACACTCTCGAACAATTTCTTAAAGAAATCTAGGCAACAAAACCATATTTTGTTAGCCTTAACCAAAGTACGTTCTAGACTCGTGCATAATAGAACAATCTATTGAGATACTTGTACATACTAAAGTAGAAAACCTAGCAAAGACATTATAATATTTTTAAATGGCATAAGAAAATATGTGAACAAAGGTGTTTAGTTCCACTAGTGCGTTTGTTTTATCACATTTGTCTACAAATAATAAACTTTGAGATTTCATATTACTAAGAAACATACATATTCAATATTATTTGATACAACAAAAAATTAAAAATTCTGGGAATTTTTTTGTAAAAATGACTAGGTGGGATTTTCCACCGTTTGTTATATTACCCAAGGGAGAGTTTGAAAGTCGACTTATCACAATAAATACAAGGGTAGTGAATAAGGGACCAATAATACATCAACACTAAGTTAAAACTCTTTACAACATTTAAGATATGAGAATTAAGAAGTAAAAATGTTTAGTACAAATGGATGAAAATTTCAGCAAATCCAGATCATTTTATGGTTCTATGTTGGTAGACACAACATGAAAAATAAAATTTAGATCATGTGTGTTAATTTGTTGATGATGGCACGAGAGCTACATCAATTGTTATGGCATCGCCTACTTATGTTATGAAGTTTGGACCTTTCTGCATTGAGTTATCTATCGAAGACGAGGCCGACGGATGTTATGAACACCTCCAATGTTGTTTTAGTTTGGCCAAGGACTTAGTTGTTGCTTGTACTTCGGTTTAGGGATTGAGGTCTAATTGATGGCATCTTATTTATTTTTGCTAGGTAATGTTGTGGGCCACCTAGGATAGTTTTTATTTCTTGAACGATGTTAAGTTTCGGCCTAGTTTGGTGTGGTTCGGTTTGTAGGTTTGCTCCAACTAACTAGGTCTAGTCGAATCACCTTATAAAATGGTTTTGGCAGATGCATCTTCAGACTTTTTCTTTTCGAGAAGAAGAATAGCTCAGAAAAATCACAATGTTTTGGTGGCACATATCCTTATGCTTGTTTGTTGATCTTGATGATCTGTTGCTTTAACATAACTGATTTAGATCAGTTCCAACACAAGGGGTTCAAGAGATTTTGATTTGATCTATCGTTGGATCACCCTGAAAGATCGGGCCTATAATCCCTTTGGATATGTTATTCCGTATCATTTGTTTTCATTATTCTATGCAAGATAATTATTTAAATTTATATGTAGTTGTGTTTAAGTTTGAGTGAGGTAGTACATAATTGTATACAAATTAAATGGTTGCAAATAAACGAAATAGGGAACATGTATTTTTTTATCAATAGTTTATATGTTTCAATTTTCACATGTTTAGCTGAGCAGGAGTTTGCTCTCTAGCCCAGCAGCCCGCGTTCGAATCTTCTCAGACACATGGTTGCTGCTTGCAGCTCCTTCTATAAGAATATGCCCTAGAATATTTGTAGTTAATAAGATATGTATATCGCAAATGCATATGTTCAAGCTACATAAAATTGTCAATCATTACACAATCTCTAATTTGCATCCTCATAAATGTTCATGTTTCTGAAAAGAATGAACAGGGATACTCCTTCGTTTACAAATAGTTTGTGTTCTAGCTATAATCAAAGTCAAACTTTGTAAAATTTGACCAAATATTTAGAAAAGAAAAAATCTACTTCTACAATGTAAACCCTATAGTATTAGAATCGCTATAAAATATACTTTTATAATATATGTATTTGATATTGTGGATGTTGATGTTTTTTCCTATATTCCTCTGGTGGGTGGACTCCGACGTGGTGTTCACGGACATGCTGTTCGAGCCGCCGTGGGGCAAGTACGCGCGCCACAACCTATTGTGCTCCACGGCTGGGACAAGCTGGTCTACGGCGCTAAGAACTGGCTCGACACCAACGCCGGCAGCTTCGTCATCCGGAACTGCCGGTGGTCGCTCGACCTCCTCGACGCCTGGGCGAAAATGGGGGCGCGCGGGCCGGTGCGCGAGAACTACGGGAAGATCTTCACGGAGGCACTGTCCAACCGGACGCCGTTCGAGGCGGACGACCAGTCGGCGCTGGTGTACCTGCTCGTGACGCAGCGGGAGAGGTGGGCGGACAAGGTGTTCCTCGAGAGCTCCTACCTGCTGCACGGCTTCTGGAAGGCGATCGTGGACAGGTACGAGGAGATGCGGAGCAAGTGGCGGCCGGGCCTCGGCGACGACCGCTGGCCGCTCGTCACGCACTTCGTCGGGTGCAAGCCTTGCGGGGAGCCCGACGGCGCGAGCTACGACGCCGCATTGTGCCGGCGAGGCATGGAACGCGCGCTCAACTTCGCCGACGACCAGATACTCAAGCTCTACGGCTTCCAGCACGAGTCGCTCAACACCACCGCCGTGTGGCGCGTCAGGAACGACACCGGACGGCCCATGGACGCCGACGACGAGGAGATCGGACGGCTCCTGCACCCAAGCTTCAGGGCCGTCAAGCCATTATGATGTCTTAAGGAGTAGGGTTGTTTGAATGGTTTGGATGTGACCGTGCCAATATCTCAAACATGTAACATGCATGTAATACTTTACAAAGATAAAATTCTTATATTTGTCACCAATTATGCCTTGCGCGTATTGACTTCCATTGTGAAATGCAAGTTCATGTCCCTTTTTTAGTAGTACTATATATCCAAATGGTGTGTGTTATGTGTTATGCATGTTTCTTTTTCCCATTCAACAAAAAATTAAGGTGAGAGAGTTTTAGAGTTTTTTCAAAAAGCAAGGCAAAAAAAATCAAATTAACCATGGAGATAGAAGAGCTGCATGTGAAATATAGAAGACGAATAAGCTGAACAAATAAGACAATGCCTAAAGTACACAACCAAAGTCTTACAAATAACACAACAAATAAGCTCAACTGAGCATGTAGGCAACCGGGAAAATACTCCTTATGTTCACTATTATAGTAAGGTCTATTACATTTTTTTTTCAAAATGCATGTATCTAGACGAAATCTCCGGTGCACGGTTGATCCCATGCATGCAGAATGTTAGCCATTGATATGCTGCTTTGAGAATAGCATGCGAAAGGAACATAAAGTTTCATTACGTTTTTATCAACTACAAGCGGATTGGACTAAATGAATCTGAGAAAAAACTGAGTGAAATAATCATGGATGTCACGTGCATGGGTGACAAGGGTATAGATAATAGAGCCCGTCAGTTGAGTACCCCTGAGGCCCGTTAAGCTAGGCGCAATTGTAATACTAGTCGAAATACGAGTTCTTACCGTATGTCGATATTGTAATCTGTATCGGACCCTACCCGATCCTCGAGACCTGGCCACCTATATATAGGGGCCAGGAGGGGACGGTGTAGGCCAGATTGAAAGCAAGCCAGGTTCTACACCCACGTTTACTTTCATAGCCACTTTGTTTGACTGATTTTACCAGGAAAAAGCTCAGGCAGGAAAGAGAGATGATTATGAGAAGTCTAGATTACAACAGCACACCAAGTGAAGGATATTGGAGTGAATATACCAACTCATCAGAATCCAGCATGAAGAGGCACAGAGACCCAAAGCACAGTAGGAGGACAACAACACGTGTAGTAGAAGAAAGCTATACGAGAAGTACAAGCCCAAACCAACCAGAAGAGGAGGAAGAATTCGTACAAGAAACACCAGAGGCAGCAGTGATAGCAGCACAAGCGTACCTACTAACTACGCAGCCAAAACCTGGTGACCCACGGGAACAAATGCATCAAGCCGCGATACGGAGCCTCGGGTTAGTAGAAGAGAAGCTAAAAGGAAGTATTCCAGAGAAAAAGTCGACTCATCGGAGTGCAAGGGAAAAAGAAGAAGTCAAGCGCAAATTTTCGCGAAATGAAACCAGCGAATCCTCAGAAGACGAGAAGCGTCAAAAAGGAAGGAGGATGCAAGGAGCATAATCGCACAAGCAAGGGTAAATAACTCGCGTTACGCATGGAGGGAAGAAAATTACGAGGACGGCGAAAAAGAGATAGGCGCGCTATGCTTTACCCGAAGGGTTCGCAAAACGCGGGTACCCAAAGATTTCAAGTTGCCACATGACCAAGAGAAGTATGACGGATCGCAGGAGCCAACCTTATGGTTGTCAGATTACCTGCAAGCAGTACAGATACTAGGAGGAACAAGAGCAACAGCCATGCAAAGCCTGCAGTTACACCTCACCGGCGCAGCACGGTCCTGGTTAAATACCCTACCCAACGATTCCATTGGAAGTTGGGGAAGAATTAGAGAGTCAATTCGCGAGAAACTTTCGCTTAACATATAAGCGCCCAGCATCGCTAGAAGAAATCAAGTCATGCGTGCAGCAGAAAGGCGAAACACTACGTTCTTATATACAACGCTGGAGTGTAATCAAAAATTCAGCAAAAGATGTCTCCGACGAAAGAGCGATAGATGCTTTTTCGAGCGGCCTTCGTCGTACAGATCTAGTGGAAGAGATAGGAAGAGCAAGACCAAAAACGGTATCAGAGTTAATGGAAATAGCCAACAGATTCACCGATGGAGAAGACGCGTATAATAACAAAAGGGGTCGATCACCGGAAGTCGACAGAACAAGCAGGCAAAGATGAAGATACCGCAACGGCGACAACGGAGAAATCAAATAGCTGCAGGATATGATGAAAGGAACGAAGAAGGCTATGAAAACATTGAGTTTCATACGAAAGACAGCAGGAGAAAGGAGAAGCCAAGGTACTCGGGTCCTTCGGCAGAAGATATATTATATGGTCCTTGTTGCATCCATTATGCTTACCTAGACGGGAATAGAGTATCCAACCACCAGATGAAGGATTGCAGAACCTTCCTAAGGTTGCAAAATGCCATGGATTCAAGCCAAGGGGCACGGCAGGGAGGAAAAAGCATAAATCAAGGATATCAAATACAACGACTCGCAAAACAGCTGGAGTCAAAAGTATATATATATCAGCAATGATCCAACCAGTACCAAAGTCGGAGAAAGAAAGGAAGAGCATATCAAGACAGGTCAACCTAGCAATAACATCACCACCAGCTACAATGGAGTATCTAAAGTGGTCCGATCAACCAGTTAGGTTCAGCAGAGCAGACCATCCGAGGAAAGTCCCCAGACCAGGCCACTCGCCAATGGTGCTCAAAGCCCAGATAGGAGGATATGATATCGGAAGAGTATTCATGGACGCAGGAAGCGGTATAAACCTAATATACGCCAGAACGTTGAGAGCAATGTGCATATCATTGGAAAATCTAAAGCCAACAGATTGTTCTTTCCACGGAATAGTACCAGGAGCCGCAAATTATCCTTTAGGAAAAATAGAACTCGATGTCTGTTTCGGCGACAACAGCAATTATCGCAGAGAAAAGCTGGAGTTTGAATTCATGGACTGGCCCTCACAATATCACGCAATCCTGGGACGCCCAGCATTTGCAAAATTCATAGCAGTACCCCATTATGCATATCTCACACTCAAGATACCAGGACCTAAAGGAACGATCACGGTACAAGGAAGCTTCAAAGTATCCAACACCTGCGACAAAGAATTTAACAGGTTGGCACAAACCTTCGGCATGACAGCAGAGTACGAAAGACTAAAAGGCGAAACCGACCACAACGTGCTACCCAACGTCGGGCGATCCCTGCCAGATCAGGCTTTCGATGCAACTCAAGACTCGAAGAAAATACAGGTCCATCCGACAGATCCAAACAAGACCACTTCCATAGCGGTAAACTTGGACCCCGCATAGGAAAGCGCGCTCATCGAGTTCCTCCATGAGCGCTGGGAAATCTTCGCCTGGTGTCCCTTAGATATGCCAGGTGTTCCCAGGGAACTCGTCGAGCACGCACTAAACATGGATCCTAAAGCAAAGCCGGTCAAGCAACCACTACAATGATTTGATGAACCCAAGAGGAAAGCAATAGCATCAGAGCTACATAGGCTGGAAAACACAGGGTTCATCCGAAAAATAAAAACGTCGACTTGGGTATCTAATCCAGTAATAGTCCCTAAGAAAAATACAGACGTACAAAGAGTATGTGTCGATTACGCATCTCTCAACAAGCACTGTCCAAAGGATCCCTTCCCCCTGCCTCGCATCGACCAAATAATTGACTCAACAGCAGGGTGCGAAAGGCTTTCCTTCCTTGACGCATATTCCGGCTACAACCAGATCAAGTTAAAGAAAGAAGACGAGGAAAAAACAGCTTTCATAACACCTTATGGCGTGTTCTGCTACCAAGTCATGCCTTTCGGCCTAAAAAATGCAGGAGCAACTTATCAGAGGATGATGCAAAACTGCCTTGGAAGTCAAATAGGGTGAAACATCCAAGTTTACATCGATGACGTGGTCATCACCACGAGAAAGGAGGAGTCTCTTATCAGCGACCTGGCGGAAACCTTGAACAACCTGAACGAGTATAAGCTCAAGCTCAACCCGACAAAATGCTCCTTTGGTGTATCAGCGGGGCAACTTTTGGGGTTCCTAGTATCAGCAAGAGGAATAGAGGCAAACCCAGAAAAGATCCAAGCAATATTAACAATGGGAAAGCCAACGAAGCTACATGACGTACAGAAACTCGCAGGGCGCGTCGCGGCGCTAAGTCGATTTGTGGCTCGACTAGGAGAGAAAGCACTACCTTTCTATGCGCTCATGAAAAAATCAGATGATAAATTCGAGTGGACGGAAGAAGCGGACGTGGCCTTCATGCAGTTGAAAAAAGTGCTCTCCACCCCTCCGGTGTTGGTCGCACCAAAGGAAAAAGAACCGCTACTATTATACATCGCAGCAACATATCAAGTGGTAAGTACAGTACTAGTAGTCGAAAGAAGTGAAGAAGGAAAAGCACACGGCATTCAGAGGCCGGTATATTTCATCAGTGAAGTACTCTCTCCAACAAAACAAAGGTACCCGCACTACCAAAAGCTCGCATACAGTGTTTTCACAACAGCCCGGAAACTACGACAATACTTCGCGGTGCATCCAATCATAGTGGTCAATGAAGCACTACTCTCCAATATATTGAACAATCCTTCGGCAACAAGACGTGTCTCTTTATGGGGAATTGAATTATCACCCCTGGACATCACGTACGAAAAGCGAAAGGCAATCAAGTCGCAAATTTTGCTAGATTTTACAGCATAGTGGCTGGAGTTACAAAGCACAGGTCCTCCAGATTTATCGAGTGTGTGGACGATGTATTTCGACGGCTGCAAAAGAATCCAAGGTACAGGAGCAGGCGTAGTCCTAATTTCACCACAAGGCGACAAACTGAAATATGTGTTGCGGATGAGTTTTCCCCAAGCTTCCAACAATGAAGCTGAATACGAGGCATTGCTGATGGGTTCGTAGCATAGAAAACAAAAAATTTCCTACGCAAGAACACATAAACTAGCCAAGATACTCTACGAGGTGGTAGCAACGGAGACTAACCCTCGACGACCATAAGCGGGGATTACGTTCCCGCACAAATGTTGACGATGGAGAGTCGATGTAGACGCACGTAGTCAACGTAGTTGTTCACTTGACGTAGTCGACGTAGTGGTTCACTTGACGATCACAAGATCGTGTACACGGCGCCACAAGTGGCAGCGCCCCCATGCTCGGTCACACGTACAGCTCGACGTCGACTCCTCCACGCCCTCGGTCCAGCGGGGCAGCGGAAGAAGGGATCCGCCGGACACTCCACTACACACTTCTCTAAGTGTATGAACTACGAACTACAATTCCGGCAGAGCTTCGCTAAGCAGAGACGGAAATTGGGCAGCAACTATGCGAGGGAGGGGAGGATCAAGAAGTGTGTCACATGGAGGAGAGGGAGGGGTTTATATAGGGGAGGAGGGGCAGCCCCCAAGGGGTGGCCGGCCAAGGAGGCCCTCCTCCTCTTCATGGTGGTAACCCCCTCTTCATTCCCTTCATGGTGGTAACCCCCTCATCAACATGAGGTAACCCCCATTTTAATTTTGCATGACATTCATGCTAATTAAAATTCACACTTATTGATTTAATAAAACATTTTTATTTCTTTAATATTTGTTAATTCATTCAATTAACAAACATTAACAAATACACCCTTGAGTTATTTCGATATCCCGAAACAGTTTCGGTGCTTTTCTGAAACAACCCTTATGCTGTCCTGTAATTCGATCGGAGTATCGTATCCACTCAAAAACGACGGCGAACCTTAAGTGTGTCACCCTACGGTTCGTGAATAATGTGGACATGATCGAGACTCCTCTCCGATCAATAATCAACAGCGGGATCTGGAAATCCATGATGACTCCCACTTACTCAATGATGAACTAGTGATCGTGTGAACCAGTAACGAATATAGTTAATTCCTTTTGTCTCGCGATATTATTACTTGTCCGAGATCCGATCATTTGGTATCAACCATACCTAGTTCGATCTCGTTCCCGACAAGTCTCTTTACTCGTTCCGTGATAATGCATTCCTGTGACCTAGTCACATGCTTGCAAGCGATTCCAATGCAATATCACCGAGAAGGGCCCAGAGAATATCTTTCCGTCATCCGGATGGACAAATCCCACTCTTGATCCATGAGCCTCAACTAATACTTTCAGAGTACCCAAATCAACCTTTATAATCACCCTATTACGATGTGACGTTTGATATCATCAAAGTACCCTTCCGGTATCAGTGATTAACATGATCTCATGGTCTAAGGATTAGAACTACTTCGCATGAGTTTGATATAGCAATGAACTTGATGACTTGATCGTATTGCTATTCGTACTATGGGTGTGAGTGTTCATCACATCATTCTTCTAATGATATGACCCCGTTATTAACAACATCCAATGTTCATGATTAGGAAACCTTGATCATCAGTTAATCAACGAGCTAGTATAAAAGAGAGGCTTTACTAGGAACCCTTTTAGTTTATTAATCACACAAGTATTAATGTTTCCGATTAATACAATTCTAGCATGAAAAATAAACATCTATTATGAACACGGAATAATATAATAACAACTTTATTATTGCCTCTCGGGCATATTCCTTTCAGTTGCTCCACGGAATGAAAATGGCAAGAGCTTGCGGAGCAACTCGACTTAAAATATTCGGAGACTCGAACCTCGTCGTTCAACAAGTAATGAACAAATGCGACGCCATCAGCGACAACATGACAGCATACAGAAACTTATACTACTATCTCAAAGGAACATTCGATGGATGCAAAGTTTCGCATGTCAGCAGAGCCAGCAACAAGGAAGCCGACAATTTAGCAAACATCGGGTCCCAATGCTTACCCGTACCACAAGGAGTCTTCTGGGAGGAAATGATGGAACGATCAATAAAGAGCAGCAAAACCTCGACTACGGAGGGACAACTGACAGGCTCGAGGGCTGGAAAAGCAAGTGTAGCAGAACCATAAGAAGTCATGATGATAGAAGAAACTTGGATGCAGCCATATCTGGCATACATGATAAACAAAACATTACCGGAAGACACGGTAGAAGCCAAAAGGATAATACGATGATCCAAGGCTTTCGTCGTGTTACAGGGAAAATTATATAAGAAAAGTATATCGGGTGTCCTACAATGATGCGTCACTCCTCAAGAAGGACAAGAAATCTTAAAGGATATTCATGCAGGAGTATGCGGATATCACGCGAGTAGTAGAGCTATCGCAACCAAGGCCTTTAGAGCAGGATTCTATTGGTTAACAGCCATCAAAGACGCAAAAGATATAGTTCGAAAATGTGAAGCATGCCAAAGGTTCGCATCTCGGCCACACGCGCCAGCACCAGAGTTACAACCAATACCATTATCATGGCCCTTTGCGCAGTGGGGTCTCGACATGGTAGGAAAATTGCACAAGTCTTGGTCAGGAGGACACGTTTATATGCTGGTGGCAGTCGACAAATTCATCAAGTGGGTAGAAGCAGCCCCAGTGACAACTCAAGATTCTAAAGCCGCAATAAATTTCATCAAGTCTATAGTCTTTCGCTTCGGAGTACCACACAGCATAATCACAGATAATGGTACGAACTTCACGTCGAAGGAGTTCAAGGACTATTGCGAAGGACTGGGAATCAAATTGAAGTTTGCATCTGTAGCACATCCAAAGACAAACGGATAAGTCAAAAAAGCCAATGGCTTAATATACAACGGGATAAAAAAGCGGCTGTTAGCACCCCTCGAAAAAGCCAAGCACGCTTGGTAGATGAGCTACCCTCCGTACTTTGGAGTCTATGAACTACGCCTGACGCAACCACTCAAGAAACCCCCTTTTTCCTGGTCCATGGCGCAGAAGCTGTGCTTCCAGTTGAAGTAACTCATGAAGCTCCAAGGATTGCAGCATACGATGAGGCAACTTCCACAGAAGCACTGCAGGATGATGTCGACGCACTAGATGAGGCAAGAGATGTAGCGCTTGCCAGAGCTACTCAGTATCAGCAAAAACTTGCGAAATTACCACAGTAGTCGAGTTCGTCCACGATCTTTCATGGTAGGAGATCTAGTTCTACGACTCAAACAAGATGGCCATGGAAAACTCGAGTCCCCATGGCTGGGACCTTACATCGTAACAGAAGTGATACCAGGAGGAGCTTATCGGCTACAAGACAAGAAAACGGGGCAACACGAGAGTAACCCGTGGAACGCAGAGCAACTACGACGATTCTACGCATAGGCAAAGCAAGGAGACTAAGGAGTTTTTTGAGTTATGACCCTCTGGATCCAGAACATGAGGCCATAGGTCGGGTTCATTGGGTCAAATCGACAATATGTGTAAATATCTTACTTTACACTCGGGGGCTAGGACCCTCGAGTCGTACGAAATAATATTAACAAGTTCTTGCAATTATCTATGATATATTCTACGGTTGATCACAACCCGATATTTTTTATAGCACAATGAACGGTCCAAAAGGAACCCGATAAAATATTAAAAATATACCTCGGAACCATGATTTGTTCCCATGGTAAAACGCATAATTCAGATACGATTGTTCGTTACAAATAAGCACGACAGCTGGATTACATAGCAAAGAAATCTAGTAAAAACTACGCTTCGGCTTCAAACTCCTTCTGGCACTGAGTGCAGTCGTAGATTCTCACATCGAACTTCGACGTGCCAACATGATAATCAAAGGTCATGAAGAACCCCTGATGAAGGTCATGCTCCTCCGCAAATCGCGACCAGCCGCCCTTGAAGAACTGTTCGTCGGCGCCGTCGTACCACACCTCCACTTCATATGGAGTTCCTCCACCAGAGTGTTCGTGGAGAACTGCTTCGCGCAGTTCCCGCCCAACCGGACGGCAGCTAAGCGCACCTTGGGTTTGTTTTTGCTCCCAACCGGATGGCCGGGGCGCCGCTTCACCAGAGCAGACGACGAAGCCGCCAAAGCATCAATCGAAGCCTTGTTCTTGTTGCCGCGAGGGCGGCCACGGCCCCGCTTATCCACTGGGGCACCAAGGTTCAAGCAGGACCCACTTGCATCAGCCATGAAGGCAGGAGTTGGGGGGAAGAAACCCTAGATGAGTTTAAGAGGAGAAAGATGGAGCGGCGGAAAAGCTAAATACTGGATTAGGGTTTTTTACCCATCGCCAGACGTGCTTTATTTATAAGCACGTATAATGGGCCTTTACAAAGGCCAAAATATAATCACATGCTCTTATATGCTGCCCAGAGCAGACGATATCAGACAGATCAACATATCCAGGGAAAGAAGGAGTAAAAAAAAAGAGAGAGAAGAGGAAGAGAACCAGGAGTAGGAAGGAAGGGAGGAAAACAAAAAATAAAAAAAAGCATAAGTTTACCCCGTTTACGACTCGGGGGCTTATGACATTCGAAGAAAAGGAATACATTGCGTAAGTGAAAGAAGTCAACAATTGACGCACGAAGAAGTACAACGAATATACTTAGCTATTTTCTTAAGCCTATACCCGAAAATTTTGGCTATAGCCTCGGGGGCTACTCCCATTGGGAGCGCTTGGCGCGCACCCGATGATATTTTCATGAGTACTAAAGCAAAATAGGTGAAAGAACGATCAGGAAGTTTTATTACTCCCATCGAGAGCGACCTTTTTTATCAATTTAAGTAAACTTGAATATTTTGTACTCTGAAACAGTCAAACAAGGCTGCGACATATGATCCTCAAGTTGCGTCATCGCGACTACAACTCGAATACCGTGATTTATCACGAAGGTAAGACCCCAGGATCCGTCCTGTGTGGCTCGGTATACGCATATAGATGCGCTCTGCTGGTATGTATCTGTGTCTACGACGCGAAGAAAATCCTGGTGGACGCACTGGATACCCTTAGAACCACTGGGATTCATTCTTTGTAAGTCCTAAATACGGCAAAGGAATGGGTTGGACCAGTTTCCCGAATTCAAATCCAAGGGGATTGAATTTGAAGTAGGTGACAAGTATCTATTCCGGCAGTTAACTGGCCTCTTGATCCGTTAGAGTTATCAGGCTTGCTCATCAAAACCCCTTGCAAAAGTACTATAATGAAAATAAATCGACAAACCAAGTCGAATATCTGAAGAGACGAAGAAGTCGAAGAATTGGTCAAGTCGAAGATTTAAAAATTAGAGATTCAACCCGAATCTGCAATTCTGGTAGAATCTCAGGGGCTACTGACAAGGGTATAGATAATAGAGCCCGTCAGTTGAGTATCCCTGAGGCCCGTTAAGCTAGGCCCAATTGTAATACTAGTCGAAATACGAGTTCTTACCGTATGTCGATATTGTAATCTATATCGAACCCTACCCGATCCTCGAGACCTGGCCACCTATATATAGGGGCCAGGAGGGGACGGTGTAGGCCAGATTGAAAGCAAGCCAGGTTCTACACCCACGTTTACTTTCATAGCCACCTTGTTTGACTGATTTTACCTTCGAGTTCATCTGACGCCCTATCTCCCCGATCCTAAGTCCTTCACCTAGGACATTTGTCGAGTTAACCCCTCGTCAATGGGAGAAAGTCATTCCTAGTATCTTGACGCATTTTATTGTGGAGGTTCACCCATTTCGTTTCATATGTAGTCCATACTGAAATATCTAGAAGGTCTTATGATAGTGAACATAAGAAATTGTTCTTAATCGGATCACTCACACACAATGAATACTGAAAAAATGATACCGGGGGCTACTTGACTTTAGGTTCAAACAAACTACTTTATGTTTGACCAATTAAAACATATTGTTAACATATGTAGTGCATAAATAAATACATTACAAAAAATCCTTTATGCCAAACCCAATGATGTTGATTCCATAGTGTAGATATTTATATTTTGTTATGTAAACTTAGTCAAACTTGTAATAGCTTGACCAAACACAGGATTAAATGCACCTGTGTATAAAAATAGAGGGGCTACTATTCCCAAATACCAAATACCGTCCGTCTTTTTGGTAAATGTTATACCATTTTTAAGACATAATTCATGATTTTTAGAGTACTTTGGTCCATGCAAGCGCACCTCAAATTTTCCATATCACTATATATGACCCATTAAATAGAACGTGGTTCGTCTCGTGGTTTATTTTTATACGAATATGCAATATGTTTGTATCTGAATATATTGGTTCTTGGTGTCAGTAGCAGTTGCAAAATTTTATCGGGTAAGTAAACCACGTAGGATTTGTACCAAATAGATGCTATGGATCTTAGGGTTATCAAGGTGGAAATCTAGTCGTAGTCTCCCTAGTCGTTAACACGAGAGCGGAAGGAGAAGGCCAGCAAAAAAATGTGTTCTTCTTCTCCCTGTTAAATTCAGGTTACGTTAGGATGAGAAAGTTTAAGACAAGCCACTCGTTAACATCATACATATAATGCATATAGAACACTTCAACACTCTCGAACAATTTCTTAAAGAAATCTAGGCAACAAAACCATATTTTGTTAGCCTTAACCAAAGTACGTTCTAGACTCGTGCATAATAGAACAATCTATTGAGATACTTGTACATACTAAAGTAGAAAACCTAGCAAAGACATTATAATATTTTTAAATGGCATAAGAAAATATGTGAACAAAGGTGTTTAGTTCCACTAGTGCGTTTGTTTTATCACATTTGTCTACAAATAATAAACTTTGAGATTTCATATTACTAAGAAACATACATATTCAATATTATTTGATACAACAAAAAAATTAAAAATTCTGGGAATTTTTTGTAAAAATGACTAGGTGGGATTTTCCACCGTTTGTTATATTACCCAAGGGAGAGTTTGAAAGTCGACTTATCACAATAAATACAAGGGTAGTGAATAAGGGACCAATAATACATCAACACTAAGTTAAAACTCTTTACAACATTTAAGATATGAGAATTAAGAAGTAAAAATGTTTAGTACAAATGGATGAAAATTTCAGCAAATCCAGATCATTTTATGGTTCTATGTTGGTAGACACAACATGAAAAATAAAATTTAGATCATGTGTGTTAATTTGTTGATGATGGCACGAGAGCTACATCAATTGTTATGGCATCGCCTACTTATGTTATGAAGTTTGGACCTTTCTGCATTGAGTTATCTATCGAAGACGAGGCCGACGGATGTTATGAACACCTCCAATGTTGTTTTAGTTTGGCCAAGGACTTAGTTGTTGCTTGTACTTCGGTTTAGGGATTGAGGTCTAATTGATGGCATCTTATTTATTTTTGCTAGGTAATGTTGTGGGCCACCTAGGATAGTTTTTATTTCTTGAACGATGTTAAGTTTCGGCCTAGTTTGGTGTGGTTCGGTTTGTAGGTTTGCTCCAACTAACTAGGTCTAGTCGAATCACCTTATAAAATGGTTTTGGCAGATGCATCTTCAGACTTTTTCTTTTCGAGAAGAAGAATAGCTCAGAAAAATCACAATGTTTTGGTGGCACATATCCTTATGCTTGTTTGTTGATCTTGATGATCTGTTGCTTTAACATAACTGATTTAGATCAGTTCCAACACAAGGGGTTCAAGAGATTTTGATTTGATCTATCGTTGGATCACCCTGAAAGATCGGGCCTATAATCCCTTTGGATATGTTATTCCGTATCATTTGTTTTCATTATTCTATGCAAGATAATTATTTAAATTTATATGTAGTTGTGTTTAAGTTTGAGTGAGGTAGTACATAATTGTATACAAATTAAATGGTTGCAAATAAACGAAATAGGGAACATGTATTTTTTTATCAATAGTTTATATGTTTCAATTTTCACATGTTTAGCTGAGCAGGAGTTTGCTCTCTAGCCCAGCAGCCCGCGTTCGAATCTTCTCAGACACATGGTTGCTGCTTGCAGCTCCTTCTATAAGAATATGCCCTAGAATATTTGTAGTTAATAAGATATGTATATCGCAAATGCATATGTTCAAGCTACATAAAATTGTCAATCATTACACAATCTCTAATTTGCATCCTCATAAATGTTCATGTTTCTGAAAAGAATGAACAGGGATACTCCTTCGTTTACAAATAGTTTGTGTTCTAGCTATAATCAAAGTCAAACTTTGTAAAATTTGACCAAATATTTAGAAAAGAAAAAATCTACTTCTACAATGTAAACCCTATAGTATTAGAATCGCTATAAAATATACTTTTATAATATATGTATTTGATATTGTGGATGTTGATGTTTTTTCCTATATTCCTCTGGTGGGTGGACTCCGACGTGGTGTTCACGGACATGCTGTTCGAGCCGCCGTGGGGCAAGTACGCGCGCCACAACCTATTGTGCTCCACGGCTGGGACAAGCTGGTCTACGGCGCTAAGAACTGGCTCGACACCAACGCCGGCAGCTTCGTCATCCGGAACTGCCGGTGGTCGCTCGACCTCCTCGACGCCTGGGCGAAAATGGGGGCGCGCGGGCCGGTGCGCGAGAACTACGGGAAGATCTTCACGGAGGCACTGTCGAACCGGACGCCGTTCGAGGCGGACGACCAGTCGGCGCTGGTGTACCTGCTCGTGACGCAGCGGGAGAGGTGGGCGGACAAGGTGTTCCTGGAGAGCTCCTACCTGCTACACGGCTTCTGGGAGGGGATCGTGGACAGGTACGAGGAGATGCGGACCAAGTGCCGGCCGGGCCTCGCCGACGACCGCTGGCCGCTCGTCACGCACTTCGTCGGCTGCAAGCCTTGCGGGGAGCCCAACGGCGCGAGCTACGACGCCGCATCGTGCCGGCGAGGAATGGAATGCGCGCTCAACTTCGCCGACGACCAGATACTCAAGCTCTACGGCTTCCAGCACGAGTCGCTCAACACCACCGCCGTGTGGCGCGTCAGGAACGAAACCGGACGGCCCATGGACGCGGAAGACGAGGAGATCGGACGGTTCCTGCACCCAAGCTGCAGGGCCGTCAAGCCATTGTAATCTCTCTCAAGTAGGTTCTTTGGATGGTTTGGATGTGATCGTGCCAACATTTGAAGATGCAACATGTAATACTTTTACAGAGATAAAATTCTCATATTGGTGTAGCTATATGCACCAATTGTGCTTGTGTATATTGACTTCCATTGTGTAATGTCAGTTGATGTTCCTTTTTTAGTAAACTTAGTCAAACTTGTAACAGTTTAACCAAACACAAAATAGAGGGTCTACTATTCCCAAGTACCAAATACTATCCTTATTTTTTGTACATATACTAATGGAATTATCTCTACTAATAATCTCTACTAATAATATTGTTACAGGTATGGTCCGTGACCGTCGCAAGTACGTTTTCAATCCACCTAAAATACGTCTTTCATCCCACATAAACCGAATCGTTTTCTCAACCACGTCGTCCAAACTGTGTCGCCTCCCTCTGTCCCTCGGTGTTAGTCAATTTCATATCGTATTAGGGTCTTTGGACCTCGCTCTAAATAAGAGTCCACGTCGAGGTGCACCTACGCCTACCATATATACTCCAGCACAATCTTTGCGAGTCGACCATCGCCATTCGATCGATGGATCCGATCGAGACGAAGTCCTGGCGGCTTACATGCTAGCCAACCTGGCCGTCAAGGAGATGGAAGGGGAGGACATCGCGAGCTTCTCGCCGCGAGCTGTAGCTATAGGTCCCGATTTGAGTGGACGGCTCGGTCTTCAGGTGAGGGTCTAGCGATTAACGGAACAAGCTGCTGGAGTGCCTGAAATAGGTGGGTGTGGTGCTTGCATGACCACAGTCGTGGGCTACTTTCAGCTGATGACACAGGCGGGATCTTTCTTTTCGTATAAGTCAATTAATTTACAGATTATACAACCACATAAATCCTTGTTGCTCGCTAGGAGCAACACGGTATTCCGCGAACTCCTTCAGGGCCTCTGATGCGGCACGGTGTTGATGTAAATTACCGTCCAGTTAGAAACCCCAAGAGGAAGGTATGATGAGCACAGTAGCAAATTTTCCCTCGGTAAGAAACCAAGGTTTATCGAATCCAGGAAAAAGCCAAACTCCAGAAGGTGATGCTTGCTAGCCTAGTGACGCTCCAACAAGGGCGCTGTTAACGATTATTGTTAGCGATTCTTCAACTAGTAGCAACGCGGAACCTGCACACAACATAATCAAGAACTTTGCTCCCAACTTACGATGAGGTTGTCAATCTCACCGGTTTGCTGTAAACAAAGGAATGGGCGTATCGAGTGGAAAACAATAGTAGTATGCAAGAAAGTAAACAGTGCGAGTAAAGTAAACAGGTGATAGCAATGTAAAGGAAATTGGACTGGGGTCCACAGTTCACTAGTGGTGTCTCTCCATAAGATAAATAACAACATGCTGGGTAAACAAATTACAGTTGGGTAATTGATAGAATAAAGATAACGTGCATATGTCGAGAGGATCACTATGAGATTTACTCTGGGCAAACAAAACTAAACAAAACTGAAAACTAAAACAACCGATGCTCCAAGAAAAACGCATAGTGCATGAAGCAATAAAGTGTTGAAAGGTGACCTGATTTTTGCCGATGAAGAAGGGGTGCCTCGGGGGCATCCCCAAACTTTGACGCTTGTACCTCTTGGATATTTCTTGGGGTGCGTGGGTATCCCCAAGCTTGAGCTTTTGTCCATTCTTTAACTCATCTCATCATTCTCCAATCCCTACACTTGAAAACTTCCTTCATACAAAACTCAACACAATTCTATTAGCAACATTAGTGTAAGCATAATAATGAATCAACCCCTTTTTGCTTCAGGTTTCAACTCAAAACCACCACATATAAAGCATATACTACTGTAGCAACTTCCCCAAAAGTTCCGTGATCAAAAGAACTCAAAAAGAAAGCGATCGAGAGGCAAACACAAATAATGGCAGAAATCTGTCAAAACAGAACACTTGATAAAAGTCGAATTTTTAGAGGGTTTTCTGTTGCTCAAATCAAAAAGTGTTAAACTAATGAAAGTTTGGATATAACCTGGCGCATATGCACAAGAAATCTCAGGTCCAAAAGATATTTTGAGAATTTTCACGAATTTTTACGGTGCAGCACCGAAAACTGTTCCAGGACAGCAACATCCCCAAATCTTACCTCACTCAAATTAGAAGCTTCTCTTGGCACAACAACGAAATAAAAATGATAAGGAGAGGTTATTACAGTAGTAATAACTTCTAAGACTCAAATAAAAGAAAAATAACTGAAAGTAAAACAATGGGTTATCTCACAAGAGTGCTTTTCTTTAACGCCTTTGAGCTAGGCGCAAAAAGTGCGAATCAACTAATATTGAAAGAGGCATTAAGATCAATTGTAGGAGTCTTTTAAACAATGAATTGAATTGTGTCCACATGAGTTTTTGAAGATCCTTTATGATCACACTTTGGTACACTACTTTCATCAAAAAGATTTTCAGGACAAATCCAATTGAAATTCTTTTCCAAAGCATCATGAATTCCTACAAGTTTACAAGGTATTCGTACTCTAAAATCTTCATTGGTTGTACCAACAACCTCTACATGCGAGCCAAGCTTATTAAAATGCTTAAAAACTTTCCTAGCTTCAATGGGAACATCTCTAAATTGTTTACGCAAAGTTTCCAAGATAAAAGCTTTCTTTTGGGGTCTTCAATATCATGAAGCTTAAGAAACATGTATAGCATAAAATGATTAAGGCTAACAAACCTAACTTCCAATATGTGAACTAAATAAGCAGAAGCAACTTCATAACTAGGAGCAAGCTCAGCCAAAGACTTTTCCTCAACATCTTTATGCATACTAATATGATTAAAGAACTCCTCAATATTACTTTTCCCAATAATTGAACCACTACCCACTGAGAGGTCCTCCAAAACGTACTTAGGGAACAACATAATGAACTAAAAGTAATAAAGTAACAACTATAAGGAAACTAATTTTTTTTGTATTTTTGATAAAACGATGCAAGCAAAAATAAAGTAAAGCAAAACTAAAACAAAGTAAAGATTGTGCGTGCGAAACTCCCCTTGCAGAAGTCTTCTTTTTTTCCGGCAACGGCGCCAGAAAATTAGCTTGATGCGGCACGGTGTTGATGTAAATCACCGTCCAGTTGGGAACCCCAAGAGGAAGGTATGATGAGCACAGTAGCAAATTTTCCCTTAGTAAGAAACCAAGGTTTATCGAATCCAGGAAAAAGCCAAACTCCAGAAGGTGATGCTTGCTAGCCTAGTGACGCTCCAACAAGGGTGCCGTTAACGATTCTTGTTAGCGCGTCTTCAACTAGTAGCAACGTGGAACCTGCACACAACGCAACCAAGAACTTTGCTCCCAACTTACGATGAGGTTGTCAATCTCACCGGTTTGCTGTAAATAAAGGAATGAGTGTATCGAGTGGAAAGCAATAATAGTATTCAAGAAAGTAAACAGTGCGAGTAAAGTAAATAGGTGATAGCAATGTAAAGGAAATTGGACCGGGGTCTATAGTTCGCTAGTGGTGTCTCTCCATAAGATAAATAACAATATGCTGGGTAAACAAATTACAGTTGGGCAATTGATAGAATTAAGATAACGTGCATATATCGAGAGGATCACTAGTGAGATTTACTCTGGGCATTACAATAAGATACATAGACCGCCATCCAACTGAATCTATGACTAATAATCCACCCACGGGGAATCATCCGAGGACCCTGATACGTCTCAAACGTATCTATAATTTTTGATGCTCCATGCTTGTTTTCACACCATTTGCTTAGTGTTTCGTTACACTTCATGGCATTTTTATGCATTTTCCGGAACTAACCTATTAACAAGATGCCATAGTGCCAGTTCCCTGTTTTCTACTGTTTTTGTGTTTCAGAAAAGTTACACAGGAAATATTCTTGGAATTGGATGAAACAAAAGCCGAACATCCAGAAATTTACCGAAGCTTCTAGAGAACTGAAGAGGAGACGGAGCCAAACCAGGAGGCGGCCTCACCACCAGGGGGCGCGGCCCAGGGCCTGGCCGCGCCGCCCTATAGTGAGGGCCACCTGGTCCACTTCTGACGCTGCCCATTCGCCTATAAAGACCCCCCAACGGGAAAAACCTAAACAACCGATCACTTTTTTAGAAACACATCGCGATCCGCCGCCATCGTCGACCCGAGATCGGGAGGGTCCAGAAGCTCTTCCCGGCACCCTACCGGAGAGGGTAATCGCCACCGGAGGTCTTCTTCATCGCCATGCATGCCTCCGGCGCGATGAGTGAGTAGTCTACCTTGGACTATGGGTCCATAGCAGTAGCTAGTTGGTTGTCTTCTCCACCATGTGATTCATGTTTAGATCTCGTGAGCTGCCTTACATGATCGAGATCACCGTTATGTAATTCTACATGTTGTGTTTGTTGGGATCCGATGAATATTGGTGTTATGATTGAGTTGATGTGCTGAATATTATCTTATGTTATCTCTATGTTGTTTATGATCTTGCATGCTCTCCATTGTTAGTAGCTATCTTGGCCGAGTAGATACTAGTGACTCCAAGAGGGGTATTTATGCTCGATAGTTGGGTTCATGCCTCTATTTAATCTGGGGGAGTGACAGAAACCTCTAAGGTTGTAGATGTGTTGTTGCCACTAGGGAGAAAACAACATTCTTATGTCTAAGGACATATGCTTTGTTTACATTACACACTTTGCTTAATGCAGTTATCTGTTGTTCGCAACTTAATACTCGTGGGGTTCTCGGATTGATTCCTCGCGAGTGGATTATTAGTCATAGATACAGTTGGATGGCGGTCTATGTATTTTGTTGTAATGCCCAGAGTAAATCTCATAGTGATCCTCTCGACATATGCATGTTATCTTTATTCTATCAATTGCCCAACTGTAATTTGTTTACCCAGCATGTCGTTATTTATCTTATGGAGAGACACCACTAGTGAACTGTGGACCCCGGTCCTATTTCCTTTATATTGCTATCACCTTTTTACTTTACTCGCATTGTTTACTTTATTCGCATACTACTATTATTTTCCACTCGATACGCTCATTCCTTTGTTTACAGCAAACCGGTGAGATTGACAACCTCATCGTAAGTTGGGAGCAAAGTTCTTGGTTGTGTTGTGTGCAGGTTCCACGTTGCTACTAGTTGAAGACGCGCTAACACGTTATCATTAACGGCGCCCTTGTTGGAGTGTCACTAGGCTAGCAAGCATCACCTTCTGGAGTTTGGCTTTTTCCTGGATATGATTAAACCTTGGTTTCTTTCTGAGGGAAAATCTTGCTGCTGTGCTCATCATACCTTCCTCTTGGGGTTCCCAACTGGACGGTGATTTACATCAACATACCTTGCCGCATCAAGACTCTTTTCTGGCGCTGTTGCCGGGGAAAAAGAAGACTTCTGCAAGGGGAGTTTTGCATGCACATCCTTTACTTTGTTTAAGTTTTGCTTTACTTTATTTTTGCTTGCATCGTTTTATCAAAAATACAAAAAATTAGTTCCTACTATAGTTGTTATTTTTGTTGGTCTGTTATTGTCTTGCTTTATCATGCTTTCTATCAATGGTTGGTTTCTTTGAAACTAAATCTTTTTGGCAAGGTGGGTTCACGGAAGAGCAACAAAAATATTATGAGGAACACCGCTTGTCTCAAAAAGGGAAACACTTATGGGAACAAATTGATAAATTGTATATCATTACTAGAAATGTGTGCTCTGCTTATAATGTTACTTATTGCTTTGATAAATCTTGTTGCTGTAGGAGGTATAAACACCTCCCTTTTCAATGTGAGTATAATGATGATGTTACCATATCTTCTTATATTAATGGAAATTATGACTTTTATGATGTGGAACAAATTGAAGAATTTATTGCTTGGAAGGGTGCATTCAAACTTGCTTATTTGCTTGAAAATACTGATGATGCACCTTATAAATATGAGGTTTATGATATACTTAAATTTTGCTTTGATAATTACAAGGAAGAAAATGGTTATATTCTTAAATATCTTAATAGATGCTCTCCAACGGAAGAGACTAATGCCTTGAAGGAGCCTATGGAAGAAGAAATTGCTGAAACTAGAAGCTCATTGGATGAAAAAGAGGAGGAGAGCGATGATCAAGAGGAGGAAGAATGGAGCTACCCATGTCTACCTCCCAATAAGACTAACTCTTTAACTAATACCTTATTTGATCGCCCTCCATGCTTAACAAAGGAGGATGAGTGTGATATTTATATTGTTGAGTTTGTTCATGATGCTCCCAAAAATTATTATGAGAGAGGAAAATATGGTTGTTGGAATTCTCATGTTACTAAAACACCTCTCTTTATATTAAAAGTTCTGAAGTTGCTCTTGTTTTATCTACCCATACTTGTTACTATGTGCTTCTTAGATTTATTTTCTTACAAGATTCCTATGCATAGGAAGAGGGTTAGACTTAAATGTGTTTTATATTTGCTCCCTGATGCTCTCTTTTGCTTCAATTCATATTTCTTATGTGAGCATCTTCTTAAATTACTGAGCCTAGCTCAAAGGCATTAAAGAAAAACACTCTTGGGAGATAACCCAATGTTTTTACTTTCAGTTCTTTTTCTTTTATTTGAGTCTTGGAAGTTATTACTACTGTAATAACCTCTCCTTATCATTTTTATTTCCTTTTTGTGCCAAGAGAAGCCTCTAATTTGAGTGAGGTAAGATTTGGGGATGTTGCTGTCCTGAAACAGATTTTGGTGCTGCACCGTAAAAATTCGTGAAAATTCTCAGTATATCTTTTGGACCTGAGAATTCTTGTGCGTATGCCCCAGGTTATATCCAAAATTTCATTAGTTGAACACTTTTTGATTTGAGCAACAGAAAACCCTCTAAAAATTCGACCTTTGTCAGCTGTTTTGTTTTGACAGATTTCTGCCATTATTTGTGTTTGCCGCTCGATCGCTTTCTTTTTGAGTTCTTTTGATCACAGAACTTTTGGGGAAGTTGCTACAGTAGTATATGCTTTATATGTGGTGGTTTTGAGTTGAAATCTGAAGCAAAAAGGAGTTGATTCATTATTATGCTTACACTAATGTTGCTAATAGAATTGTGTTGAGTTTTGTATGAAGGAAGTTTTCAAGTGTAGGGATTGGAGAATGATGAGATGAGTTGAAGAATGGACAAAAGGTCAAGCTTGGGGATGCCCACGCACCCCAAGAAATATCCAATAGGTACAAGCGTCAAAGCTTGGGGATGCCCCCGAGGCACCCCTTCTTCATTGGCAAAAATTAGGTCATCTTTCAACACACTATATTTTTATTGCTTCATGCACTATGCGTTTTTCTTGGAGCATCAGTTGTTTTAGTTTTCAGTTTTGTTTAGTTTTGTTTTCTGCAATAAATGGTTGGACCCCAACAAATTTCTTTTGGATAAGTTTCCTTGCATTTCATTTGCCAAGAACACTCCGTTTTTCACTTATCGTTTCAACGAGTGTTCTCTTTTTCTGCTACTGCGTTTAGTTTTCATTTTTCGCCTTGAATTTTGTTCAGATCTTGTTATATCTTTACATCAAGGTGTATTTTGACCTCTGGTCCATGTTGGTTTTCATCAAAAGATTTGTTTTCAAAAGTTCGAATGGTGTTGGAAAAGAGAAAAAGCTTTATGCAAAAAAGTGGTACAAAAAGGAGCTTGTGTAGACTGCGGCCTAGGCTTTTGCATGTCGTGCTTGATGTCTTTTTGATAGTATGCTTAGTGGTTTTGCTGTAGTATGACTTCTCTCAAATGACTGAGATTGATTAATGAGCCTTTGAAAAAATCATGCGTTGTTCTAATTATTTGGAAGCATTATTTTGGTTTTCTCCTTGATGCTTTATTTGGGTTGACTTGGCGCATGCTCACACATGTTAGACTCATACAAAGTCGCCATAAGCCTCTATCATCATTTAGTTTTTGACTTTTGATGCCATCGTATGCTTCTTTTAATGTTGCTTTGTCACTTTGCATGATTATGGCCGTTATTGCTCTCTTAGTTGGTCGCTCCCTGTCTTTTGCTAGCCCTCATTTTGGACTGAGTATGAGCTCTACTCGTGCATCCAACTCCTAAAAACCAAGTTTGCCATTGTGTCCACCATACATACCTATTAGCAATTTGCTATTCCAAAGTACATTTGACTTGCTTTTATCTATCCTTTAAATTAAACTCTTTTTGGTGTTATGCAAAAATTGGTCAGTAAAGCTCTCACGAACCTGATGGCACACTTTACTTTTCTCGTTTTAAAATTTGACATTGTGGCTCTCTTATGTTGAGTTGTTATGCTTGCAAGTTGTAAGATGGAAATTAGCCCAGCCATGCCATCATGGGGCAAGCTTTCAACATTGCACTATCTTTCATTTGAGTTGATATCGTGATCTTTTGTTTATGGATACTCGCGATGTGAAATAAGTTGGGAATCTTACGGGATCATGGAGTTTTTATATGTGTTATGGAAACGCCTGGGCCACTAATCTAAGCCATGCATAATTCATGGTGGAAATTTACAGCATGCCCATAGTGGACATTCGACGATGCATCTCACAATAAAAAGCTATACCAATGGTAAATAAAAGAGATGTCGAGGTGTTCATTATCTGTTTGTCTTGTCATTTTGATGTGGGCTTGTTCCATGTCATCGGGCAGGAGGTACCCCGTTGGCGGTTCTCGATGATACACATATATTTACAATGACAAGAGCCTGCTTGGGACTCTAAGTCGAGTTGCATGAGGTTTGGGTATTCGTACTTCACGGGACACGAGGTTTTCAACTTATGATTTATCAAGCATATGCTTCATAATTGTACTCACATTAACTCTAACCATTCAAGATGCTTATGATGGGGGCAAAGAGAGCTCAAAGCTAGTAAGTACCATAATTTTTGAAGGTTTATAAAACTCGCAATCACTGCTTCCCTCCGCGAAGGGCCTTTCTTTTACTTTTATGTTGAGTCACCACCTTCGACCTTTATGCACCGTCTAAGAGAGCATAGTTGTCATTCTTAGTGTAATGTGCATTGTCCCAAAGTTTTCATTGATTGATTCATGATGTTGGTTTCACTTGTTCTTAAATTATTTGTATCTAGTCGCCCTCTTAAACTTGAAGGTGTCCTATGCATTTATGTTTTGCTATTCCATGAAGGAAAAGCTGAAAACCATTTGTATGTTTTTCCATATGATTTGAACAAACGCTTGACTTTCATTGTTTCATTTTTATGATCTTTTGTTTGTGTTCTTTTTCATGTTATAACATGGTTGCTAAGTTTCTTCTATCAAGATTATATCTTTCATGCCCATGTTTTAAGTTCTTTTGATCCCAACGCACAACGCTTACATATATGGTCAAGATTGTGTAGGTGCATGTCACCTCAAAAATTATTTCTTTTGTTATCACTTACCTACTCGAGTACGAGAAGGAGTTAAGCTTGGGGATGCTGATACGTCTCAAACGTATCTATAATTTTTGATGCTTCATGCTTGTTTTCACACCATTTGCTTAGTGTTTCCTTACACTTCGTGGTGTTTTTATGCATTTTCCGGAACTAACCTATTAACAAGATGCCACAGTGTCAGTTCCCTGTTTTTTGCTGTTTTTGTGTTTCAGAAAAGTTACACAGGAAATATTCTCGGAATTGGACGAAACAAAAGCTGAACATCCAGAAATTTACCGAAGCTTCCAGAGAACCGAAGAGGAGATGGAGCCGAACCAGGAAGCGGCCTCACCACCAGGGGGCGCGGCCCAGGGCCTGGCCGCGCCGCCCTATGGTGAGGGCCACCTGGTCCACTTCTAATGCTGCCCCTTCGTCTATAAAGGCCCCCCGACGGGAAAAACCTAAACACCCGATCACTTTTCCAGAAACACATCGCGATCCACCGCCGTCGTCGACCCGAGATCGGGAGGGTCCAGAAGCTCTTCCCGACACCCTGCCGGAGAGAGGAATCGCCACCGAAGGTCTTTTTCATTGCCATGCTTGCCTCCGGCGAGATGAGTGAGTAGTCTACCTTGGACTATGGGTCCATAACAGTAGCTAGTTGGTTGTCTTCTCCACCATGTGCTTCATGTTTAGATCTCGTGAGCTGCCTTACATGATCGAGATCACCGTTATGTAATTCTACATGTTGTGTTTGTTGGGATCCGATGAATATTGGTGTTATGATTGAGTTGATGTGCTGAATATTATCTTATGTTATCTCTATGTTGTTTATGATCTTGCATGCTCTCTATTGGTGTTATGTCGAATTTTTGAGGGATTTTCTGTTGCTCAAATCAAAAAGTGTTCAACTAATGAAAGTTTGGATATAACCTGGGGCATATGCACAAGAAATCGCAGGTCTAAAAGATATACAGAGAATTTTCACGAATTTTTACGGTGCAGCACCAAAAACTGTTTCAGGACAGCAACATCCCCAAATCTTACCTCACTCAAATTAGAGGCTTCTCTTGGCACAAAAAAGAAATAAAAAGGATAAGGAGAGGTCATTACAGTAGTAATGACTTCCAAGACTCAAATAAAAGAAAAAGTACTGAAAATAAAACAATGGGTTATCTCCCAAGAGTGCTTTTCTTTAACGCCTTTGAGCTAGGCGCAATAATTTGCAAAGATGCTCATGTGGGCGCCATATGTGAGCTTGAGGCAAAGGCGCCATATAGGAACTTAAAGCAATAGAGAGCATCAAAAAGCAAGTATGGAACACATTTAAATCTAAACCACTTCCTATGAAAAATAGTCTTGTAACGAGACAAGTCATGAAAGCGCAAAGCAAAAAGCATAGGAAGGCAAAACAAGTACAACTTCAAGAATTGCAACATAAAAAGGGGAAACTCAATATTGTTGAGATCCATCAAACCATGTTTTCCTCTCTCATAATAACTTTCCGTAGCATCATGAATAGAACTAACAATATAATTATCACATAAAGCTTCCCTATCATGAGCCACATGCATAAAAGAATTAATACTCACCACAGGAACAATAGTAATAGGAGCAAATTCAATAGAATAATTATTCTCATGACCATAATCATCATAAATAGGAGGCATATTGTAATCATAACTAATTTTATCCTCAATAGTAGGTGAACTGAAAATATTATACTCATCATCATAGCCATCATAAACTAGAGGTTTAGTATCATCACAAGCCAAAGAACAGCTATTTCGCAAAGCATATTCTTCAAACATATCATCATAAGAAGGAACATCACATATGGGAGATAAAATATTATCAGAACAGACCTTTTCCACTAAAGCTGGGGGACTAAAAATATCATACTTAACAAAACTAGCTTCCCCAAGCTTAGACTTTTCTACAGCATTAGCAATAACAGTGTTCGAAACATTCATACTAACAACACTATTAGCATGCAAATTAAGCTCCAAAGGTTTTTCAATTTTCTCTTCAAACACTTCATATCTAAACTCAGGAAAAAGACTAAAGAACTCTTTATTTTCCATTAAGCCTAACTAGTGAAAATAAAAACAAGAAACAAAAAGATGTAATTACATAATCTAAAGGAAATAACTTCGAGCACTCACACAGGAGGATACGCTCATACTACTATTGTTTTCCACTCGATACGCTCATTCCTTTATTTACAGCAAACCGGTGAGATTGACAACCTCATTGTAAGTTGGGAGCAAAGTTCTTGGTTGTGTTGTGTGCAGGTTCCACGTTGCTACTAATTGAAGACGCGCTAACACGTTATCGTTAACGGTGCCCCTGTTGTAGTGTCACTAGGCTACCAAGCATCACCTTCTGGAGTTTGGCTTTTTCCTGGATACGATTAAACCTTGGTTTCTTTCTGAGGGAAAAGCTTGCTGCTGTGCTCATCATACCTTCCTCTTGGGGTTCCCAACTGGACGGTGATTTATATCAACACACCGTGCCGCATCAGACCCCGTGAATATTAAGTTGCGAACAACAAATAACTGCATTAAGCAAAGTGTGTAATGTAAACAAAGCATATGCCCTTGGACATAAGAATGTTGTTTTCTCCCTAGTGGCAACAACACATCTACAACCTTAGAGGTTTCTGTCACTCCCCCAGATTAAATAGAGGCATGAACCCAACTATCGAGCATAAATACCCCCTCTTGGAGTTACTAGTATCTACTCGGCCAAGATAGCTACTAACAAGGGAGAGCATGCAAGATCATAAACAACATAGAGATAACATAAGATAATATTCAGCACATCAACTCAATCATAACACCAATATTCATCGGATCCCAACAAACACAACATGTAGAATTACATAACGGTGATCTCGATCATGTAAGGCAGCTCACGAGATCTAAACATGAAGCACATGGTAGAGAAGATAACCAACTAGTGATGTCTACACACGCTTCTGTTCTTGTAGACAGTGTTGGGCCTCCAAGTGCAGAGGTTTGTAGAGCAGCAGCAAGTTTCCCTTAAGTGGATCACCCAAGGTTTATCGAACTCAGGGAGGAAGAGGTCAAAGCTATCCCTCTCAAGCAACCCTGCAATTACGATACAGAAAGTCTCTTGTGTCCCCAACACACCCAATACACTTGTCAGATGTATAGGTGCACTAGTTCGGCGAAGAGATAGTGAAATACAAGTAGTAGTGATGATTATAAGTAGCAAATGTGATTTGAAATAAATATCGCTGCGAGCAAACATGTAACAAAACAGGAAGTAAACGGTGTGCAAAGCTTGGAAACAAGGCCTAGGGATCATACTTTCACTAGTGGACACACTCCCAACAAATATAACATGATTGAACAAATAAACAACTTCTCTTCACTATGGTACTCTGAATTACTCTCCTATTGAACAACACTAATCATTGCGTAGTGGCTACGGAAGCACCCCTTAAAGTTCATCAAGTACTTGACAAACACCACTCATAGAGATATCCAAATCAAAGCACAACTCAAGATAGATATTATTGCAACTTAGACCAAGTACTAACACGGTGCACATACTGTCAACATTACACCATGAAAGGAGGAAAAGATCACTTCAATACTATCATAGTAATAAGTATTCTCATAATCCATAAGAGATCACAATCGTAGCCTAGACCAAGTACCACCATGATGCACGCACTGTCACCGTTACACCATGGCAGGAGGAATAGATTACTTTAATAACATCACTAGAGTACACATAATATCTGAATAATAACAACTACTTGTTCAACATGATACAAAGCTCACGATCACGTAAAGATCACATCATGGGAGAGAGAGGTGAACCACATAGCTACCGGTAGAGCCCTCAGCCCCGGGAATGAACTACTCCCTCCTCATCATAGGAGACAGCAAGGTTGATGGAGATGGCGGTGAGGTCGATGGAGACGGCGGAGACGGCGATGGAGACCGATGGAGATGGCTCTGGGGGCACTTCCCCGTCCCGGCAGGGTGCCGGAACAGAGACTTCTGTCCCCCGAAATTTGGCTTCGACGGCGGCGGAACTGCGGAACTCTTTCTGGAAAATTGCCGACTCCCCTAGGGTTTTCCGTCCCGAGGCTTCTTATAGGCGAAGGGGCATCGCAGGGGTGGCCCCAGGCCTCCTCACACCAGGGTGGCACGGCCAGGGCCTGGGCCGCGCCACCTATGTGTGAGGGCGGCCTCTGGCCCCCCTCCGGCTCTCTTTCGGTCTTCGGGAAGCTTCCGGGAAAAATAAGACTTCTGGCTTTTGTTTCGTCCAATTCCGAGAATATTTCCTGTGTAGCTTTTCTGAAACACAAAAACAGCGGAAAACGGGGAACTGGCACTATGGCATCTTGTCAATAGGTTAGTTCCGGAAATCGCATAAAAGTGCCACGAAGTGTAACGAAACACAAGGCAAATGGTGTAAAAACAAGCATGGAGCATCAAAAATTATGGATACGTTTGAGACGTATCAACTAGCTACTGCTATGGACCCGTAGTCCAAGGTAGACTACTCACTTATCGCGCCGGAGGCAAGCATGGCGATGAAGAAGACCTCCGGTGGCGATTCCCCTCTCCGGCAGGGTGCCGGGAAGAGCTTCTGGACCCTCTCGATCTCGGGTCGACGACGGCGGCGGATCGCGATGTGTTTCTGGAAAATTGATCGGGTGTTTAGGTTTTTCCCGTCGGGGGGTCTTTATAGGCGAAGGAGAAGCGTCAGAAGAGGACCAGGGCAGGCTCACCATAGGGCAGCGCGGCCAGGGCCTGGGCCGCGCCCCCTGGTGGTGAGGCTGCCCTGTGGCACCTCTCCGTCCCCTCTTCGGTCTTCTGGAAGCTTCGTTTAATATCTGGATGTTTGGCTTTTGTTTCGTCCAATTCCGAGAATATTTCCTGTGTAACTTTTCTGAAACACAAAAACAGCAGAAAACAAGGAACTGGCACTGTGGCATCTTGTTAATAGGTTAGTTTCAGAAAATGCATAAAAACGCCACGAAGTATAACGAAACACTAAGTAAATGGTGTAAAAACAAGCATGGAGCATCAAAAATTATAGATACGTTTGAGACGTATCAGCCTCGCACGATCCGATCGTTGGCAGCGTTCTGATGCTCCTTTTCTCGTTATTTCTTTGATTTTCTCTACCTAGGATTTTGGTTTCTACATTTGCTACCCAATCAAACCCAAATTAGTTCAATGAAGCACGAGGGAGAGGGAGTCATTGACGCCGTTCATAAAAGATTTGTTAAAGCTTTGTACAGAAGAGCTTATCTTTTTCTTTGATACAGACGGATTTCAGTTTCGAGATTGGACACACGTAAAAGCTGAAAGGTATGTATAGCTGAATGATCGGCTAAATTCCCTCTGCCTATTGTAAGCTAATCTGTGAGTCCTTGAATTAAATTTCTTTTTATAGAAATTATATTTTTTCTTTGTATTCCTAATCACCTATATGTGCAAATATACTGAAGAAAGTTGTTTACCTTCGTTTATAATTCCTAACTCCTAAGGAAAAAATGTATATTGCAATTTTGGGGTTCAGCTCACATAAATATGGTCAGCATTTCAGTATAGTTTTCATGGTACATGTCCCTGCTGATGTTCTAAGGATTGGTCAAATTTTGACAACGTCATTAGGTCAATTTACTTTGCGAATAAATTTGAAAGGAGAAATCATCTAATAAAGTTCAATGCCTCTTTCAGCAGAATAAAAGGAAATGATTTTTTGTTCTGCTATTTTCTGATTATATGATCAGCATATAAAAACTTTTTTTTTGAGATATCAGCATACAAAAACTTGGTATTAAGATAAATGTGAACTAAGATCAGGAAATTTGAAAGTGATAAAATGTGAACTGAGATCAGGAATTTTATTTTACAAGAGATAAAGTGTGACCTGAGATCAGGATGGAAGTCTCGATTTAGAAAAATTTCAAGTTTGAAAAGAAAAAGTGCAGTCAAGCATTCTCTGCCAATTAGATTTTTTTTACTACTAACAAGTTGTCTCCATATTTGCAAACTGTGCAAGTGGAAGGGGTGATGCGCTGCGGAAATTTTACCGGGGGTTTATGGGAAGGACAAAGCGGATGGTTTTCTTCACATGGATATGACGTTTTCGTTGACTCGTGACGTAGATTATTTTCCCCCGTTGCAACGCACGGGTAATTTTGCTAGTAAATATAATACAAGTATGATACTGATCATGCACATTTATTTATACTTGGTGATATTCATAGGTAGGTTTATCTTTTTTAATGCCATTGATCAAATTTGTGTCGTTATCAAATACATGTTATACCATTATTTAAGACATAGTTCATGATTTTTAGGGTGCTTTGGGCCGTCCATAGCAACTTAAATTTTACAGCACTTTATATGACCCATTAAATAAACGTGGTTCGTCTTGTGGTTTATTTTTATACGAATATGTAATGTTATGTTTGTATCTTACTATATTGATTCTTGATGCCGGTAGCGGTTGCAAACTTTTTTTGAGAAAAACACGTGGGATTTGTATCAAAAGATACGATAGAACTTAGGGTTAGCGAGGTGGAAATCTAGTTGTATTCTCCCTTGTCACTGCCATGAGAGTGGAAGGAGGGGTGGACAAAAAAAATTGTGTCCTTCTTCTCCCTGTTAGAATACGCTTATATTATGAGAAGAAAGTTTAAGACAAGCCACTTGTTAACATCATACATATATACATAGAAAACACTTCAGCACTCTAAAACAGTGTATTAATTAAATCTAGGCAACACAACCATATTTTGTTAACCTTTACCAAAGTTTGTTCTAGACTCGTGCATAATAGTACACTCTGTTAAGATACTTGTACATACTAAAGTAGAAAAACTAGCAAACACATTATAATATTTTTAAATGGCATAAGAAAGTATGTGAACAAGGGCGTTTAGATCCACTGTTGCATTTTTGCATTTGTTTTATCACATGTGTTTGATCTACAAAGATTAAACTTTGAGATTTAGTATTACCAAGAAACCTACATATTCAATATTATTGTGATACAATAGAAAAGATAAATTTCATATTGTGCTATTTTTTGTAGAAATGGCTGGGTGAGGTGGGATTATCCACCGTTTATTTGTTACCCAAAGGATAGTTTGAAAGTCGACTTCTCGCAATACATAAAATAGTAGCGAATAAGAGACCAATATAATACATCCACACTAAGTTAAAACTCTTTACAACAATAAAGATATGAACACTAAGAAGTAAAAAAGTTGAGTACAAGTTGATGAAAATTTTAGAAAGTCTAGATTAATAATGGTTCTATGTTGTTATACATAACAAGAAAAATAAAATTCCCATCTTGCCAACGACGAGGAGATCAGACGGCTCATGCACCCAAGCTTCAGGGCCGCCAAGAATCCATTGTGATTTGAGATCTCAAGTACATAGGTTCTTTGAATGGTTTGGATGTGATCATGCCAACATCTGAAACATGCAACATGTAATAGTTACAAAGATAAAATTCTCATATTTGTCACCAATTATGCCTTGTGCGTATTGACTTCCATTGTGAAATGCAAGTTCATGTCCCTTTTTTAGTACTATATATCCAAATGGTGTGTGTTATGTGTTATGCATGTTTCTTTTTCCCATTCAACAAAAAAGGTGAGAGAGTTTTACACTTTTTTTTCATAAAGCAAGGCAAAAAAAATCAAACCATGGAGACAGAAGAGCTGCATGTGAAATATAGAAGACGAATAAGCTAAACAAATAAGACAATTCCTAAAGTACACGACCAAATTCTTACAAATAGCACAACAAATAAGCTCAACTGAGCATGTAGGCAACCGGGAAAATACTCCTTATGTTCACTATTATAGTAAGGTCTATTACATTTTTTTCAAAATGCATGTATCTAGACGAAATCTCCGGTGCACGGTTGGTCCCATCATGCAGAATGTTAGCCATTGATATGCTGCTTTGAGAATAGCATGCGAAAGGAACATAAAGTTTCATTACGTTTTTATCAACTACAAGAGGATTGGACTAAATGAATCTGAGAAAAAACTGAGTGAAATAATCATGGATGTCACGTGCATGGGAGAAAGTCATTCCTAGTATCTTGACGCATTTTATTGTGGAGGTTCACTCATTTCGTTCCATATGTAGTTCACACTGAAATATCTACAAGATCTTATAATAGTAAATATAAGAAGTTGTTGTTAATCAGATCACTGACACACAATGAATACTGAAAAAAATGATACCGGTGGCTACTTGACATTAGATTCAAACAAACTACTTTATGTTTGACGACCAAGTAAAACATAGGGATTTCTATTTTCGTGCCCTCGGGTCCTTAGTTGTACTCAGTTTTCCCCAGCTCCTTAGTTTTTCCTTAGTTTTGTCCAAGCCCTCGTCTGAAACCGTCACAAGTGCTGGAACGGCCGGTTGCCCGACGGCGAACACCTTTGACCGTTAACTGCTGACTAGTGGGGCTACGTAGAGCCCGCAAAGACACGTCAGAGCATCCATCTTTGTTTGACCGTAAGTATCGCCGTATCCCTGACCAAAACGCGGATGAGTGGGGCTTCGGTATATCGAATGACAAGTGGGGCCATGACGCTGATACAAGGGGCAATACAGGGGTATGATTAGATTTTTAAACGGAGCTCTACAACGATGGCACGGAGGAGGTGGCCTGCGGGGTGCCGAGATGAGATCGACGTCCACAAAGAACTGCATGAGGCGAGACCAGACGCATTAGATAGATATGAACTAGACGCGTTTAACCATGCAAAGAAGAGAAGAAATGGTCGAGGACATCGACGACGACCTCAACACTTTGACTGACGGTGTCGGACACGAACGCGAGCAATGTAGAGAAAACTAGTGTCTCTCCTTTCTAGCGTGTATAGATAGGTGCTAGGGGAGTGTGGTGGCGAAGGGAAAGACCTTGCGGTGGTCTGTGGCGTCCAGCATAGCGGGGCGGCGTGGCCGTGCCCACAACGGCGTGCATGTTCGGCATTGGCATCAGCATGTACATTCATCATTGGCCTCGGCGGTATCTCTGGTGTGTCAGTGATTGAATGAGGGGACGGGATTGAGGGTGCATCCCGACGGTAACCTAGCAGTGGCGGCGAGCATGCATACCCATTCTGACCATGCCGATATCGGCATCGGCATCGTTTGGAGGCTATGGTGCTCGAATCATAGTGGAAATTGTGATTCCCTATTATTTTTACATGCATAATATATAGAAAATAGCTAGATCTATAAATCGATGCATATGAAGCTACATATATATTCTTGGTCATAATCCCCTTAGATGCATGGCTTCACGTCGTCGTCGCTTTCATCATCAGTATCTTTGTCGTCCGTGTAGTAGTACTTCCTGCACGTTGTTTCGTCGAACACCTTCACTGTGAGCACATAATCACCTTCATATTTGAAGTGTAGGAAGCAGCCAAAATCCACACCATGCGCGATGGCGAAATTCTCCCAGCCCTTGTCGAGGTACATCCGGCCTTGTCCGTCAAATAGGACCTCCACGGTCCAGAGACGAGGACCGCAGTCAGCTGCTCACAGATACACCTTTGCGGGCTCCTGGCCATCAAGATAGTCCGCAAACTTTTGTGGGAGTGCCTGCAAAGATATTGAGCGCCGATCGTTTGAAATTAAAGGTTTTTTAGAACATGCACATAATTAATCACATGCATCATTTATGTGGGAACGCGTACGTACCTTCTTGGCCAAAGGGTCTTCATAGATGGTGATGAAGAACTCCTCTATGATCAATGGCAGTGTTGACGGTGGTGGTGGCAATGATGATGATCCACCACCCCGGCCACCCCTTCCCCTTCCCCTTCCCCTTCCTCTTCCCCTTCCGGTCGGCATCCAAGACATGGAAGCCATGGCAATGGATCAAGTGTATGTGAACGAAGAAGAGAGAGGCAGAACCGAAGAAGAGCGAGGCAGAACCTATTGACATGAGGGATGGCCGTTGTGGGGGTTTATAAGGGAGAGATGACCGTTGTGGGGTTTACACCATAAATTAAGGTAGAGATGACCGTTGTGGGGTTTACACAATAAATTAAGGAGGAGATGACCGTTGTGGGGGTGGTTTATATCTCAACAAAAAAGTAATGCCTAAAAGAAATGGAAATTCGTGAAAGTTCATCATTTTACCGTGAAAAGTAAAGCCTACAAGAAATGGAAATTCGTGATAGTTTATCATTCCAACGTGAAAAGTAATGCCTACAAGAAATGGAAATTCGTGATAGTTTATCATTTTACCATGAAAAGTAATGCGTAAAAGAAATGGAAATTCGTGATAGTTCATCATTTTACCGTGAAAAGTAAAGCCTACAAGAAATGGAAATTCGTAATAGTTTATCATTTCAACGTGAAAAGTAATGCCTACAAGAAATGGAAATTCGTGATAGTTTATCATTTTACCGTGAAAAGTAATGCCTAAAAGAAATGGAAATTCGTGATAGTTCATCATTTTACCGTGAAAAGTAAAGCCTACAAGAAATGGAAATTCGTGATAGATTATCATTTTACCATGAAAAGTAATGCCTACAAGAAATTCGTGATTACCCAACTTGTTGAATCCGGTGGCAAACTCGTCATTTAGCATACATAGAGGGGTAGTAGTTTGCCACTGACAGATAGAGAGAGGGTGGCACGATCCTGCCCGTTAGATCATAGGATCGACGGTAGGTGGGCACGATCCGTGTGACAACAGCTCGACCAATCAGGCCAAGTTTGGGCTTCTGTGAGAAGGGAGAGGGTAAAACTGAGTAGTATCAAGGATACAAGGGCAAGTAAATGATGGGTTCGTAGCATAGAAAACAAAAAATTTCCTACGCAAGAACACATAAACTAGCCAAGATACTCTACGAGGTGGTAGCAACGGAGACTAACCCTCGGCGACCGTAAGCGGGGATTACGTTCCCGCACAAACGTTGACGATGGAGAGTCGATGTAGACGCACGTAGTCGACGTAGTTGTTCACTTGACGTAGTCGACGTAGTGGTTCACTTGATGATCACAAGATCGTGTACACGGCGCCACAAGTGGCAGCGCCCCCATGCTCGGTCACACGTACAGCTCGACGTCGACTCCTCCACGCCCTCGGTCCAGCGGGGCAGCGGAAGAAGGGATCCGCCGGACACTCCACCACACACTTCTCCAAGTGTATGAACTACGAACTACAATTCCGACAGAGCTTCGCTAAGCAGAGATGGAAATTGGGCAGCAACTTTGCGGGAGCGGGGAAGCATCAAGTAGTGTGTGAAGAGGGAGAAGAGGGCTCCTTTTATAGGAGAGGAGGTGGCAGCCCCCTCTTCATGGTGGTAACCCCCTCTTCATGGTGGTAACCCCCTCTTCATGGTGGTAACCCCCTCTTCATGGTGGTAACCCCCTCTTCATGGTGGTAACCCCCATTTTAATTTTGCATGACATTCATGCTAATTAAAATTCACACTTATTGATTTAATAAAACATTTTTATTTCTTTAATATTTGTTAATTCATTCAATTAACAAACATTAACAAATACACCCTTGAGTTATTTCGATATCCCGAAACAGTTTCGGTGCTTTTCTGAAACAACCCTCATGTTGTCCTGTAATTTGATCGGAGTATCGTATCCACTCAAAAACGACGGCGAACCTTAAGTGTGTCACCCTACGGTTCGTGAATAACGTGGACATGATCGAGACTCCTCTCCGATCAATAATCATCAGCGGGATCTGGAAATCCATGATGACTCCCACTTACTCAACGATGAACTAGTGATCGTGTGAACCTTTAACGAACATAGTTAATTCCTTTTGTCTCGCGATATTATTACTTGTCCGAGATCCGATCATTTGGTATCAACCATACCTAGTTCGATCTCGTTCCTGACAAGTCTCTTTACTCGTTCCGTGATAATGCATTCCTGTGACCTAGTCACATGCTTGCAAGCGATTCTAATGCAATATCACCGAGAAGGGCCCAGAGAATATCTTCCCGTCATCGGGTCGGACAAATTCCACTCTTGATCCATGAGCCTCAACTAATACTTTCAGAATACCCAAATCAACCTTTATAATCACCCTATGACGGTGTGACGTTTGATATCATCAAAGCACTCTTCCGGTATCAGTGATTAACATGATCTCATGGTCTGAGGATTAGAACTATTTCGTATGAGTTTGATATAGCAATGAACTTGATGACTTGATCGTTTTGCTATTCATACTATGGGTGTGAGTGTTCATCATATCAGTCTTCTAATGATATGACCCCGTTATTAACAACATCCAATGTTCATGATCAGGAAACCTTGATCATCAGTTAATCAACGAGCTAGTATAAAAGAGAGGCTTTACTAGGAACCTTTTTTAGTTTATTAATCACACAAGTATTAATGTTTCTGATTAATACAATTCTAGCATGAGAAATAAACATTTATCATAAACATGGAATATGATAATAACCACTTTATTATTGCCTCTCGGGCATATTCCCTTCAGTCTCCCACTTGCACTAGAGTCAATAATCTAGTTGATACTTGCGTATATAACACTTATGGCTTTCACGTGTTATCCGTACGCGTTGCAGTGGTTAATCTCATCTCCAGATCTGACACTTTTAGTTCTGTGTGTATTTGCATATCTTTGCGTCTCTACGCATCACTCATTCTCAAATGAGATAGTTGTATATAAATTTAGTCCTTTGGTGAGACCTTAGTTCCTTTAGCTAAAATCATGTTGTCACTATTGTCGCACAATAGATCTTCACAGTAATAGCCAGCTTGGAACTACACCTAGTTTGTTAACAAACTTCTTGACACAAATGCCCTCTTTTGCTACTTCTAAAGTAGCCATATACTCAACCTTTGTTGTAGAATCCATCACAATGTCTTAACTTTGGAACTCATCCAAATCCATCATGGAACTTCCTTCCATTACATTGTGCCACCTAAACATACAGCTAAAATTAAGATAAACTTAATTTGTATCTTGTGACAAACTTAGTATCAATGTAACACTTTACAATGAATTATGTGTCACTTTGTCATACATAATATATATCCTTAGTCCTTCCAAAGCACATAAGGATATCTCTACTATTGTCCAGTGATCATCTTATGACTTTTATCACTCTGGTATATGCTCATAACATTTAGAGCATAGGACATATCTGGATATGTACATATCATGGTATACATGATCGATCAAATCATTCATGTGGCTTCACTCATCAAGTGTCAAAAACACCTGAATCTTGTTTCAACCTCTTCCATGCGACAAGAACTTTTCTCGCCGTTTCCATATTGAACTTCATTCAATATTTCATCTATGTATTTTGGCACAACCATATTGGCACCTCGATCTATCTACATAGACATCGAGACCCAATATTTTCGTTTTGCCTAAGTCTTTCATTGAAATCTAATTTTAATGAAATTCTTAACCTATGTCAATGAAAGATACATCATTTCCAATTAACAATATGTCTTCTACATAATGTACTAGAAATGTGTCTCAGCGCTCCCACTTAATTTCTTGCAAATACAAGCATATTCATCATATCTGATGAAACTAAACCTTTTAATTATTTCATCACGGTGAATATTCCAACTCCGCGATGCTTACTTCAACCATTGAAGTTTGCATGCCTTTTAGCATCCTTTGAATTTACAAAACCCATTGGACCATGTCATGTACATGTCCTAGGTAACCATTCTATTAGAAGAATGTTGTCTTGTTTGTTCAACTAACATATACCAAACTTGGCATATGTAGTGGTTGCTACAGTAATCCTTCCAGACAAAATATCGCTATGAAAGATCAAATCTTGTCATAGTCAACTCACTGAACACAATCGTAAACTCTTTTAATGATGTGTCGACTATTTCAAAGATGTTAAACATCCATGTCTGTCTTTATAGATCCAAATACGTTCATTAGGCTTCATGCCTTTTGAGGGTCTTCCAAGTTCATAAACTTGGTTTCTCGTGTATGGAACTATCATGGATTTTATGGCTTCTAGCCATTTGACGGAGTCAGGGCCCATCATTGCTTCTTTGCATGCAGTCGGTTCATCATTGTCAAATAATAATGATTTATTCTCAAATCTAACTATTTGATTGTTACCCGACTCACGCGGTTCAATAGGAACTTTGATCTATGTGACCACAACCTTTGAGGTACGACAACCATGCGCATTGTGGCCGCCTCTGGGACACTTCCCAGCGCTGCGCTACTCAGCACATATAGCTTAGGTTCAACAACCTAATCAAAGTTATATTGTCCTCCCACTTGACTTTTTGTGAAAAATTCCTTCTCAAGAAACTTGACATTTTTCAGCGACAAACACTTTTGTCTTCAGTGTTCTGGAGGAATACCCAACAGTTACTTTGGGATAACCTACAAAGACGTATTTATCTAATTTTGGTTGTAAACATTTTACATATGCCTAGCATACCAAAATTTTAGAAAAGACAACTTGGGTTTTATCCCATGCCATAACTCATATGGTGTCATTTCAACGGATCATGATGGCGCTCTTTTCAGTGTAAAAGCGGTAGTCTCTAAAGCTTTATCCTTAAAATATAATGGCAGTTTTATAGATGACACCTTTGATCCAATGATGTCAAACAAAGTTTGATTTCATCTCTCGAACACTCCATACTCCTATGGTGTTTCGGGAAATATAAGTCTATGGAACGATTCCTCAACTTTTAGGTGTTTGCTAAACGTGTAACTCAAATATCTTCCTTTATGATCAAATCATAAATTCTTTATTCTCTTGTTACAATGATTTTCAACTTCAACTAGAAATACTTTGAACAATATTCAAATATTTCATGCTTCTTCCTTATCAAGTAAATATACACATATATCTACTCAAATCATCGGTTAAAGTAAATAAAGTTCAAGAATTTACCACACACGGCTACACATAATGGACTATATACATCAACATGTACAATATCCAATAAGTTAGTCGTCCGTTCTTCTTTGGCCTACAAACGGAGTTTTAATCATCTCTAGGAAATTTTCACAAGCGTCAATTGATTCAAAATCAAAAGACTCCAAAATCCCATCAACATGGAGTTTCTTCATGTTTACTTTCTAATATGATTTAAACGGTGGTGTCACTCATAAGTGATCTTCTAATCATTTGTCTTGAGACACTTTTAGCATCAGTGTTATGGATGTGATTTCTCCAACAAGATAAGCGTTCATTCATCTTTTATGAATGCGGTAATAATTTGAACAACCATTGTTCTCATAATACCAGAACAAAATAACAATTATTCAAATAAATCTTGAAGGCTAGGTTTAATTCCAACGAAACACAATAACACTTTATTTGTTTTCGATGAGAATCATCCCATATTCATTTGCTAGTTAATTAGGCCATTGTAGTTCTTGTATTGCGTTGTTCTGTATGACAGTTCATACCAACCAATTTAGTATCAAATACCCAAGAACCACATTGTTTTAACAAGCAACGAATACACCCATAACATGTATATCTTCTATATACCTGAGCTGGACATTTCCAGTCTTTTCTTTTCCGCCAGAATAAATTTTGGATTCTCTTTTAGCAATTCTTTTCCTTCTAGAAGAATCTATCAACATCAATAGTGGCGCCATTCACATGGCACATAGTTCAAGGCATGATTAGTCAAACACTAATACCCTTGGACTCACACTTTGAAGTAGATCACCATAATCACATATTTGGCGTTCTTCCAAATTCCATTCTTTAGTAATCTTTTAGTGTAGTAAACATTTTACCTACATCTTCCATTCATCCTATCATGACAACTTTCATGATCAAGCTACTATAGCTCATGAGGATGAATTGCGAGTATAATATTAGTTCCTAAACCTTTTAGGAGATCTAGACGCCTGGCGTCTCTAATCTTCGCAAATTCTCATACAATACGAGAACATGTGTCTTACTAAATTATACTCTATCACTTTGCAACCAAACATTGTTTCAGATATCACAATATCTTCCACACATGAACTCCTAGATGACCTTGATACTAAAAACAACTTTTGAATATCAAGGATCATGGAGGCAAGTGTGATACTTAGATACTAACACTGGAATTGTTACTCTTGATTTAATACTACTTATTAAATTTTATCGAGTAACAAGGGTTTGCTAAAAGTTTGCAATAGGACTTTAAACTTTAGATTGACATTCAAACAATACGATACCAGTTCGTAAAGTTAACATCCAGAATTCTATAGTTCTATTATCTCAATTATAGCTAATCGCAAGGTAGTAAACGGATGCCAATAACTACAACAAACTATGCAAATTCACTTTGATTTAGTTCATGATAAATTGAGTTCTATAATTCAAAATTACTAAATGAACTCCCACTTAAAAACAACATCCCTCTTAGTTTTCTTAAGTGATTACACGAACCAAATTCACTATACCGCAACCGATCATCACGTGCAACGGCATAGTTTCAAAGGCGAACATCACCATGTTCATCATATCAACCATATGACTCATGCTTAACCTTTCGGTTCGTGTTCCGAGGCCATGTCTATACATGCTAGGCTCGCCAAGTAGAACCATAGCACTCGCGTGTGTAAAACTGTCTTACACCCGTCGTATGTGAACGTAGAGTCTGTCACACCCGATCATCACGTGGTGTCTCAAAACGACGAACTTTCTTGATGGTGCATGCTATGGAAGAACACATTTTTATCTTGATATTTATGTGAGAGGGATCATCTTATAATGCTACCGCGCGATCAAATCTAAGCAAAATAAGATGCATAAAAGGATAAACATCATATGCATATATAATGTGATATGATATGGTCCTTCACGCATTCGATCTCCATCTTGTGCGTCATGGCATGATCTCCATCATTCCACCGGCGTAGCACCAAGGTCCATGGCGCGCCACTTTGGTTGTCTTCCTCCATTACAATATATCGCTTGGATATATATATTCGGCACGCAGGCCATAAAATGAAAAAGACAACCATATGGCTCCTGCCGGTTGTTTATAACTTACAAAAAGGATCATTGCATACAATTTGTAACATAAACAATTTAACCATATCACATCACATGCCCTGCAAAAACAAGTTAGACGCTTCTAATTTGTCTTGCATATTTTACGTGGTTTAGGGCTTTCTAGGAAGAACCGTTCTTACCTACGAACATGTAACCACAACGGTGATAAAAATATTATTAACGACTCTTTGTAAAATAGATCATAACTATAGTGGGAAAACGTGCACCCGCAAAGCCACATATGCCGAAGCATGTCAAGTGTGGGACAAGTCTCGTGAACGCGGTCACGTAAGGTTAGTCTCGGGCAGCTTCAATCCCACTATGCCACTATGATCCAAAATACAAAAAATAGCAATAACATGATCATCAACGCCCACATCCACATGTGTTCTAACCGTGCATACCAACTACGCATAGAGATGGCTCTGATACCACTGATGGGTTCGTAGCATAGAAAACAAAAAATTTCCTACGCAAGAACACATAAACTAGCCAAGATACTCTACGAGGTGGTAGCAACGGAGACTAACCCTCGGCGACCGTAAGCGGGGATTACGTTCCCGCACAAACGTTGACGATGGAGAGTCGATGTAGACGCACGTAGTCGACGTAGTTGTTCACTTGACGTAGTCGACGTAGTGGTTCACTTGATGATCACAAGATCGTGTACACGGCGCCACAAGTGGCAGCGCCCCCGTGCTCGGTCACACGTACAGCTCGACGTCGACTCCTCCACGCCCTCGGTCCAGCGGGGCAGCGGAAGAAGGGATCCGCCGGATACTCCACCACACACTTCTCTAAGTGTATGAACTACGAACTACAATTCCGACAGAGCTTCGCTAAGCAGAGATGGAAATTGGGCAGCAACTTTGCGGGAGCGGGGAAGCATCAAGTAGTGTGTGAAGAGGGAGAAGAGGGCTCCTTTTATAGGAGAGGAGGTGGCAGCCCCCTCTTCATGGTGGTAACCCCCTCTTCATGGTGGTAACCCCCTCTTCATGGTGGTAACCCCCTCTTCATGGTGGTAACCCCCATTTTAATTTTGCATGACATTCATGCTAATTAAAATTCACACTTATTGATTTAATAAAACATTTTTATTTCTTTAATATTTGTTAATTCATTCAATTAACAAACATTAACAAATACACCCTTGAGTTATTTCGATATCCCGAAACAGTTTCGGTGCTTTTCTAAAACAACCCTCATGTTGTCCTGTAATTTGATCGGAGTATCGTATCCACTCAAAAACGACGGCGAACCTTAAGTGTGTCACCCTACGGTTCGTGAATAACGTGGACATGATCGAGACTCCTCTCCGATCAATAATCATCAGCGGGATCTGGAAATCCATGATGACTCCCACTTACTCAACGATGAACTAGTGATCGTGTGAACCTTTAACGAACATAGTTAATTCCTTTTGTCTCGCGATATTATTACTTGTCCGAGATCCGATCATTTGGTATCAACCATACCTAGTTCGATCTCGTTCCTGACAAGTCTCTTTACTCGTTCCGTGATAATGCATTCCTGTGACCTAGTCACATGCTTGCAAGCGATTCTAATGCAATATCACCGAGAAGGGCCCAGAGAATATCTTCCCGTCATCGGGTCGGACAAATTCCACTCTTGATCCATGAGCCTCAACTAATACTTTCAGAATACCCAAATCAACCTTTATAATCACCCTATGACGGTGTGACGTTTGATATCATCAAAGCACTCTTCCGGTATCAGTGATTAACATGATCTCATGGTCTGAGGATTAGAACTATTTCGTATGAGTTTGATATAGCAATGAACTTGATGACTTGATCGTTTTGCTATTCATACTATGGGTGTGAGTGTTCATCATATCAGTCTTCTAATGATATGACCCCGTTATTAACAACATCCAATGTTCATGATCAGGAAACCTTGATCATCAGTTAATCAACGAGCTAGTATAAAAGAGAGGCTTTACTAGGAACCTTTTTTAGTTTATTAATCACACAAGTATTAATGTTTCTGATTAATACAATTCTAGCATGAGAAATAAACATTTATCATAAACATGGAATATGATAATAACCACTTTATTATTGCCTCTCGGGCATATTCCCTTCAGTAAATAGTAAACAGGCTAAGGAATTCAAATAAGAGATTTAGAAAAAGAAAAACACATGTTTTGTACAATGAAACCCAGGTTGGCCTACCTCAAAGTATTAGCAATTCAAATATACATGAGTGTAAAAATTATGGCCTCATTCAGACAAACTATGTTTTGGGTATAGATGTTTTGAGAAGGGATTTGAGTGGAAAGCCATGAACCTTCATAGCTACTAGTGATTTCAGAAGTGGCCATTTGTGTGAAAACTTGATTTATATATGATTGTTATGATTTCCTACGTGGCAGGTCGCGTAACAAGACTCCATGAGTAGGAGGCACTATGATTTTATTTTTTTTGAATTTTTTTGCGCATGAAATGACTCAATTAGATGGCTTAATCCCATCTGTTGACTCTCTGTTGACCAGCCACTTGAGGGTAAAACTGAGTATATTGCACTAGCCAGTATTAGTACTCGAGGGGAAAACTGAGTACAGATATTTTTCCAGCGTACGACTCGAGGGTAGAACTGAGTACACGTAACGGTGCTGACGTGCAGTCCCACGGACGCGTGTCGCGGTGAGCAGCGGTTAGCCGCGCGGTGCCCGTGTTGAGACCAAACGTCAACTGCTGAGATGAACCGTCACTTTGCCAGTACAGAGCCCCTCTCTCCCTCCCTCTGCACACAGTCTCATTATAACTCACGCACGCAACCATGCCTCTCACGTCCCATCACCTTCTCCAAAAAACCCCAGCCGCCCTACATGCCCTCCCCTGCCGGCGATGGAGAAGAAGAATGCGCCGGCGGCCGTCGCCCCCGAGCCCGTCGCATCCGAGCCTATCGCCGCCGAGCCCGTCGCATCCGAGGTCGTCGCCGCCGAGCCCGTCGCCTCTGAGGGCGGCGCATCCAGGCGCGGCGCTTCCGTGAACTGGGCCTCTCTCAGGGCTGACGGACCACTTCACAAGATCGGCGCCTGCTTACTGGCGAACGAGGAGTACGTGGACACCTACTCTACTTTGAGGCAAGTTTGTACTAATTGGCGCTCAGATTTACCTGAGCCCAACGTGCACCTGCATGAATGGATCATGGTAGAGCACGCCCTTCCACGCGCCGCTGAGTTCTCCTTCCTCCACCTCCGCACATCCCGCTATGTCACCATCGATCTAACGGAAGTTCATGCAAGGTTCAAATTCCTCCATATCTATAGAGTTAATCCTTTTATTTTCAATCGTAAACATCTTAGTGCTGAATGTTATCTTCATCAATCCCATATATTTTAGATACTACTTCGTCAGCTTTTGTCGTGGCATCATCGTGCTTGCCCAAAAGAACCAACCGCACAAGATACGGCTTCTGAACCCACTCACAAAGACATCGAACACTATATTTGAGGCGCAGATGCCATCTGTTATTCTGGAGTCAGTCACTGTAATGAAGTCCCCGACTATGCTCTTCGTTTCCACATATTACCCGGCGGAAATTGCTTGGGTCGATGAGAGCACTCCAACTAAGGGTATAGATGAAGATTGGGGAGAAGGAAGATATTTGATCGAGCACCATTCTATGTGTTGCATTACCACGTTCAATGGTGAATTCTATGCACTAGCTGTGAACAATTTTGAGTTCGGAACATTAGTGTGCACCAACAATGTCCAGTTGGAGCAGGGCGCGAGCAATGTCAACATGGAGACACTATTTTCATTTCCAGAACTTGGAAATAACAAGTTCTACCTTGTGAAGTCGGATGGTGATCTGCTGCTTGTGTTGTTGGGCGGTCGTTTGGAGGAAGGTCAAACAGTGGTGTACCGTGTAGACACTGAGAGCCGCTCTCTCTATGCCGTCAGTAACATTGGCAGTCGTGCCTTCTTCGTTCATCATGTCCGGTGTATCTCCGTCGACACCAGAGTGCACCCGACACTTCGACCTGGCTGCATCTACTACGCGGATTTAGGTTATATCAGAGAGTACTTTGATGATATGAACGCCTGGGATGAGTGGCCACTATGTGTGGATAGATTAGAAAAGTACGGTCTGAAAGATGAACAAAGGCCATACCGTTTGGAGGATGTATTGGCTGCACACTGCAGACGGAAGGAGTTCAATGAATATTTCTTTCGGACCAGAAAATGGAGCGACGAATATATATATGATGAATGAAGAACATATTCATTCATCCTGGGGTATCCTAATCTTCATGTTAGGCATACATTGCGTCTTGTATTATTTTCAGCTTAGTTTGTCGTGAACATTAACATCGTTATTGGCTGCTTTTGGCTGCTGTATGCAGTTTATGTATTATACTTAGTTTTCTAGATTTATTATGCTGCTGTGAATTTATCCTATACTAGCTTCTAGATTTGCTACTAGATTTGTTACCATATTGGGCAAAAAAACGAGGGCCAAAAGGCAACAATCATTGAAGAAAGATAGAAATAGAAGCTTCTCTAGATTTGATACTAATTTGGTGAAAAGAGAGAGAACTGTTACAGAGAGAGAGGAGAAAAAGGCGCTCTGAAAAGGCAATCCAATTTGGCCCGAGAGAGACAGAACCGAGCTCTCACGTACAACCAAACGCGGTCTCGTCCTGTCCCATACGGTCCCTTTCTACCAGCCCCACGCGACACGGCCCCACACGACGCGGCCCCACATGTCAGCACGGAAACGATCAACTAAACGGGAATCCTCCCGTCCGAGCTCCTTCTGAGGGTTTCAGACAACGGCTTGGGGAAAACTGAGGAAAAACTAAGGAGCTGGGGAAAACTGAGTACAACTAACGACCTGAGGGCACGAAAATAGAAATCCCTAAAACATATTGCTGACATATGTAGTGCATAAATAAATACATTACAAAAAATCCTTTATGCCAAACCTAGTGAATCAGTGATGTTGATTCCATAGTGTAGATATTTATATTTTGTTATGTAAACTTAGTCAAACTTGTAATAGTTTGACCAAACACAAGATTAAGTGCACCTGTGTATTGAAATAGAGGGGCTGCTATTCCCAAAATACCAAAAACCATCCGTATTTTTGTAAATATAATAATGGAATTTTAAATATAATACAAGTATGATAATGATCATCCAACATTTATTTATACTTGGTGATATTCATAGGTAGGTTTATCTTTTTTAATGACATCGATCGAATTTGTGTCGTTATCAAATGCATGTTATACCATTTTTTAAGACATAGTTCATGATTTTTAGAGTACTTTGGTCCGTCCAAGCGCACCTCAAATTTTCCATATCATTGTATATGACCCATTAAATAGAGCGTGGTTCATCTCATGGTTTATTTTTATACGAATATGCAATATGTTTGTATGCGAATATATTGGTTCTTGGTGTCGGTAGCGGTTGCAAAATTTTATTGGGTAAAACACATAGGATTTGTACCAAATAGATGTTATGGATCTTAGGGTTATCAAGGTGGAAATCTAGTCGTAGTCTCCCTGCTTGTTCCCACGAGAGCGGAAGGAGAAGGCCAATGATGGCGCGGTGATGGTGTGTAAAATTAATGAAGTAAATGACCGGCCAGTTGGAAAATCCCAAGAGCAAGGTGTGATGAATATAGCAGCAAGTTTTTCCCTCAGTAAGAAACCAAGGTTATCAATCCAGTAGGAGGCAGACAAACGACTGAAGGTGATGCCCACTAGCTGCGTGATGCTCTAACAAGGGCGCCACTAACAATCTCTTGTTAGCGCGTCTTCAACCAGTAGCAACGCGGAACCTGCACACAACACAACCAAATACTTTGCTCCTAACTTACGATGAGGTTGTCAATCTCACCGGTTTGCTTGAAACAAAGAGTATGAGCGTATCGAGTGGAAAGTGATAATAGTATGCGAGTAAAGTAAACAGTGCGAGTAAAGTAAACAGGTGATAGCAATATAAAGGAAATAGGACCGGGGTCCACAGTTCACTAGCGGTGTCTCTCCATAAGATAAAATAATACATGCTGGGTAAACAAATTACAGTTGGGCAATTGATAGAATAAAGACAACGTGCATATGATGAGAGGATCACTATGAGATTTACTCTAGGCATTACAACAAGATACATAGACCGCCATCCAACTGCATCTATGACTAATAATCCACTCACGGGGATATCGTCCGAACACCCCATGAGTATTAAATTGCGAACAACAGATAATTGCATTAAGCAAAGTGTGTAATGTAAACAAAGCATATGCCCTCGAGCATATGAATGTTATTTTCCCCTAGTAGCAACAACACATCTACAACCTTAGAGGTTTCTGTCACTCCCCCAGGTTAAATAGAGGCATGAACCCACTATCGAGCATAAATACCCCCTCTTGGAGTCACTAGCAACTACTCGGCCAAGATAGCTACTAACAACGGAGAGCATGCAAGATCATAAACAACATAGAGATAACAAAAGATAAATTTCAGTACTTCAACTCAAGCATAACACCAATATTCATCGGATCCCAACAAACCAAACATGTAGAATTACATAACGGTGATCTCAATCATGTAGGGCAGCTCATGAGATCTAAACATGAAGCACATGGTGGAGAAGACAACCATCTAGCTACTACTATGGACCCATAGTCCAAGGTAGACTACTCACTCATCGCTCCAGAGGCAAGCATGGCGATGAAGAAGACCTCCGGTGGCGATTCCCCTCTTCGGCAGGGTGCCGGGAAGAGCTTCTGGACCCTCCCGATCTTCGGGTCAACGGCGGCAGCGGATCGCGATGTGTTCTGGAAAACCGATCGGGGCCTTAGGATTTTCTCGTCGGGGGGTCTTTATAGGCGGAGGGGCATTGTCAGAAGTGGACCGAGGCGGTCTCACACATAGGGGGCGCGGCCCAGCCCCTGGCTGCGCCGCCCTGGTGTGAGGCCACCTCGTGGCCCCACTCCGTCTCCTCTTCGGTTCTCTGGAAGCTTCGGTAAAATTCTGGGCGACTGGCTTTGGTTTCGTCCAATTCCGAGAATATTTCCTGTGTAACTTTTCTGAAACACAAAAACTGCAGAAAACAGGGAACTGGCACTGTGGCGACTTGTTAGTAGGTTAGTTCCGGAAAATGCATAAAAGTGCCACGAAGTGTAACAAAACACTAAGCAAATGGTGTAAAAACAAGCATGGAGCACCAAAAATTATGGATACGTTTGAGACGTATCCGCATCCCCAAGCTTAACTCCTGCTCGTCCTCGAGTAGGTAAGTGATAACAAAAGAAATAATTTTTGAGGTGACATGCACCTACACAATCTTGATCATGTATGTAAGCGTTGTGCGCTGGGATCAAAAGAACTTAAAACATGGGCATGAAAGACATAATCTTGATAGAAGAAACTTAGCAACCATGTTATAACATGAAAATGAACACAAACAAAAGATCATGAAAATGAAACAATGAAAGTCAAACGTGTGTTCAAATCATAAGGAAAAACATACAAATGGTTTTCAGCTTGTCCTTCATGGAGAGCAAAACATAAATACATAGGACACCTTCAAGTTTAAGAGGGCGACTAGATACAAATAATTTAAGAACAAGTGAAACCAACAATATGAATCAATCAATGAAAACTTTGGGACAATGCACATTATACTAAGAATGACAACTATGCTCTCTTAATGGTGCATAAAGATAGAAGGTGGTGACTCAACATAAAAGTAAAAGAAAGGCCCTTCTCGGAGGGAAGCAGTGATTGCAAGTTTTATAGACCTTCAAAAATTATGGTACTTACCGGCTTTGAGCTCTCATTGCCCCCATCATAAGCATCTTGAATGGTTAAAGTTAATGCGAGAACACTCATGCTGCATATGCTTGACAAATCATAAGTTGAAAACCTCGTGTCCCGTGAATACGAGTACCCAAACCTCATGCTACTTTACTTAGAGTCCCAAGCAAGGCTCTTGTCATTGTAAGTATATACGTATCATCGAGAACCGCCAACGGGGTACCTCCGTGCCCGATGACATGGAACAAGCCCACATCAAAATGACAGGACAAGCAGACAATGAACACCTCGACATCTCTTTTATTTACCATTTGTATAGCTTTTTATTTTGAGATGCGTCGTCGAATGTCCACTATGGGTATGCTGCAAATTTCCACCATAAATTATGCATGGCTTAGATTGGCGGCCCAGGCGTTTCCATAACACATATACAAACTCCATGATCCCGCAAGATTCCCAATTCATTTCACACCGCTAGTATCCATTAACAAAAGATCACAATATCAACTCAAATAAGAAGCGCAATGTTGAAAGCTTGCCCCATGACGGCATGGTTGGGCTAGTCTCCAACTTACAACTCGCAAGCATAACAACTGAATATAAGAGACCACAATGTCAAATTTTTAAGAACGAGAAAAATAAAGTGTGCCTTCCGGTTCGTGAGAGCTTTACTGACCAATTTTCGCATAACACTGGTAAGAGTTTAATTTGAAGAGTAGATAAAAGCAAGTCAAATTTACTTTGGAATAGCAAATTGCTAATAGGTATGTATGGTGGACTGATGCGTGGTTGATGACCAGCCCGTTGGGAACCCCAAGAGGAAGGTGTGATGAATATAGCAGCAAGATTTTCCCTCAGTTAAAAAACCAAGGTTTATCTTTTAGGAGAGGAGAGACAAACGACTGAAGGTGATGCTTGCAAGCTTCGCGACAGCTTCGGACAATTTATATATGGCGCCTCGTCCAAGCTTTGCTTTGCTAGCAGCAACGTGGAACCTGCACACAACACAACCAAATACTTTGTTCCCAACTTGCGATGAGGTTGTCAATCTCACCGGTTTGCTTGAAACAAAGGATATGAGCATATCGAGTGGAAAGCAGTGAAAGTATGCGAGTAAAGTAAACAGTGCGAGTAAAGTAAACAGGTGATAGCAATATGACGGAAATAGGACCGGGGTCCACAGTTCACTAGTGGTGTCTCTCCATAAGATAAATAACACATGCTGGGTAAACAAATTACAGTTGGGCAATTGATAGAATAAAGATAAACATGATATGTCAAGAAGATCACTATGCGATTTACTTTGGGCGTTACAACAAAATACATAGACCCCATCCAACTGCATCTATGACTAATAATCCACTCTCGGGGATATCATCCGAACACCCCATGAGTATTAAGTTGCGAACAACAGATAATTGCATTAAGCAAAGTGTGTAATGTAAACAAAGCATATGCCCTTGAGCATATGAATGTTGTTTTCTCCCTAGTAGCAACAACACATCTACAACCTTAGAGGTTTCTGTCACTCCCCCAGGTTAAATAGAGGCATGAACCCACTATCGAGCATAAATACCCCCTCTTGGAGTCACTAGCAACTACTCGGCCAAGATAGCTACTAACAACGAAGAGCATGCAAGATCATAAACAACATAGAGATAACATAAGATATATTTTAGTATAGCAACTCAATCATAGCACCAATATTCATCGGATCCCAACAAACCAAACATGTAGAATTACATAACGGTGATCTCAATCATATAGGGCAGCTCATGATATCTAAACATGAAGCACATGGTGGAGGAGACAACCATCTAGCTACTGCTATGGACCCATAGTCCAAGTTAGACTACTCACTCATCGCTCCGGAGGCAAGCATGGCGATAAAGAAGACCTCCGGTGGCAATTCCCCTCTCCGGCAGGGTGCCGGGAAGAGCTTCTGGACCCTCCCGATCTCGGGTCGACGACGGCGGTGGATCGCAATGTGTTTCTAGAAAATGGATCGGGTACTTAGGTTTTTCCCGTCGGGGGGTCTTTATAGGCGAAGGGGCATCGTCAGAAGTGGACCCAGGCATCCTCACATGTAGGGGGCGCGGCCAGGGGCTGGGCCGCGCCGCCCTGGTGTGAGGGTGGCCTGTGGCCCCTCTCCGTCTCCTCTTCGGATCACTGGAAGCTTCCGAGAAAAATAAGACTTCAGGAACTTGTTTCGTTCAATTCTGAGAATATTTCCTGTGTAGCACTTCTGAAACACAAAAATAGCAGAAAACAGGGAACTGGCACTGTGGCGACTTGTTAGTAGGTTAGTTCCGGAAAATGCATAAAAGTGCCACGAAGTGTAACAAAACAGTAGGCAAATGGTGTAAAAACAAGCATGGAGCATCAAAAATTATAGATACGTTGGAGACGTATCATGGACACTTTGGCAAACTTGGTTATTAGGAGTTGGATGCACGAGTAGAGCTCATACTCAATACAAGGCAAGGGCTAGCAAAAGACTGGGAGCGACCAACTAAGAGAGCAATAACGGCCATAATCATGCAAAGCGACAAAGCGACATTAAAAGAAGCATAAGATGGCATCAAAAGTCAAAAACTAAATGATTATAGAGGCTATTGGCGACTTTGTAAGAGTATAACATGTGTGAGCATGCGCCAAGTCAACCCAAATAAAGCATCAAGGAGAAACCAAAATAATGCTTCCAAACAATAAAAACAACGCATGATTTTTTTCAAAGGCTCATTAAGCAATCTCTTTCACAGATTTTGCAAAAATGCTCCAAATCAATTCAAACCACTTTCAGAAATTTTGTAAAATTCACAGCCAGGTTTTAAATCAATAGGAAACAAGTTTTCAGAAACAAAACAAGATTTTTAAAAGAAAATATAGATTGAGCCTAATGGTTTTTGCTTGCCTAAAACTAAATAGGATTTGAAGATAAATCTTTTGAAAATAAGAAATAATCCTTTATAAAATAATGTTTGAAAATACCTTTCAAACTTAGTTTCTTGAAATACAATCTTTACTAAAAACACCTTTGGGATCCACCCCTTTACAAGCAAGCTTGCATAGGTTTGAATAAAGGATGGAAATAGTAATTTGATAGTTGATCTTTCTCAAAGAAGTTCTTCAAGAAAAATAATAGAAGGTTTAAATTCTTTTCAAGTAAAACTTTCAATTAGATTCAAAAGTTTTAAATTCCTGTGAAATTTCAATCATCTCAAGCAATATAAAAAAACAAAAAATTTCCCCCCAAAATTTGATAAAATCTTGGGATGTTACAAATGCCCAGAGTAAATCTCATAGTGATCCTCTCGACATATGCACGTTATCTTTATTCTATCAATTGCCCAACTATAATTTGTTTACCCAACATGTGTTATTTATCTTATGGAGAGACACCACTAGTGAACTGTGGACCCCGGTCCAATTTCCTTTACATTGCTATCACCTGTTTACTTTACTCGCACTGTTTACTTTACTCGCATACTACTACTGTTTTCCACTCGATGCGCTCATTCCTTTGTTTATAGCAAACCGGTGAGATTGACAACCTCATCGTAAGTTGGAAACAAAGTACTTGGTTGTGTTATGTGCAGGTTCCGCATTGCCGCTGGCGAAGCAAAGCACTGGACGAGGCGCCCTATAAATTGTCCGGAGCTGTCACGAAGCTAGCAAGCATCACCTTCTTGAGTTTGGCTTTTCCTACTGGATTGATAACCTTGGTTTCATAACTAAGGGAAAACCTGCTGCTATATTCATCAAACATTCTCTTGGGGTTTCCAACTGGCCGGTCATTTATATCATTAATTACATGCCAACAAGTTCTCTGGCACTATTCAACACCGCGCCACCAACAAGTTTTTTGGCGCCGTTGCCGAGGAAAAAGAAGACTTCTGCAAGGGGAGTTTCGCACGCACATCCTTTACTTTGTTTTAAGTTTTGCTTTACTTTATTTTTACTTGCATCATTTTATAAAAAACACAAAAAAAATAGTTCCCTTATAGTTGTTTTTACTTGTCTGCTTTTAGTTTTGCTAGAATGGCTACTCCTGAAAACACCAAGTTGTGTGATTTTACTAGCACTAATAATAGTGATATTATCTGCACTCCTATTATGCCACCTGCTCCTGCTGCAAATTTTTATGAGATTAAGCCTGCTTTGTTGAACCTTATTATGAAAGAGCAATTTTTTGGTGCTAGTACTGATGATGCTGCAGCTCATCTCAACAATTTTGTTGAGCTATGTGAGATGCAGAAATATAAGGATGTAGAGAGTGATATTATTAAGCTTAAGTTGTTTCCTTTTTCTTTGAGAGGAAAATCTAAGGATTGGTTGCTGTCTTTGCCTAAAAATAGTATTGATTCATGGGCTAAGTGTAAGGATGCTTTTATTGAAAGATACTATCCTCCTGCTAAGATTATAGCTTTGCGTAGCAATATTATGAAGTTTAGCCAGTTTGATAATGAACATGTTGCTCAGGCATGGGAAAGAATGAAATCAATGATAAAGAATTGTCCCACTCATGTACTGACTACTTGGATGATTGTCCAAACTTTTTATGCAGGACTGAATTTTTCTTCAAGGAACCTATTGGATTCAGCTACTGGAGGCACTTTTATGTCCCTTACCTTGGGCGCCGCAACAAAGCTTCTCGACAATATGATGGTAAATTATTCTGAATGGCACACCGAGAGAGCTCCGCAAGGTAAGAAGGTAAATTCTGTCGAGGAAACCTCTTCCTTGAGTGATAAGATTGATGCTATAATGCTTATGCTTTCTAATGATAGAACTCATATTGATCCTAATAATGTTCCTTTGGCCTCTTTGGTTGCTCAAGAAGAGCATGTTGATGTAAACTTCATTAGAAATAATAATTTTAACAACAATGCTTATATGAACAATTTTGCTAGTAACAAATATAGGCCGTATTCTTCTACCAATGGTAATGGTTATGGTAACTCTTATGGTAATTCCTCCAACAACACTAGGGCTGTGCCCTCTGAGCTTGAAGTCATGCTCAAGGACTTCATCGGTAAGCAAACTGCTTTTAACAGGTCTGTTGAGGAAAAGTTAGGCAAAATTGATATTCTTGCTTCTAAAGTTGATAGCCTTGCTCATGATGTTGAACTTCTGAAATTAAAAGTGTTGCCTAATGATGTGAAGGAGAACAATACTTTTGTCACTGCTAATGCTATCCAAGTTAGAATTGATGAAAATGTTAGGATGTTAGCAGAATTGCATGCCAGGTGGGAAAGAGAAGATGAGATGGCTAGAAAGATAAATGTATGTACCATTACTACCTCTAATGATGTTGTTCCAAATGCTAGCAATCCTCTTACTTTGATTGGTGTAGAGAAAACTCCCACTCCTTGTGTTAAAAAGCCTAAAACTGCTAAAACTTTTTCTCAAAAGAGTGCTGAAATTTTTCAGAGTGTGGGAGATGATAACTCTATTTCCTTTAATGATTTTGATGTTGATGGTTGCAATATATCTAAAGGTATTTTGTTCTTGCAAAATCTTGCTTTGAGTCCTAATGCTAGTTCTTTAAATGTTGCTTTTACTAAGCATATTACCAATGCTCTTATGAAAATTAGGGATGAAAAGTTGAAGCAAAAAGCTTCTATTCCCAAGAAGTTAGAAGATGGTTGGGAACCCATCATTGATATGCATGTTAATGGTTTTGATTGCCATGCTTTATGTGATCTAGGTGCTAGTATTTCTATTATGCCTAGAAAAATTTATGACATGCTTGATTTACCATCGCTTGAAAAGTGTTATTATGATGTTCCTATTGCTGATGTTGCTAAGAAGAAACCTTTGGGAAGGATTAATGATGTTCTTATTATGGTTAACAATAACCTCGTTTCCGTTGATTTTCTTGTCATGGATGTTGAATGCAATGCTTCATGTCCTATTATTTTGGGAAGACCCTTTTTCGAACTGTAGGTGCCATCATTGATATGAGGGAAGGCACTATCAAATATCAATTCCCACTCAAGAAAGGTATGGAACACTTCCCTAGAAAGAGAAAGAAATTACTATTTGACTCTATTCTTAGAGCAAATTATGAACATGATGCTTCATCGCTTGATATTACTTGATTCGCACTTTCTGCGCCTAGCTCAAAGGTGTTAAAGAAAGCACTCTTGGGAGATAACCCAATGTTTTTACTTTCAGTTCTTTTTCTTTTATTTGAGTCTTGGAAGTTATTACAACTGTAATAACCTCTCCTTATCATTTTTATTTCGTTTTTGTGCCAAGAGAAGCCTCTAATTTAAGTGAGGTAAGATTTGAGGATGTTGCTGTCCTGAAACAGATTTCTGTGCTGCACCGTAAAAATTCGTGAAAATTCTCAGTATATCTTTTGGACCTGTGATTTCTTGTGCATATGCCCCAGGTTATATCCAAACTTTCATTAGTTTAACACTTTTTGATTTTAGCAGCAGAAAACCCTCTAAAATTTGACCTTTGTCAGCTGTTCTGTTTTGACAGATTTCTGCCATTATTTGTGTTTGCCGCTCGATCGCTTTCTTTTTGAGTTCTTTTGATCACGGAACTTTTAGGGAAGTTGCTACAGTAGTATATGCTTTGTATGTGGTGGTTTTGAGTTGAAACCTGAAGCAAAAAAGGGGTTGATTCATTATTATGCTTACACTAATGTTGCTAATAAAATTGTGTTGAGTTTTGTATGAAGGAAGTTATCAAGTGTAGGGATTGGAGAATGATGAGATGAATTGAAGAATGGACAAAAGCTCAAGCTTGGGGATGCCCATGCACCCCAAGAAATATCCAAGAGGTACAAGCGTCAAAGCTTGGGGATGCCCCCGAGGCACCCCTTCTTCATCGGCAAAAATCAGGTCACCTTTCAACACACTATATTTTTATTGCTTTATGCACTATGTGTTTTTCTTGGAGCGTCAGTTGTTTTAGTTTTTAGTTTTGTTTAATTTTGTTTGCTGCAATGAATGGTTGGACCCCAACAAATTTATTTTGGAGAAGTTGCCTTGCTTTTCATTTGCCAAGAACACTCCGTTTTTCACTTTTATAGTTCAACGAGTGTTCTCTTTTTCTGCTACTGCGATTAGTTTTCGTTTTTCGCCTTGATTTGAGTTCAGATATTGATATATCTTTACATCAAGGTGTATTTTGACCTCTGGTCCATGTTGGTATTCATCAAAAGAGTTGTTTCAAAAAAGGTTCGAATGGTGTTGGAAAAGAGAAAAAGTTTCATGCAAACAAGTGGTACAAAAGGAGCTTGTGTAGACTGCGGCCTAGGCTTTTGTATGTCGTGCTTGATGTATTTTTGATAGTATTCTTAGTGGTTTTGCTGTAGCATGACTTGTCTCAAATAACTGAGATTGCTTAATGAGCCTTTGAAAAAATCATGCGTTGTTTTTATTATTTGGAAGCATTAATTTGGTTTTCTCCTTAATGCTTTATTTGGGTTGACTTGGCGCATACTCACACATGTTTGACTCATACAAAGTCGACATTGCCTCTATGATCATTTATTTTTTGACTTTTGATGCCATCTTATGCTTCTTTTAATGTTGTTTTGTCGCTTTGCATGATTATGGCCGTTATTGCTCTCTTAGTTGGTAGCTCCCAGTCTTTTGTTAGCCCTCATTTTGTACTGAGTATGAGCTCTACTCGTGCATCCAACTCCTAAAACCAAGTTATTCCAATGTGTCCACCATACATACCTACTAGCAATTTTCTATTCCAAATTATATTTGACTTGCTTTTATCTATCCTTCAAATTAAACTCTTTTTGGTGTTATGCGAAAATTGGCCAGTAAAGCTCTCACGAACCTGATGGCACACTTTACTTTTCTCGTTTTTAAAATTTTGACATTGTGGCTCTCTTATGTTGAGTTGTTATGCTTGCAAGTTGTAAGTTGGAAATTAGCCTAGCCATGCCGTCATGGGGCAAGCTTTCAACATTGCACTTCTTATTTGAGTTGATATCGTGATCTTTTGTTTATGGATACTCGCGATGTGAAATAAGTTGGGAATCTTGCGGGATCATGGAGTTTTTATATGTGTTAGGGAAACGCCTAGGCCGCTAATCTAAGCCATACATAATTCATGGTGGAAATTTACAGCATGCCCATAGTGGACATTCGACGACGCATCTCACAATAAAAAGCTATACCAATGGTAAATAAAAGAGATGTCGAGGTGTTCATCGTCTGTTTGTCTTGTCATTTTGATGTGGGCTTGTTCCATGTTATCGGGCAGGAGGTATCCCGTTGGCGGTTCTCAATGATACACATATATTTACAATGACAAGAGCTTGCTTGGGACTCTAAGTCGAGTAGCATGAGGTTTGGGTATTCGTACTTCACGGGACACGAGGTTTTCAACTTATGGTTTGTCAAGCATATGCTTCATAATTGTACTCGCATTAACTCTAACCATTCAAGATGCTTATGATGGGGGCAATAAGAGCTCAAAGCTAGTAAGTACCATAATTTTTGAAGGTTTATAAAACTTGCAATCACTGCTTTCCTCTGTGAAGGGCCTTTCTTTTACTTTTATGTTGAGTCTCCACCTTCTATCTTTATGCACCGTCTAAGAGAGCATAGTTGTCATTCTGAGTATAATGTGCATTGTCCCAAAGTTTTCATTGATTGATTCATGATTTTGGTTTCACTTGTTCTTAAATTATTTGTATCTAGTCGCCCTCTTAAACGTGAAGGTGTCCTATGCATTTATGTTTTGCTATTCCATGAAGGACAAGCTGAAAACTATTTGCTATGTTTTTCCTTATGATTTGAACACACGTTTGACTTTCATTGTTTCATTTTCATGATCTTTCGTTTATGTTCTTCTTCATGTTATAACATGATTGCTAAGTTTCTTCTATCAAGATTATATCTTTCATGCCCATGTTTTAAGTTCTTTTGATCCCAGCGCATAACGCTTACATAGATGGTCAAGATTGTGTAGGTGCATGTCACCTCAAAAATTATTTCTTTGTTATCACTTACCTACTCGAGGAGGAGCAGGAGTTAAGCTTGGGGATGCTGATACGTCTCAAACGTATCTATAATTTTTGATGCTCTATGCTTGTTTTTACACCATTTACTTAGTGTTTCGTTACACTTCATGACGTTTTATGTATTTTCCGGAACTAACCTATTAACAAGATGCCACAGTGCCAGTTCCCTGTTTTCGGCTATTTTTGTGTTTCAGAAAATTTACACTAGAAATATTCTCGGAATTGGACGAAACAAAAGCCAAACATCCAAAAATTTACCGAAGCTTCCAGAGGACCGAAGAGGAGACGGAGAGGGGCTATGAGCCGGCCACACAGTTGGGCGGCGCGGCCCAGGCCCTGGCCGCGCCCCCTATGTGTGAGGCCGCCTCGGTCCACTTCTGACGCTGCCCCTTCGCCTATAAAGACCCCCCGACGGGAAAAACCTAAGAACCCGATCAATTTTTCAGAAACACATCGCGATCCACCGCCGTCATCGACCCAAGATCGGGAGGGTCCAGAAGCTTTTCCCGGCACCCTGCCGGAGAGGGGAATCACCACCGGAGGTCTTCTTCATCGCCATGCTTGCCTCTGGCGCGATGAGTGAGTAGTCTACCTTGGACTATGGGTCCATAGCAGTAGCTAGTTGGTTGTCTTCTCCACCATGTGCTTCATGTTTAGATCTCGTGAGCTGCTTTACATGATCGAGACTACCTTTATGTAATTCTACATGTTGTGTTTGTTGGGATTCGATGAATATTGGTGTTATGATTGAGTTGATGTGCTGAATATTATCTTATGTTATCTCTATGTTATTTATGATCTTGCATGCTCTCCGTTGTTAGTAGCTACCTTGGCCGAGTAGATACTAGTGACTCCAAGAGGGGGTATTTATGCTCGATAGTTGGGTTCATGCCTCTATTTAATCTGAGGGAGTGACAGAAACCTCTAAGGTTGTAGATGTGCTGTTGCCACTAGGGAGAAAATAACATTCTTATATCCAAGGGCATATGCTTTGTTTATATTACATACTTTGCTTAATGCAATTATCTGTTGTTCGCAGCTTAATACTCGAGGGGTGTTCGGACGATATCCCCGCGAGTGGATTATTAGTCATAGATGCAGTTGGATGGCGGTCTATTTATTTTGTTGTAATGCCCAGAGTAAATCTCATAGTGATCCTCTCGACATATGCACGTTATCTTTATTCTATCAATTACCCAACTGTAATTTGTTTACCCAACATGTGTTATTTATCTTATGGAGAGACACCACTAGTGAACTGTGGACCCCGGTCCAATTTCCTTTATATTGCTATCACATGTTTACTTTACTCACACTGTTTACTTTACTCGCATACTACTACTGTTTTCCACTCGATACGCTCATTCCTTTGTTTACAGCAAACCGGTGAGATTGACAACCTCATCGTAAGTTGGGAACAAAGTACTTGGTTGTGTTATGTGCAGGTTCCGCGTTGCCGCTGGCGAAGCAAAGCACTGGACGAGGCGCCCTATAAATTGTCCGGAGTTGTTGCGAAGCTAGCAAGCATCACCTTCTTGAGTTTGGATTTTTCCTACTGGATTGATAACCTTGGTTTCATAACTGAGGGAAAACTTGCTGCTATATTCATCAAACCTTCTCTTGGAGTTTCCAACTGGCCGGTCATTTACATCATTAATTACACGCCAACAAGTTCTCTGGCACTATTCAACACCGCGCCACCAGTTTGCTCCAACTGACTAGGTCTAGTCGAGTCACCTTATAAAATGGTTTTGGCAGATGCATCTTCATACTTTTTGTTTTCGAGAAGAAGAATAGCTCTGAAAAATCACAAAGTTTGGAGGCACATATCCTTATGTTTGTTTGTTGATCTTGATGTGCTTTAACATAACTAATTTAGACCAGTTCCAACACAAGGGGTTCAAGAGATTTTGATTTGATCTATCGTTGGATCACCTTGAAAGATCGGGCCTATAATCCTTTGGATATGTTATTCTGTATCATTTGTTGTCATTATTCTGTGCAAGATAATTATTTAAATTTATATGTAGTTGTGTTTAAGTTCGAGTGAGGTAGTACATGATTGTATACAAATTAAATGGTTGCAAATAAACGAAATAGGGAACGTGTATTTTTTATCAATAGCTTATATGTTTCAATTTTCACATGTATGTTTCATAAATTATCGATCACCAACGCTTACAAAGGTTCTTGACTATTAGAACCTTGGAGTATTTGTAGTTAATAAGATATGTATATATATACTCGCAAATGCATATGATCAAGCTACATAAAATTGTCAATCATTACACAATCTCTAATTTGCATCCTCACAAATGTTCATGTTTCTTAAAAGAATGAACTGGGATACTCCTTCGTTTACAAATAGTTTGTGTTCTAGCTATAGTCAAAGTCAAACTTTGTAAAATTTGACCAAATATTTAGAAAAAAACTACTTTACAATGTAAACCCTATAGTATTAGAATCGCTATAAAATATACTTTTATAATATATGTATTTGATATTGTGGATGTTGATATTATTCCTATATTCTTGGTTAAACATAACAAAGTTTGACTTTGACTAATCCCAAAAAGCGAACTAAACAAAAACGGAGGGAGTACCACCGAGCTATTCTCTCCAAACAAGGTGAAGTCGAGGGATCCGAGGGAGCCTTATTCCATCGGTCCTCTAGTGCAACGGATCTGGTGTTTCTTGGTTAGTGTTGCAGTTGTCGAGGCATGCGGCGTTGTTGTTGTTTGGGGGAAGACGGAGATCCATAGACATAGATAGGAGGTTCAATGGTAGCGGCGTTCTTCCTTGACATTGACGTAACGCGGGATGATCCCCGCTTGATGTGCCACAACAAAAATGGCTTCACCGGCGGTGGGTCTCTTCTTTTGGCTTGCAAAGCCCTCACAAGCGATGGTGCTTCTTTATGTCCGACGACATCAAGCGACAAGGATGGCAGTCGCCAAAATTTCTGAGGGCTTCATTATAATTTTATTTTTGAGGATGGCTTTTCTACAAATATTCTTGAGCAATTGTCCTCTAAGGCTCTCTTGATGCCTGTGTGATTCCACAGGTTCATGTTGTAATTTGACAGTTGTTCAATGGTATGTAGAAATTTCTCGAAACAAAAAATGGCCAGTGGGACGAGGTTGAGCTCACTTACGACACCGTATACGGCAACCATCAAACACAGTCTCATCACGGTTCGCTACATTGCATCAGGCTACGATAATGGTTTTGCCTCTGGCAAACTACTTTGGAGGTCCGAAAAGCTGCTGATCAGCGATGGAGCCGCGTCGAGCTCGGGTGTTGTGGTGATCTCTTTTCCATCCCTTTGGCGTTCGTTTTGGTGGTGTCGAAGGAGGAGGATAGACGTTGGTTTTTTGCATAGGTTTATCCTATCTTTTCAGTTCTGTAAGATCTGTTCGTTCGTAACTTGTAACTTGTTTTTATCTTACGAATAAAGAGCGGATTACAGTGTCAAAAAAAAATACATAAAAAACCAAGTTATGCACCAGATCAATTACATTGCGAGCCATAGTTATATTATTATTATTATTATTACAAAAACAGAAATAGCAATACATCAAAGTAGTATGAGCTTTGTGTTTAGTTATGGTGAAAAAATTGCATAGGAGTCGTTCTTGTGTAGGCTCTAGAAGATCGAGACATTGATCATCTCCAAACATGGCAGTTGATTCAACAGTACAAGGATCCACGGGTAGGATCTTTCTTTACACCTACAAGTTGATTCACGCTTCAAGAACAAGGGCGTGGAATGAAACATCAATGGAATTTGGCATCTCTGCTGGCAGGGAACGGTAGGCATGCACAGATAGAATCCCCCGCAAGCATTGCCTTCAACAGAGACGACGTCATTAATAGCATAATCTACCTTTTAAACGTAAAAAAATTTGCATTGTTCTGTGACAAGCTGTATTGATTCACCCATTTGAATCACGGGCGAAAGCATCGTCATTCAGACACTGAACTTTCCTGTAACTGACTTCCAAACTCCTTCACCTCGAGCTAGACCCTGCTGCACTTACAGCCCAAACAATACAGGGAGAACCACGGTTCAACAGTCAGTCGAGGGGAACAGGAACCCCACCCCGTCTCAACCCTCGTGTAGAATGTTTCTGATCAACTCTGCTGATGTTCAGCAAGACAACACAGTCAACAACAACACAAGATAGCAAAAGGTTGTTTCAACGTTCATCAACAGGAACGCAGCTCAGCAGCAGCCTCACTAGACATTGTTATAGCGGATCATTCGAGACATGGACCATTTAAATGAGGAGAATGATGATCAAAACGTATTGTCAAATTTCTAGGCCTGATCAATGCGTTACCATCTTACAGCATACCGAACCATTTCATCAAGCTCAGAACAACAGTTTAAGCTTAACTTTAACAAGAGGATGCAAGAAACGAGCACAAGGCAGGATTGCAAGATCACCCACCACCCTCTCAAAATAAACAATATCAGCTTTAAATCTCGCTTATCGGAGATTTCTATTTCGAGTCTTCTACCTCTTTCACTGCTCGGATAAGATGGGAGATACGGTACTGGAGCTTCTCGTTCTCCACAGTTAGCTTCCTGTTCTGCAAGGTTCGAACGATACGAGATGCGGTTATATTGGGATTAAACAATTTTATGATGGAGACAATTTCATGAAAATCATATACCTTCTCCTTCTCAGCAAGACATTCTGCAGCGCCTGCGTCAAGCTTTGACTGGAGATCTTTCATGGCAAAAGAACTTGCCTCAGACCCGCTGCCCAGGCCATCTAGTGAATGACATCAGAAAGGAATGAGGCATCTATTTCACAAACATGCTCCTCCTAAATACCCCCAATCATATATAAATTACCTTTGTTCAACAGCAAGGCTTCCAGCTTTGCTAACCGTGTCTGCAAAATGAAGGATTTCACCATCAAATTGACAGATTTTTTTTATAGAAAACACTTGTATCTATAAAGGCATTTGCGCAATCACTCTAAGTAAGCATGATAAGTTTGTCGTAGCATTCCATGCAGCTGGTCAATACATTGACTCGCTCTGAATTGTTCATTGTCAATAAAGAAACAAAGCAGGCAGCATAACTCCAGAAGAGCTAACAACACTATGTTATTCATACAGCCAGTGGTGGAGCTAGCATGTAGGAGTTGGGTTCACGTGAACCCAATGAATTTGTGCTAGTCTACACTAAATTGCTACTACTTGGTAATGTTTGTATCACTTAGACATCATAACTTTGTAAGAGATGAAGCCATTAATTTGTTTTGCTAGCTTCGCCTCTGCATACAGCATAGTCGTTGGTATAGGTAGTAGAACAGCATGCAAAATTACTTGAAGTTAGACGACCACAGATTTTAAGTTTGTGGAACTGCCAAAACTAGATTGTCTCTCCTAGAAAACTCAAATGTTTCAATGTTGTAGCATTATACCCACCTGTCACGATAGTCAATGTATTAGGATACCGGCTATGATCTATGAACTATATTTCTTCAGGCAAATAGACAAGCAACAAACAATAGGCATTTAAAATCTGCTGCCACGGTTGGTTGCTCACTGATCCAACAAGGGGTTTGAAGCTCCAACCAAGCATAACCTTACGCACGCACACAAACCAACTGCAGTAAGTTTGCCATTTCTTACATGTGGCCAATCAATACACTGATTCATTTTTTACTCTCAAGTGCCAAAGAAACTTAGCATGCCTCGTTGCTCAAAGGATAGGCAAGAATCGATATCCATAGATCATAGCCGGTGGCAGATAACAGAGTAAGTACAACACGACAAGTTTACTTAGGTTAAGCATTTCTCATGACAGTACTGGTGGAAAACAGTGAACCTCCATAGCTGAATTTCTAAAATAAGATGTCAGGAAGGGCATCAAAATTCAGAGCTTCAGGTGTCGTGAACATTGCACCCTCCCTGTCCCAAAATAATCAACGTGATGATGTATCAGCCGGTGCATTCGCTGCAGATAAGTAAAAGCCATCTGCTTGGTTTTTGTAAAACTAAAATTGTAGCCGGTGGCCTCGTGGATCCCAATTCTTGCACGCAAGTACAAAAGTAGTCATCTAAAAGCTGCTAAGGTCTCGCTAATCCGCACTGATACGAATTTTCTCCAAACTAACCTCGGCATACAGAACGAAAACCGGATCCGCTATGTTCTAATTTCCTGATGATAATCAACGATCTTAGCGCATCAGGCGCTTCTAAAATAGCGCCAACTCCCTGACGGAGAACAGATGGTCAGGGGCTCGGGAGAGAAAGAGAGAGGGAGCAAACCTCGGCATCGGAAGCTCTCTCCTCGAAGGGTTTCAGGGCTTCCTCCAGCCGCGCCGCCATGCTCACCGTTCGTCCCCTCGGAGCTGGAGGAGAGTCGAGATAGAAGAATCTTCGGGTTTTATGGCCCAAGAGGCTTGTAAGAGAGAGTTTACGGCCCAAGATAAAACAAAAGCCTATTAGTGACAGTGTAAACAAGACCAGCAGATGGGTCCTCATCCCCTAAAAAAAAGCAGACGGGTCCTCAAAAAAGTAGATAGGTCACCATATTTATTGGCCTTATACCCCGTCAATTAGATTCTATAGTGTTGAGATTTTTCTCTTGCTAGAGGAATACTAGTATGATGTGTTGCATCATCTATGTGTTAGAATGTGGTGCAAACATAAATGTGAATCAAATGCTACAGACAAAAATGCATTCATTTATCTTGGTTACAGAAGCTACATTCATTTCACCGTGTCAACGAGAAAGTAGCAAAGTGAAATCATGAACTTCGGTCCATTTTAAATCATAAGAGTCCACTTATTTACTTTAGTTTACATGTTTTATTATTATTGATATTTGAAAATATGAAAACACTTATTGCATATAGTTTACACATATATCTTGCATAAGTAGTTTGCACATCACCCTCCACATTAACGCCACTTGTCTTGCATCATTTGCATTCATTTTTTACTTTCCTTTTAGTTATGTGCTTCATTATTAATATAGTAACATCGTGTGACTGACAACTACTACGGTGAAGTTGGGGATACAAAGAGATATATTGAATTTGCAGGTTGCTAGATAGGATAGAGGAGCTAAATAAAAATTTCTTCCCGAGAGCTTGAGTTAACCCCCAACTCACCCTTGTGGAGAAAAGCGCGCTTGCACTTTGTGCTTGAAATCCCAACGATAGTCTTTTTTCCTTTTTTTTTCTTGTAGATCTGAATACAAAAAAACTAAAATATCTATGGGACCAAGTGTCCAAATCATGATTTACTTTTACGCGTGTGCTAGTCACATCGAGATCTTCAAAGTAGATGGTGGCAGAGCAACACACAAGCTGTGTAGCCAAAGTCAATTGACTACATAGTTTTATGGCCATACAAGGAGAAATCATGCGGAAAGTAATAATTTTTTTTCATATATAAATATATGTATTTAACTACATAGCTCTGAAATGACTACACAAGGTTCAAGACCTGGCTACGATCACATGTTGATTTGTTGATGAACTTTTTTTGAAACTGTCTTAAATGCATAGGTTGCATTGCCTTCACTGTCATTGCATTTTCTTTGGTTTCTATGCACTATCTTCTATTTTGCAGTGCACTAGTGATGCATCGGTGCACAACCTTCTAATTTGCGTTGCATTGCCTTAGGTTTGTTGTGCACCTGTTCCATGACGGTGCATGGCTTTTCTGTTATGCGTTGCATTGCCTTGGCTATGTTGTGCACCACCTTCGGTTGTACTATGCAATCACTTTGGATTTAGTTGTACAATGCCTTCGTTTTATAGCGTGTTATCTTTTATGACCCCCGTTTCAAAAATATATTACAGTAGCTTTCTAAAAAAGGCTTACATTTTGAAACGCCATAGTACTTTTTTTTTACTGAATTCGGTTTTGTAGTGCACTTCCTCTTGATACGATTTTCCTGTGCACTGCCTTCTATTTTCCTCTGGAATGACTCTGTTTTTCAAGTGCACACTTCCTCCAAAAAAATATGCTCCAGGTCAGTAGGATCAAACGATCCAATCGGACGGCCGAGGCTTCCCGGAGTCGTGGCCACGAAAACCCGACCATAAATAAAAGGCCCCGCGAGGCCCATTCCAGCTCTCCCCCTCTTTTCTCCTAAAACCCTAGCGCCGCCTCCCAAACCCCTCAGCCGCCGCCGACGAAGCGAGCGGCGAGATGGCGCTCTACCTCCTCTTCGAGTCGGCGTCGGGGTACGCGCTCTTCCACGCCTACGGCATCGATGAGATTGGCCAGAGCGTGGACGCCGTCCGCTCCTCCGTCCTGGACCTCAAGCGGTTCAGCAAGGCCGTCAAGCTCACCGGCTTCACCCCCTTCTCCTCCGCCATCGACGCGCTCAACCAGTGCAACGCCATCTCAGAAGGTGCCGTCTCCTCAACCCTCCTCCCCGGGCCAAATCCCTGTGTCAAAAGTCTCAGCTTTAATACCCCGTGACGAGCAAATGGCGTGTCGGTGATGTTTTTTTTTGGCGGTGCAGGGATCATGACCGACGAGCTGAGGAACTTCCTCGAGCTTAACCTGCCCAAGGTGAAGGACGCGAAGAAGGCCAAGTTCACCGTCGGCGTCATGGAGCCCAAGGTCGGGTCCCACATCACCGAGGCCACCGGAATCAAGTGCCAGTCCAACGAGTACGTTCAGGAACTTCTTCGTGCGGTGCGCCTGCACTTTGACCAGTTCATCGATCAACTCAAGGTGATGGTTTCTTTACATTCACGCTTATTTGTGAATATAGTACATTGCATTGCTGTGTAGAAGCATGAACGGTCTAACATGAGGTGTACACGATGGTAGTATGAATCATATGCTGTTTGCACATTGTGTTATGAGCTGTGTGGCTGGTGTATGTGGTCTTAGAGGGCAGTAGAAGAAGTTTGATGTTCTGGTGGGATGAGCTATGTATTTTTGTATGAACTAGGTGCATAGAGTTACACAATACAGAGTTATTGGGTGAATCGTATGCTATGTGCACCTTGTGGTATGAATTGTCGGTTGTGGCTGGTGTATTTCATTTTAGAGGTTTCTATAGCAGTGGAAAAATGTTCTGGTGGCTATGAACTATGGATTTCTATGAACTGGTTACAGAGAGTTCCAAGATAGAGTTTACAGTGTTTTCTGGCCTTATTTGTAAACTTTGTTTTGTTGGTTTTTGGTTCCAGCCATCTGACCTGGAGAAGGCTCAGCTAGGCCTGGGACATAGCTATAGCAGGGCAAAGGTCAAGTTCAATGTGAACCGTGTGGACAACATGGTCATTCAAGCTATCTTTCTGTTGGATACACTTGATAAGGATGTCAATTCATTCTCCATGAGAGTAAGGTTGGTTCCTTACCTTTTGCTTAGCCTTTTGCTTAGTTTTAACTTTCTCATGCTTTGCTTTTAGATGTTGCGATGAGACTGTCACTTGGAATACCTCAAAACAAATTATGTTGATGTTAACATGAGTCCTGATAGTTTTACTGCAGTGACACAAGTCTGGTGTACACAGTAGTATCTTTCACAGTATGTCCTGTGGTAGTGAAAGGTCGTTTGAACTAAGCAACCCTGTAGTATATCATATCCTATGCATGTTTTTGGTGGTTGTTAATGACATTTCTTTTATATCTACTATTGTTGGCGCTGTAGCTAGTTTTGAACATTCATCACTGTGGTTATCTGATATATCAGTTATATGGGTGTATTAAATTGTTGCTTTACCACCATGCAGGGAGTGGTATGGATGGCACTTTCCTGAGCTTGTCAAAATCGTGAATGACAACTACCTTTATGCTAAGCTTGCTAAGTTTGTGGTAAACAAATCTGATTTGTCAGAGAAAGACATTCCTGCTTTAGCAGATCTAATTGGAGATGAGGACAAGGCTAAGGAAATTGTTGAAGCAGCAAAGGCATCTATGGGTAACATAAATGTTCACAATTCTTTTTTCTTCTTTGTATTTGGGGAGGTGGTGTTGTTGTTTAACTCAAATCTCGTTTGTAATTCAGGCCAGGATCTTTCACCAGTTGATTTGATCAATGTTCAACAGTTTGCTCAGAGGGTCATGAATCTATCTGAGTACCGTAAAAATCTCTATGAATACCTGGTGACAAAGATGAATGATATCGCACCAAATCTGACGTCATTGATTGGTGAGATGGTTGGAGCTCGGCTGATCTCCCATGCTGGTAGTCTTTCAAATCTTGCAAAATGTCCTGCATCCACTCTCCAGATACTAGGTGCTGAAAAGGCGCTGTTCAGGTACTTCATACTTAAATGGTTAATTGGTTGCATGTTCCAACACCCTATTTTAAACTGTGCTCTCTTATTTGTTAGTTGTCTTCTACTTAACTTTGTTCTTTATGTTTCTGAAATCTTGTGACTGAATCTTAATTTCACCACAGAGCTCTCAAAACACGTGGAAACACACCAAAGTATGGTCTCATTTTCCACTCATCGTTTATTGGTCGTGCATCAACTAAGAACAAGGGAAGAATGGCTCGATACCTGGCAAACAAATGTTCCATTGCTTCCCGCATTGACTGCTATTCAGGTTAGTTGAAGCACTTAGTTTCCAAATGTTACACATTCTGAATCCTCTTCCTGATTGTTCTTCTCATTGGTTTATGAATTCTAGATATGGGTAGCTCCATTTTTGGTGAGAAGCTGCGTGAACAAGTTGAGGAGAGGCTAGACTTCTATGACAAGGGTGTTGCACCGCGCAAGAACCTTGATGTGATGAAAGCAGCTATTGAGGGCTTGACAAACACGGAGGATGATGACGGTAAGGATACATCTGTTTGTTTGTTAATCTCTGAATCACTTAATGTCTGATCACACTTTTCAATCCACATTAAATTGTTGACTTGACACAATGCACCATTAATTCATTCACAGGCAAAGAGAATGGTGAGGCATCTGTTAAGAAAAGTAAGAAGAAGAAGTCTAAGGCTGAGGCTAACGGTGATGCAATGGACGTTGACAATGTTGTGGCTGCAGCTGAACCTGAGACTGAGAAGAAGAAGAAGAAAAAGAAGCACGCCCTTGATGAGCCACAGGACGTAGAGATGCAAGCCAATGGCGAAGATGAAACCCCAAAGAAGAAGAAAAAGAAGAACCGTGACGCTTCTGAGTCTGTTGATCCCAAGACAGGCACTGAAGGGAAGAAGAAAAAGAAGAAATCCAAGACTGATGACGAGTAGTAGTAGTTTAGTGCCTAGGTATCAAGTATGGAGCGTTGAAGTTGATCATTGAGGATCTAATTTTGTACGACAATGGATCCAACTGTGACTTGAATGTGTTAAGTGTGTACTTTTTGAGCCCTTGATGAGGTTTGTAATGTAGCTTGCATGGATACTAGTCCTTTGGTATTCTGTTTTGCGTTTTGTTGTTTAGGTATCTGAGCCTGATTGTTTAGGATAGCGTTCGCTTTTGAATGGCGTATAAATTATCTCATTGTTGGCAGTGTCAGAGTCCGATGTTCTTCTTCTGTTGATTTTGCAGCTAGACCATATGCCATTACAGGAAGTTTGAGGGCGGAAAGGTCAACAGGAAATCACAGTTTTCTTTCTTTGTACCGTATAAGGGTCACTTTGATTCATATAACAAAAATTTCAAGTTGGATCCATGTGAATTGTAATATCATGTGCTATTCCTAATTTTGCAACTAGTCCATATGCCATTTTTTTTATTAGTCTATATGATATTTGTCAGTGACTGAGGGAGAAACGATGAGGCCAGAACCCATTGGGTTCTATCCTTTTGCTTCTCTTCGTTCATTGAACTCTTAATAATCACTTTTCAAGTCTTTTAAAAGCAAGAAAATGAATTCTAGAGCAGAGGCTGACGATGGCTCATGGATCTTGATAAGCCTGTCAACGCCTCTGACTTTAAACTGAGAAGAAAAAAAGCACAAGTTTGAGGAGCCCTAGAATCATGAATTGCCTGCCAATGGGGAAGCCTCCCAAAAAGAAGAGGTGGTGAATGTTGAGCCTAAAAGGGCCACCAAAGGGAAGAACAAAAAGAAGTCGAAAAGTGAGGACGGCGATTAGACTGGAACCTCTCTGTGTTGCTTCATGAAACTGAACATCTAGTATTTGATTTATGCATAGGCACATCTAATTAGGTCTCAACTGTTGAAGCTTTCACCCTAGGGTGGTGCTGATCACATTTTGAGGTGTATAATGTAGATGATCATGCATTGAGGAAGCCTTTCAACTATTGCCATTTTCTTCTGGTGTTTGTTTTACTGTTTTGTGATTCATGATCCATAGAGTGGCCCTGTTGCATTGTAGTGTGTTGGGGTTTTGTTTCTTGGATGAAGATGTTCTGATTGAGCACTTGAGAATAGCTAGGATGTCTGTTTCGCGGGAAAACTAAGATGACAACGCTGGTGCCTGGTTTCAACGAATCTTTTTTCTCTGCTGCACTGGAGTTCGTATAGAAACTAAACTTTAAAAAAAAACTCAGCTACACTCACTCGCATACATCTTGCACCTCTTCTGGTTAGGTATTCCTCATGATTTTCATGCGATTTCTTGACAATGTATCACCACAACGACTAGAGAGAGCCACAAAATCATTTTAGTTGCAGAGGTAATGAACTACTACTGTGCTTGTTCTTCCAGGTAGTTGTCCCTTCATTGTTAACTGAAATACTTCGTCGCAGAGGTTCTGAAATAATATGCTTGGTGTTCCTGCCTTTTCTCCCTTCCTTCTGGACTGAATTACTGTGTTTGCTCTTCCTGTCTTTTGTCCATTGCTTCTGCACTGAAACACCCTGCTTGCTCTTCCTATTCTCTGTCGCTTCCTTCATGACTGAAACACTGTGTTTGCTCTCACTACTCTTTGCCCCTTCCTTCAGGACCTGTTCCACTTCATGAACCACACCGAGCCTCCCAAACCATCCTGCGAGCAGCTGTGAAGGCTCCTGGCCGATCACAGCACCATTTTCTTCAAGCTCTGCCAGAAACTCCAGCGCTCCTTCCAGCCTGCCGACCTTCTCGTAGGCACCCAGTATCAAGACAACACACCTGTCGCATGGTTCCAGTCCTGCACTTCTCATGTTTCGGGTCACGCAGACAGCCTCATCGATCTTATTGGAGAGGCAGTAAGCGTTCACCAGGAGTGCGCACAGCTTCGTGTCGGGTACCGTCCCTGCGAATTGCACGGCGTCAAAAACTCGCTGCGCCCCTTCAGAATCACCTTTATATGAGTATGCTCTCAGCAAAGCCTTGTACACCTCTTTCCCTGCGAAGATCTGCTGATCCTCCGTTTGCTTGATTAAATCTTCTGCTTGGTCTAGCATGTCATCTCTGATGTAAGCCATGATCATTGAACCGTATGCACGTTTATCGAGCGGTAGGCCAAGCATTACGATTTCTTCGAACGCTTCCTTTGCACAGGTGAGATCACCAGCCTTGCTGTACATGTCCACCAGTGCAGTCAGCATGACCTGATCACAGGGGAGACCTCTGGCTTTCATGGCATGGAATGCTTCCTCAGCTTCTCTCAACAGATTTTGCTTGCCGTAGACCTGTATCAACTTGGTGTAGTCGCGCACATTTGCTTCGAAAGAATCCTCCATCAGTGCATACTCTAGTACCTACAGAACATACAGTCCATTTGTAAGGTTACATTGCTGATAACATAATGCTAACAGTCACCAATGGTGCAGACCATAGATTCAGACATTTCTAATTCAATGTTTAGCAAAAGGGTACAGTTCTGAACTTCATAATTTTCTAACCAATACACGCAGAAAAGATATAAGTAAATCAAAAAAAAAAAAAACAAAGATTCAGTCTCTGTCCCCCAGAACAAATTTTGCAACCAGTGGTGTCAACACTCAACAGTCATCATTCAACCGATCACATCAACAGGCAAAGACCATTTCAATCAAGCATTCCCTCAAAAGTGAATTGTAGTTATCTTAATTACTTCATAAACATGAGAATGAATACTCCCTAGGTGGTTCTAGTACTTCAGAAAGCAGTCCTGACCATAAGCCAGCAAACACACGATGTAATTTCCATTTGCTCCAGAGATTCAGCAAGGAGATTGGCAGAGAAAAAAAAAATGCTATACTGACCTCAGCGAGAAGCGGGCTCTCCATGGCCTTGAGCTCCTTGAGGACCAGCAGCCAGTCGGCCCTCTTGGGCTTCATGGCCTTCACCCAGAACGCGAGGACCACGCCGAGATTCTCACTGTGAGGAGACAGGGACACGATGCGCGGCATCAGCGCCCTGCAGCGGTTGGGCAGCTTCGGGGACAGTCCGCGCATCGCCTGCTCATGGGGCTCCGACAGGTCGGTCCCGAGGTCCTCCCACTTGAACCTCGGCGCCTCCTCCGCCTCCGCCTGCGCGCTCTCCGTCGCCCGAGGCCGCGCCTCCGCTCCACGGCGGCCGGGCGCGCACCCGCATTGCGAAGGCGCCCTCGCGGTGCAGGCGCTGAAGATTTTAGTGACCCGCGCGTAGAAGGCTGGGGCGGCGAGCGACACCATGGGAGCCAGCCGAGCCTGGGAGGGGAGGGAGCTCGCCGGAGAAGACGACGAGGGAGCTGAGCAAGGAGAAGAGGGCCTCTATCCGAAGAGCCGATCGAATCTCAGCCGTCCGTGTACAAGAGATCTGATTCAACGGTCAGGGTGCTTCTGTAGCTTTCCCAGGGAATATCCTGACCGTAGATGCTCATCGCACGGGCACGCGCAAGGTGGGCCCACCCAATCCCGCCGCCAGATATATATAAGCGGCCCTTGCCTCCTCGCGCTCCCCTCTCTGTCTCTAGGGTTTTGGGATTTTAGCCTCCGCCGCCGCCGCTCGCGAATTCGACCAGCCGCCGAGCTCGCCGGATCCGATGGCCGTTACTTTCTCCGAGCTGCACACCGCCGAGGGGCTCAAGGCCCTCGAGGCGCACCTCGCCGGCAAGACCTACATCTCCGGGTGAGCACACAGTTGCCTAAGTCACTTCAGTAGCCGATCAGATCTGTTGGTTCGTAGTTGTCTGCTGTGGATTACCGTAGATTTGAACTGATGGGCGCTTGCAGTTTTGATTTCCCATCATACGGGATCTCGTCTCTTTTGCTTTGAATTCGGCGAATCTGGTGATCCGATTTGGGAGTAGATTCTGCAGTGTTTTGCTTACTGGAGTGTTCGTTATGCTTCTGCAGCGATGAGATCAGCAAGGACGATATCAAGGTGTTCGCGGCGGTGCCCACCAAGCCCGGTGCTGAGTTCCCTAATGCTGCCCGCTGGTACGACACCATAGCCGCGGCTACTGCTGCAAGGTACGATTTTTAAGTGATTGTTGCTGTACCTGTGTACGTAGTTACCTATTAGGATGGTTGATTTTCGTATGGATGGAGATGTTTGGATGGATTGTTGCTTACTAGTATGTTTTGCTTGATGCAGGTTTCCTGGCAAGGCTGCTGGTGTGAGTGCATCATCCGCCTCTGCTGCGGCTGCTCCTGCTGCCGCGACTGCAATGGTTCGATACTACCCTTTGTCATAATAGCTGTGTCAGTTACTTCGTAGTCATGTTGATCAAGTGAGCCTTTTCATGTTGATTTGTCCTCAAACGCTTCATAGTTAATCTAGTAACACCCCATAGGTGCTGAGGCTGCAATGGTTTGTTACTATCATTTCATAATAGCTGTGTCAGTTACTTCATAGTGATATTGTGCAAGTGAGCCTTTTCTTGTTTATTTGTCCTCAAAGTCTTCATAGTTAATCTAGTACATCACATAGGTGCTGTAGTGTAGGCTGCTAGCATTTCATTACGTGTCAATGATAAAGCTGAATGAACTTTTGACATAGTATTGTGTTTGTTACATGTTTATGATCATTTATCTTTTTTGGATTCAGATATGGTGATCTTCCCATATTTACATTGTTTTGTTTTGTGGGTTTGACCCTCTTACAGGGTGTCGATGATGATGACTTGGATCTGTTCGGTGATGAGACCGAGGAGGACAAGGCAGCTGCAGCGGAGCGTGTGGCAGCCAAGCCTGCTAAGAAGAAAGAGAGTAAGTTTTTCTTGTGTTTGTGTCGAAGTGCTAAGCTAGTAGCCCGAATCACTTATCTAGTCTGGCTTATATTATCATTGTCTGGTTTGTATTAGTATTGTTTATGTGCTAACCTAAGCTTATTTAGGTGGGAAATCCTCTGTTCTCATGGACATCAAGCCTTGGGATGATGAGACTGATATGAAGAAGCTAGAGGAGACTGTCCGCAGTGTCCAGATGGAGGGTCTCACTTGGGGTGCATGTAAGTAGCTTTCTGTCCAAATCTCTCATCTCATGTAGAGCGCTGGTAAAACAGATTCATGAAAATAACACACTGCTCTTGAACTTTCAGCAAAGCTTGTTGCCGTGGGTTATGGCATCAAGAAGCTTCAGATTATGATGACGATCGTGGATGACCTCGTGTCCGTCGACACTCTAGTGGAGGAAGTACTTCAAGAGGAGCCTCACAACGAGTATATCCAGTCCTGTGACATTGTTGCCTTCAACAAGATATAAAATGTCGGTCTGCCCCTTGTTGCTGCTGGTTTCTTGGTACTGGGATTGGTTGTTCTCGAAGCATTTCCATCCCATTCAGTTACCCCTCTTACAGAAATGCTACTAGTTTTGTTTTTGAGTGATGGTCTTGAGTATCTGTTACCATTAAATAGTTGAATGAATTGCTGAGCGGTTTGTAATGGCGAAAACATCTGTCATGTGGAGTAAAATCAGTCTTTTCTATTCAAGGGTTGATGAATGAATCAAAAATCTCTTGTTTACTGGAGAGAATCATCTTGATAGAGATAGCAGGACCTTTCTATGTATTATCAATAGGATCAATTCTTCACACGGTCTAGGCACTATCAGTTCAGTTTAAACTTAACTCCAAAGTAACTAGGCTCGCAAGTGTAGTCTCTTTGGATTGCAGCAGGATAAGACTGGCAATTAACTGCAACAGGACTAAGTAAGCACGTGGCAGTCATGGAACTTAAGCCTGACACAACTCAGATATGTCGTTAGTTTCTCCTTCTGTTCTAAATTACTCTGCAATATCAAATACATATCATGATGTTTCTAACTCTTTTGTCAATGAAATAAAGTGCCATAGGCTTTCCCTTAAGTAATGTTGTCAAAAAATAATAAATAAATAATGATTTGATATTACAGCTGTTGTTATTTTTTTTTCAAAGAATACAAGAGAAAAAGATGAGTGATAGATGTGGCTCAATTCAAACATACTCATGGTCAGCGGCAGGATCAGCATCGTTTGCGGCGAACTCCACGCTGAACGGCTGAAGCCTATGCAATGATGTAAGCTGCGCAGATGGCTAGCCAGAGCCACCGACCGTGTAGTTATCTTGCATGCCCTGCTCTCAAAAGGGTATGACAGCTCACACCAACCAAATTAGAGATTAATGATTTGGATATAGTTTCCTAAAAAAATGATTTGGATATAGTACTATACTGTGCATATGTTACAACAAAAAGAATTAGAGAAAGATTGTACGTGCCACATACAAAAAGAACAAGCGTATCAAGTGTGTGGAATATAAGTTTAACTTCCTCTTTCTTTCTCCCATACGGCAAAACAAAACACGGAAACTTTACATGTCCACTTAACTCTAGTGCCACAATACTTGGATTAATTTTTATAATTTTCGGTTCACTGAATATTATTGAAACAGTTGAGGGTGTGTATAGTCTAGCTAAAAAAAAATCCACACTCATAGAATTTATTTTCACATGTTTTATAAATGCCACATGACCATGATTTTTAGTCAGATCAAACGGCCAGAATTGCGGTTCAATAAAAATCAGTTTAAATCGATTGACACCTAGCGTTGTTTGCCAAGAAAATTTGATAGAATTTTTGTAATGTTTTCCCATGGAAACAAATTGTATTAGACGAAACCATGAGTTCCTAAAAACTACTCTCTTCGTGCAACAATATAAGACGTTTTTGTGAGTTGTTTTCAAACTTGCGAAAACGTCTTACATGGTGGAAAGGAGAGAGTACTATCTTACACACCAAGTTTCATTTGATTTTTAGTTTTCCATCAAGAAGATAGGCTTTATGGAAGGTTTGTCTAGTGTTGGTGCATCAACATTTTCTCCAGGTTAATGTAATGAGAAGGATCAGACACATGTTAGATTCAGATGACAACAAGTCAATAGTATGTGTGGATGTGCTCGTGACTAATTACCATTTCCTTAATTTGTACAAGATGTATGTGTTTGTATTGATTTTAGAGGCAAACAAGTGTTAAGGAGCCACATTTCATTAATTCAAGAGAGAGTTGGTTCACATAAATAATACATTCAGCTGCAAAGATTCACCACATTAAGAGATGGACCACATGTCATAAGCAACTTGATTATATTATTTTTGGTGACCTAAATTATGTTCGCAGTAAATTGTAACAACATTATTGCTTGAGCAAGAACAAAAACCGTCTACTAGGCGCAACAACACTGATCTAGCCTGCAGTACGCCTTAAACGAAGGGTTGCCGCTGATGTCGCATAAGGTCCCACAACGTTGTTGACAACTTTCCAAATGGAAACACTTTGGAGAATTCAGTCCATCATCAACTACAAGGTTGACCGGTGATTCATCTACAACTGAAAAAAAGAGTTAATCAATTAACTAGCTCACATATTATACAAGAAGTACGATGTATGTAACTAGCCCCGGTGCTCTCTCGTGAGCGTTGTTCTTCCTCTTGCAGGGCAAAATCAGTGCGTTGCTACCGTCCATGCTTGAACTACAAGCACAGCAAACAGATATTATACGACATGTGTACACATGTAACTGGGTCGGATCCTAATACAGCAGCAGGGTTTGCGGAGAATGCTGGAAGAATCGTTGCGGGAGCTCACCCTAGCGCCGCCGATGAAGAGGAGGACGAGTGGAAAAGAGCCGATTTTGTTTTTCTCAAGGAAGGAAAGGAAGGCCCATTACACTCCGCTAAAAAAAGCAAAGCCCAGCCCATACACACGACAGAAGCGAAGCACGAATCCATCAGAAACCCTTCCGCTGTGTGGCCGCCCCCCCAGCGCCGCCAACCTCGCCGCCGGTTCGCCGTGAACTGTCCCCATCCCCACCACCCCCGCCCCCCGAGCCATCTTCACCTTCCCCCCCCCCCCCCCCCCCCCCGCCTCCCCCGCTTCAGGCGCACAGACGCCTCGGCGGCCACCTTGTCAGCGACCGTCAACCCGGCGGCTGCACCCATGGCGGAGACCAACGAGAACGAGCACTACACCGACGAGGAGGAAGACGTTATTGGGAACGAGGAAGGGGGCCCGGCGAGCGAAAGCGAGGAGGAAGACATCGGTGTGAAGAAGAGGAAGCGGCCGCTCAAGGACGGCTTCAGCAAGCGCGGCGTCGTCTACCTCAGCCGCGTGCCTCCCAACATGAACCCGTCGCACGTGCGCCAGATGTTCTCCAAGTACGGCGAGGTGCAGAGGATCTACCTCGTCCCCGAAGGTAATCCCCGCCATGAACCCAATCTGCCTAATTTTGTGGGGGTAGCCCAATATGCTGGAAAGCTGCAACTTTTTTCTGGGTGAATATGCACAAGGACAATGCAGTCATGTTAGCTAGAAAATCAAACGATATGTGATGTCTCTGTTGGCTGATTAGCCACAATAGCGCTGCTTGACTGACACTCTACCACTGAATGTTCTGCTCCAAATAATAGTGCCTCTGTCAGTGTGATTTCGATGCTTTTGATGGACTTCTAGGTTTGTTTGTCCTGCTTGTATCTATGAAAAGTATTCTCCTAGAGGAAGAAAAAGTTAAAACAAAATGTTCTCTGATGTGATAGTCAAGTTCTGGGTTCTGCATGCTGATTGTACATGTTGCTGCATCAAAATACCGTGCAACAGTAATATGAATTGTTCTCCTGCCTCTTGGGGCTAGATGTCCTCAAGTTCAAAGTGCTCTTATGATACATAGTAGTAGATCTTATATATTTGACCGTTCAAAAAACCCTGATTTGTTCTGAACTAACTATAATGCCATATCATTCCTCCAGGTCAAGGTCATCGCAAGCATAGTAATGTACATGCAAAGGCTTACTCTGAAGGGTATGTTAGAGTAAAAAAAATAGCTGCTTTGGGGAGCCTTGCTAGTTCTCTTTCAATTTTATGCTGAAAGTCAAACATGGGCCAGTATTTACCATGTCTACTTTATTGCATTTCTGGAGTAGTCATGTATATATACGGCATATGATGTGTTCACCCAGTTTTTGAAATATTTTACTACTATTGCATTCCTTACTTGTATGTCCTCTTCTAGGTGGATTGAGTTTACAAAGAAAAGTGTTGCCAAGAGGGTGGCTAATCTGCTTAACGGTGAACAAATAGGTGCGTTCTCAATTCTATACTGCATGTGAATTATTCTTTCTGTGCTTCCACTTCCATTAGTTTTACCTGAGATGTGGTTTAATATATTGAACTATGGATGGGTCATTCTTCTTTCATCACTCGACCTCAACACCCTTAATTTTCTTGTCCTCAAACGGTTGGTTTTGTCAGATTTATTAAAATGTTTCAAGAGCTATAAGAATGTACGATAGTGTAATTATGTGTGCTATAGAGCTCTAGTTTTCCCTTTTACCATTATTACTGATCATCTCTGTTAATGTTGTATTTTATTAGGTGGGAAAAAGAGGTCCCCCTTTTATTATGACATTTGGAACATAAAGTATCTCAGGAAGTTCAGATGGGATGATCTGGTTGGTGAGATAGGTATGCCAAAAGTACAAAACTGCAAAGTAGCTTAAACGTTGAACTATGTTAACTGGCTTATAGGTTCTCTAATCCTTGGTGTATACTGCAGCTGAGAAGACTCACATTAGGGAGCAGAAACTAAACCTGGAGATAACAACTGCAAAGAAACAACGTGATCACTATCTCTCTAATGCTGAAAATTCGCGTACACAGAAATTTATTAGAGAGCGCATAAAAAAGGTATGCATTCTTGTTTAACATACATCTAGTATGGTATAAGGATCTCATGCTTATACATGGCTGGGTTTTTTTTGGCTCTGTGCCCATCTTTATGATCAGTATCAGCCATCGATCACGCTACATGCTCTGATTTGTGTATCAACAAAATTCCAGTTACCAGCAATCTCAAACTGCATGTCTTTCCCTTTCTATGCCGTTTAGTGCAAGTTTCAGTACTAAATTCTCTATATAACTTGCCGGCATCCTTCAAACAGAAGCAAAAGACTGAAGGAAAAGAGTCCAATGATGTTCCAGAAACAAAAATTGATCGTCCAATTCCTCGACAGAATAGATCAGTTGAGGAGAGAGGCCCTAAAACAAAGCCTAAGCTCTCGAAAAGCATTTTAGCCGGAGTAAGTGTGTAGCCCTCTAGCAATTTGTCTGGCAGTACTTTTTTTAAATATTAGCTAGTCACTGACCTGCTTCATGGCACTGTCAGGTATTCGGTGGTTCATGATTGATTTCCTGGTGGATTGGAGAGTAGCAAACTGAATGTTCAAGCACATCATCACTGCTTTCTTCGTCATCTGGTCAAATTTTGTAGATTGGGCTGTCGTTTTCGGTAGATTGGCCAATGCTGTATTCTGCTGAAATCCTGACATGGATGTACACTGTACGTAGTTTGAAGCAATACAGTAATATTACCCAGACGGCTGGTATTGGTCCATACTGTTCTTTTTCGTGATTCATGTTGTGTTACAGCCCTCTTCTATTGTAATATCCCAGGATTAGAGGTTATAAAATAGAGGCAACAGATGTGTGCATTGCATTTCATGCATAGAAAATCTGGGTAATTTTCGCGCATTTAAATAAAACATGTCAAAGTGATTGGAGTTTCACTTAAGTTGATGGAATTGAAGTAGCTCATCAACTAGAGCGCGATAAACTTCAATATGACCTTTGTTAAAATCCTTGTTTTGGGTAGTGATAGTCACAACAACTAAAAGAGATAAGTGAGGTAAAACTAAAATGCTTGACACACCATTTTAGAACCAAATATTTACTCACACTTTGATCATCATGGTATTCATTGAACTAAAATCAATGAACCATGTGAACCATAAAGTAAATTCAACACAAGTCTTATTTTCAAATAATTATTTACCTTTTGTTCCCAAATATCCAATTATATTCTTCTTCTAGTCAGAAGAGAGAAACTATATCTATTTAGAGTTATCCTTACCCCATAAGATAGAAACCTAGGTTATAATTAAGAAACCCAGGAGTAGGAGAGCTTAACCTATTACCTAATTGAGTAGAAGAGTAATACCAACTTTAGGTGAGATTTAAACCACAAGGATATTAGAACCATCCTTAGGAAGTATACCCTATACCTAGACTTGTGGAGTTATGAAGAGGTAGTAGCTCCAATGTGAATACCACCAAGAGGGAGATTATATTCTTAATCTCAGAAGGCAGGTACAACCAAGAGTTTATCCCTAGTTAGGAATAGAATAAAGACCAGGATGAACTATAATAGGAATGTGAATTATGGGTAGTGAAGAATCCTAAACTTAGAAGTTAACCTTAGGATAATGTATTGGTTGGAACCACCAGATACCAAGGAGGAGTATTGGTAGAAGTATTAATCTCAATACCTTGAGAAGGAGGTGATGAAGGAAATAAAATGGATTTATTATGGGAGTTGATGAAGGATATGGTATGACCATGTCAAGTAGATGATTATGCTTGCTGATGAAGATAATTAGGTTAAGTATAAAACTTAGTCTGATAAGCAGATATCATCCTAAAACCAATTGTGGAGTAGGAGTTTAACTTTAACTCATCTCACATAGGAGATACCCATCTTGTTAAAGTTATTTGGAAACCTTGATATGTGTACAAGTTTCCATTTTAGCAAGGCAGCTAGACATAGGTGTAGGAAATCATGCTTAAAATTCCAGATTCATACTTAGGCTAATATTTATCTCATTGATCCTGTTTTAGGTTTATGTACCATTTCTTGAATGAGGGTAATACCCTGTCAATCAAAATCATACCCTTTTGTCCATTCATTTGGAAACCAAACTCAAAGCATTTATATCCACTTATGATCACTTGTGATCATAAGAAGGCCCTAGAGTTATGTCTTATCTCCATCAATTCAAGGGTGGTGTTCAAATAATGATTTTTTTTAAATACCAAACCAGATCCACCCTTTAGAGATCAACTCACATGTGATTATTTGTATTTAGGTCTTACTCTCAAAACCTCTTCAAATAGGAAGATCTGAAACACATTTGTGAAGTCAAACTCATAGAATCAAGAACTAATAATGATCTTGAAATTTCCCTTGGAACATTTTCCAGATCATAAATAATTATCAAAATCTTAGAAAACAATGGAAACCAAAAATGGGGGTGTACTCAAATCATCTCTATATAGAACCCTACTCAAGTCCCAATAGTCTTTTAATATTTTATGTGCTAATGCACATACATGATATATGTAATAACACATATTTGGACCAATTATATCAATTGCATATTTTAGAACACTCCTAAATTCAGAATCTGCAAAGAAATAATTGAAATTCAAATAAGAAACATAACACAGAAAATAGAGAAAAAGAAAAGAATAGAAGCAGAAAAAAAGGAAAGAAGTTACCTGGCCACGGCCCACCTGGCCGAAGCCCAACACCAGCCCAGGCCACATACCGTTTCGGTATGTGACTGGCAGTTGGAGCCCACACGGGGAGAAGGGCGATGCCTTCTTCTTCTTGAGCATGGCTGCCAGCACACCGGCGAGTTCCACGTCGCCGGCTGCCAACGACGACCACCGCCGAGAGTCGGTTGACTGCCACATCGTCGAGCCTATCCTCCGCGTCTACTGGCTAGGGGAAGAGTGCAGAGATTCGTGCCCAAAATGAGCACCATGTCTTCGCCGCATCCCGACCGTTGCCGGCGGCGAGGTGACGAGTAGAACCTTCCCTCGTCCAGTAAAAACCTCCGGGGTGACCGCTTTGAAACCCTAGTGCTCCGCCATTTTCCCTCTGGCCTACCATCCTCTTTCTTTCTCTCTTAAACATCAGCAGCAGCAACCATAGAAGCTCGCCAGAGTTCTGATGTCGTCGTCGATTTAGGCCTCCCCTTGGCTCGTGGAGGGTACTGGGAGGTGCGGCCGGAGCAGGGGATCATCTAGGAGGAGTATAGCATCAAGAGGAGGTCCGAGTCCAGTGAATTCGACCATTCCCTTTCACCATTGTTCATCGGGAAACTCCACGATTCATCCAACTCCAGTCATCTTCCTCTCCTCCGAGCACCTCATCATCACCAGGGTGAGTTACCGCACCTCTGGGGTCATTTCTTGAGCTTTGTTGTGATCGGTTTGGAGCTAGAGCATGTCGCCGCCGCCGACCGCCGCAGTACGGGCTCACCGGGGAAACTCCGGTGACCAAGCCATGGCGGAGTCGTCGTCTCTTGGTTCAACGTCTTGCTTCGGTTCGATTAGCTTCAATCGCGTGGCCGGGGAAGCCCTGTAGCGTTGCCGCCGTCGTTCCCCAGCTCGCCGGCGGTGAGGTCCTGGGCCAGTCAACTAGTTTGACCGGTCAACTACCAACATGGCAGCTCACGTGGCCTGGACCCACTGCCCAGTCTCGGTGGGTAGATTTAGATCGGGTACTAAAAGTGTTCTCCTGTGTAATTCAAAATTCCTGAAAAAATTAAAACATGATAAATTCGTATCTAATTCAATTTAAATCAGAAAAATGCAAATAATATATCAAAATGATCCTAAAAAGAAGATCTATCTGTTTCTGTTATAACATTTCATACTTGTGTACAATAATTTTGAGTGAAATTTTGAAACATGTTTAAGTACTATTATTAATCATGGATTTGAAACAAATTTAGGAATCAAATAAACTTTTCTAAATGAAAAATAAATGTTTATAAACTCAAATTAATTTACTGAAACAACATTTCATCATTCCAAGTATTAATTTAAAACTTTTCTATTAGCAACTTAAAATCTTAAATCCATTTTCTTAAATAATTTTTAAGTACTAAACTTAAGGAAAAATCTTGAATATATAAAAACTTGTGTATTAGAATTACTTCTTAATTCTAAGTTATTTTCATCCATTGTTTTATTAAGAGGTTAGTTAAAAATCTTTAATCACTTAAAATTTGGATTCCAACCCTGAAAATCTTGGAGCAGAAATACTGGGCTTTCTAAATTATTGTTAGATACTAATAGAACCCTACATTGGACTTCCAATTCAATAACACCTTAAGTGATATGTTCTTCAAAAGTAATTCTTTTGAAGTACATATAACTTAAGTTCTACCACTACTTTTTAGTACTACAACAAATAACTACCCTGATAAGCTAGCCTTGTTATGCATTCTAATTCCACCATGATTGGTTAGATTTGATGATCTATTTTCATATGGTATACCTTAGTCAACTAACTATTTGCAACACCTTTGCTGCAACTTGTAAACTATTAACTTCCTGACATCACCTAATCACCATTCCTTTAAGTAATAAAAATATCCATTAAGGTATTTGTACTTCAAAAGTAATTCCTTTAAAGAACCTATCAAATAAACATCACACCTATTCTTATGCCTTAGTATAAGTAACTACCTATGCTTGATAAAAATGTTGTGCCAACTATAGAAATAACTATGCATGCTAAACAGCAATGTCAACTGCTTTGAATGATCTTATTCCAGCAATTTGTACAAGTACTAGATGGATCTTAGTTTGTTTCCTTGTTATGCTTATCTATTAACTACTCTTGGTTATGATAGAATCATGCTAAACCCTAGAACACTAAACCTTAGGTGTAGTGCTTCTAATCAATAAGAAATATGTTCTTCAAATGTTATTCTTTTAAGAAACATTGAAAGTAAGTAACAAACCATTCCATTAAGCTTGAACATATATAACTCTATTTGTGTCTTAAGATTGTTGTCAACCCTAATACTAACTGGGTATTCTTATCAAATAAGAAATACTTCAGCTTTGCTTGTTAATACCCAACTACTTGTTTGCTAATAATATGATACCACTTAAAAGTGTTACTTTCAAGTCTTCACCTATTGCTATACCCATCCTCTACAATAACTCTTGTTTTAAGCTTTATTCTAATACTTTGAAAGTTGTCAGTCAATTAAAAACCCTTAACAACCTTGTTGTGGAGTGAATCTAAAAGTACAACTCATTACAAAGAAATCATCACAACCTTATATACTAAACCATCGGGGTTAGGTTACGCTTAGAACGATGCATAGCATATATGATGCATATAATGCTGCAGTTCTTTTAACATCATCTTTACCAGATGATGGAGCTATTTCAGAATTTGGATTTCCTACGTATCGAAGACCTTGACTTGCATAATCTTGCAGTCAAAAAGGCAAGTTTATCTTGCTCATATCTCTTGGTTGCACTGATTTTGAAACTACTTGCAAAGTGTTGACTTCAAACTCTAACATTTCAAAAGGGATGGAAAACCTATTTTCATAAGTAATATGACTAGTGGTTATCGACCAGTGGTGATAACCTAGGAGGGCTGGCAGGTGGAACCACGGTAAGATTGTGGTGGTGGAGGTTCCACTTGCACGGGAAAGTTAACCTAGGACTAATTACCAATGCCACAGTTATTCCAGCGCCGTAAAAACCGTGTCATCCAAGAGACTTGGAATGGGACGGGAAAGTCAGCTGTATCTTCTCTCGTTCGCATGTCAATGGGCAGCCAGTTGCCGGTCGCAGTAGGTCTTGCGGGACTACTTGCATATGGGTGGGACACCTAAGTTCTCACGGCACTGGTGTCTATGATGGTCCGCAAGAGGCGCCTAGGTACTTCATCGTTGGGGGTGAATATCAGGGGCATAACCTGCTATGCGTGAATTGGGTGGGCATGCGTTGTGCGGAGAAGGCAGTGATTGGCTTGGATCAATGACTGGGCCCCACACCAAGGAAGTGTGGACGAGCATGCAACTCGGTCGTGCAACAAGGCTTTGATCTCTTTTGGAAGGACACACCTCTGCAGAGTGTAAAAAGATGTGACATGTTACCCCTTGTTCCGGGAAGGAGTTGCGAACGCAGCAGGAAAGGTGCTCTCAAGGCACTACTACCTGTGTTGGCTGTTGGGCATAGTTTTCTAAAGTAAAAGCAATCTTTCAAGAAACCCTTGATAAAACCTTGCATTGCCCTACGACTCTTTTGGGTCCATGGCTTTAGTTAGTGCATATCACACAACTTCTTTCTAAAGAAACTTGCTGGGTAACGCTCGTTACTCACCCCAATCTCTTAAACCCTTGCTAGACTATGAAGAATTAGATTGAAGGCAACCCAAGGAGACAACCTCAAGACATTGAAGATGGAGATGAAGCATTCTACCAACGTCATGATTATCAGCGGAGCCTACAATTGCGTGAAGCTTGGAGAAAAACTAGAATAGGGTTAGAAAGGAATCAGTTTCCTAATCCTAGAACCTAAGTAGTTAGAGTATTCTGTAGTTGACTAGTAAACCAACTGCATTAGTTGTTTTCTAGTTTAGTCTTCCTTGTTCTTTCTCGTTTGTAGTCGCCAGGACTAAACCTCTACCTGTTGAGGAGGTTCTGAAGATCTTCTGTATGCTGAAAATTGTAATCCTATAGACATACCTTGGATCTGCGATGTTTCTGTTGTACCACTCTGATGGATGTAATACTAGTGAGACGGTGTTTCATTAGTGTTATGTCAACGACTTGCATACTACACATGCAGTGGTATGCTGGGTCACCACAGCTGGTATCAGAGCGAACGCTTTGACCCTAGGATTAAAACCCTTTAATAGGAGACCTGTAGGTTTGGTAGTGATTATAGGAAGCTATCTTAGCTAAACCAACTCTTCTTATGACTTGGGATGGATATTCAACAAAAGAATAATCCTGACACACTCGAGTCAAAATTCTTACCTGTTTATCCTAAGTGAAGTTAGACATCTTGTTCCATACCTAGTTGTATGACATCATTAGAGCCTTACATAAAGGATGGAAGTGGATTATATTTGGTATACAATACATGGTAGTCCAAAGAGAGGATAGAACCGGAATGGTAACTATCCTATTGGAAGAAGTATACCAAGGGCAATTTGTTAAACTTAAGTCATCCAAAATTGTAGTAGGGTGATGTTAAGTGATGAAGTGCGACTATAGAAGGTAGTAGGCCTCAGGGTTTAGTCTTGTATATGGATACTCAAGAATGCCATATACAAGTAAGATATACTGGCAGTAAAAAAAAAACTTAATCATGTTAGATTCACTTGAGAATCTTTACATGAAGGAGTAGAACTTTTAGTGAACCAGCAATTTCAAGCTGAGGAGGAAGTTACACAACAGAGAAACTCTATAAAAGATATGGAGTTATGGGAACCATGTCTGGTGAAGAAGTACAATGCTCATGAATACATGAAGTTTTGAGAGATCATGTGAGAATCGTCTTCAATAGGACGGAAGGTAAGCAAGAAATAGTAGTCTTAAAGGAATATGAATCCGTTAGAATGGTTTCCAAACCCCTTTGCTCAAATTTATTCGATTGCAACTGGGCAATTGAGGTAAGTTTTGAGACAAAGAGTAGTAGTCCACCACTACGTGCATATAGCACGATATAAACCTATATTATTTGGTGCCATAAGGTACACATCTAAGCCTGAATTCTAGAGATGTTTTACTCACGGGCTTATGATGATGTATGTTGCCTGCACAAATTTGGATTTTCTTGGATTTTATTGTGTGACTAGATCTATGCATGAAGTTGGACTTTGATGTGCAAGTGCATGTTGCATTATCAAGTCCTTACTTGATGTTATAGTTCTAGAGGGCTAAGGGATTCGTGTGAGGGAGAGACGAATTCCAAAGGGCAATCAAGCCTGAAGATGAAGAATCACCAGATAAGGAAACCAAAAGGAGGAAGCTTCAGTGATACTTCGAAGGAAGATTAGAAGGATCTACAACTAGTTTAGTAAAACAACAGAAAAGTTGGAATTTAGTAGTAGTACTCTAGGTCTTAAAACACTAGAGGTAACTCTAGGTTATTGAGTAGAACCACTAATTAGGTAACCGCAATTGAGTTTAAGGTATTTGAGCTCGTTGTTATGCAGCCTTGGTTATGCTTAGTACATCACGAGTTGATTGAGGTGTTGTAATACCGATGATCCATTCCGGGATTGCCTGCTGCTTTATTCAGCCTGGGAGTGATAACCCCAGTAACCCTCGTTGATAGCGTGACTAAGACACATAACATTTCTGTATAACATTGATCCCTAGTCCCGAAATCTTGAATTGTTGATTGGTGGTTAAGACGTTAGCAAGACATTTCCTTATCTTAGAGTTGTAGTCTTTGTCTGCGGACTAAGACTTGTGAGGTTTCGTGTTAACAATGATTGGTTGAATCCATCGGTTCGTTTATAGCCCTGTTACTTCATATTTCGTTCAAAGTATACAATTGCATGTCGTGGATGTCCTCTGGTACAAGAGAAACTCTGCCGGATTTCTCCCATGGCTTTGTATAGACCTTATGATTTGAGTTAGGATAGATAACATTGAGAAAACCCAATTCTCGTCAATCTTTAGAACTCTTGGGTAGGTACATACACCCAAAAGTGGAATAGAACACCCTACCTAAATGATTAACCGAAGAATTCGTACCGGATATCCACAATTGTGTGGGTACACCGCAAATTTCTTCAAGAAACCCTTAGAAAGACATAGTAGAAAGACCGATCAAGATTTATAGTTTAACCATGGACTTCTAATGGTTAGAAGATAATATGTTCAAAAACCATTAGAAAAGTCTAAGGGGGAGAGTTCAGTAAAGTCAAAAGTGTTGAAAGTTGGATGAAGTATGTCGGAAGTAGATTCTTTCCAAGATTCGTCGTAACCTTATGGAGTTCGGCAAAGGAGTGAGATGATTTTTACCCTAATCACACCAAGAATGAACCACAGTTGGTATCATGAACCGTAGCTGAAGAAGATGGATAATAGAGTTAACTATAATCTTGAGCCTAGAAGACCAAATAAGATCTATAGAGAGGGATCAGAAAACTTGAATGGACACACTACATGTGTTTAATCCGTTCTTAGGTGGTAAAACCAAGAGCCAATTAGGAAGATATATAAGAACAATTAGTAGGACCCTATAAGCCATAGAAAGAATTGCAAAGAGGGATAATCCAAAGAATGACCAAGAAGAGACCAAGATGGATGGAATTCAAGTGACTATTGTTCGAAGTCAGACAATAGAATATTCGAGGATCACTCTAGACAACGGATACCATCTATATTCCAAATAGTTGGTGAGGGAACTACAAGACATATGCTACCAACAACAAGATTGTTCAGCAACGTACGAGAGCGAAAAACTTCGGGACAAAGTTTAGTTTAAGGAGGGGAGACTGTAATATCCCAGGATTAGAGGCTATAAAATAGAGGCAACATATGTGTGCATTGCATTTCATGCATAGAAAATCTGGGTAATTTTCGCGCATTTAAATAAAACATGTCAAAGTGATTGGAGTTTCACTTAAGTTGATGGAATTGAAGTAGCTCATCAACTAGAGCGCGATAAACTTCAATATGACCTTTGTTAAAATCCTTGTTTTGGGTAGTGATAGTCACAACAACTAAAAGATATAAGTGAGGTAAAACTAAAATGCTTGACACACCATTTTAGAACCAAATATTTACTCACACTTTGATCATCATGGTATTCATTGAACTAAAATCAATGAACCATGTGAACCATAAAGTAAATTCAACACAAGTCTTATTTTCAAATAATTATTTACCTTTTGTTCCCAAATATCCAATTATATTCTTCTTCTAGTCAAGAAGAGAGAAACTATATCTATTTAGAGTTATCCTTACCCCATAAGATAGAAACCTAGGTTATAATTAAGAAACTCAGAAGTAGGAGAGCTTAACCTATTACCTAATTGAGTAGAAGAGTAATACCAACTTTAGGTGAGATTTAAACCACAAGGATATTAGAACCATCCTTAGGAAGTATACCCTATACCTAGACTTGTGGAGTTATGAAGAGGTAGTAGCTCCAATGTGAATAACACCAAGAGGGAGATTATATTCTTAATCTCAGAAGGCAGGTACAACCAAGAGTTTATCCCTAGTTAGGAATAGAATAAAGACCAGGATGAACTATAATAGGAATGTGAATTATGGGTAGTGAAGAATCCTAAACTTAGAAGTTAACCTTAGGATAATGTATTGGTTGGAACCACCAGATACCAAGGAGGAGTATTGGTAGAAGTATTAATCTCAATACCTTGAGAAGGAGGTGATGAAGGAAATAAAATGGATTTATTATGGGAGTTGATGAAGGATATGGTATGACCATGTCAAGAAGATGATTATGCTTGCTGATGAAGATAATTAGGTTAAGTATAAAACTTAGCCTGATAAGCAGATATCATCCTAAAACCAATTGTGGAGTAGGAGTTCAACTTTAACTCATCTCACATAGGAGATACCCATCTTGTTAAAGTTATTTGGAAACCTTGATCTGTGTACAAGTTTCCATTTTAGCAAGGCAGCTAGACATAGGTGTAGGAAATCATGCTTAAAATGCCAGATTCATACTTAGGCTAATATTTATCTCATTGATCCTGTTTTAGGTTTATGTACCATTTCTTGAATGAGGGTAATACCCTGTCAATCAAAATCCATACCCTTTTGTCCATTCATTTGGAAACCAAACTCAAAGCATTTATATCCACTTATGATCACTTGTGATCATAAGAAGGCCCTAGAGTTATGTCTTATCTCCATCAATTCAAGGGTGGTGTTCAAATAATGATTTTTTTAAATACGAAACCAGATCCACCCTTTAGAGATCAACTCACATGTGATTATTTGTATTTAGGTCTTACTCTCAAAACCTCTTCAAATAGGAAGATCTGAAACACATTTGTGAAGTCAAACTCATAGAATCAAGAACTAATAATGATCTTGAAATTTCCCTTGGAACATTTTCCAGATCATAAATAATTATCAAAATCTTAGAAAACAATGGAAACCAAAAATGGGGGTGTACTCAAATCATCTCTATATAGAACCCTACTCAAGTCCCAATAGTCTTTTAATATTTTATGTGCTAATGCACATACATGATATATGCAATAACACATATTTGGACCAATTATATCAATTGCATATTTTAGAACACTCCTAAATTCAGAATCTGCAAAGAAAGAATTGAAATTCAAATAAGAAACATAACACAGAAAATAGAGAAAAAGAAAAGAATAGAAGCAGAAAAAAGGAAAGAAGTTACCTGGCCACGGCCCACCTGGCCGAAGCCCAACACCAGCCCAGGCCACATACCGTTTCGGTATGTGACTGGCAGTTGGAGCCCACACGGGGAGAAGGGCGATGCCTTCTTCTTCTTCAGCATGGCCGCCAGCACACCGGCGAGTTCCACGTCGCCGGCTGCCAACGACGACCACCGCCGAGAGTCGGTTGACTGCCACATCGTCGAGCCTATCCTCCGCGTCTACTGGCTAGGGGAAGAGTGCAGAGATTCGTGCCCAAAAAGAGCACCATGTCTTCGCCGCATCCTGACCGTTGCCGGCGGCGAGGTGACGAGTGGAACCTTCCCTCGTCCAGTAAAAACCTCTGGGGTGACCGCTTTGAAACCCTAGTGCTCCGCCATTTTCCCTCTGGCCTACCATCCTCTTTCTTTCTCTCTTAAACATCAGCAGCAGCAACCGTAGAAGCTCGCCGGAGTTCTGATGTCGTCGTCGATTTAGGCCTCCCCTTGGCTCGTGGAGGGTACTGGGAGGTGCGGCCGGAGCAGGGGATCATCTAGGAGGAGTATAGCATCAAGAGGAGGTCCGAGTCCAGTGAATTCGACCATTCCCTTTCACCATTGTTCATCGGGAAACTCCACGATTCATCCAACTCCAGTCATCTTCGTCTCCTCCGAGCACCTCATCATCACCAGGGTGAGTTACCGCACCTCTGGGGTCATTTCTTGAGCTTTGTTGTGATCGGTTTGGAGCTAGAGCATGTCGCCGCCGCCGACCGCCGCAGTACGTGCTCACCGGGGAAACTCCGGTGACCAAGCCATGGCGGAGTCGTCGTCTCTTGGTTCAGCGTCTTGCTTCGGTTCGATTAGCTTCAATCGCGTGGCCGGGGTAGCCATGTAGCGTTGCCGCCGTCGTTCCCCAGCTCGCCGGCGGTGAGGTCCTGGGCCAGTCAACTAGTTTGACCGGTCAACTACCAACATGGCAGCTCACGTGGCCTGGTCCCACTGCTCAGTCTCGGTGGGTAGATTTAGATCGGGTACTAAAAGTGTTCTCCTGTGTAATTCAAAATTCCTAAAAAAATTAAAACATGATAAATTCGTATCTAATTCAATTTAAATCAGAAAAATGCAAATAATATATCAAAATGATCCTAAAAAGAAGATCTATCTATTTCTGTTATAACATTTCATACTTGTGTACAATAATTTTGAGTGAAATTTTGAAACATGTTTAAGTACTATTATTAATCATGGATTTGAAACAAATTTAGGAATCAAATAAACTTTTCTAAATGAAAAATAAATGTTTATAAACTCAAATTAATTTACTGAAACAACATTTCATCATTCCAAGTATTAATTTAAAACTTTTCTATTAGCAACTTAAAATCTTAAATCCATTTTCTTAAATAATTTTTAAGTACTAAACTTAAGGAAAAATCTTGAATATATAAAAACTTGTGTATTAGAATTACTTCTTAATTCTAAGTTATTTTCATCCATTGTTTTATTAAGAGGTTAGTTAAAAATCTTTAATCACTTAAAATTTGGATTCCAACCCTGAAAATCTTGGAGCAGAAATACTGGGCTTTCTAAATTATTGTTAGATACTAATAGAACCTTACATTGGACTTCCAATTCAATAACACCTTAAGTGGTATGTTCTTCAAAAGTAATTCTTTTGAAGTACATATAACTTAAGTTCTACCACTACTTTTTAGTACTACAACAAATAACTACCCTGATAAGCTAGCCTTGTTATGCATTCTAATTCCACCATGATTGGTTAGATTTGATGATCTATTTTCATATGGTATACCTTAGTCAACTAACTATTTGCAACACCTTTGCTGCAACTTGTAAACTATTAACTTCCTGACATCACCTAATCACCATTCCTTTAAGTAATAAAAATATCCATTAAGGTATTTGTACTTCAAAAGTAATTCCTTTAAAGAACCTATCAAATAAACATCACACCTATTCTTATGCCTTAGTATAAGTAACTACCTATGCTTGATAAAAATGTTGTGCCAACTATAGAAATAACTATGCATGCTAAACAGCAATGTCAACTACTTTGAATGATCTTATTCCAGCAATTTGTACAAGTACTAGATGGATCTTAGTTTGTTTCCTTGTTATGCTTATCTATTAACTACTCTTGGTTATGATAGAATCATGCTAAACCCTAGAACACTAAACCTTAGGTGTAGTGCTTCTAATCAATAAGAAATATGTTCTTCAAATGTTATTCTTTTAAGAAACATTGAAAGTAAGTAACAAACCATTCCATTAAGCTTGAACATATATAACTCTATTTGTGTCTTAAGATTGTTGTCAACCCTAATACTAACTGGGTATTCTTATCAAATAAGAAATACTTCAGCTTTGCTTGTTAATACCCAACTACTTGTTTGCTAATAATATGATACCACTTAAAAGTGTTACTTTCAAGTCTTCACCTATTGCTATACCCATCCTCTGCAATAACTCTTGTTTTAAGCTTTATTCTAATACTTTGAAAGTTGTCAGTCAATTAAAAACCCTTAACAACCTTGTTGTGGAGTGAATCTAAAAGTACAACTCATTACAAAGAAATCATCACAACCTTATATACTAAACCATCGGGGTTAGGTTACGCTTAGAACGATGCATAGCATATATGATGCATATCATGCTGCAGTTCTTTTAACATCATCTTTACCAGATGATGGAGCTATTTCAGAATTTGGATTTCCTACGTATCGAAGACCTTGACTTGCATAATCTTGCAGTCAAAAAGGCAAGTTTATCTTGCTCATATCTCTTGGTTGCACTGATTTTGAAACTACTTGCAAAGTGTTGACTTCAAACTCTAACATTTCAAAAGGGATGGAAAACCTATTTTCATAAGTAATATGACTAGTGGTTATCGACCAGTGGTGATAACCTAGGAGGGCTGGCAGGTGGAACCACGGTAAGATTGTGGTGGTGGAGGTTCCACTTGCACGGAAAAGTTAACCTAGGACTAATTACCAATGCCACAGTTATTCCGGCGCCGTAAAAACTGTGTCATCCAAGAGACTTGGAATGGGACGGGAAAGTCAGCTGTATCTTCTCTCGTTCGCATGTCAACGGGCAGCCAGTTGCCGGTCGCAGTAGGTCTTGCGGGACTACTTGCATATGGGTGGGACACCTAAGTTCTCACGGCACTGGTGTCTATGATGGTCCGCAAGAGGCGCCTAGGTACTTCATCGTTGGGGGTGAATATCAGGGGCATAACCTGCTATGCGTGAATTGGGTGGGCATGCGTTGTGCGGAGAAGGCAGTGATTGGCTTGGATCAATGACTGGGCCCCACACCAAGGAAGTGTGGACGAGCATGCAACTCGGTCGTGCAACAAGGCTTTGATCTCTTTTGGAAGGACACACCTCTGCAGAGTGTAAAAAGATGTGACATGTTACCCCTTGTTCCGGGAAGGAGTTGCGAACGCAGCAGGAAAGGTGCTCTCAAGGCACTACTACCTGTGTTGGCTGTTGGGCATAGTTTTCTAAAGTAAAAGCAATCTTTCAAGAAACCCTTGATAAAACCTTGCATTGCCCTACGACTCTTTTGGGTCCATGGCTTTAGTTAGTGCATATCACACAACTTCTTTCTAAAGAAACTTGCTGGGTAACGCTCGTTACTCACCCCAATCTCTTAAACCCTTGCTAGACTATGAAGAATTAGATTGAAGGCAACCCAAGGAGACAACCTCAAGACATTGAAGATGGAGATGAAGCATTCTACCAACGTCATGATTATCAGCGGAGCCTACAATTGCGTGAAGCTTGGAGAAAAACTAGAATAGGGTTAGAAAGGAATCAGTTTCCTAATCCTAGAACCTAAGTAGTTAGAGTATTCTGTAGTTGACTAGTAAACCAACTGCATTAGTTGTTTTCTAGTTTAGTCTTCCTTGTTCTTTCTCGTTTGTAGTCGCCAGGACTAAACCTCTACCTGTTGAGGAGGTTCTGAAGATCTTCTGTATGCTGAAAATTGTAATCCTATAGACATACCTTAGATCTGCGATGTTTCTGTTGTACCACTCTGATGGATGTAATACTAGTGAGACGGTGTTTCATTAGTGTTATATCAACGACTTGCATACTACACATGCAGTGGTATATTGGGTCACCACATCTATGTTCTAGCCTGGATCAGTGGGTTGTTATATAAAAGGTACTCCCTCTGATTGGAAGGTTGTCCGTGAGCTATTACAGCTTTGTACTAAGTTGTACTAAATCATCCGACAATTTTTTCCGATCGGAGGGAGTACTTATTGTACTTGTCCAAGTTAAAACGTGATCCATCCAAGAAGGTTCTCACTTTTCAGTTGGTTCTTGTTTGGAACATATGAAATTCACCGTTTTTCACGGAACAAAGTCGGCATGTTCTCAGTAGGACTAAACCACTGCATTTGTAAAGTGGAGGCAGTACTTGATAATTGGAAGAGAATGCATGTTCTAGTATAAGGTTAAAATCTCAGCACAAAGATAAAATTCACATAATGCTGTTTGGATCAAAAGAATAACTTTATGAGTTCTCTTGAAATGCAAGGGCTTTGAAGTTCCTATGTTTTTTTATTCATATATTAGAAACTTGGAATCTTGAACTCCAAACGATGTTTATAGAGTCTCTCTCTATGTTTTTGGCTCATTTTCAAGTTTTCTTGCGTCCTAGTTTATGTAGGAATCTAGCATACACGACGCCATAAGCCCATAATACATGTGGCTATGTCCTTGCAATTTTCCAATTCCTTTTTGAAAAACAACATTAGAACCTTCAAAAGCGCCACAGAGGCAGACATCGTGAAGCGGGAGTAGCAAACGCATACGCATGTAACGTATGCAGCTGTCCCGCCTGAACCAGCACACCTTCCTCTCCCTTCTCAAAAACGCTGCCGCCGTCTCGCCCTCGGCCTCCGCTTCTTCTCGCGGCCTTCCCAGCATCCACGCCGTCTACATCAAGCTCGGTTTCCTCGCATACACGCGCATCACCAATGGCTTCATCCAGGTTTACTGTGCCACAGGCCGTGTCACCGACGCGCGCAGGGTGTTTGACGAAATGCCGCGGCCGGATACTGTCTCGTTCAACTCCATGATCCATGGCTATGCAGTGTCCGGCGACGTCCGATCGGCATCCAGGCTATTTGAGCAGGTCCCGGCGCCGACGCCCGTCACGTGGACGTCGATGGTCGCCGGGTTCTGCCGCGCGGGGGACGTCGAGTCCGCGAGGCGCGTCTTTGAGGAGATGCCGGAGAGAGACCTGGTCTCCTGGAACGCCATGATAACTGGGCACGTCGGGAACAGGCAGCCTGTCGAGGCTCTCTGTCTCTTCAGGCGGATGATGGAGGACGGGTTTGTGCCGAACCGTGGGACGGTCGTCAGTGCGTTGTCAGCCTGTGCGAGCGCCGGCGCATTGGAGACAGGGAAGTGGGTGCATGCGTTTGTCGAGAAGAAGTGGCTCCAGTGGGATGAGTTCCTTGGCACGGCTCTGGTTGACATGTACGCCAAGTGCGGTGCTGTGGAGCTTGCGCTGGATGTGTTCACCAGCTTGAGGGTGAGGAACACGTGTACCTGGAATGCCATGATCAATGGCTTGGCAGTGAACGGCTACTCTGCAAAGGCGTTGGACATCTTTCGCCAAATGGAGCTCAACAGAACGGTGGCGCCGGACGAAGTGACCTTTGTAGGAGTCCTCTTGGCCTGCAGCCATGGTGGATATGTTGATGCAGGAAGGGAACATTTCTACATGATTTCTAAGAAGCATGGCATAGACTTAATCCTTGAGCATTACGCGTGCATGGTTGATCTCCTTGCCCGGTCTGGTCATCTACAGGAAGCACACAAGCTCATTGCAGAAATGCCAATGAAGCCAGATGTTGTCGTCTGGAGGGCCTTGCTTGGTGGATGCCGTCTCCACAAGAATGTCAAGATGGCCGAAGCTATCATAACTGAAATGGAAGCAACCTGCAGTGGCGACCATGTCCTCTTGTCAAATCTCTATGCTGCAGTAGGGAGATGGAATGGTGTTGAAGATGTCCGGAGGACCATGAAAAGCAAGGGGATTGAGAATATTCCTGGCAGCAGCTCTATTGAGATGGATGGTTCCATCCATGAATTCATTTCAGGTGACAAGTCACATCCGTCATATGATGCCATTCATACAAAGCTGATCGAGATTGGTGGAAGGATGCAACAGCAAGGTTATGTCAAGGAGACCGCAGAGGTGTTCTATGACATTGAAAATGAAGAGAAAGAGCAGGCTCTCGGACATCACAGCGAGAAGCTTGCAATAGCGTTTGGGCTCATTGGAGGACCTCCAGATGCTACAATCAGAATTGTCAAAAATCTCCGCTTTTGCATGGATTGCCACAAGTTTGCTAAGCTAGTGTCCAAGGTCTATCACCGGGAAATTGTGGTTCGTGATAGAGCCAGGTTCCATCATTTTAGAGGGGGAACTTGTTCTTGCAATGATTTTTGGTAGAAGAGGATCACTTAAACCCTGGCGACATGAAGTATGTTTTTCATAGCATGAGATTTTGCTTATTGTTCTTGTTTACTGTTTAGTAGGATATGAACATGCAGAGGCCTGAGGCTATGTGTGTAGTCTGTGGGGGATAAGTACAGAGTACTTTATAACAGGCTCGACTAATTCAGACACATCATGAAGTGCAAACTGAACTAATGAAATTGTGGTCAACGAAATATTTTCAGTGGGGTTTATGTTTATCTACAATATACTTTTTTATAGCAGGCTTCTTGAAACTTTGGAATTTTGTTTTTCAGTATAAATTCAATTTAAAAAGTAAATTAGACTACATAATGCACCTATAACAATGTCTTCAAGACCCTATTGATAATTTATGCTTGAAAATGGTAAATATGTACAACACAACTTGTTAGAGTATCTTGATGAAACTGCGAAGGGGGTAAAGAAAAGATAGAAACACTGAATTGGTCACTTTTGAGTGTCTTCATACTACTTGTTAGGAACATTGCATAAAAATCTGAAGAAGCCTCAGTTGTGGAACTTTGCAAGTTATAGTTGTCAATGTAGTCCTTGTAACTGCATTATGTCCTCGAAAATCTCCGAGAAAATTACAAGCAAGGCACCCCCCATAACAAATGACAGGGTAAATTTTCCTCCTGGGACTATAGGGGATATAGGAGCTTCCAAGTCATCTGAGTATCTCTCTGACCAAGACATAGCTGCAGGAAAAACTCCAAAGAGTACTAGAACTGAAAAGAATACACGCAAGAGGTCAGTTCAATCCGCTAAAGTAATAACAAATGTAATGCACAATCAGTAACCATACGAATGTTCTGTCCATACTATTCATAAAGGTTACTACAGTAGATATTGCAAACTGTATGAATGTTCTGCATTTCTGCTTAGAAACTTTTCAGTATACTACTTCGTGGTTACAGCCTGCAACTGCAAGGAGTCTAGTATTTCTCCTTTGGGTTAGAGATGCTGTAAAAGGATCCTTACCTCCATAAGTTCCTGCAAAGTCCAGTGCCTTGAAAAATATCTCTGGGTCAAGCAGTGATAGAACAAGCGGAGGGAGCAAAGTTACAAGGTATGTCAAAGGTTTGTTCTGTCCACTTGGGAGCTTGAGCACTGCAAATTTTTGTAGAAGAGGACAAAAATTGAAGGGTAGTGAACTAATAGCAGTAAGCAGTAGTCCTAGAATATTTGTAAATAGTTTTCTTCCTTCATATATATCTCACATAAAATTGGAGAGGTTCTATCCTAGACCTCTTCTTAACCGAAAATAATATGATTGCTCTGGACTGAGGAAGATACTTACAGTCTGCTATGAAGTCTGAAAGTCCTAGAACAAATCCAATGTATGATGTGCCTATTGCAAGAAATGAGAATGCCTCTACGATAGGCTGCAAACAAGAAGAGATTTCAAATTAATCTCAATTTTGAACACATCATAAGAACAACTTGAAAAATACTTACCCCTACTATACCGTTGCTTGCCCTTAGTTGCTGTAGTGGATCAGTAATAGTCTCACTCCCTGCAAGCCCTGGAATTGTCCCCAGGATGACAGCATCCCATATGAGAAACAGAGCAAGAGGTATGGCAGTACCTAATACAATGGCCTTCCTGCAAGATTCGGTAAGGATATCATGTGCTTCTGGAAGTCACAAACTTAGGATATGGTGCTATGATCTGTTTAACAGAAAAGTCATGATGTGTTTGTCCCTTGTTAGTGATGAATATTGCTTGGTGTTGAAGATCTTTTGTTTATCTAAACAAGGTTATATTGCTCTGTAGTCTCAAAATAGTGCCTTTTCCTTTGGCTTTCATAAAGCAAAACTGCTGTAGCTATTCAGGTATTGCACACAGATTTATGTTCACAACCTTACCTTACTTTTGACAGGTCTCCCTCCAAATTTGTACACAGGACAGGAACTACATTCTGTCAATGAAAATACTCAGTCTAGTGCCAAGAAGATTAATTTATTCGAAGTGAATACGGTAAGCAGGATTACCTGGTATACAAATGAAAGAGCAATTATTGGTATACTTTGGGGAGCAGCAGCAAAATTTGTTTCAAGAAGAGAACTCCACTGTATATTTCCACTGGCCACCACCTATAAGACACAACCCATCACCCATGTGATCACTTCCTATGCTCAGTACTCTGTTCTAGGATGTTCCTTGCGTTAAAGAAATTTCTTACTGGTCTTTTCATGGTATGTTTGTCACCATGCGTACTTTTTTCTTTATTTGAACCATTACTGAATTAGGAAAAAGATGGCCATATTTCTTTTCAAATAGAACCTGTTTATCTAGAAGTATTGAGGATTCTGCTCTTCACACTTTCACTCATGTTGCTCATTGTATACGTATACTTGGACCAAAATCACATCTTCATATTATGTTTTGCAACCAAAACTAAGAGTAGGCCTTAATAATTTTTCTTTATATTTTATTGTCTACATCGACTGCTAGAATACTTAATATTTCAAATATTCTGATAGGTTTATATAAAATTCCACATCACAAGTTCAAAAGTGCTAACTATATGCATATTTGGTAGCAGTAGAACTTACCACAAGAGTTGTGAAGGACGTTATGATACTGAACACCAAAAAACCATTCACGGCACCAATGACTCGTTGACTGCAGTTTTCGATACAACAAGTTTTAGTGCTTATCAACTGATTGGGGAATCGACTACTGTGCGACTTTATGGTAATATCACGTTAGATGGTAATTTGCTAAAGTAATCACAGAATAAGGACATAATTTCCTCTAAGATAAATTTTTGTAACATTCATAATCGTATATATTTATTCTTAGAACTGAGAATGAAAGTCAAAACCTAACAGCCAAAATTAGTTAGCCATAAGCATGAAGCTACATTTTGAATGTAATCAGGAACTCCATAACATGACTTGGAAACACGTTATGGTGAACCCTGAAGTCTAACTAAAACTAGAAAATGAGATATATGCATGTACTTCTAACATCCTTTTGCTACTACAGGAACTGTATCATTTGACATGTAATGTGACATTTGGTACATACCTTCCAAAGTAACATAACCCGCCGAAAGCTAGTGAAAACAAAGTAGCACTCTCCCATCTGTATCAATAGTAACATCATCAATGGCTGAAGATGAGACATCTGTAAATGACACTCAAATGAATTTTGATGACTAATGCCTCTTAGTAATTGCTAGGTAGAGCCTATATGCAGGAAAATATTCTCTGTTTCATAATGGCAATCCTTGATATTTTGTTCTTCTAGGGTTATAAAACAAGGATACAACATATAATAAACGCTATATTGTTATGAAATCACACCAGTAAGATGGATACAACGTTGGTACAACAAAATATGGGGGAAATAAATACATTAGGTAGATAGAAAAGTGAAGATCAAGAGAAGAGGCCATACAGTGGAATGCCCAGTGAGTTTGTTATGATCTCTGAAGAGCGTGCCACATATGCAACAAGAAGTGCATAGTGTATAAACAAATATGAAAAGCTGCAGGCACATGGAAGCATGGTCAGAGTTTTTCTCCAGTTCAAGTATGAACTTGTCACTGAGTGTTCAATAGGTAGGAAATTGGGTCCTCATTATGATGGTTAGCTCGATGTATATCACGATTTGGAATTCTTATACGTAAATAAACTGCAGTCTATGAAGGTTTATCATACCAAGCTGTTCTTACTCCAAAGGTCCCTAGAGTGCGCTTGGCCATCGAAACCTGGTAAAAGGTAGTCTTCAGAGAGTATGATTGCTTCTTTAAAACTACACAAGGTGCTAAATATGCAGGTAACAAAATCCATGTCACAATATACCTAGTTACTATGCAGTTTGTAATTTTTGGAGTGTCATTATCTATCTTTTGCCGGTCTTACTAGATGGAACATGTGTTCAGCTAAATATCTCCAAGTTGGATGTTGGATCATCATCTGCTGAAGCTACTGGCAACTGATGATATGTTCTATCAAGTATCAACATGTGTATGTTTGGGTTAATATGGCTCTGGTTAGCTAAATCACATCATTGCATGCTCATTTTAATTGCCTCTAATAGAAATTTTGATAAGGATATCAGCACTGGAGTTACGGGTTAACTACCAGGGAAACACCTCCAGATCCTAGTTCACACATTGTATTGACATTTACTTCAGCAACCAACAACCCTGTTACAACCTGGACAAAGTGATGCCAAACAGAATTTGTCAGATGTAAACAAGTAATTAAATTAGACGGAATATTGGGTGAAACTATCAAACCGTCCTATGTCAAGGTGACACAGCAAACAAGTATTTTCTTTATGACAAGAATTTATCCAAGAAAGCGCAATAACAAGAGGATTTACCTTTGAGAGGCTTCTCTGACTGCATGTCACCTCTAATAGGTCAGGTTTGATAGTTTACCCAGTCAACGACATTCTATTACCATATATATCCAGCAGAAAATGCATGTAACTGCTGAGGCCAAGAATCCAGCTTCTTGTGTGACAGCAGGGATCGCAAGGATGCCTGCCCCTACCTATGGTATCAATGTAGGTGAGAAGAAAGTTAGTTATGTAAGACCTATGGGCCTTCCCTTATTCAGATTATGTAAGAGTAATGAACCAGCTTTCATGTGGTTTCTCATCTCAGTGATTCTTTGCGCATTGTGTTTTAACAGTCATAGCAGCGTGGTACCATCATGAATCCTACATCAATATTTCAGCTCTTACTGTGTGGGTGGTAAAAAGGAAGGAGCATTACCGTTGTGCCGGCCACAAGCAAGATGGACCCCGTGACACTTCCTGGCAACCAAGTGAGGAACAGAGACACAATCCCATCAGGTGCACCTCAGAGGCATAATTCTGCTATAAAAGTTCAGAAAATAGCGGACTGCATGATCTGAGCATGGTTACCTGGCTCGTGCTTCATGGTTGCCTGGTTAACGTTGGAGAAGAGGCGCTCCAGCTGTGGCGGCGACTTATCTGGTGACCGCCTTTCGGCAGACTGGGAGCAGCAGCATAGTCGCAGCCGACTCTTCACGGCTATTCCTGTCCGTCTAGGCACCGGTGTTCTTGCAGAGAAAGATCGCGAGACAGATACCGGAGGTGAGTTCAGTAGAGGGTAGAACTGAAGAGAGGCCACTGCCATTGTTGCCGCTGCTACTACTGCGCTGTTCCTCTTCTCCAGGTCAGCTTGCAGCTTCTGTTTTATTCATTTTGGTTTCATTATCTTCCTGTTGTTCTTGCTCAGAATTTGTGTGGTCCACATGTCCAGGCTGAAAAGTTGTGATGCTGTGGCACGGTGGCAGTCCAAGAACTGTGTGTTTGTTTGTGGATCAGGTGTGTGTGGAAGGAAGGAGTAGTGTCACTTACCCAAACCTTTTGTTGCATGCGGGATGTTAATCTGTTTGGCAAAGGTTGCAGTTACTACGCAGGTATGTTTGGTTTACATGCTGTTATATTTTCTTTTGTTAAATTGTTTTTTGGAAAAAGATGACACACTACAGATATAATCATTTCTGTGGATGTGGATGCATCGATAAAATTGATAAAAATAAATAAAGTTTATATATTATGAATATATTAATCGGCACACATATAAATTGGCTGTATGCATCTTCCATGTCTCGACTAGCTTTTGGCTTTGCGTTATTTCAAAGCTTGGATGTACTTGATATCAGGGCCCAAAGGTGGACCGGCTCCTAGCCAGATGGAGATGTTCTCTGTGGATTTATCTGTTGTGGAACACAGCGTGGGCCCAAATGTGGGCGTGGATCAGGATTCCAGTGCGAGGACTCCCGTGGCGATCTCTCTTGACGCTCCCGTGACCTCACCCTCGACAGGTCTTTCGATGCGGCTTCTTTCATTTCGGGAGCGGTGCCGCTCTCGTAAGGCCGCTCTCCTGCCGCGTCCTGCGCCCAAGCGCCCGAGGCAGAAGCGCATACCTCCCTCGATGGTTCGTCGCAGCAGCCGTGTGGCGGACAGATTTGCGGCCGGCTCCCCGGTTAGCCGCCAGCAAAAGGCCCTCTTGCTCCAGCTAGGGATCGCCCGGGAGGGGGAGATCATCGGAGATGAAGCGCTGGCAGCCTACATAGACCTCTTCTCCAAGCCTTTGACACAGCAGCACATCGCAGCCTGCCTTGCTCTATTTGGTTGGACCCCGGAGACCTCGCCTCTCGTGGATGGTGTGGAGGAGACCCTAGTTTGATTACGAGACATTTGGTCGGTGTTGTGGTCTCTCTGTTTTCTTTGTTTCCCCTTATGTCAGATCCTAACATGTCGTGGCTTGTGTGGAACGTGCGTGGCTTGAACTCGCCCGCACGTTGTGATGCTATTTACCAACTGGTTTTGCTCTCGGGTGCGAGCGTGGTGTGTTTCCAAGAAACTAAATTAGAGGTGGTTTCTCGATCGACTGTGGACCGGTGTTTGGGGAGGGCCTTTGATAGTTTCTACTATCTCCCTGCCGTGGGCACACGGGGGGGGGGGGGGGGGTATCCTCCTTGCTTGGAAATCCGATGTGGTGGCTATCTCCAACCCCCACTTCTCCAACAACGCCATCACCGCTAGAGTGGGGGAGGTTGGGGCCTCCGGTTGGTGGTTTACTGGGGTGTATGGTCCCCAGTCCGACGTTGACAAGTGTCTCTTCCTTCAATAGCTCAAGGATGTCAGGGACCTCCACCCCGGCCCGTGGGTAGTGGCCGGTGACTTCAATTTGATAGTGGATGCTGCCGACAAGAACAACTCAAACTTGAATCGGCGTATGATGAGTAAATTCCGGCGATTGTTAGCCGAGGTCGAGTTGAAGGAGCTCTACCTCAATGGGCGGCGTTACACGTGGTCCAATGAGCGAGAAAGAGCTACGCTCGAGAGGCTTGACAGGGTGTTCTCCACTGTGGACTGGGAGGTGGCTTTTCCCTCCTTCTTTCTCTCGGCCATGAGCTCCTCGACTTCTGATCACTGCCCTCTCCTTCTTAACCTCTCCCTCCACTTCAACTCCGGGAAGAGGTTTCGATTTGAGTCTTTCTGGCCTAAGGCCGATGGTTTTCTAGATATTGTGGAAGGAGCGTGGAATGTTGCTCCGCCAATTGAGAACCCGTTCAAGAGGCTGGCGGCGAAGCTTTCAGCTACGGCGAAGGCGCTGACTAGTTGGAGCGATAAGTTCATCGGCAACAACAAGCTTCAGATTTTGGTGGCTAATGAGCTCATTCTTAGGTTTGATGTGGCCATGGAGTCTCGAGCTCTCTCGCTCGAGGAGCGTGGTTTCCGTCGTCTCTTGAAGCGGAAGCTCCTCGGCCTTGCTTCGTTGGAGTGCACCATCGCTAGACACCGATCTCGGATCCACTAGTTGAGCGAAGGTGATGCTTGTACAAAGTTCTTCCACCTACACGCCAACCACCGTAGGCGTAAGAACTTCATTGCTCATCTCCAAGTGGATGGGGTTCTAATCTCAGACCAAGATGAGAAGGCCAAGGCCGTGGACGCCTTTTACGAGCAGCTCTTGGGGTCTTCTCCTGAGCGTGGATTTGGTCTAGACCTGGATTACCTCGGGATGCCGTCTCATGAGCTCTCTGAGCTGGAGGTGCCTTTCTCTGAGGAGGAGGTGTGGGGGGTAATCCGCTCGCAGGAGCTGGACAAAGCCCCGGGACCCGATGGTTTCACCGGTAGATTCTACACCACTTGTTGGCCCATCATCAAGGCCGATGTGATGGAGGCCTTCGACACCTTCTGGAGAGGGGACTCTAGGGGGCTCCATGTGGCCAATCAGGCGCTGATTGCGCTCCTGCCTAAGCGCGCAGATGCCGTGGAGGTCAAGGACTTTCGGCCGATCAGCCTCATCCATAGTGTGGCTAAGCTCATGGCCAAGGTGCTCTCCTCTCGCCTAGCACCTAGGATGCCGCACCTTGTGGGCCCCCACCAGAGCGCGTTTATTCGGGGGCGCTGTCTTCATGACAACTTCCAGCTCGTGCAATCCACGGCCCGGAAACTGCATCGCCTCAGGATTGACGCTATCCTCTTGAAGCTTGACATCACGAAGGCGTTCGACATAGTGGATTGGGCTTTTCTCCTTGAAGTGTTGACCAAGCTTGGGTTTGGCCGGCGCTGGACCTCCATGGTCTGTGGCCTTTTAGGGATTGCATCTACGCGCGTGGTGGTGAATGGCGCTATTGGGGCCTTGATTTACAACAGGCGTGGTTTGAGGCAAGGGGATCCCCTCTCCCCCCTCCTCTTCGATTCGGTCATGGATGTGCTACATCTTATGATCGAGAAGGCGGTGGCCGATGGTTTGATCACGGACCTTGCTACCTCCGGGTTTCGCCATCGCACCTCAATGTACGCCGACGACGTGGTCACCTTCCTCCGGCCTACCTTGATAGACCTTCATACTTGCTCAGCCATCATTGAGGACTTTGGTGTGGCCTCTGGTTTGCGCACCAACCTGGCCAAGTGTGCCCTACACCCTATTCGGTGTTCTCCGGAGCAGGTGGCGATGGCGAGTGGCATTCTGGGCTGTGAGGTGGCCTCTCTTCCGTGCAAATACCTTGGATTGCCTCTCAGCATTCGCAAGGTAACAGCGGCTCAACTGCAGCCAGTGGTGGATAATGCGGTTAAGAGGTTACAGCCGTGGTGTGCCAAGCTTATGAACCGCGGAGGGAGGACGATCCTAGTCCAAACTACCCTCTCAGCGATGATTGTACATGCTCTGATGTCCCTCGACGTCCCCCCTAAGACGCTTGAGGCCTTCACCAAGGTCTGTAGGGCCTTCCTTTGGAAGGGACGAAGGGAGGTACACGGTGGCCACTGTTTAGTGGCGTGGGAGGAGGTCACCACCCCGAAGTGCTTCGGGGGGCTTGGCATTCCTAATCTTCGCCTTCTCAACCTCGCTCTTCGCTGCCGGTGGGCCTGGCTTCAGTGGACTGACCCCACTAAAGCGTGGGCTGAGTTCGATCTGCAGCTCCCTAGTTCCGCTGTGGCGATCTTTGATGCGGCCACCGTGGTAGAGTTGGGCAATGGGGAGCGAGCGCTTTTTTGGCGGGATCGGTGGTTGGATGGCTTGAAGGTGGAGGACATTGCCCCGAACCTGCTAGCCTTGGTCCCAGCTCGCAAAGTGGTGGGGCGCACGGTCAGCGAGGGGATCTCCGGTTTGTGGCTTCGCGACTGTGGTCCCAATCTCGGGGAGGCCACGCTTGCAGAGTTCTTCATACTCTGGCAGGTCCTCGCGGATGTCCAGCTCTCACCCGAGCGGGAAGATAAACTTCGGTGGTGTTGGTCGGAGGATGGGGTCTACTCATCGAGATCGGCCTACATGGCCTTCTTCGCCGGACGGACGCGCGCCTTGGCAGCATCAGTGATCTGGCGATCGAGAGCTCCTTATGGCTGTAAGTTCTTTGCCTGGCTGGTCTCTAGAAACCGATGCTGGACGGCGGATCGGTTGGAGAGGCGTGGGCTCCCTAGGCCTGCGGCTTGCCCTCTCTGTGACCAGGAGCCAGAGACCATTAGGCACCTTCTTGTTGGGTGTGTAGTTGCCTGTGGGGTCTGGGCGTGGGCTCTAAACCTGTGGGATAGACTGGCCTGGCTTCCTGTGGTGGACACGGAGCTCCTTCAGTGGTGGACCTCTCGGCCTTGTCCCAAGGCGACTCAACGGGACCTGTGGACGTCCATCATTCTGATCTACTGGTGCATTTGGCGGCACCGCAATGATGTGGTCTTCAACGGAGCCAGACCAGACGTGGAGGTCATTCAAGCTAGGATAAGTGAGGAGTATGGTAGGTGGCGTCTAGCTAGGCTTTTTCGAAGTGATTCCTTTGGCTTTGCAGAGCCGGTGCCGTGGATAGCGGGAGATTAGACTGTTTAAATTTGAGGAGCTGCCACCTCTTGTTTGCTGTTGGCAGCCTTGTGCCGGTCTTCGGCGTTGTCCCTTCTATATGATTATACACCTCCCAGGGTGTATTCTCGAAAAAAAAAGCTTGATATGATATCCTTTATAAAAATACTTCTTAAGGTGAACAAAATTTGAGCAAAACTATGTCCAAAATCCCACCTTTTCTGAGGCATGCCTATTTTGTATTATCCGTGGCTATTTCCTAAGTAGATCTAGAAACATGACAAATCAGCGACCGCGAACCTCTTATTTGGTTAACAAGTCTATTATATTGCTATTATTTTGGATTTTTCAAGTTTTTTGGTCTTTTTTGAATATTTTAATTATTAAAAATTAATAATTAAATTATGTATAAAAATTATTTGGAATTCATTCATGCTTATTATTACTTAATCAATGTTGCTTCATTTGTGAATTTATTTGGAATTTAACAAAGTAATATTATATGTTTCCTAAGTGTATAGGTTAATAGAATTGGTAGCATAGTATTATCAATAAGTCGCGAGCGCAGTCTTGGAAGCTAGTAGGGAAGGAATAGAGAAGTTAAGCGTGCTAAGGGTGGAGTAGTGTGAGGATGGGTGACCGACCGGGAAGTGAGGACCACAAGTACTTAATTTGATATGACAATGGAGTGAGTACCATATACTCTTGGAAGCTAGTAGAGGGAAGGAATAGAGATGATTAGATAATAGAGAAATACTGTCGATGGATTTCGTGTCGCAAGAACACGGGGTACAAAGTTGAGCGAAGGTGATGCTTGTACAAAGTTCTTCCACCTACACGCCAACCACCGTAGGCGTAAGAACTTCATTGCTCATCTCCAAGTGGATGGGGTTCTAATCTCAGACCAAGATGAGAAGGCCAAGGCCGTGGACGCCTTTTACGAGCAGCTCTTGGGGTCTTCTCCTGAGCGTGGATTTGGTCTAGACCTGGATTACCTCGGGATGCCGTCTCATGAGCTCTCTGAGCTGGAGGTGCCTTTCTCTGAGGAGGAGGTGTGGGGGGTAATCCGCTCGCAGGAGCTGGACAAAGCCCCGGGACCCGATGGTTTCACCGGTAGATTCTACACCACTTGTTGGCCCATCATCAAGGCCGATGTGATGGAGGCCTTCGACACCTTCTGGAGAGGGGACTCTAGGGGGCTCCATGTGGCCAATCAGGCGCTGATTGCGCTCCTGCCTAAGCGCGCAGATGCCGTGGAGGTCAAGGACTTTCGGCCGATCAGCCTCATCCATAGTGTGGCTAAGCTCATGGCCAAGGTGCTCTCCTCTCGCCTAGCACCTAGGATGCCGCACCTTGTGGGCCCCCACCAGAGCGCGTTTATTCGGGGGCGCTGTCTTCATGACAACTTCCAGCTCGTGCAATCCACGGCCCGGAAACTGCATCGCCTCAGGATTGACGCTATCCTCTTGAAGCTTGACATCACGAAGGCGTTCGACATAGTGGATTGGGCTTTTCTCCTTGAAGTGTTGACCAAGCTTGGGTTTGGCCGGCGCTGGACCTCCATGGTCTGTGGCCTTTTAGGGATTGCATCTACGCGCGTGGTGGTGAATGGCGCTATTGGGGCCTTGATTTACAACAGGCGTGGTTTGAGGCAAGGGGATCCCCTCTCCCCCCTCCTCTTCGATTCGGTCATGGATGTGCTACATCTTATGATCGAGAAGGCGGTGGCCGATGGTTTGATCACGGACCTTGCTACCTCCGGGTTTCGCCATCGCACCTCAATGTACGCCGACGACGTGGTCACCTTCCTCCGGCCTACCTTGATAGACCTTCATACTTGCTCAGCCATCATTGAGGACTTTGGTGTGGCCTCTGGTTTGCGCACCAACCTGGCCAAGTGTGCCCTACACCCTATTCGGTGTTCTCCGGAGCAGGTGGCGATGGCGAGTGGCATTCTGGGCTGTGAGGTGGCCTCTCTTCCGTGCAAATACCTTGGATTGCCTCTCAGCATTCGCAAGGTAACAGCGGCTCAACTGCAGCCAGTGGTGGATAATGCGGTTAAGAGGTTACAGCCGTGGTGTGCCAAGCTTATGAACCGCGGAGGGAGGACGATCCTAGTCCAAACTACCCTCTCAGCGATGATTGTACATGCTCTGATGTCCCTCGACGTCCCCCCTAAGACGCTTGAGGCCTTCACCAAGGTCTGTAGGGCCTTCCTTTGGAAGGGACGAAGGGAGGTACACGGTGGCCACTGTTTAGTGGCGTGGGAGGAGGTCACCACCCCGAAGTGCTTCGGGGGGCTTGGCATTCCTAATCTTCGCCTTCTCAACCTCGCTCTTCGCTGCCGGTGGGCCTGGCTTCAGTGGACTGACCCCACTAAAGCGTGGGCTGAGTTCGATCTGCAGCTCCCTAGTTCCGCTGTGGCGATCTTTGATGCGGCCACCGTGGTAGAGTTGGGCAATGGGGAGCGAGCGCTTTTTTGGCGGGATCGGTGGTTGGATGGCTTGAAGGTGGAGGACATTGCCCCGAACCTGCTAGCCTTGGTCCCAGCTCGCAAAGTGGTGGGGCGCACGGTCAGCGAGGGGATCTCCGGTTTGTGGCTTCGCGACTGTGGTCCCAATCTCGGGGAGGCCACGCTTGCAGAGTTCTTCATACTCTGGCAGGTCCTCGCGGATGTCCAGCTCTCACCCGAGCGGGAAGATAAACTTCGGTGGTGTTGGTCGGAGGATGGGGTCTACTCATCGAGATCGGCCTACATGGCCTTCTTCGCCGGACGGACGCGCGCCTTGGCAGCATCAGTGATCTGGCGATCGAGAGCTCCTTATGGCTGTAAGTTCTTTGCCTGGCTGGTCTCTAGAAACCGATGCTGGACGGCGGATCGGTTGGAGAGGCGTGGGCTCCCTAGGCCTGCGGCTTGCCCTCTCTGTGACCAGGAGCCAGAGACCATTAGGCACCTTCTTGTTGGGTGTGTAGTTGCCTGTGGGGTCTGGGCGTGGGCTCTAAACCTGTGGGATAGACTGGCCTGGCTTCCTGTGGTGGACACGGAGCTCCTTCAGTGGTGGACCTCTCGGCCTTGTCCCAAGGCGACTCAACGGGACCTGTGGACGTCCATCATTCTGATCTACTGGTGCATTTGGCGGCACCGCAATGATGTGGTCTTCAACGGAGCCAGACCAGACGTGGAGGTCATTCAAGCTAGGATAAGTGAGGAGTATGGTAGGTGGCGTCTAGCTAGGCTTTTTCGAAGTGATTCCTTTGGCTTTGCAGAGCCGGTGCCGTGGATAGCGGGAGATTAGACTGTTTAAATTTGAGGAGCTGCCACCTCTTGTTTGCTGTTGGCAGCCTTGTGCCGGTCTTCGGCGTTGTCCCTTCTATATGATTATACACCTCCCAGGGTGTATTCTCGAAAAAAAAAGCTTGATATGATATCCTTTATAAAAATACTTCTTAAGGTGAACAAAATTTGAGCAAAACTATGTCCAAAATCCCACCTTTTCTGAGGCATGCCTATTTTGTATTATCCGTGGCTATTTCCTAAGTAGATCTAGAAACATGACAAATCAGCGACCGCGAACCGAGTATATAACTTTCACCAGTTTCAACTTTCAAAAATATACCTTAGTACGTTTGACTTTCTAAGATTTGAACTTTGTACTTTCATTTCGTGCTGGAGTAGTAGTGTTTGTTAGCAGTACAATGCATCCAGACTAAAGTAGTAAGTAATACTATGAAAAATATAATCGGTCAATATCACGAGATCCGAGTGGTGTGTTGCATCCAATGGCAGCACAGGGTGTCCACGGATCTCGAAGCACCTGTGCAGGGGCAAAGCCGCATTCTTCAGCAACAGCTGCACTAAACTAATAGTGGAGTTAGTAATTTTCAAACTTTTCCTGAATTCAGAGTTCCAGATGTCACCTTGCTGTTTACGGCAAAAACTAAACTTATCTTGAGACTAAAACAAGCACTGACACTCTGACAAACACTTTAATTACTGCGCAAAATTCAGAACAGAGCAGATACAGCCCAGATTTGTTGGACTCCTCATCCTTTCCAGATGCGACAACTTTCCTTTATTGGACACCCAGAGGAAAAAGATAATCTTTTTTCGTCAGCAGCGGCAGATGGGCAAGTTGCAGAGATCGTTCGCGCTGCGTCGGGACGGCATGGACAACTCGACTGCGGTTCGTCTCGTCTTCACGTGTCGCGGTGTCAGCGTTCCCCAATCCCGAGAAGGCGAGCCTCCTCCTTCTTCCCAGCCACACAGAAAATGGCGAGCTTTCCACCCTCACCGTCTCAAAATTAGCGAGCCCGTCCTACCGTCCGAGGAGATCCACCCTCCCTTTTTTAGTCCCGTTCACTTCAGTCACTCGCTTCACGCTCCGTCGTTAACGTCGCCCTCACCTTCCGTCCTCTTCTTCATATGTGCTCCCCTCCTCTCCCCTCTCATCCTTCTTTGTTTTGTTGGTGATTCCTGGCCGCCATTGGCACCGTCCGTGCTCCGTGGAAAAGGTAACATATCCGTCCTCCCTTCTCGGTTTCTTGGGGTTGCTTGGGTGGGTGCTCTGATTCGTCCCTGTGCTTTGGCTCTGAGCTGCTGGCGGGCGGTTCTTGGTGACCACTGGCCATGGCGGCAGCCCCTGGATAGGGGGAGAGATGGAATGTGGGGGTTTCTTGATTCTCCGAATCTGGTCCGCCTCTTTTCGTGGAAGATTCTCGAATCTCTTTCGAACGTCATTGCGATTCCTCGAGAGATGGGGGCGGGGAGGGACGGAATCATGGCGTGAATAGGAAAAAAGTGAATATCTGGAGATCACAGAGCATGCCCAAGGACACTCATACTTTGGATCCGTGAGACCGTGATTCATTTCCCCGAATCGTAGCTAGGAGTGGAACGATGTGATTCATTCAACTTACGTACCTGCAATGGCTGCAAATCTTGAGTCTTCTGTTGTTTTGCACTCACGCATTCAGCTCCTAACTTTTGCTTGCGTTTTCTGTTTCTGCCTGTTCTGAAGATATGGTGAAATCTCTAAATACGGTGACCGTGATCTTCAAGCTACCCTACTACACACAATGGGGGCAGAGCCTTGTCATCGCCGGCTCTGAACCGGCGCTCGGATCTTGGAACGTCAAGCAAGGGTTGTCACTGAGCCCAGTTCACCAGGGAAACGCGCTAGTCTGGTGTGGCCAAGTTTCAGTGGCTGCTGGCTTCACCTCTGAGTACAGCTATTATGTGGTGGATGACCACAAGAATGTGTTGAGATGGGAGTCTGGGGATAAAAAGAAACTGGTGCTGCCAGAGGGTGTGCAGGACGGTGACGTAGTCGAGATCCGTGACTGGTGGCAGGTAAAATTTGCATGTATTCATTAAACTTTCTTCTTGCTTGTTAGTGTATATGTGATTGCTGTACAAATAATATCTGCATTAGCAGCAAAAAATGAGCTTGTCAACTTAGCTGAATGTTTTGTATCTGCTGCTGGTATCTTGCTGCTTATATGACCATTTGGCATCGCTTCTTAGAAGCTTATTGTTCCTACATATTGTGGTTTGTGATTACCGGTGTTCTAAATTCAGGATGCTTCTGAAGCTCTTTTCCTTCGAAGTGCGTTCAAAAATGTCATTTTCAGTGCAAATGAAAATGCGAAAAAAGAATTGCAGTCATCTTCCATCAGCAAAAGTTTGGATCCTGAAGGTAACATTTTAAAACCAGAAGTATAAAACCGATATAATGGACCGACATTGGAGAAGTCAGTCAAATTACATAGAACAAATCTGTTTCCATGTTAAATAGTACTGTACACACTATGAAATCATGGTTTCTTCCTATTTCATCATGGTGTCTTGAGTATTATTTAAAGGAATTTTCTAGTTAGTGTTAGCCCTGAGAGTCAAAAGTAAACAAAGAAATGAATTGGTTCTGTTTTGATGTTTAGATACGTCTTCAGCATTATTTAAATTAGACTCTATTTTTTTGTATAGATATGGTCGTGCAATTTATCATTAGCTGTCCTCGACTAGCAGCTGGCTCTACTGTAAGTATGCAGTTTTGTTTCCTCTCCTCAGCTGTCCTTAGTGACCATTATCCCGTTATTGTTAAATGAATTATGCTTACTTGCTGGTGTCATAACTATCGCCAATCACGAAACTTTAGGTTGTCGTCACTGGAAGTAACCCTTCAGTAGGAAATTGGCGAGCTCTTGATGGTCTCAAGCTCAACTATGTTGGAGATTCCATTTGGAAGGCAAACTGTGTGTTGAGAAAGGCGGAGTTCCCCGTAAAATATCCTTACGCAAATGACTATTTCTTTAGTGTTCTTACGTATTGTTTCTTGTGTGAACACTGATGTGTTGTCCTTAATACGTTCCACATATAAATACTGTCAAATTAGTGAAGCAGGAGTCTCTTCATTGGAGTTTGGTCCAAACAGAGAAGTTGATGTTGATTTATCATCACCCAAGCCAGCCAGATACATACTATTATCTGATGGCTCCCTCCGGGTAATGTATGCATTCATAATGAGTAATCCACCAAGAATGTGCTAATAATGCATATGTTTCTTACCAGAAACCTTCCTAGGAAATTGTTAATATTTAGTTCACCCAATCATTACCATGCTAATGCATCATATTCAGTTTATATCTATCACAATTCACATCCTTGCTAGAACCATGGTACCTGATGCTTAGGCAAGGAAGCTGACGATGTAGTATGCATCATAGACAACTAAGATGTGGGACTAATTCATTATTTGTTTTTACCAGGAATCACCATGGAGGGGTGCTGGTGTTGCCGTACCGATATTTTCAATCAGGTCAAATGAAGACCTTGGTGTTGGAGAGTTCCTAGATCTTAAACTTCTTGTTGACTGGGCAGTCAATTCGGGTTTTCATCTTGTTCAGATTCTTCCTATCAATGACACTTCTGTCCACGGGATGTGGTGGGATTCATATCCATATAGGTACCACTAAGATACACTTTCATACCTTTCCCTTCGTTTCGCATAAGTATGAAAGGCACATTTCTGAACAGATATAATGACATTCATGTGTTCTTACAGCTCACTCTCTGTATTTGCGTTACACCCCTTGTACCTGAGAGTACAAGCTCTTTCAGGTGCTATTCCAGGGGATATTAAGGTCTACCTTTGCACCCCTTCCATATTAACACTTATACTACTTGTCTGTTTTGGCTTCTCATTTCACCTATCTCCTCAGTTCTTAATTATCTGACTTGGTACTCAATTTTGCTTCACAGGAAGAGATTTTGCATGCAAAGAAGCAGCTGGACAAAAAGGTAAATGAACTTTCATGTGTATAAAGTATCATTTACTTATCTATTATTACTGCAAATGTAAAACTCTGAATACATTTTGCCTTTGGGCTAGATGCACTTCTTATCGCTATTTAAATCAAGTAATTCACTATATTTGAACAACTTCAAAAGTGTAATTTTTGTCATGCGATGCGATTCATGTTGTTCTTGGTGGTCTTTTTTTTAGATTCTAACTTTTTTTTCCTTCACATTCAAATAGGACGTCGACTATGAGGCAGCGCTGGCTACAAAGCTGACAATTGCAAGAAAAATATTTAATTTAGAAACGGACAAAGTACTAAATTCCGCTTCATTCAAGAAGTTCTTATCTGAAAATGAGGTATATTCACTGGCACTTCCTATGTTCTCTTTTTTCTACTTATTTCAAACTGCATGTGATAGCTTCCATACCATGTTCCAATAGGAATGGTTGAAGCCATATGCTGCATTTTGCTTTCTGCGGGATTTCTTCGAGACATCAGATCACAGCCAATGGGGTCGATTTTCTCAGTTCTCCAAGGAGAAGGTATTTAAATGATATGCTAGTTTAACAATCCGATATTTTTGACAAACATTGCTGATAACATTACATTTGGTAAACTGTCATTTGGTCTAATTCTAACACATTCCGAAAAACGAAAGTACACAAGTACTAAGAGATGTGTCCTTATGCAATTTTTTCAGCTTGATAAGCTTGTCGGAGAAGATACTTTGCACCATGATATTATACGTTTTCATTACTATATCCAATATCATCTATATACGCAAGTAAGTATTGGCTGTTGTCATTCGGATCTGCTTACTGAATCATTACATATGTATATTCGTGGACATTTATTCTTATTCCCTCTTTATTAGTTATCGGAAGCAGCTGCATATGCAAGGAAGAACAAGGTTATTCTGAAAGGAGATTTACCTATTGGCGTTGATAGAAATAGTGTGGATACTTGGGTATGCCCTACTTTATTTCGCATGAATACAGCTACTGGTGCACCTCCAGATTATTTTGACAAAAATGGACAAAACTGGGGTTTTCCTACATATAATTGGGAGGAGATGTCAAAGGATAATTATGGGTGGTGGCGAGCTCGTCTCACACAGGTTATTTAACGGCGCCTTTTTGTCTGTCTGGCTGTCACCTTTGCTTGTCATTTACTCATCCGCTATTAGCATGTTGCAGTTGGCAAAATACTTCACAGCATATAGGATAGACCATATTTTGGGTTTCTTTAGGATATGGGAGCTTCCAGAGCATGCTGCCACAGGTCTAGTCGGGAAATTTAGACCTTCAATTCCTCTTAGTCAGGTGTGTTTCTTATCTATTAAAACAAACTCAGAGCGACTGGATACCTCTAGAATAGTTTATCTGACTTGTTCCTAAGTTCACTTCCAGGAGGAGCTTTTAGGGGATGGTATCTGGGATTTTGATCGGTTGAGCCGCCCATATGTTCGTCAGGAATTGCTGGAGGTAATCCTGTTTAAAACAATGCTCCAAACTATTTTTCATTAAAGATGAGAGTGCCACTGCCAGCATGACGTTTCTACTATATTCCAGGAGACGTTTGGATCTTTCTGGACAGTTATTGCAGCCAATTTTCTTAACGAGTATCAGAAGCAATGCTATGAGGTAATTTATTCAGTTATATTCCCCTTTCATAATAGTTGAACATATGGGTTATTCGAGCTGCATGTCAAATTATTATTGATAATAATAGCTTGTTATTAGTTTAGTGTTTATTATAACAAGCATATCTATTTTGGATTTAAGGCATGTGACTTATGTACTGCAGTTATTTTACATAATATTGCTTCCTTTAATCTCCCTCATCTTTTATGGGTTGATGTGTATAGTTCAAAGAGGAATGCAACACCGAAAAAAAGATTATTGCAAAGCTTAAAACAAGTCCTGAAAAATCACTCTGGCTGGAGAAAGAAGACAGTATTCGGCGTGGTCTGTTCGATCTACTACAGGTAATTCGGTTTTCTGTTGTGCACGTGTGGTGTCTTCATGTTAAAACGTTTTCCAAACATACCCAACTCCTTTTTGATCCATTTTAAATAATCTTTTTGATAGCATATTAAAATATTAAAATACATCCCTTTGTTCTACAGAATATAGTCCTCATCAGAGATCCAGAGGACTCTACAAAGTATTATCCCCGTTTCAACCTGGAAGACACATCAAGTTTTAGGGACTTAGATGAACACAGGTAATGTTTTTCTCATTTGTAAGTGTTTCTGATTTGCATGTACATTTTCTCCGGGCTAGTTGGTATTGATTAAGTATTTAGTGTAACAGGATAAATTAAGTATTTAGTGTAACAGGATAATAGCGTATGAGCATTGTGATGTTGTACTTAGTTGCATAATTTTCGTGTCATTATATGCTTTTTATTATACATTTTTCTCAAGAAAATGAATTGTATCTTCAGTAAGTAGTTTGCTACCAGGAAACTGAAATTAGCGGGCAACGTAATAGTACACTCTTAATTTTAACACTGTGTCCTATCCAGACTTCTGTTTGTTGACTATCTCATCATCTCATCAACATTATTTTACAGCAAAAATGTCCTTAGAAGATTGTACTATGACTACTATTTCGCTCGCCAAGAAAATCTTTGGCGTCAAAATGCGCTGAAGACTCTGCCTGTCCTGTTGGACTGTTCGGATATGTTGGCATGCGGGGAAGACCTTGGTCTTATCCCTGCTTGTGTTCACCCTGTATGACACCTTTCCTGGACATGCTAAAAATAATGATTGGTTTCTGCTGACTACATTCTTAAAATAACAGCAAGATGGTTATCCAGGTTATGCAAGAACTCGGGTTGATTGGACTGCGTATCCAGAGAATGCCAAGTGAACCAAACTGTGAATTTGGTATTCCATCTCAGTATAACTATATGACGGTGTGTGCTCTTTTTAACATTGTTATGCTCTCATTTTTGTAGACAATATTTACGGTATTATGTTCACATATTTCAGTTTTTCTTAAAGTGTTAAGGTCATAGAAACAGTTAGAAATATAAGTATATGGCTACATCAGAGGATTTGGATAAATTTTCAGGTTTGTGCTCCGTCATGTCATGATTGCTCCACACTACGTGCTTGGTGGGAAGAAGACGAAGGGAGGCGGAGTCGCTTCTACAAGACTGTAGTTGGTAGCGATGATGAGCCCCCATCTCGTTGCACCCCAGAAGTAGTGCACTTCATTGTTCAGCAGCACTTTGATGCTCCATCAATGTGGGCAATCTTCCCGCTACAGGTTCAGAACTTTAACTTGTATTACTCCCCCCAGTAGGCCAGTATGACATTTTGGGTAAAGTTTTAGTTAAACTTTTAAACTTTAACTGCCAATATATTTAAATATTTTTCCTGGATGTGTGAAAATATATGTTACATTTGTCTCAGAAACTTACTTCCATAATATAACAAATTTGTACTTCTTATAATCATATTGTAGTAGAAATTAATGGTCAAAGTTATTCTTTGGAAAACCTAATCAATTTTACTACTTGAGGGATAGAATCATGGGAGTAAATAAAAATACTTATTGTTTCTTCTTTGCCAGGACCTGCTCGCACTGAAAGACAAGTACACCACAAGGCCAGCTGCGGAGGAAACAATCAACGACCCCACAAACCCAAAGCATTATTGGAGATTCCGTAAGTCAATTTTCTAAAGGCTATTCCTGGTACAATACCTCTTTTTCGTGCAAATTCGGTACAGCTATTGACATATAACCATATACCCTTTCGTTACTTGATTAGTGCCGAAGTTGAAATTACTGAACATTTCCACAGTTTAGCATCTGTGTTCATGCTACTGTCTTACCATTTTATGTGGAGCTGTACACATCATGAGAGGTGGCATATCATAGAAATTTAATGTTTGGGGACATGCATTATTAAAATGCTATCCCATCAACTTCAAATGAAAAAATATTACCTCAGAGAACAAACCTGTAGGACACCATCATTTTCAAACGATTCATCAGCATAGCTTTCTAAGCTAAAGTGACATCTCTTAAGCCTCACACGCAATTTGCATTCCCATATATTTAACCCCAGAAAGTGTATCTTGGATCTAACTTTTCCTAAATATTTCCAGGCTTACATGTGCCGCTGGAGTCTATGTTGGATGACAAAGACATCCAAGCAACCATCAAGGAACTTGTCACAAGTAGTGGGAGGTCATATCCTGGCAAGAAAGTGGAAGCCACCGGAGGAAGTGGAGATAAGCTCTCGAATGGTAAAGCATAGGGAAAATACGGTGGTCATCGAGCTGGATCATGATTACAAGTAAATAGAATAAGGTGATGCATTGCCGTGTTCATTAAGCTGATATTGTTTCAGCTGGAAATTGTTTGCGCCCACTGATTCCTTTGAACACTCCGGAGAATAATAAGTCCTAATGTCATTATATGAAGGCAGCTTGTGAAATAAATGATCAAAAATTGGTTTTTGTCGGTGAAATCTTCTGTCCTAATTCACTTTCACTTGTTTGTTTCTGCATCTTTTCTACTTGTGTGTGATTCGACCTCAATGGTGCATACTCCATTCCTGCAATGTAATGGTATATCAACCACATGAGTGCATGCAATCTTCTGTCCTAATTCACTTTCACTTGTTTGTTTCTGCATCTTTTCTACTTGTGTGTGATCCGTAGTGCATGCTTTATTCTCTCATTTAATTTAATCTAACTTTAGAAAGCTGCCTTTATAGTCTTGCTGAACCGTGACCTCTGAATCTGGGTTCTCTCGGTAGATGCGGTTCTGTTTCTTCAAATTTATCTAGAGCAAAAGGGGAAAAAGTATGGCTGCTTCTCCGCTGGATGCTTTGCTTCATGATTCCCCTTTTGTTGTTACTAGAAGTGCATGTGGTTTAGGTTGTACCAGATGCCTATTCACATAAAAAAGTGGCCAACCTTTGAAGTTCAGGTTGCACTCAGTTTGCCTCTCCAATAAGCATGGCTCAGGCCATCATGTCCTCTTCAGCAAACACTACTGCTACACTATAGCTAACCTATGTCAGCTTGGGACTTCGGTGCTCTCTCCCCTACGTACTGGCAATGGAGACAGCACCTACTAATAGTCGTCTGTTCATCAATGTAGATCCATAGTGTCTGCCGAGAAAGTTCCAACGGATGATTTGGCGGTGAAAGGGAATTTTTTTTGTTGCTGCATTTGGCGACGTTGCAGTAGAAAAGGACTATGGAACTTGAGAACTATGGTTCTCAAGTTCTGAATTTCTTAAGTTCTCACGTTTTCAAATTCTCAAGTCCTGGTGGATGCAAGTTCGTATGTTCCATCCCTGACCGTGGGATGGAACGTGATACTCGATAGACTGCGTAATGCTGCCATGGTTTGTTTTTGCTCGCTTGTATCTGCATGTTTTCTACTTGTGTTTGATTTAATGCACCGAAAATGGAGTTCTGATGATCAGCATGGCATAGTTCCATTTTCCTGTCATGTAATGGCATATAAACCGCATAGGTGCATGGTGTGAAGCTATGAATGTACATGCTTTACTCTTCCACTTAACTTAATCGAACTTTATCTTCCGAGAAAGCTGCTTTTGTAGTCTTGCCGAGCCGTGGCCTCTGAATCTGGGGTTCTCTCAGAGGATGTGATTCCGTGTCCTAAGTTCGTTTAGAGAAAAAGGTAAAAGTATGTTTGCTTTGCTTCATGATTCCCCTTTTCCCGTTAATATAAGTGTAGATTTTTAGGTTGTAAAAGATGCCAATTCATAGCGAAAAGTGAGCAACCTTTAAAGTTTATGTTGCACTCTTTTGCCCGTGCAACATTAAGTATGGCTGGGCCATCATGCCCTTCTCAGCAGACACTACTTGTGGTATACTTTAGCTAACCTATGTTGGCCTCAGACTTCAGTTCTCCCTTTTGTACTGGCAATGGACACAGCACCGTGGCAAGGCACCGACAGATAGTCTGATTGTAAATCAATGTAGATCCGAACAGACCGCCGATAAATTTCCTGACAGATGATTTGTTGGTGAAGGGCAATTTTTTCTCGAGTACCGTCTAGTTTTTTTACAAGGCACGCACGTAATTTGAGATAAACTTTGATCATCAATTTTTGCCAATAAATTATAAATTATACGCCATAAAAATTATCCATTGAAAACTTCTTCTGAATATGAATCCGATAATATAAATTTTATGATATATATCTCATTTTTGTTGGCAAAAATTGATGACCAAAGCTTATCTTAAACTACATACATGCCTTGTAAACAAAACCGGAGTAAGTATTTTTTTTTGAACGGTAAAACTAATATATTGATAGCTAACAGAATACAAATAAGCTCTTACAAAGGCTGCTCAGAAGATTGGAAGTGAAGCTAGAGCCAAACCCTACATTGGCAATAAAAATTGCTATGAAAACAAGTCGTCGACGTGGAAGAACACAGTCGGAGCCTGCCAGGGGGTCCGTCGAGAACACGAACGATATAAACCTGCAACTATGAACTTCAGGGCCTCCAGCAGCCTCTCCATCCGAAGAGCCAGCGGCTCAACCAGCAATCGAGATGGCAGAGACCAACGAGGTCGAAGATTGAGCTAAAGATAAGGAGTAAGCATCACCGAGCTCAATACCGAAGGATCTTCTCCGCTGAATCTGGAGAGCGACATCGGAGACGATCTCAACTGTCTCCGGCGAATACACCCGAGCGGCAAGAAGGCGCAGACAACCTTAATAGCAATTCTCAGTAGATCCGCGGTGTAGCTGCTAGACTCTTTTCTCGGAGCAGCCAAACTGGGACACCGGCAGAGGTCAGCAATCTTTGCATCCGGCGTCGCAGTTACCCTGGGGAGCAGCTGATCTTCAGTAGATGCAGGCACTGGCGATGCCAGCAAGCCAATACACCTATAAACCATCAGGGCAAAATCACCAGCAGACCCTAAGATCCATCCCAATAGCAAAGCATGGCCAGCGACACCGATTCCTTCTCCCTCACCACCAAGGCCGGTCGAGGAGGTCAACGGTGGCGCACAACAAACAACCGGGGGACGGCAGCGCTCAAGAGGAAGGGGGATCTCACGACCCGGGAGCTCAAAAGGCTTCCCCCACGAAAGCTTGACGAGACACCAGGGAGGAGAGCGACCTGCGCCGCGCCGAGACGCATAGGTCGAAGCAAACCCCCGCCAGCCATCAGATCCACAGGCCCCCCTGATTCTCTTCCTCCTCCCCTCGCCACCTTGGCCGGCCAGCAAGAGGAAGAGCAGCAGAGGGCCACCGGAGATCGACGCAGGCGCGCACTTATTCATGGAGCTTCTGCCGACATCGCCGGCCGCCAGGACACCCCACCATGGGGCCTCGCCGGAGGACGACGCGGGCCACCGCCTGACGCCGTGCACGGGCGCCAGGAGCAGAGAAGCTAGCAGGCAATAGAGGGGGGACGGAAAGCTGCCGCCAGCCCTCCTTCCCCCGCTGCCACGGCTGGCCAAAGAAGGGGGGAGACAGCCTCCGCCGCCACCACACCTACAGAGGGTCTTATTTGAGGACCCGCTGGACGACCTCCATCCCAACATCGCGCCATGGACGGCGAGGAAGAAGGAGACCCAGCGATGGCAGATCTGGTCCTGGAAATCCGCCTAAATCCTTGCAGCAAGAAGCCGAAAACGGGCAAACAGCCTACCTCTACAGGGTCGCCGGCACCTCTCCTCCGCCTCACTCGACCGGCAACGCCGGCGAGCTCGGCATTGGATCGGGCCGGCGTGCGGGGTGGAGCGCTCAGCTACAGTAAATGGGAGAGGGGGGAGAGGATAAGGGAGACCTCTGTTCTGGACCGCCTTTCCCACCGGAGGAAGTATGGATCTTGAGAACGAAGAACTAAGGGTGTGTTTGGTAGCCTGGGCCACCTCAGAATCACTATCTCTATGGAGCCAAGCTGAGTTTAACATATTGAGTAGAGATTTTAGCATGTGTTTGGTAGCTTGTATGTGTTGAGAAATGGTGAGTCCATCCATTGTTTGGTAGACTGTATGGGTTGAAAAATGCTGAGGATGTCTAGAATTTATACAAAAACCCCTCAACACATAAATAAAAGGCAATCTGATCCCTGGACTCATAAATAAAATACAATCAAGTCCCTTTATACCTAAATAGAAAGCAATCAGGTCCTTATGAAAAGCAATCGGGTCCTTGCGTCGGCGAGCACGCAGACGCCGGCCGCCAGGAGCTCGCCTGGAGGAGTTCGCGCGCAGGCCGCTGCCAGGAGCTCGCGCGCCGCCAGGAGCTTGCTAGGAGAGTGGCCGCCGCCAGGAGCGCGCGCGCCGGCCGCCGCCAGGAGCTCGCGCGCCGGCCGCCGCCTGGAGCACATGTGCAGGCCGCCGCAGGGAGCTCGCGCACAGGCCGCGGCTAGGAGGTCGCGCGCAGGCCTTTTCCAGGAGGTCGCGCGCAGGCAGCCGCCAGGAGCTCGCGTAGTTGCCGCCAGATCGCGCGGTCGCCGCCCGTCGTGAGATCCCGTCGTCAACCACCTATGTGCGAGATACCGCCGCCAGATCCCGTGGAGGCGGTGGACGCGGCGTCTGCGGCGGCGAGCGACGTCGTCTTTGGCATCTGTGGCGGTGCTCAACGGTGTCTGCGGCCGTAGTCGGCGATGGGCGGCGGCTGGTATCTTCGGGAGGAAGAGAGAAGCACGGGGGTGAGGGTGGAGAATGGAGAGGGAGCGAGAGCGGGGACGGGGTCTGGGGGGTGGGCGGGCCCACCCGGTTGCGCTTCTGCGGGGCGAACACAGCCCGGCTGAGGTGAGAAGCTCGATTTGAGCTTCTCTCCTCAGCCTCCTCAGCCTGGCTGAGACACCTATCGGGGTGAGGTGGGCATAGCCCGATCGATAGGCCCATGCTAACAAACACTCAATTCGCCCTCATTTCTCGGCCCGGATGGGAATCTCTGAGGTAGACCGACCTACCAAACACGTCCTAATTAGTCGTATGTAACTTCGAGAACTTTTGACTTGAGAGTTGAGAGTAAGTATTTCCGGGAACTTCCTCTGAAACGTCGCCTATGCTGAATAATGAAAAGAGGCCAGGAAAGTTCAGACATGGTGGTGCCAAGTGCCATGCGACACTTGGGGAACATTTTGGCAGCCTCATGGTACAATCTATTAACTCTGCAGCAGATGCTGTGATGACGGGAGGCTCAGGTAGCCAGATGCGTGTCTCTCATGTTGTGTCTTTCTGGAAAGCGTGATGGAAAGAGGCTGAGCAACAGCCGCCAGTTTTCAATGAGCCTTCTTTGTTGTGGACAAGCAACAAACAGCTTTGCCTCCTTTTAATCTCTTGGCTTTACACGCCAAACCCCATCGACCACCATCATGTAAACCACATGCCTAAGGAACATCCATCACTTGTTTCGATCGGTCGATCTGTTGCATCATTCCGTCTGCGACGAGTCCACGTGTTCGGCGCGGATTGTCGCGGGCCCAGTGATCCTGTGGTCAAGGACGGAATGCGATGCTCTCACATTATGGCGCCGTATAATTGGACGAGGAAAGTGAGTGAGATCTCCTTGCCTGCCACATCTCTTCTTGGCACTCTCCCATGTTTCGATTGGCCGGCGTAAGTTGCAGTTAGGGTATGAGTAACGGGGGCAGTAGTATGCTACCGTCTCACGTAAGCACGAACCTAAAAAGTAAATGGAGCAATAGGTGTGAAGAATATTGGTCTAACCCATGATACTAATTTCTCTCTCCCTCAAAAGCTGTTTTAGTTTCTCTCTTTCTCTCTCACCTTTTTCCCTCCCTTTTCACTTTTAGTGTTGAAGAGGCAGCCTCCTGCAGAAGAGACCGCCTCCCTAAAAATACATCATCCAAGCCTAAATTGGACCACCCAAATCTAGCTAAAGCTGCGAGGCAGCGCCCCTGAGGCTATGCATCGTACATGCCCTTAGGCTGTTGGCAGTGGAGGTGTAGGTGCATATATATAAACCTTCTATGAAAATGCATAATAAAAATGAATTTAAAAATTTAAAATGTTTTCAAACGAATTTGTACGTATGGGACATTATATGCTCACTCACATGTTTTTGGGAAAAAATAACATTATATGTGGCCTGTGCAAGAAGACAAAAAATCTCCCTTGAAATGGTTATTCTGGAGCATCAAAATTTATAAATATGCAGGATATAAAAATGTTCTTTTTTCATAAAAACTTGTGCGCGAACATAGAAAATCTAGGTGTATATGCAAATACTTTTTTCTGGTTTTCTTTACATTTTAAGATATGTTTTTAAACAATGGGTACATATGTACCTGTGAGCCAAATTGAATTTCCCGTTGGCAATGGCATATCTTCTCATGAAGACGCCGAAGGAACATTTAAGAGTTTAACTTGCCTCTCTTTACGTTAAGTAAATACTTCCTCCGATCGGAAATAAGTGTCATGAATTTAGTACAAACTTTATATTAAATTAGTATAAAATTACCGACACTTATTTTGATACAGCACCATCTAAAGTTACTATTATTTCGGAGAGTATATTAATGAAGAGGGAGTTAGGAGAAACTGGCTACGTGAAATATGTGGTACCAGCTCGACGCCAAGGTACAAGCAAGGGCGCACCTGTGTTTTCTACTTCCTCTGCTACGATCGGAAAATGTATTGCCAAGATCATTCCAACAGATAAGGTGAAACCACGGTTCAGAACCCCCAGTCAGTTCCTTACGATTGGCTCAATTAAAATTCTAATTCGTTTCTAGTACATTGGCTGGAGCTACTTGAGGGATCAGCGTCCATGGATCTTCCTAGTTGAATCAGGAAATCAATCAAACATTATTACGGAGCTGACCGTATCTCTATTTTAATTAGTTCTCCTTTTGTTAGTAGCGTATTAGGAAAGAGTCCACAGCCATGTTGGCTTTCTATCAAGCGCTTGTGCTTTTTCTTTCTACGTCTCCAACTAGCACTAGTAGAAAAAAGGGTTTCCATTCACCCCCATTAGTCCCCAACGTGTTTGGTCCGCGGCTAAAGGGTCCATCAGTCCCGGTTCGTTTGAAAATGTGGGCCAGGGGGCATTAGTCCTGGTTCAAATGGGGCCTTCGGTCCCGGATTCAGCCACCAGCCGGGACTAATGCCTTTGGGCCTTTAGTCCCGGCTCGTGGCACGAACCGGGACTATAGGGCACCCTTTAGTCCCGGTTTGCTCCACAAGCCGGGACTAAAGGGCAGTTCAAACGAACCGCCGCTCCCGCGCGCGTCAGTTACGCATGCATGGTCGCCGATCGCTTCGGGAAATCGATGTGGCCATTAACCACTTCGGTATTGAACGACGACGCATTGGGAACTCATCGCCGGCGGGCTAATTACACCGCCGGCCAGCCTCTTCTTCTTCCCCTCTCTCTAGTATATAAGGATATGTATCTCTATAAGCAATTCTTCATCCTCTTAATCTCCTCCAAAACGCCATAGCCCTCCTCAAAAACACCATAGCCCATCACCGGCGGCGAGCTCTCTCCTCTCCCTCTCATTTCAATGGAGCCGGCGACGCGGGTGCATAATCTCACCGCCGAAGGGATGGAATTCACCATCACGGAAACCGTCCGTGCATCAACGGTGGAGAAGTGGCTCCACGCTGTCAATCAGCGGTTCCTCGACGCCGCACCGGTGAAATGTGTGGGCTTGGACTGCGAGTTCACCACCCCTCGCGATAAGCCTCATCAGCGTGCCGCCCTCCTTCAACTCTCGGTGGCGTCCGAGGTTTTGCTCTTCCAACTATGTCGGGCCGATCATGTGCCGCAGCTGCTCAGGGATTTCTTGGGGGACCCCACCATTAAATTCTGCGGCGCGGCTATCGGCAATGACGTGCGCATGCTATCTCCATACGGAATTCAAATTGCGTCGGTGCATGACCTCCAAGTGATCATACCGAACCCCACCTCGAAACCAATTCCGAGTTTATATGATCTGTCCAATGCTACTATTGGGACAAAGCTTGCGAAGAAGAAGATCAAGAAGAACAAGAAGAAGGGCGGCGACGAGGAAGAAGAAGAACTTATATATGGTTGGGCCAAAGTTCCATTAAGCGACAAGCAAGTGTTGTATGCCGCTCTAGACGCTCGCTTGAGCTTTGAGATTGCTAGGAGTTTTTGGAAGCTAGAAGGCTACTAGCTAGCTAGATGTGTGTGTGGTGTGGTGTGCGAGTCGAGTGCATATATATATATGAAAAAATGTACTCCCTCTTATTTGGTTAACAAGTCTATTATATTGCTATTATTTTGGATTTTTCAAGTTTTTTGGTCTTTTTTGAATATTTTAATTATTAAAAATTAATAATTAAATTATGTATAAAAATTATTTGGAATTCATTCATGCTTATTATTACTTAATCAATGTTGCTTCATTTGTGAATTTATTTGGAATTTAACAAAGTAATATTATATGTTTCCTAAGTGTATAGGTTAATAGAATTGGTAGCATAGTATTATCAATAAGTCGCGAGCGCAGTCTTGGAAGCTAGTAGGGAAGGAATAGAGAAGTTAAGCGTGCTAAGGGTGGAGTAGTGTGAGGATGGGTGACCGACCGGGAAGTGAGGACCACAAGTACTTAATTTGATATGACAATGGAGTGAGTACCATATACTCTTGGAAGCTAGTAGAGGGAAGGAATAGAGATGATTAGATAATAGAGATGATTAGATAATAGAGAAATACTGTCGATGGATTTCGTGTCGCAAGAACACGGGGTACCACGCGACGGACCCAAAGATTCGAACGCAGGGGGCTGAACGTGTGAGATCTCGGATCGCAACGAAACACGGTGATGGAAGCCTCGATTGTCGAACGCGCAACGCACTGCAGAGAGGGAGACCGAGCTTTACCCAGGTTCAGGGCCCTCGTGGTGAGGTAAAACCCCTACTTCCTGCCTTCTTGTATTGCAACGCGACACCTCGCAAGGAGTACAAGGCCTTGGTTACAAAGCTCTAGCTGGCCAGAGGTTGAAGAACCTGCGTGCCCAGCTAGCCGCTTGAAGAAGATGAAGATCCCCCCTCTAAGGGAGGGCTTCCCCCTCCTTTTATAGCGCCAAGGTCCTCCTTCCCCTTATCTTCTTGGGGAAGGGGTTGCCACACATGGCCAAGGAGGGAGGACAGCTGTAGATTACACTCTTCTGTAGACTCGGTCTTCGCAGGGTAGCGGCGCCGCTCCACAGGAGTGGGTGGAGGAAGCTGACGTCTTCCTCTGGCGCCCTGCACTGTCCACGCTATATTTAGGGGGGTGGCCAACAACCACTGTGCCGCTTTGGGCAGGCACAGCGAAAGTTGGTCTCCTCCCTGTCGGGGGTAGCGTGGGCGGTACGCGGTCTTCTGCCCGTTAGCTTCTTGCTCCGCACGAAAACATGCTGAGCTGGCGTGGGCGTACCTTCTCTCCTCACCAGCAGGGGCTCGTGAGGAGGTCTTCTGGTCCTTAGCAGTTTCCGTCGTCGTTCTCCTCACGAGGCGCCTCCTCGTGAGGGTCTTCTCCGTGACTTGTACCGTTGATTATCTCCTGGGCTGAAGATGGGCCGATGACGGGGCCCAGGAGCAGGTGGACCGGGATACCCCGGTATCCAGAACACCGACAGTAGCCCCCGGGAGCCCGGCCCATGAACGCACCCTCTTGAGGAAGCGAAGGGTCGGGGGCCCCCGAAGCTGCTGGGCCCTCCAATGGCACGCGTCAACTGCGCGGTCAGAGGACCATGTGAAGGAGCGGAGATCGTGGGCACGTGGCATCCTTGCAGTTGATGAAGCGAGGCGGCGTGGAGATCGTGCGTAGTGGGGTAACGGGCGTTTTTCGTGTCGTCGCGTCAAGGCCGACGCTTTGGAAATCGCGCCCTGGCTGCCCCCCTTAAAAGCTTGGCAGAGAAGGCTCCTTCTCCTTTCCCACAGCACACCGCCGCCGCCACCTCCCTTCCGAAGATCTTGCGAATCTAAATCCTCCCAGCCTCCAATCTTCTCGCCGCAACTCGCCCTCTCCAAGAGCCATGGCACCACGCAGGGCCATTGGGGCGGCGAGGTCTTCCACTGCTGCGCCGCGGCCGGCGGCGCCCCTGCTCGACTCACGAATCAAGGGCAGCCGCGAGCTCCAGACCGTCCGAGAGATGGTCGGGAGCAGGAGCAATGAGTGGGGCGCCACCCGCATCTGGCACGGCCGCGCGCCGAGGGACACTCTGCCCCCGACGGCGCAGCCTTTCTTCCTCTTCTCTGTCTTCGCCGGCCTGCTGCCGCCGTTCTCCCCCTTCTTCCTGGCGATCTTGGAGACTTACGGGATCCAGGCCATCCACCTGCATCCCAAGTCCGTCACCTTGCTGGCGGTCTTCGCCTACGCCTGCGAGGCCTGGATCGGCATCAAGCCGTTGGTGGCGTACTTTCGCCACCTCTTCTCCCTCCGGTCCTCTGGGCTGAACCAGAGTTCCGGATGCGTCTCCTTCATCGCCACTGCCGGAACGGAGGGCGACTTCATCGACTTGAAGTGGATGAAGAAAGTTGAAGACTTTCGGAGCCGCTGGTTCTTCGTCGACATCCTCGAAGAATCGGAGCTCTTCCTCGTCACGGGGATCCCTCCTGTCAAGCTCACCACCTGGGCCAGCGAGGCCCTTCCTAGGAAGGCCCTGCGGACGCTCCGCCCGCGAATCCGCGATCTCCGGGAGGCTGGTGTTACGGGGACCATGGTCGGGGTGGAGTTCGTCACCCGACGCATCGCCCCCCTGCAGGACCACCGCCGGGAGATCTGGAGGCACAGGGCCGGAGACGACCTCAGGCTCCACGTCAGCGAGCTCAACGCCGACGCTCGGGAGGAGGTAATAAGAGCCTTCTTCTCTTCCGCTGCCATCCCCGCCATTCCGCGCAATGCCTTGCCGATCTACAGCCTGGGCGCCCGGGAGACCAGCCGCGTCACGGCGGGGATCTTGAAGTTCAATGCCTGGGGCCCGTTCCTTGCCGACGGCGTCGTGCCTGGTCCCCTCCCGAGCGCGCCTGCGGCCAGCTCGGAGCAGGACTCGGTAGCAAGGGGAACAGGGCCCACGGCCTCTGGAGACGACGACGACGACGATGACGCGGAGTCCGGTGAGCGGCTGGTTCGCCGGAGGCGCCCTGAGGGCACCGTGGTGCTCTCAGATTCCTCCTCCGACGACTCCTCCTCGCCGGACCAACCCACCGGGGGAGACGCCGACGCGTCCTCCTCGCGAGACCTGGAGGAAGAGGGGCGCCGAGCCCGCCTGGAGGCGGAGCGCCGCTCCAAGTTCAATGATGAACGCGCCAGCCGGAACCCCGAGGCCGGGACCTCCCGAGGGAAGAAGCCAGCGGGCGAATCCTCCGCGCCCCCGCCCCCACCTTCCTCCCTCCCGAGCAAAAGAGGATGGGTGGAGCAGGACGCCTCGTGAGTGTTCCTGCACAAAATCCTTTACCTTTTGCCTTACCTTTCCCCTGACCTCACCCCCCTTCCTCTCCAGGGATGCCGAGGAGAAGAAGGACGAGAAGAAGAGGAGGAAGAAGAGGAAGACCAGCCAGACCACGCCGGGTCCTGACCCAGCGGCCACGACCACACCGGCGACGCCGCCGCGCGTCGCCGGAGGAGCAGAGGATCGCGCGTCTGCAGACGCGCAGTCCACCCCAGGAGCCGCCGCGGCTCCCGGCACGACCGAGCCCCCTAGCGCAGGGGGCACACCAGAGACGATGGGGGCAGCTCCTGCTGCCCCCTCTGTAGCCAGCACTTCTACCACCCCGGAGGCACCTCCGGCAAGGAACGACGCACCACCCAGCTCAGGGACAGCCCCCAAGCACGGCGGCGCGAGGGGGACGACATCCACTGAGCCGGGGCCCTCCAGGGCCCCATCGCCTCCCCTGTCGGAGATACTGGGGAGGCCCGCGAGGATCGCCGCCGAGCCTCACGCCGCCGACCCATGGGCGAGGGTGCTCGCGGCTGCAACCGGCGCCCTCCGCGACGAGGTTGCCAGGGCGCGCTCTGCCGAGGAGGCGCGCATCGAGGAGGGCTGGGCCCTCCTGCACCAAGCCACGGAGAGGTGCCGCCTCCTGGACCAGCGCGCCGCTGAGCGCCGCGAGCGGGCGAGGAAGGAGGCGGAGGAGATCCGCGCCAGCGCGGTCGAGGAGGCCGAAGAAGCTCTGGCGAACGCCAGGGAATCGGCAAGGGGAGTTCTGGCCAGGGCGCACGAAGAGGCCATGAAGATCATCTCCGAAGCACGCCAGCAGATTCCTCCCACCGTCGGGCCTCCCAACCCAGCCTTGGCTGGGGAGGAGGCCAAGCGGGCAGCTCAGCACCTCCTGGACCAGGCCAGGATAAACGCCGACGGTCTACTCGCCAACGCCTAGCAGAGGCTGGACGAAGTCGAGGACCGAGAGGCTCTCCTCCACGCTCGCGAGGAGAGCGCTGATTCCCGGGCGGAGAGCCTGAGCCTGCAAGAGGCTGGGCTCGCCGTCCGAGAGGCAGAGGCCTGCGAACGTGAGCGGGGACTTCGCCTCCGCGAGGAGCTCAGGGACGCTGAAGAGGAGGCACGCGTGCTGCGAAGGCAGCGAGTGCAGATGTTCCGCGGGTTCTCAGCCCGCGTCATGGCGGCGGCGCACCGCCTGGGCATCCACGGGCTGAACCTGCCCACTGTCCCTGAGGACGATGGGTCGATCCTGCTCTTCTTCAGCCAGCTGGCTGAAGAGCTGGACAGCGCGTCGTCGAAGGTCCTGGATCTCATCGACGCCGAGTGCCGGGAGCTGCTGGGGCTCGCGGGGACGAGGATCTTCTCCAACATCCAGCGCCTCCGCCCCGACCTCAACCTGGAAGAGGTGCTGCGGAGGCCGCTGCCTCCTCCATCAGGAACTCCTGACCGCGCAGCGGAGGCCAGGGCAGGACGTCTTGGCATCGCCTTGCGACGGCTGCAGGCCATCTACGCCCGCCCTGGAGCACCCGCCCCGAGCTCTTCCAGCGGCGACACCTCCGGCTCCGGAGAGTCCGGCAGCGAAGAGGCGACGGACTCCAGCGAGGGGACGTCCTCAAGCTCCAGCGATGGCGCCGACGACGACGAGGGCAACGCAGCGGCCGCCCAGTAAGCTCCTCCCAGACCTCTTCCAGAAGAACTAGCTTAGCTGCACACTTCGCAGCTGTCAGACATTGCCCTGCTGGGCCAGTTTAAGTTGTAATCGCACTTAAGGCGTTGTTCGCCAAATCGTCCTTATTTACGCCCTTGTGCATTTCTCCTTGTTTGCCTTTGTCTGGGGAATGTTCTATGCCGTTCAGGGGCCAGCCTCCGAGCGGGACAGCAGCCTAACGCTTAGTATGCAGCTCGTGGTGCAAGGCTAGCGGGCACTGGCGCTCCAGAGGTGACTGTAATGGCATACAGGACTATCTCCCTGCAGCCCCCCAGGCGTCCAAACACAACAAAGGCAATCCCAGGAGGAGAAACACAAGGCCGCAGACAAGGACAGCAGAAGACTTAGAGAAATCCACACAAATTGTGCGACTCTCGCGCGCTCATGCGCCTTCGTGCGAGCGTCGCTCGAGAGGAGAAAGCACCATGGATCGTATGAGGTGACTGTAGCGGGTCCCTTCCCGAGTCAGAGCTCGATCCGTTCTGGGTTTTGCGGGCCTGCTGTTTTCCGGGCGAAGGCCCCAGCGCGGACACCGTGCTCCGGCTCTTTCTCGAAAGGCAATCGAGCGAAAACTCACATTCGCGTTAAGTCGCAGTTAGCCAACCTTGCGAGGCTGGCGAGACCACGGCTCACGATTCCAGGCAGTTTCCAAAAGATTAGAGGGGATTAATGGTGAGTGAGGTTGCCGTTACACTTTGCTCCTTGCGCAGTCGAAGTACTCCGTTTCCTTGGCGAAGGCGAGGGGGTGACGACTCTTGAGCCCCCCTGCCCTTTCTTCATGCTCCTGGAGACGGGGCCATCGAGGACGGCGTAGGCCCACGCGCCCTCTGGCTCAGGTCCCAGGGGCGCGAATCTGTCGAGGAAGCGCTCGCAGAGGTCCCTCCAGGATGAGATGGACCTTGGCGGTAGCCCACAGAGCCACCGGCGAGGCTCTCCCCTTGAAGCCATCATGAACCAATTGGCCATGACACGCCCATCGCCTCCCGCCGACCAAACGGCGGCCGCGTAGTGCTGTAGGAACTCCACGGGATCAGAAATCCCGTCGTACCGCGCACCAGAATCCGGCTTGAAGCGAGGCGGCCATGTCGCACGACGAAAAGGCCCGGCGAGCGCCGCGAAGCCCCCAAAGCCGAGGTCGCCGACCTCTAGGCTCACCCTCTCCAAAGGCCCCCAGTCCATCGAGGACTTGGAGACGTTCTCGGCGACGACTTGCGTAGACAGCACGAAGGCGGAGACGGTGGTGACGATCGTCACCCATGTCGAAGCAGATCTTGAAGAAAACACACCACAGCCCCCTACCTGGCGCGCCAAATGTCGATGGATTTCGTGTCGCAAGAACACGGGGTACCACGCGATGGACCCAAAGATTCGAACGCAGGGGGCTGAACGTGTGAGATCTCGGATCGCAACGAAACACAGTGACGGAAGCCTCGATTGTCGAACGCGCAACGCACTGCAGAGAGGGAGACCGAGCTTTACCCAGGTTCAGGGCCCTCGTGGTGAGGTAAAACCCCTACTTCCTGCCTTCTTGTATTGCAACGCGACACCTCGCGAGGAGTACAAGGCCTTGGTTACAAAGCTCTAGCTGGCCAGAGGTTGAAGAACCTGCGTGCCCAGCTAGCCGCTTGAAGAAGATGAAGATCCCCCCTCTAAGGGAGGGCTTCCCCCTCCTTTTATAGCGCCAAGGTCCTCCTTCCCCTTATCTTCTTGGGGAAGGGGTTGGCACACACGGCCAAGGAGGGAGGACAGCTGTAGATTACACTCTTCTGTAGACTCGGTCTTCGCAGGGTAGCGGCGCCGGTCCACAGGAGTGGGTGGAGGAAGCTAACGTCTTCCTCTGGCTGCCCTGCACCGTCCACGCTATATTTAGGGGGGTGGCCAACAACCACTGTGCCGCTTTGGGCAGGCACAGCGAAAGTTGGTCTCCTCCCTGTCGGGGGTAGCGTGGGCGGTACGCGGTCTTCTGCCCGTTAGCTTCTTGCTCCGCACGAAAACATGCTGAGCTGGCGTGGGCGTACCTTCTCTCCTCACCAGCAGGGGCTCGTGAGGAGGTCTTCTGGTCCTTAGCAGTTTCCGTCGTCGTTCTCCTCACGAGGCGCCTCCTCGTGAGGGTCTTCTCCGTGACTTGTACCGTTGATTATCTCCTGGGCTGAAGATGGGCCGATGACGGGGCCCAGGAGCAGGTGGACCGAGATACCCCGGTATCCAGAACACCGACAAATACAGAAAATACAGAAATTCCGAAACAGAAAATACAAATTTTATTCCGAATGGACCTTTAGTCCCGGTCCGTGTTACGAACCGGGACCAAAGGTCCTCCAGCCGCAGCACATGCCCGTAGCCACGTGGAGGACCATTGGTCCCGGTTCGTAAGCAACCGGGACTAAAGGATTAAGCCTTTAGTCCCGCTTTGTTAGTCCCGGTTGCTACAACCGGGACTAATGGGCGTTACAGGCCGGGATCAATGGCCTTTTTTTCCACCAGTGTAGAGTATTTGGGTGTCGGTCTCTGGACCTATATATGGATCAGCGTCATATGTATTAGGGCTGACTTTGTTTTTTGGAGAAATAGAACCCAGAAAATCGCCATGGCTTTGGTGACTCGATCTGCGTGTATAAGTGAAATACCGATCTGAGATCTGGTACGTTCTCTGGACAGAGATTGGAGCAACTCTTGACGCTGTAATCTGCTGCTGATTCTTTTGAGTCGTCCAAGTAATTCCCACGTCCGGGGTTTGCTTGTTGTTTTGGTTGGCTTGCATCTACTACCTTGTAATCCAATCGGCTACTACTGCTATTAGTTTGTGATCTGAGGCGAGCTATTCTGCTGCTACTTGCCGGTCAGAGTTTTATTAGGATTATTTCTAATACTACTGGATACTACTGTTGGTTACTAGTACTGCTGAATATTTGAGATATAAGATCTGTTATTGTTGCTGCTTGTACCGTGAAAGTTCTGACAAATTATTGCGGCTTTGATTTCAGTCATACGCCGTATCATCTTGGTACTCAGAGCAAGGTTGTCTGCGGTGTAGATTTTTTTTTTCTCCTCGGCTGTTTGATCTTGATACTCTGTGAGATGTCGCTGCATGATGATTCCGATCTGGATGGAGGAGAAATTCCTTTGAGTTCAGACGTAACTGAGGATTTACGTATCCACCTTATGTCGATCAAAGGCGCAAATAAAAAGCTTCGCACAAAGGTTGAGAATATGTCTGCAAATATTGTAGGTGTTGAGGACAGGCTTAATGTACGATTGACGACTAGTGATCGCCAGCGGGATGACAGTTTGCGAGTGGTGACAGAGAGCCTAAATCGGTTGACTGCGGCAGTTCAGCGCCTAGAGGCAAGAGATGCGACACCCCGACAGTCCCGATCACCGCGGCGCGGCCGCAATCAGTCTGATGCTGATGTTTCTGATTTGTCTGATGCTCATGGAGGCTATCAGCGCCGACCGCGACGTGTTGCGGAGGTTCACCATGGTGCTGGTCATCAGCGCAACCAAGGTGGTGAAGCTGCTCAGGAGGATGGCGGTCTTGGTCGAATAAAGCTGACCATACCAGAGTACTCGGGACGTTCTGATCCGGAGAAGTACTTGGAGTGGGAGATGCGCATGAACCAGATTTTTGATGGCCACAATTATTCTGAAGAAAAGAAGGTTCGTGTCGCCTCCATGGAATTTACTGAATATGCTCTTGTGTGGTGGGATAATAAAAACCGTACAGGAGAGAGACCCGCAACATGGGTTGACATGAAGTGTGTCATGAGGGAGATGTTTGTGCCCGCTTGCTACACTCGACAGCTTCATAGTAAATTGCGTCGTCTTGTACAAGGTACAAAATCAGTTGATGCATACTACAAAGAGATGCAAACATTGATGATTCGTACAACAGTACGTGAATCCCCGGAGGCAACCATGGTTCGTTTCTTTGAGGGGCTAGAAGAAAAGATTCGCGACCGTGTTGATTTGATGCAGTATAATGATATACATGAGTTACTTCATCAAGCTGAACGTGCTGAACGTTGGGTCTTGGATAAGCAAGCTGCGGAAATTCGTCCGAGTTACAGCCTTGGGAGACGTAGTTCTTCTCATATTGATGATGGTAGTACTAAACCGGCTGCTTCTTACAAGTCGATGAGCAATGAACAAGGCAAGATAGCTGCTGCACATAAGGAGGTTTCTCAAGCTGCATCGAGCACGTCTCATCATAGTAATATTGTATGCCATAAGTGTGGGGGGCGAGGGCACATAATGCGTATGTGTCCTAATAAAAAACAGATTTTGCTTGTTGATGATGCATATATTTCAGAATCTGAAGATGAGATGCTAGAACTTGAGGATGATACAAGTAAAGACGATGGCAAGTCCATAGATTGTTGGCCTCACCTTAATGTGGCGAGTTTGATGGCGCATAAGGTCCAGCGTGATGACAAGGTAATTGTTGAACCTGGACAGCGGCGTAGCATTTTTCAAACAGCATGTACCATCAAGGGAGAAGTTTGCAAACTGATTGTTGATGGTGGAAGTGCAAGCAATATGATTAGTAAGGATGTGGTAGAGTCTCTTTCTTTGTCTACATGGGAGCATCCGAAACCATACTATATGCAATGGATCAATGGAGTTGGCAAGTTGAAGGTCACCCATAGAGTGAAAGTTCCGTTCTCCGTGGATGGATATGTTGATAAAGTGGAGTGTGATGTTCTACCATTGCATGTTTGTCATCTTTTATTGGGACGTCCATGGCAGCACGATGTCAATGCACTTCATCATGGCCGCACAAATAGGTATACCTTCATGCATAAGGGTGAGTTCTATGCTCTTCTTCCCAAAGATGCAAAGGATATACAATGTACTGTTGAGGTGTTCAAGAAACAGTCTGCAAGGCGTAGGTCGAAACCGAGGACGGTTTCCTTCGAAGGGAGGGAGGATGATACAACACCATCTAAAGTTACTATTATTTCGGAGAGTATATTAATGAAGAGGGAGTTAGGAGAAACTGGCTACGTGAAATATGTGGTACCAGCTCGACGCCAAGGTACAAGCAAGGGCGCACCTGTGTTTTCTACTTCCTCTGCTACGATCGGAAAATGTATTGCCAAGATCATTCCAACAGATAAGGTGAAACCACGGTTCAGAACCCCCAGCCAGTTCCTTACGATTGGCTCAATTAAAATTCCAATTCGTTTCTAGTACATTGGCTGGAGCTACTTGAGGGATCAGCGTCCATGGATCTTCCTAGTTGAATCAGGAAATCAATCAAACATTATTACGGAGCTGACCGTATCTCTATTTTAATTAGTTCTCCTTTTGTTAGTAGCGTATTAGGAAAGAGTCCACAACCATGTTGGCTTTCTATCAAGCGCTTGTGCTTTTTCTTTCTACGTCTCCAACTAGAGTATTTGGGTGTCGGTCTCTGGACCTATATATGGATCAGCGTCATATGTATTAGCGCAGACTTTGTTTTTGGAGAAATAGAACCCAGAAAATCGCCATGGCTTTGGTGACTCGATCTGCGTGTATAAGTGGAATACCGATCTGAGATCTGGTACGTTCTCTGGACAGAGATTGGAGCAACTCTTGACAATGTAATCTGCTGCTGATTCTTTTGAGTCGTCCAAGTAATTCCCACGTCCGGGGTTTGCTTGTTGTTTTGGTTGGCTTGCATCTACTACCTTGTAATCCAATCGGCTACTACTGCTATTAGTTTGTGATCTGAGGCGAGCTATTCTGCTGCTACTTGCCGGTCAGAGTTTTATTAGGATTATTTCTAATACTACTGGATACTGCTGTTGGTTACTAGTACTGCTGAATATTTGAGATATAAGATCTGTTATTGTTGCTGCTTGTACCGTGAAAGTTCCGACAAATTATTGCGGCTTTGATTTCAGTCATACGCCGTATCATATTTTCCATCGGAGGCAGGGACGGAGCTGCCATATAAGCATTGGGGTCAGCTGACCCCAATGATTGATGAAGAACTCTTCACTAATTAGAACTAAGTATTGCTATTTTGTATAAGATGACACCACTGAATTAGAGAAAATATAGAGCTGACACCAGCGAGATTTTTTCCTAGCTTCGTCCTGATCGGAGGGAGTAGTTTGAAGCAACGAGATTGGCAATTCCATTGAAAAATGAACCTCTGTCTGAGAGTACAGAACAGACTACAAAGTATGTGTGACAATTGCCGAACATGCTATACATATATGCCCTGCTCTGGAGTCTGAACACGCCAGCTGAGAGCATCACCCAAAACAAATCTTCAAGAATCTTGCGACATCAATTGTGAATATATGTACAAATTAAGAATTAAAATAGTGAAAGAAGGAGGCATACGCTTGTGTTGATCAAGCGTGGTGTTCATGGCTTCTTTTGCCATGGTCTTTGCGTGTTGACTGTTGAGCTTGGAGCGGCTTAACTGCGGCTCATGGATACCCTGTGCCGAGGCAGTCCTCCCAGAACTTGCGGTCCTCCGCCTGCCGCGCCGCCGCCCGCTCCGGGTCCTCCACCTCCTCGCGAGCCTCCAACGGCTGGAACACGCAGCTGTCACCGGCCGCCAGCCGCTTTTTCCACCACACGCTCGCCGTGCTGACCTCCTCCTCGTCGTCAGCTTCCTGGTAGCCGCCTAGCTCGCCTCCCTCGACGCAGCTGCTGCAACTGTCGTCCTCCTCGTCGCAGCCGCCTCTGCCGCCGCCGAGGAAGCCGCTCGTCTCCGGCCGGCGCGAGTACGGGCCGGGGGACGACGACTCCGCGACGCTCTCGCTGTCGCTGCCGTCGTCGGGGAGGAGCGCGGCGGCGTCGGCGTGCGGCCTCCAGAGCGCGTGGGCGATCGGCGGCGGCGCCGCCGCGTAGTGTACAGTGGCCATGGCGGGCGCACTGCGGGGAGGAGGGGACATGTGTGAGCGTGGTTGTTGTGTGCGGCGGCGAGGTGGACGGAGACCGCCGGTATTTATAGCGCGCAGGCACGATTTTTGTAAAGGAGATAGCGAAATGTAGTGCGACCGATCGAATGCTACTACAGCTTTCCATTCCCCTGCTAAAATAAAACGACACAACAGACCCGATTGAAATGGTTTTTTATGAGCATCTTGGATTAGTTGGTCTTGGGTTCAGTTAAATAATCATCAAAAATAAAAGAAGTATGATAATACCCCATAGACTTTTTTAAGCCAGTACCGCTAGATTCGGTTTAAATTGTCTGTTCGTTTCTAGCTAGCCCCTCCAAAAGCTTGACGTTTTAAACATGGACAATGTTCAAGTAAATAAATAGTTTGCAAATGTAGCTTTTGACCTAGTTTTTAGTGCAAGATGTATGTTTAAAGACCAAGAAAGTTATAATGCTAAAAGAATACTTATCAAGACAAAAAGTTAATTTTCAATCTAAATATATATATAAATCGGTATTGGTCAATGTTTTGGAAATTTGGTGTTGGGGATATACCAAATAAGTATACCAGCGACGTAGTCTTAAACCAGCAAGCCAGGGTGGCCCATCAGGGTGGTATGGCGGATTGCCTACCGGGCGGCCCAGTTGCTGGAGATGCCATGGCGGTATTGGACGCAGAAGCTCATGGCGGATCCGTAGACAGGCCCATGGCACACGCATAGGACTTAGTCTAGGACTCCAAGTTGTATCCGCTCCGGTACCATCGTGTAGCCCACGCCAGGACACCTTTATAAGCCGGCGTGGAGAAGCTCTTGAGGCACAGCTTAGACATACGGCCAATCGCATAGCGAAACAGCCAACCTCATCATTGTAACCGAGCACTTGTTGCCATATAGTGATTTATAGCAGCACGTAGGGTCTCGCCACCGTTGCGGGATCCGAAGCTGGGTAAACTCGTGCTACCACCGTCCCGGATCGCTCCGCCGTGTTCACCCCCTTCCACAAACCGCCATACACCTACCCCTATGGCAGATCTGTTGACGAAACCACGACAGTTGGCGCCCACCGTGGGGCAAAATGCGTCAGGAGCGCAGATCCAGGCGGGATCCGCCTTTGCAGGCATCGGCGACACCGTCGCCATCGGGCGCATCCTCTACGATTCCGGCTTCCCCATCATCCCAGTGGATAACCTCTGGGTGCCGGCTAGAGAAGACCCCGCTCGATTCACCGTCGTTCCGATCGGAGATATCCATATCTTCATCGGAGAGACAAACCCTACCCCCGCTACGGAAACCAATTTCTGGCGGATTGGTATGGCTGAAACCCCCAAACGGACCGCTTTTGAGCTGGATACGGAGGATGAATCATCTGATCTGGAACTTCCTAAGTTATCTAGATCGGATCTGAAAAACAATCCCACCCAACCCGCCCTAGAGGTAGAGGAAGTGGTGGTAGACCGCCGTGAATCCGCCATAAATAATCTGGCGTTAGAGACACCGCGGTATTGCCTAGTTGCTTTCACAGGTATCACTTCGGGATCTACCTCCAATGGAGAAGATAGCCCAGGTGAATCCATCCTAGAGGCACTTAACGAAAATGGTGAATCGGATGACTGGGATAGCAAAGGCTATGATTCTGATCACTATGACGCCGCCATGAGAAGGATCGAGGCGGAGTTAGCTCAGCAAGCACTAGAAGAGCAGAACGCAGCCGCCAAGCAGGTGTTCATGACCAACAAAGGAGATGACGCTGGGCAGACAACCGGTGATCCGCCATCTCAGGTAGCCCATGACGGAGATGCCGGCAAAGAGCAGGGTAACCCGCCACCAGCCGCCGATCCCGCCACGGAACAGCTTCCCGAGATCCAGGGCGGCCCTAGGCCTCTGCAACCCGCCATCCCCGAGGTGCATCACCCAGAAGACTTCACGACCCCGCTAGACAAGGTCGTCTATGGAACTCTAGCAGATCCAATCACCCCTGACTATGTCAGAGACGTGAACGATCTCGAGAAGAAAATGCGAGCAATCCTCAAAGAAGCAAAGCGAGTCGAGAAGATGGGCCAACAGCTAGATGGCGACATTGCTAAAGCTCAAGACACGCTGAAGCGCGCAAGGAACATGGAGGAGAAGTACGTTACTCTCATCCAGAACCAAATGAACGAGGGAGGCGACCCGCAGCTGGTGCGAAACCTTGATTTCACCGTACCAACCGCAGAAACTCTGGCCAAGATATATATCAAGAACCCGCCATATGTGGATACGAACTGCGATGAAGTCAGGGCTACGCCCGTAGAGAACATCGTGGCCGCAAAGGAGCTATTGGAGCATAATAAAAGCCCAGCAGCCCTAGAGACGGCAGTAAAACTGATGACCAAAGCATTGGTGCAGCAGGAGAAAGCTACGTCGTCACGACGGCTTGAATCTGATCCCGCGCTATGCAGGTCCAACACTGCCTCCAAAGCTCGGGGTACTGGCAACTATGGTACGCGCCCTGATAACGAATCTCATACCGGGTCCTCAGAAGTCCGAAGAAGAGAAGCTCGCAACCGGGCAGATGCCATCCCAATATCCTCCGATGACAAGCCACACGGCAAGGGCCCGTAGAGAAATCCATCACCACCTCGCAAGAACTACCCTGCCTATGGATACCAGCAAGACAACGCTGCTCCTCGCCATAAGACCAACATGCCGCCACCAAAGTATAAGACGTTCGAAATCCCAAAGGGAGGAATCGTCATACGCGACAACGATGGCAAGCGAGGACGAAGCCGTGACGCTGGACGCAGAGATGATCCGCCACGACGAGAAGCTAGTCGAGACGGCGGATCCAAGCAAAGGGAACGGTCTCGCCATGACGGCAGCGCGCACCGCAGCGGCGACAAGGATAAGCATCGCTCTTCCCGCCGCCACGATGACAAAGGGCAAGGCTCCCACCGCCATGACGACGATCCATCTCCATGGAGAGCAGAGGGAAGCCGTCGTAGCTGCAGAGATCAATCGCAGGACGGCGAGAGTAAAAGACGACGTGATCCTTTGCCATCCCCACCAGGCAGCCCCCATGGCGGCGGCGGTGGCGGCGGCGGATCAGCAAAATCACGCAACTCTCTCAAGGATCCGCAGGACCAAAAGCCCTACGACGCGCGTACCCACCTAAACGAGATTGCCAAGTCTCAAACAGCCTTCTTCCTCAGCCCAAAGTGCTTTGGACAACGGATCCGTGATGAGCCCATCCCACATGGGTTCAAAATCGAGAAAAATATCCACCAGTACAATGGAGTCGACAGGCCTCTAACTTGGCTACAAGACTACTTCAACGCAATACAGTTCGCAGGCGGATCACCCAATGTTGCTGTCCGCTATCTGCCCCTGATGCTATCCGGCACAGCGCGGCAGTGGATCAACGACTTGGCAGAAAATTCCATCCAAACCTGGTTCGATATGCAAACTGCATTCACCGAAAACTTTGAGGGTACCTATAAGAGACCTCATAATATTGGTGACCTCCAAAGGTGCGGACGGGCCGACGACGAGACCTCCCGAACTTTCCTTGCGCGATGGCTAGATATGAAGAACTCCTGTGAAGGGGTTACCGACGAATCCGCCATCCTCGCGTTCATCGACAGTTTGGAGAGAGGCCAGCTGCTCCGCCATCGCCTGTTGCGAGAAAGGAACGAAGGGAAATTAACCCCAAACTCTATGATCACCATTGCAAGCAATTACGTGGCCGCCGATGACGACGCCCGCGAATCTCTGAAGGCTTCCGCCATCTAGAATACCGGAAAGCGGAACAATAGCAATAAACGGAAGAATCCGCCAGAAGAGCAGCAAACTCCGGATATGGTGGCCACAACCTTCGCCGATAAGGGTCAAAGCAGCCAGCGCGGCAAAGTACGCGGCACCAGTAGTGGCCAGCCGCGGAGCTCTACGGCTCCCGCTTCGGCGCCTTCCGCCCCCCGTGTCCTACGATGAGTACCGCGATATGCCATGCTTCGCCCATCGAGACGCTTCAGGGAAGTGCAATCACACCAACCGGAACTGCAAATTTGTCAACGATATCAAGGCGGATCAAGAAGCTGGCTACAAGCGCAATCGGCGACAACGGCCTCGTGGGAAAGGAAAAGCGGACAAGGATAAGGAGTCCAAGGATGGCAGTGATACGGACGAAGACCCTGCGCCCAAACCCGCCGAAAAGACAGAGGGTGGGGCTGGCAAGGGTAACCCATTCAAAAATACCAACAAAAAAGGAGCCTTTCACACGTTCCTTGGACCCCCCACGGCTAAGGCACAGCGAGCCGCTATGCGCTCCCTCAATGCCACCGTGGCAAAAGTCCGCCAGTACGTCCGATGGTCCGAAGTACCGGTGCACTAGAGCCGCGAAGATTACCCAGAGCACATCCCGGATGGATATTACGCCATGGTAGTATGCCATGTAATCCACGGCTACGAGTTCTCCAAGTATCTAATGGATGGCGGCAGCAGCTTGAATATCATGTACGTGGAAACTCTGACAAAACTCGGCCTTACCAAGACCCAACTCCGCCATAGTGCCGTCACTTTTTATGGAGTGGTTCCTGGCCGCCAAGCTAAGTCCCTCGGGTCCATCACCCTCAAGGTAGCCTTCGGTAGTGAAGAAAATTATCGAGAAGAGCCCATAACCTTTGAGGTGGTCCCGTTCAAAAGTACATACCACATGATCTTCGGCCGCCCCGCCTTCCACAGTTTCCATGCCAGGCCATGCTACATCTACAACCAACTGAAGATGCCAGGACCGGATGGCATAATCACCGTTTATGGCAGCTTCAGAAAGGCAAAGGAGTGCGAGGAAGGAGAAGCCACCTTCGCGGAGGCAGTGTTCTTCGGCGAGGAGTTCAAGGAAATCCATGCCGCCACAGACCCTGCAGAGATGCCGGCATCCAAGCAAGAAGTTTCCGCCTCCCCGGCCACCTTTAAGCCTACAGTCGATACAAAGCAGGTGGAACTTGTTGCTGGCGATGCCGTTAAGACCACCTCGATTGGGACAAATCTGTCCCTCAAATAGGAAAGCGCGCTCGTCGAGTTCCTCCGTGAGAACCGGGACATCTTCGCATGGCAGCCATCTGACATGACAGGTGTACCCAGAGAACTCGCCGAGCATGCCCTACAAATAATCCCTGGCTCTAAGCCAGTAAGACAAGCCATGAGACGCTTCAGAGATGAAAAACGCCGCACGTTAGCAAAGAAAATTTCCAAGCTACTGAAAGCAGTTTTCATCAAAGAAGTGATCCATACAAAGTGGGTGGCAAATCCTGTGTTAGTTCCTAAGAAAAATACAAAGGTTCTGCGCATGTGTGTAGATTACACTGGCCTGAACAAAGCGTGTCCAAAAGATCCTTTTCCCTTGCCTCGCATTGACCAAGTCATTGACTCGACGGCGGGATCGGAGCTGCTATGTTTCTTAGATGCCTACTCAGGATACCACCAGATCAAGATAAAGGAGTCCGATCAGCTTGCTACGTCGTTCGTAACACCTTATGGCACATATTGTTATGTGACAATGCCGTTCGGTCTAAAAAACGCAGGAGCAACGTACCAGCGCACCATGCAGAAGTGCCTGGCGGATCAAATCGGACGTAACATCCACGCATATGTGGACGATATCGCCGTTGATACGTCCATTTTGCATCACTATTTTGTATCATAATTTACTGTTATTCATTGATATATTTCATATTTAGAGATGATACTTATGTTATTCTCTCTGTTTTTACATGTTGATGATCGTTGGAGGAGTTGCTGCCGGAGTCAGGGTTCTGCTGGAAAAAGGACCATCAAGGGACCATATTTTGAAGATCAGGAAAATTCCAGAAAAATACCAGAAAATTATATTTTACCAGAAGACTCCGGAAGCCAGAAGGGGAAGGAGAGAGGAGCCAGGGGGCAGCCTCACGCACAAGGGGCGCGGCCTGGCCCCTGGCCGCGCCGGCCCTATGTGAGGGTGCCCTGGCCCACTTCTGGTCTCACCCCTTCGCGTACTTTATCATCCCCAAAAACCTAAGTGAGGGGGGGGGGGGCTCAGAGTTAGACACAGCCGCCTCTGTGGGGCAGACAACACCAGAGAGAGAAAAGCTCTCCGGCAGGCAGAAATCTGCCGGGGAAATTCCTTCTCGGAGAGGGAAGATCGTCGCCATCATCACCACCATCGCACCGGACTTCATAGGGATCATCATCATCATCATCATCATCATCTCCATCACAAGCACCTTCATCTTCACCATCACCACGCCATCCCGCTGTAACATCTTGAGTTGGATCTTGTTATATTCTTAGAGGAAACTTTCCCGGTGTTGATTACTCTTGTAGTTGATGCTATTGAGTGGAACCATTGAATTATGGTTTATGTTCAGATTGTTATTTACCATTATTTCACCTCTGATCATAATCCATATGATGTCTTGTGAGTAGTTCGTTTAGTTCTTGAGGACATGGGAGAAGTCAAGATGTTAGTAGTGAATTATTGTTGAGAAATATTTAATGGTTTGATATTGTTGTGGTGCTATTTCACTAGTGGTGTCATGTGAACGTCGACTACATGATACTTCACCATTTATGGGCCTAGTGAGATGCATTGTGTATTTGGCTACCAATTGTGGGGTTGCTGGAGTGACAGAAACCTAAACCTCTGTTGGGAAACCATTGCACCAGGGAGCGTAGGATCTTAGAGTTTAAGGCTGTGGTTAGATTTATCTTAATTACTTTCTTGTATTTGCGGATGCTTGCAAGGGGTATAATCACAAGTGTGTATTTATCCTAGTAAGGGTAGTGCGCTAGCACAGGTTCACCCCCATAACACTTATCAAACCAATAAAGACTATTTAGCAGTATGAAGCGAAAGCTCTTGACAGAAACTCCCGTGTGTCCTCGAGAACGTTTGGTTATTATAAGTTACACAACCGGCTTGTCCTTTGCTAAGAAAGGATTGGGCCACTTGCTGCAATTGTTACTACTGTCTTTTATTTAATCGCACTTTACTTATTTGCACTACCAAATACTCCTGAAAACCCGTTTGCTAGTATTTACAGTGAAACCTTGATCAAAGCCACTAATCAACACCTTCTGCTCCTCGTTGGGTTCGACACACTTATTTATCGAAATTACTATGATACACCCCCTATACTTGTGGGTCATCAAGACTATTTTCTGGCTCCGTTGCCGGGGAGTGTAGCGCTATTGAAGAGTGGATTTGGTAAAGGTAACCATCGCTGTGAGTATTGCTTTTATTTTATCTTTTATTTTTATTTTATTCTGCTATGGAGAATTCTCCATTTGATTTCCTATTTGGGAACACTTCTACCACTGCTGCACATGTGGAGGAACCACCACCGCCACTACCTGCTGAAGTTGATCCTTTTAAAATACCTATGAAAATTGTTGGGCGTGTTATGGATAACTGCTATTCAGGAGATGGAACTGTCCATCCGGGGGATCATTTACTATTTATACATGTATTATGCGAGTTGTTCAGATGTGCAGGTATTTCACCAAGCCAGGTCAAGAAGAAGCTATTCTCTTTATCATTGAAAGGCAGAGCTGAGGAGTGGTATCGACTACTCCAAGATGGTCCATCTATGGCATGGGAGGACATTGCACCTCTCTTTTATTCCAAGTTTTATCCTCCAAGTGAAATTCATAAAGACCGTAATCGGATATATAATTTTTGGCCTCATGATGGAGAAAGTATTGCCCAAGCGTGGGAGAGATTGAAGTTACTAATGCTCAAATGCCCCATTCATGAGCTCCCCAATAATATTGTTATTGATAATTTTTATGCGCGGCTTACTCTTCCTGATAAGGATTATTTGGATGCTTCTTGCTTTGGATCATTTACTCATATCAAAGAAGATGCCAAGTGGAAACTTCTTGACCGTATACAAGAGAATGCTGAAGGATGGGAAAACGACAAAGGTAGGAAGTCAGGTATAACCTATGATTATGAATGCATTAAAACTTTTATGGGAACCGATGACTTTCATAATGTTAGCATTGCTTATGGTCTTGATTCTCAAATACTTGCTAATTGTCTTAAGGCCTTTGCCTCTTATCTTGATGTTCCAAAGAAAGATTGGAACAAATATCATGCGCCTTATAAAGATTCGATTAGTCATATTCCTGCTGCAGCTATTGAAGTTTGTACTGTTGATAGCATTGTGCCTGAACCTTATTTTGAGAAGACACCTTTCCCTGCTAAGGTAAAGAAGTATTCTACTTTGGTAAGTGTGTCTAATAAAAGTACTAAGAAAGCTATAGAACCTGATGAACAAATTACTATTAAGTCTCCTGTGGCTATATTGAAGGACCTTGTTACTAAAGATGTAGGGGATGAATATATTCTCTTTTGTGAAGATGCTTCTAACATTCTCTCACATCCTAAAAAGTATAGAAAAACAAGTGTTCCTATTATTTCTGTCAGGATTGGAGATCATTGCTATTATGGTTTATGTGATATTGGTGCTAGTGCAAGTGCTATTCCTGTAGAGCTTTACAAAGAAATTATGCACGAGATTGGCGCTTGTGAACTTGAAGATATTGATGTGGTTGTTCAGCTTGCTAACAAAGAGACTGTTTGACCTCTTGGTTGTTGGGGATATACCAAATAGGTATACCAGCGACGTAGTCCTAAATCAGCAAGCCAGGGTGGCCCATCAGGGGTGGTATGGCGGATTCGCTATACCGGGCGGCCCAGTTGCTGAAGTTGTCACGGCGGTACTGGACGCAGGCGCTTATGGCGGATCCGAAGACAGGCCCATGGCGGATTGCTGACGACAGGCCCATGGCGGGTTCGGAGACGACCCATGGCGGGTTGCCTTGTAGTACACGCAAAGGACTTAGTCTAGGACTCCAAGTTGTATCCGCTCCGGTACCAACGTGTAGCCCACGCCAGGCGCCTTTATAAGCCCGGCGTGGAGCAGCCCTTGAGGCAAGATTAGAGTCATACGGCCAATCGCATAGCGAAACAGCCAACCTCATCATTGTAATCGAGCACTTGTTGCCATATAGTGAATTATAGCAGCACGTAGGGTCTCGCCACCGTTGCGGGATCTGAAGCTGGGTAAACTCGTGCTACCACCGTCCTGGATTGCTCCTCCGTGTTCACCCCCTTCCACAAACCGCCATACCCCTACCTCTATGGCAGATCTGTTGATGAAACCACGACAGTTGGCGCCCACCGTGGGGCAAAGCGCGTCTGGAGCGCGGATCCAGGCGGGATCCGCCTTTGCAGGCATCGGTGACACCGTCGCCATCGGGCGCGTCCTCTACGATTCCGGCTTCCCCATCGTCCCAGCGGATAACCTCTGGGTGCCGGCTAGAGAAGACCCTGCTCGATTCACCGTCGTTCCGATTAGAGATATCCATATCTTCATCGGAGAGACAAACCCTACCCCCGCTACGGAAACCAATTTCCGGCGGATCGGTATGGCTGAAACCCCCAAACGGACCGCTTTCGAGCTGGATACGGAGGAGGACTCATCTGATCTGGAACTTTCCAAGTTTCCCAGATCGGATCTGAAAAGTAATCCCACCCAGCCCGCCCTAGAGGTAGAGGAAGTGGTGGAAGACCGCAGTGAATCCGCCATGAGTAACCTGGCGTTAGAGACACCGCGGTACTGCCTTGTTGCGTTCGCAGGTATCACTTCGGGATCTACCTCCAATGGAGAAGATAGCCCAGGTGAATCCATCCTAGAGGCACTTAACGAAAGTGGTGAATCGGATGACTGGGACAGCAAGGGCTATGATTCTGATCACTACGATGCCGCCATGAGGAAACTCGAGGCGGAATTGGCGCAGCAGGCACTTGAAGAGCAACAAGCAGCGGCCAAGCAGGTGTTTGTAACCAACAAAGGAGATGACGCTGGGCAGACAACCGGTGATCCGCCATCTCAGGCAGTCCACGACGGAGATGACGGCAATGAGCAGGGTAACCCGCCACCAGCCGCCGATCCCGCCGCGGAACAACTTCCTGAGATCCACGGCGGACCCAGGCCTCTGCAACCCGCCATCCCCGTGGACCAGCACCCGGAAGACTTCACGACCCCGCTGGACAAGGTCGTCTATGGAACTCTAGCAGATCCAATCACCCCTGACTATGTCAGAGACGTGAACGATCTCGAGAAGAAGAGGCGAGCACTCCTCAAGGAAGCAAAGCGAGTCGAGAAGATGGGCAAGCAGGTTGATGACGACATTGCTAAAGCTCAAGACACGCTGAAACGCGCAAGGAACATGGAAGAGAAGTATGCCACTCTCATCCAGAACCAGATCAACGAGGGAGGCGACCCGCAGCTGGTACGAAACCTTGAGTTCACCGTACCAACAGCGGAAACTCTGGCCAGGATGTACATCAAGAATCCGCCATACGTGGACAAAAACCGCGATGAAGTTAGGGCTACGCCCATCGAGAACATCGTGGCTGCAAAGGAGCTATTGGAACATAACAAGAGCCCAGCAGCCCTAGAGACGGCGGTTAAACTGATGACCAAAGCATTAGTGCAGCAGGAGAAGGCTACGTCGTCACGACGGCTCGAATCTGATCCTGCGCTATGCAGGTCCAGTACTGCCTCTAAAGCTCAAGGGGCTGGCAACCATGGTGCGCGCCCTGACAATGAATCTCATACCGGATCCTCAGAAATCCGAAGAAGAGAAGCTCGCAACCGGGCGAACGCCATCCCAATATCCTCCGATGACAAACCAAATGGCAAAGGCCCACGGAGAAATCCATCGCCACCCCGCAAGAATTACCCTGCTTACGGATACCAACAAGACAATGCTGCCCCTCGCCATAAAACCAACATGCCGCCACCAAAGTATAAGACGCTCGAAGTCCCAAAGGGAGGGATCGCCATACGCGACAATGATGACAAGCGAGGACGAAGCCGTGATGCTGGACGCAAAGACGATCCGCCACGACGGGAAACCAGCAGAGACGGCGGATCCAAGAGAAGGGACCGATCTCGCCATGACGACGGCGCGCACCGTGACGGTGACAAGGACAAGCATCGCTCCACTCGCCGCCACGATGACAAAGGGCAGGGCTCCCGCCGCTATGACGATGATCCATCTCCACGAAGAACGGAAGGAAGCCGTCGTAGCTGCAAAGATCAGTCGCAGGACGGTGAGAGTAAATGACGACGCGACCCTTCGCCATCCCCACCAGGGAGCCCCCATGGCGGCGGCGGTGGTGGCGGCGGACCAGCAAGGTCACGCAACTCTCGCAAGGATCCACCGGAACAGAAGCCCTACGACGCCCGTACCCATCTAAACGAGATTGCCAAGTCTCAAACAGCCTTCTTCCTCGGCCCAAAGTGCTTCGGACAACGGATTCGTGATGAGCCCATCCCGCATGGGTTCAAAATCGAGAAAAATATCCGCCAGTACAATGGGGGTCGATAGGCCTCTAACTTGGCTACAAGACTACTTCAACGCAGTACAGTTCGCCGGGGGATCACCCAATGTTGCTGTCCGCTATTTGCCCTTGATGCTATCCGACACTACGAGGCAATGGATCAATGACTTGGCAGAAAACTCTATCCAAACCTGGTTTGATATGCAAACTGCGTTCACCGAAAATTTCGAGGGGACTTACAAGAGACCCCATAACATTGGTGACCTCCAACGGTGCCGACGCGCCGACGACGAGACCTCCCGAACTTTCCTCGCGCGATGGCTGGATATGAAGAACTCCTGTGAAGGGGTTACTGACGAATCCACCATCCTCGCGTTTATTGACAGTTTGGAGAGAGGCCAACTGCTCCGCCATCGCCTGTTGTGGGAAAGGAACAAAGGGAAATTGACCCTAAATTCCATGATCACCATCACAAGCAACTACGCGGCCGCCGACGATGACGCCCGCGAATCTCTGAAGGCTTCCGCCATCCAGAACACTGGAAAGCGGAATAGCAGCAATAAACGGAAGAATCCGCCAGAAGAGCCGCAGGCTCCGGACATGGTGGCCACAACCTTTGCTGACAAGGGCCAAAGCAGCCAGCGCGGCAGGGGACGCGGAGGTGGCGGTGGCCAGTCGCGGAGTTCTGCAACTCCCGCTTCGGCGCCATCCGCCCCCGTGTCCTACGACGAATACCGCGATATGCCATGTTTTTCCCATCGTGACGCGTCGGGAAAGTGCAACCACACCAATCGGAACTGCAAGTTTGTCAACGACCTCAAGGCAGATCAAGAAGCTGGCTTCAAACGCAGCCGACGTCAACGGCCTCGTGGCAAAGGAAAAGCGGACAAAGACAGGGAGTCTAGGGATGGCAGTGATATGGATGAAGACCCTGCGCCCAAACCCGCCGAAAAGGCAGAGGGTGGTGCTGGCAAGGGAAACCCAATCAAGGACAAAAAAGGTGCCTTTCACACATTCCTTGGACCCCCCACGGCTAAGGCACAGAGAGCCGCTATGCGCTCCCTTAATGCCACCGTGCCAAAAATCCGCCAGTACGTCCGATGGTCCGAAGTACCGGTGCACTGGAGCCGTGATGATCATCCAGAGCACATCCCTGATGGATATTATGCCATGGTGGTATGCCCTGTAATCCATGGCTATGAGTTTTCCAAATGCTTAATGGATGGCGGCAGCAGCCTGAACATCATGTACGTGGAAACTTTGACAAAGCTCGGCCTTACCAAGACCCAACTCCGCCATAGCGCGGTCACCTTTTATGGGGTGGTTCCTGGTCGCCAAGCCAAGTCCCTTGGGTCCATCACACTCAAGGTTGCTTTCGGTAGTGAGGAAAACTACAGAGAAGAGCCCATAACCTTTGAGGTTGTCCCGTTCAAAAGCACATACCACGTGATCTTCGGTCGCCCTGCCTTCCACAGCTTCCATGCAAGGCCATGCTACATCTACAATCAGCTGAAAATGCCAGGACCGGATGGCATAATTACTGTTTATGGCAGTTTCAGAAAGGCAAAGGAGTGCGAGGAAGGAGAAGCTGCCTTCGCGGAAGCAGTGTTCTTCGGCGAGGAGTTCAAAGAAATCCATGCCGCTACGGACCCCGCGGAGATGCCGGCATCCAAGCAGGAGGTTTCCGCCTCCCCACCCACCTTCAAGCCCACAGTCGATACAAAACAGGTGGAAGTTGTCGCAGGCGATGCCGCCAAGACCACCGCCATTGGGACAAATTTGTCCCCCAAATAGGAAAGCGCGCTCGTCGAGTTCCTCCGTGAGAACCGGGACATCTTCGCATGGCAGCCATCTGACATGACGGGTGTACCCAGGGAACTCGCCGAGCACGCTCTGCAGATAATTCCTGGCTCAAAGCCAGTAAGACAAGCCATGAGACGCTTCGGAGATGAAAAGCGCCGCGCCATAGCAAAGGAGATTTCCAAGCTGTTGAAAGCAGGCTTCATCAAGGAAGTGATACATACTATGTGGGTGGCAAATCCGGTGCTAGTTCCTAAGAAAAACACAAAAGTTCTGCGCATGTGTGTAGATTACACTGGCCTGAACAAAGCATGTCCAAAAGACCCTTTTCCCTTGCCTCACATTGACCAAGTCATTGACTCGACGGCGGGATCGGAGCTGCTGTGTTTCTTAGATGCCTACTCGGGATACCACCAGATCAAGATGAAAAAGTCCGATCAGCTCGCTACGTCGTTCGTAACACCTTATGGCACATATTGCTATGTCACAATGCCATTCGGTCTGAAAAACGCAGGAGCAACGTATTAGCGCACCATGCAAAAGTGCCTGGTGGATCAAATCGGACGAAATATCCACGCATACGTGGACGACATCGCAGTTATGTCTAAGAAGCAAGATGGCCTTATAGCGGATTTGCAAGAGACCTTTGACAATCTCAGGAAGTACAACATGATGCTTAACCCAACGAAGTGCGTCTTCGGGGTCCCAGCTGGACAACTCCTAGGATTCATCGTCTCCCACCGCGGAATTGAGGTTAACCCAGAGAAGATCAAGGCAATCCTCGACATCTCCCGGCCCATAGACCTAAAAGACGTACAGCGACTCACAGGCTGCGTGGCAGCAGTGAGCAGATTCATCAGTCGTCTTGGCGAGAAGGCTTTGCCACTCTACAAGCTGATGAAGAAATCAGACGAATTTGTCTGGACCGACGAGGCAGACGCTGCACTTAAGGATCTGAAGAGAGTGTTATCCACTGCACCAGTCCTAGCGGCTCCCGAAGACCAGGAACCCATGTTACTATACATGGCGGCAACTAACAGGGTGGTCAGCATCGTCATGGTGGTAGAGCGTAAGGAAGAAGCGCAGGAGTATGGCGTACAGCGACCAGTCTACTATGTCAGCGAGGTCCTGACGGAATCCAAGCAGCGCTACCCTCACTACCAAAAATTGGCATACGGAGTTTTCCTAGCCTCTCGTAAGTTGAGGCACTACTTCTATGACCATAAGATCACAGTGGTGAGCAAAGCCCCACTGAAGGACATCATCAACAACAGCGACGCAACAGGACGAGTTGCGAAGTGGGGCATTGAATTGGCCTCTTTCGACATCGACTACAAGCCTCGCACCGCCATCAAGTCTCAGGCTTTGGCGGAGTTTATGGCGGATTGGAAGAAAGCGCAGGAAACTACGCCCGTCCCAGAACCAGAGCATTGGGTGATGCACTTTGATGGCTCAAAGTTGCTACACGGCTCGGGGGCTGGAGTGACACTCAAATCTCCCAAGGGAGATGAGCTAAGCTACGTTCTCCAGATCCACTTCCCCACCACCAACAACATCGCAGAATATGAAGCGTTACTACACGGGCTACATGTCGCAAAGGAGATCGGCGTACAACACATCATGTGCTGTGGAGACTCTGACCTTGTGGCTCAACAGGTGGCTGGCACATATAAAGCTCGGAACGAAGTCATGGTGGCATACAGAGATGAAGTGGACGAGATGGCCAAAAGTTTCCTCGGTTACGACATAAAACACGTACGGCGAGAAGATAACATGGCGGCCGATACCTTGTCCAAACTGGGATCCAGCCGTAAGGCGGTTCCGCCAGGCGTATTCCTCGAGCATCTGCGAGTACCATCAGCCAAGATGGTTGATCCAAAAAATCCGGACTTAGCGAGCTCCCCTGTTATGGCGGTTTTGCCAAGCAATCCGCCATGGGCAGAGCCCTTCCTGGAATTTCTGACGAACAAGAAGCTTCCCGAAGACGAAGTTGAAAAAAGACAAGTCGAGCGTAGAGCCAAAGCGTATACCATCATAGATGGCCAACTCTACAAACGAAGCATCTCGGGAATTTTCATGAAGTGCATATCCCAAGTGGATGGAATCGAAATACTAAGAGAGATCCACGAAGGCGAATGTGGGCATCACGCCGCCGCCAGATCCCTAGTAGCTAAAGCATTCCGCCATGGATTTTACTGGCCAACAGCCAAGGCAGATGCAGACCGCATTGTGGAGCTCTGCCATGGTTGCCAGATGTACTCCAAGCAAACCCATATGCCCGCCACAGCACTGCATACGATCCCTATAACTTGGCCTTTCGCAGTCTGGGGGCTAGACATGGTGGGTCCGCTTAAAACAACACCTTCGGGATTTACGCACCTTCTGGTAGCGGTAGACAAATTCACGAAGTGGGTGGAAGCTAAGCCCATCAGAAAACTTGATGGCAAAACTGCCCTCAAATTTGTCAAGGACATTGTGGTTAGATTCGGCATCCCACATAGCATCATCACCGATAATGGCACTAATCTGTCTCAAGGAGAAGTTGAAGAATACTGCCATCACAACGGAATCCGCCTTGACCTAGCATCTGTGGCACATCCACAGTCTAATGGCCAAGTTGAGCGGACCAATGGACTAATCATGTCAGGGATCAAGCCACGCCTAGAAGCACCGCTACACAGAGCAGCTGGAGCCTGGGCAGAAGAATTGCCATCTGTGTTGTGGAGTCTATGGACCACGCCAAACTGATCAACTGGCCTTACCCCTTTCTTCTTAGTCTACGGAGCAGAGGCAATCTTGCCAAGTGATGTTCACTACGATTCTCCAAGAGTTGATGCCTACAAGGAAGAAGATGCAGAAGCGTCCAGACAACTATCTGTGGACCTGCTGGAAGAAGAACGGGACCTAGCAGCCCAGAGATCCGCCATCTACCAGCAGAATCTCCGCCGCTATCACAGCAGGCGAGTTCGCCAACGCTCGTTCAAAGAAGGTGACCTGGTGCTACGCCTCAAACAGCAGAAGTCCCACAAGCTATCCCCGCCTTGGGAAGGACCCTTCGTCATCAGCAAAGCTCTACTGAATGGTTCCTACTACCTCGTTGATATTCGCGAGCTAGATAAGCGACCAAGTAAGAAGCGCAAACGAAGAGACCCTGACGATATCTACAATGAAACAGATCGTCCATGGAACATCGCACAGCTATGTCCTTTCTACACTTAGCACTTACCTACCTATGTAAATAGGCACCTCTATATGATCAATGAAATAAAGCATTTGGTTCACTCTTGATTTTTTATGAGTCTTTTACCTCCTTTATTGTTCATTTAGATCATATAGAACCTTTTGCGCAATTGTGCTTTGCACTTGCATCTCTTTTAAATCCACCATAAGCGGTCCGCGTAGCTTTTTTATGTTTTGATCTTCATTCGATGTTTTTTGTGTGGATTCCCGAGTAGTGACTTTTTGACGATCTAAGCCGCCATCTGCTCAGGGTTCTGGATGGTTGCTATTAAGTATCGTCGCCCTAGCGGATTGTTCGTGCGAAGATTTCGCCATCTCACGAAAAGTCAAGCACAGAGAGCCGGATGGCGGATCGCATAATCCTACGCGTGAATTTTTTTCAAAGTGTTGTTTTTTGGGCATGGCAAAAACTGCAAGTTGCATAAAATTAGGCCTGGCAGTTTCTTCGCGCAATTAAACCACTTCATAAAAAACAAACTGCAGGAGTTCAAAAAGCATTCCACTAATCCGCCACAAGCAGATCAGTTGCAGTGCACAAGCATTCACACGCAATTTAAGTTTAAATTACAGACCCACTCAGGGGCCGAATTAATGCAAAGTATTTTTCCTGCCATATCGCAGGGCACATCTCAAGAAGATGGCGGAACCTTGGAGGACACCTCGTCACCGCCATCACCACCTACAGTTGCCGCGGAGGCGGATGCCGAAGCTTGGCTTGGCGACCCTGGCAGCTCGTATGCTTCATAGTATACGTTCAACTGAGTGCCAAGGGCACACAGTTGATCGTATCCAAGCACGCTCTGCCGGATGGCGGCCTCGTCCACCGGCGCGCCGTCCTCACCGCTCTCCGGGATGCCGGAGATGAGCTGGTCCAGGTCCATCTCAGGATAGTGGGCCTTCGCCAAGGTCAACGCTATCCTGGCACCACCCCGAGCAGAGGACAGTTTCCAGTCCGCCACCAGCCCTGGCACCAGCAGCAGCTTCTGTGTGAGCGCGATGGCGGAGAGGTTAGAAGAACCCGCTATCTACAGGCTCCCGCACGCTTGGCGACCAGCGCTGAGAAGGCCATCAAGCTCCTTCCTCGCTGCGTCGGTGGCCATGCGCAAGCCCTCAGCGGTGTCCATCTCGCCCTGCCCCAAAGCGACTGCATAGCGGAAAAAGAAGATGCATCATGCACGGCATAGCAGAAATTGAACAACTTTACGTTATAAGAAGAAATGGTACCTAGCAAGTTGTCCTGGAAGTGATGGAGGAGCTCGTTAAAGCCTTCACGCCGCTTCTCAAAATCAGCGGCGACTTTGCGGAGGTCCGCTATCTCCTTGTCCTTCTTCTTGCCCTGGTTCTCCTGGTCCTTCAGCTGCCTCTCGAGGGTGGCGTTTTCAGCCAGCGATTTCCGGAGCTGTTCATTCAGCCCATCCATCGCAATGGCATGGCCCTTCTTCATCCCCTCAAGTGTGGACTTGAGCTTGGCAGCATCTGCATGGCAGAATTTCGTCAGCTCAGCATTGATTGAATAATCATAAAGGAAAACAAACTTGTTAGGGTAAATTACCGCTATTCTCAAGCTGCTGATGCAAGTCCGCCACAAGAGCGCTTTTTGCTGCCAGCTCCTTCTCCTGCGAGCTGACAACCTGGACCAGGTCTTCCACCACCTTCTTGTAATTCTGGCAAAACAAAAGTGAAGTGTTAGCTACTCTTAGAGCTTCATGCCGGATACATATCCGCCATAACGCTCGGGGGCTACTCACGATGATTTTTTAGTCACTCTTAGAGCATCATGATGGATGGAATCCGCCATAATACTCGGGGGTACTTATGCTGATTTTTTGTCTTCTTAAGAGCTTTATGCCGGATAGTAATCCGCCATAACGCTCGGGGGCTACTCAGTATGAAAATTAAAAAGTTCTCTATAGAGCACTGTGTGAACTACCAGCGCTCGAGGGCTAAGCTATTCAAAAACTTACAGACGTCAATCTTGAAGCCCCATAGCGGATCGAATCTGCAAATCCGCCATGGCGCTCGGGGGCTACTGGGAGTACATACCTCTTTAACAAGACCGGTTCTCTGAACAAACGCTGTCATAGCAGATGACACATTGTTACTGGCCTCCTCTTGTAAATTATCAAGGCGGAAAAGAGCCTCTGATTTCTTCTTCCATTTCGAGGCCTCCCCAGCTCCTGCGTCCATCTGGACTGCTTTTCCGCTAAAACTTACTTTCTTGGCACCTTTAGCAGGGCGGTCTAATGGTTCAGCAGTCTTCTCTGGAACATCCGCCACCTTGCCAGTATGCTGAGAGGAAGTGGAAGGCCCAGTTGGGCGAGCAGGAGCATCCGGTGTAGGTGGAATGGCAGCAGGAGACGGCTTGGTCCTTGGAGGTTTCTGGCCAGAAACCTTTCTTCTTCTGTGCGCAAAAAAGACAGATTAGAGTAGTCAAGTTATACATGGTATGAAGGCAAGCTATGATTATCCTTACTTCCGCTCCGGCAGATTTATAGTGGCGGAATGTTCGGGCACGGTGTCCAGATGGCCGCGAAGAGCAGAGGACGAATGGCGCGAGATGACTCTCTTGCCTAGCCCACGAACGCGCCCGCCAGCACCGTGAACGCCATGAGGAACCGCCGTGATAGGCTCATCCACCACTACCTCTTCCTCCGCCACCTTCTGTCTTTTGGGAGACGAGGATGTCTCGTCCTCATCGTCAGTAAGATCCTTCGTCCGAGGATAGCGGACGAGACCGCTCAGCTCAGATGGCGGGAGGGAAGAAAGCTGCGGAGAAATGCGAAGTTATTCAAGTAAAATTAGCTGTTATGGCGGAATAAGGAGAAAACACTCACCTTTGGACAACTGCCGTTCTCATACATTGGGATCTTCAGCTTCAGAGGCTCGTCCTACCCCACCTTGATGATGTTGCGGATCCGAAGTTCGATCTCTTCAGCAGATAGTTCCTCCTTGGAATAGCGCTGGGGATCATCAACTCCGCTATATTCACACATCAGGGTTGGGCGGTATTGAAGAGGCTGAATCCGCCGTGAGACCCAGCAATGGATGGTATCAGCACCTGTCAGTCCAGAGAAGACAAGTTTTGAAATCCGCCGTGAGCATAATTGGCATTCATCATCCATTGTAAAATTGTCCATGACGCCCCAGCTATCTTGCTCCTCGGCGGGGCCATCAGCAAAAGACCGCAGGCCAAACTTCCTTTCAGGAGGGGCCTGGTCAGCCAAATAGAAGAAGGATCCCCGCCATCCCTTTGCAGAGTCATGAGGGACAATGTAAGGGTAAGATTTCCCTTTCCGAGGAACAAAGGAGATTGATCCGCAATTGCGGGGATCCCCGTTCGCGTCCCGGTTATGGCGGATATTAAAATATAGGCGGAATAGATCGCCGCGTGGGCTGATGCCCAGGTACCCCTCGCATAGCGTGATGAATCCCGCTAGAGCAGTGAAGCTATTTGGAGCAATGTGGTGTAGCTGTAACCTGTAGTGCCGAAGAACGCCTTTCAGGAAGTAGGATGGCGGAAGACTGAGGCCACGATCAATGTGAGACTTTAGTATGACGACCTCCTTTTCTGAAGGAGCTGGCATTGTTGCACCAGGCTCGACCCGCCATCTGGAAATCTCCTTTGCGGCTATGCGGCCTTCTTGTTCCAAGGAGGAAAGAATTTCCTCGCTCATGTTGCAAGGGTCCCAATCTCCTCCCGAAGTTTCAGGCATGGCGGACTCGGTATCAGAGGACCGCACAGAACCTTCGGTAGCTTCGGACTTGGAGGCTTGGCGAGGTGATTCAGGCTCCATGGCGGCTAAAGGCGTGGCGGTAATGACTTCGAGGATTTCGAGCGAAGACGAGGAAGACGATGCCAGCTTGTGGCGGAAAATGCTACCGGCGGCGAGGTTTTCCGCGGCGGCTCGTCGGAGATCACGAAGCTCTCGTGGCGGCGCTAAGGAGAGAGAATGCGACGGGGGTGAATGAGGGGTGACTGGCCGGGGGTGAGAGGCCGGGGTATATATAGACCCCGGGCCTCGAGATTCGTGCCCGCCATCACCACCATTCGTCCTGATCGCAGAAACCCTAATCTGGCGACACGTGTCCAGGGGTAAAAAAGTAACTTGGTGAAAACAGTGCGTGCACTGTAAGTCTTACCCTAGAAGGAACTGTGTGCCGAAATTTACGGCGGATTTCAACGGTATGATCCGCTGGATCCCGAAAATCTCGCTTAGATAACTACATCGCTTGATCCGTTATTTACGGCGGATTGATAGATGAAAGAAGGAGCATCAAGATAACCACCATCCCAGTGCAAAAGAGCTATGGCGGAAGTAACTCACCAAGAACATGCATGGCGGATGTAGATGGCGATCTTGAAGTTCCCTGGGGGCTACTGTTGGGGATATACCAAATAGGTATACCAGCGACGTAGTCCTAAATCAGCAAGCCAGGGTGGCCCATCAGGGGTGGTATGGCGGATTCGCTATACCGGGCGGCCCAGTTGCTGAAGTTGTCACGGCGGTACTGGACGCAGGCGCTTATGGCGGATCCGGAGACAGGCCCATGGCGGATTGCTGACGACAGGCCCATGGCGGGTTCAGAGACGGCCCATGGCGGGTTGCCTTGTAGTACACGCAAAGGACTTAGTCTAGGACTCCAAGTTGTATCCGCTCCGGTACCAATGTGTAGCCCACGCCAGGCGCCTTTATAAGCCCGGCGTGGAGCAGCCCTTGAGGCAAGATTAGAGTCATACGGGCAATCGCATAGCGAAACAGCCAACCTCATCATTGTAATCGAGCACTTGTTGCCATATAGTGAATTATAGCAGCACGTAGGGTCTCGCCACCGTTGCGGGATCTGAAGCTGGGTAAACTCGTGCTACCACCGTCCTGGATCGCTCCTCCGTGTTCACCCCCTTCCACAAACCGCCATACCCCTACCTCTATGGCAGATCTGTTGACGAAACCACGACATTGGTATTGTTCGAGATGTGGAAGTTCTTTGCGGTAAGACTAAATACCCCACTGATTTCCTAGTACTTGGTAAGGAGGCTAGTAAAACTTGTCCCATTATTTTTGGTAGACCCTTTTTGAACACCTGTGGTGCCGTGATAGACTGTAAGAAGGAGAAAATTTTCACTAAGTTTAATGGAGAGTCTGATGAGTTTATTTTTTCTAAGTTTGCTAAGACTTCTTATGTAAATGAAACGCCTAATGAAAATTTTCGAGTTGAACAACTTGCTTCTATTACTCTTGCTCCTAATAATGCTTTGCAGCAATTCATGGAAGATCACGAAAGTGATGTTTTTAGTAAGGAAAGAGAAGAGATTGATGACATTTTCCTTCGTCAACAACCATTAATCAAGCACAATCTACCTGTGGAGGATCTTGGTACCACTTTGCCGCCTAAGGAAGATCCTGTTTTTGAATTAAAGCCTTTGCCTGATAATCTTAAATATGCCTATATAGATGATAAGAAAATATATCCTGTTATTATTAGTTCTAAACTTTCAGGAAAGGAAGAAGAAAGATTATTGGAGATATTGAGGAAACACCGAGGAGCTATGGGATATACTCTTGATGACTTAAAAGGGATTTGCCCCACTTTATGTCAGCATGCTATTAATATCGAGAAAGATGCGAAGCCAGTTGTGGAGCATCAACGCCGCCTAATTCCAAAGATGAAGGATGTGGTAAGAAATGAGGTATTGAAGCTCCTTGATGCTGGTATTATTTATCCTATTGCTGATAGTAGATGGGTTAGTCCTGTTCATTGTGTTCCTAAGAAAGGAGGTATGACTGTTGTACCTAATGAGAATAACGAGCTTATTCCTCAAAGGGTAGTAGTTGGTTACAGGATGTGCATTGATTATAGGAAGGTAAACAAAGTTACTAAGAAAGATTATTATCCTTTACCGTTTATAGATCAGATGTTAGAAAGGTTATCTAAGAAGACTCATTTTTGTTTCCTTGATGGTTATTCTGGTTTTTCTCAAATTGCTGTTAAAAAGGAAGATCAGGAGAAAACCACTTTTACTTGTCCTTATGGAACTTATGCTTATAGACGTATGCCGTTTGGTTTATGCAATGCTCCTGCTACTTTTCAAAGATGCATGTCTGCTATTTTTCATGGTTTTTGTGAGGAAATTGTGGAGGTCTTCATGGATGACTTCTCCGTCTATGGAACTTCTTTTGATAAATGTTTGCACAACCTTGATAAAGTTTTGTAGAGGTGCGAAGAAACTAACCTTGTTCTTAATTGGGAGAAATGCCACTTTATGGTGAATGAAGGAATTGTCCTTGGACATAAAATTTCTGAAAGAGGTATTGAAGTTGGCAGAGCAAAAGTGGAAGCAATTGAGAAAATGCCCTGTCCCAGAGATGTTAAAGGTATTCGTAGTGTTCTTGGTCATGCTGGTTTCTATAGGAGGTTTATTAAAGATTTCTCTAAGATTTCAAAGCCTCTTATCATTCTTCTTCAAAAAGATGTACCATTTGTCTTTGATGATGATTGTAAGGAAGCTTTTGAAACTCTTAAGAAGGCTTTAACTACTGCTCCTATTGTTCAACCACCTGATTGGAATTTACCTTTTGAAATTATGTGTGATGCTAGTGATTTTGCTGTTGGTGCTGTTCTTGGACAACGCGTAGATAATAAGTTGAACGTTATTTATTATGCTAGTAAGACTCTTGATGCTGCTCAGAAAAATTATGCTACCACTGAGAAAGAGTTTCTTGCTGTTGTTTTTGCATGTGATAAGTTTAGATCTTATATTGTTGATTCTAAAGTTACTATTCATACTGATCACGCCGCTATTAGATATCTTATGACTAAGAAAGATGCTAAGCCTAGGCTTATTAGATGGGTGTTGCTTTTACAAGAGTTTGATTTGCATATCGTAGATAGGAAAGGTGCTGTAAATCCTGTGGCTGACAACTTGTCTAGATTGGAAAACATTTCTTTTGATCCTATTCCTGTTAATGATAGTTTTCCAAATGAACAGTTAGCTGCTGTAAATGTAACTTCGCAAGACCTTCCTTGGTATGCTGATTATGCTAACTTTATTGTTTCCAAGTATTTGCCTCCAACCTTTACAGCTCAGCAAAGAAGAAATTTTTTCTATGATTTGAGACATTACTTTTGGGATGACCCACACTTATATAAAGAAGGAGTTGATGGTATTATGCGAAGATGCGTACCAGAATATGAGCAACAAGAGATATTAAGAAAATGCCATGGCAGTGCTTGTCGTGGGGATGACTTATGGGGCGCACCATGGGCCGAGCAATACGCTGGCTGGCGTCCCAGCAGTCCCTACGACTTCAGCACGAGAAGACCGGCTCCGCTCGAAGGGCCGGCTGCGCCAGCAGCCAGCTGACGACTCCACTGAGGAGAACTGGAGCCGGGCGATGAAGACAAAGCTTCCCAACGGTTGTCTGGCCAAAAGTAGGTTGGCCCCGACAAGAGCGGCAGGGGCGAAGGACGGGAGTGACGAGCGCCACGACCAAGTCCAGCCAATCAGCGACCAAGGACCCTTCCCCACGATAGGATCCAAGGCAAAAGGGAGGGCATATGCCTCCCAGATGCCGGTCCCAGGGGAAAGGTACTTTGTAAAGCGAAACTGTCAGAGCAGGGCGAAGGAATCACGCCAAGGACGCCGCCGCCGAGGAGCCGGCAGCCGGACGAGTCGTAACCTAACCTGTAAACCAGGCCCCTGCCTATATAAGGGGGCCTGGACCCTTAGCATAGAGGGGATCCGATCTTCTTCTTCCTCCTCTGGCCCGAACAGCTCGAGGAGCACTGTAATCGATACTATCCAATCAATACGAAGCAGGCAGGAAGTAGGGGTTTACCTCCAACCGGGAGGGCCCTGAACCTGGGTAAACCGAGGTGTCTCTGTTGGCACAATCCTGAGCCAGACCCATCGTCACCATCGTCGAGCCCCTCCGATAAGCCTCCCCATGGCTAATGTCTCTAAATTCCCATGACAGTTGGCGCCCACCGTGGGGCAAAGCGCGGTGGCGACCGGAGTCAAGTTTCGGCCGGGACCCTCCGGCGAGAAGGTCGCCTCCGGCCTCGTCTGGAGGTTCGGCACCTTCGACTGCGTCAGCGACAACTTGGCCCACTTCGATAACGGCTTCGGCAACAGCGGCTCCTTCCTCGACGTCGGCAGCCACCGCTTCTACGTCGCCAAGCCCTTCCCGGAGGAGGTCACCGACGTCTTCGACTCTCTCTGCGACGGAGGCTCGAGCTGCGGCGAAAGCAGCAATCTTGGCGCCATGGTCGAGGTAATGGCCCTGGGAGAAGATGAGGGCGGCGACTTACTGCGCCCCGAGCGCCCGTCGCCCGAACGCCTTCCTCCACAGGAGCAAGATGCTCCACTCCCAGAGCGGGACGCCCCGGACGTCTCCGTGGTGGACCTGCGCGCTCCCCTCGGCCACGTCATCGATCCCGCCTGGGTCGCCGAGGCCCTGGAGCGGACGCGTCTCATCCTCCTCAGCAAGGTGGCTGAGGACGAGGCCAACCGGTGCCGCATGAGCACCACGCTCAGCGAGTTCTATGACGTGCATGGAGACGCACCGACCGAGCTCGCCCGTGACCTGTGGCGCAGCTTCGCCACCGTCGTCCCAGGCCAGATCCAGCGGCCACCATCGGCAAACTGAGGCCGCGGAGGGCGCGGACAGGGCGGCCGTGCTCCAAGCGGCAACGCCCAAGGCCGCTGCGTCCAGCAAGGCGACGGATCAAGCAGGCCACGCCTGATCCCGGGGTCAGCGCCAGGGTCGGAGTCCCAGGCTCGCCCACCGGCGCTGCTGATGTCTACGCACACGTCTGTTCTTGTAGACAGTGTTGGGCCTCCAAGTGCAGAGGTTTGTAGAACAGCAACAAGTTTCCCTTAAGTGGATCACCCAAGGTTTATCGAACTCAGGGAGGAAGAGGTCAAAGCTATCCCTCTCAAGCAACCCTGCAATTACGATACAGAAAGTCTCTTGTGTCCCCAACACACCCAATACATTTGTCAGATGTATAGGTGCACTAGTTCGGCGAAGAGATAGTGAAATACAAGCGGTAGTGATGATTATAAGTAGCAAATGTGACTTGAAGTAAATATCGCTGCGAGCAAACATGTAACAAAACAGGAAGTAAACGGTGTGCAATGCTTGGAAACAAGGCCTAGGGATCATACTTTCACTAGTGGACACACTCCCAACAATATAACATAATTGAACAAATAAACAACTTCTCTTCACTATGGTACTCTGAATTACTCTCCTATTGAATAACACTAATCATTGCGTAGTGGCTACAGAAGCACCCCTTAAAGTTCATCAAGTACTTGACAAACACCACTCATAGAGATATCCAAATCAAAGCACAACTCAAGATAGATATCATTGCAACTTAGACCAAGTACTAACACGGTGCACACACTGTCAACATTACACCATGAAAGGAGGAATAGATCACTTCAATACTATCATAGTAATAATTATTCTCATAATCCATAAAAGATCACAATCGTAGCCTAGACCAAGTACCACCATGATGCACGCACTGTCACCGTTACACCATGGCAGGAGGAATAGATTACTTTAATAACACCACTAGAGTACACATAATATCTGAATAATAACATCTACTTGTTCAACATGATACAAAGCTCACGATCACATAAAGATCACATCATGGGAGAGAGAGGTGAACCACATAGCTACCGGTAGAGCCCTCAGCCCCGGGGATGAACTACTCCCTCCTCATCATAGGAGACAGCAAGGTTGATGGAGATGGCGGTGAGGTCGATGGAGATGGCGGAGACCGATGGAGATGGCTCCGGGGGCACTTCCCCGTCCCGGCAGGGTGCCGGAACAGAGACTTCTGTCCCCCGAAATTCGTCGACGGCGGCGGCGGAGCTACGGAACTGTTTTTGGAAAATTGCCGACTCCCTTAGGGTTTTCCGTCCCGAGGCTTTATATAGGCGAAGGGGCATCGTCAGAGGAGGGCCAGGGGCTCCTCACCCTATGGCGGCGCGGCCAGGCCCCTGGCCGCGCGAGCCACATGCGAGGGGGCCTGGTGGCCCCTCTCCTACTCTCCTTCAGATCTCTGGAAGCTTCCGGGTAAAATAAGACTTCAGAAACTTGTTTCGTCCAATTCCGATAATATTTCCTGTGTATCACTTCTGAAACACAAAAACAGCAGAAAACAGGGAACAGGCACTATGGCATCTTGTTAATAGGTTAATTCCGGAAAATGCATAAAAGTGCCACGAAGTGTAACGAAACACAATGCAAATGGTGTAAAAACAAGCATGGAGCATCAAAAATTATAGATACGTTTGAGACGTATCAGCATCCCCAAGCTTAACTCCTGCTCGTCCTCGAGTAGGTAAGTGATAACAAAAGAAATAATTTTTGAGGTGACATGCACCATCACAATCGTGATCATATATGTAAGCGTTGTGAGCTGGGATCAAAAGAACTTAAAACATGGGCATGAAAGATATAATCTTGACAATAAAGACTTAGCAACCATGTTATAAACATGCAAATGAACACAAACAAAAGATCATGGAAATGAAACAATGAAAGTCAAACGTGTGTTCGAATCATAAGGAAAAACACACAAATGGTTTTCAGCTTGTCCTTCATGGAGAGCAAAACATAAATGCATAGGACACCTTCAAGTTTAAGAGGGCGACTAGATACAAATAATTTAAGAACAAGTGAAACCATGATCATGAATCAATCTATGAAAACTTTGGGACAATGCACATTATACTAAGAATGACAACTATGCTCTCTTAATGGTGCATAAAGGTAGAAGGTGGTGACTGAACATAAAAGTAAAAGAAAGGCCCTTCGCAGAGGGAAGCAGTGATTAAACATGTGCTAGAGCTTTTCATTTGTAAAACGGAGAGATAAAACTTGAGTTTTGAGAGGTGGTTGCTTTTGTCAACGACTAGCAATGGGGTTCTTACTATCTTCCATACAAAAATGAAGCAAGTTTTTGAGAGAGAGATTGGCACTTTTGTGCTCTTTTTTTAAAGCTTGGCACTCCTCCCCACCTTTTTTTCTTTCATAAACCATGGCTAACCGATTCCATCAGGTGCCCACCAACATTCACATTCCATGGAGGAGTGCCTTTTTTCTTTTCTTTTTTTCTCTTTTTTTTTTCTTTTTGGAATAAGCAATATGGAAGATAGCAAATCCGACCACTACGTCCCCATGAGCTGAAAACAGTGTCACAAAATTAGAAGTATTTTGAAGGTTTTTTGAAAGGTAGCACATGAAAATTTACTTAGAATGGCTTGCAAATACCATGCATAGGAATATATAGTGGACACAATGGCAAACTTGGTTTTTGGGAGTTGGATTCACGAGTAGAGCTCATACTCAGTACAAAGTGAGGGCTAGCAAAAGACTGGGAGCGACCAACTAAGAGAGCAATAACGGCCATAATCATGCAAAGTGACAAAGCAACATTAAAAGAAGCATAATATGGCATCAAAAGTCAAAAACTAAATGATCATAGAGGCTATTGGCGACTTTGTAAGAGTCTAACATGTGTGAGCATGCGCCAAGTCAACCCAAATAAAGCATCAAGGAGAAAACCAAAATAATGCTTCCAAACGATAAAAACAACGCATGATTTTTTCAAAGGCTCATTAAGCAATCTCAGTTATTTGAGACAAGTCATGCTACAGCAAAACCACTAAGCATACTATCAAAAAGACATCAAGCACGACATGCAAAAGCCTAGGCCGCATTCTACACAAGCTCCTTTTTGTACCACTTTTTTGCATAAAGCTTTTTCTCTTTTCCAACACCATTCAAACCTTTTTGAGGAAACTCTTTTGAGGAAAACCAACATATACCAGAGGTCCAAATACACCTTGATGCAAAGATAAAACAAGATCTGAACAAAAATCAAGGCGAAAAATGCAAGCTAAACACAGTAGCAGAAAAAGAGAACACTCATTGAACGATAAGAGTGAAAAAAACGGAGTGTTCTTGGCAAATAAAAAACGGAATAAGTCTCTCTCCAAAAGAAACATGATGTGATGTAACCATTTATTGCAGCAAACTAAACTAAACTAATACTGAAAACAAAAACAACTGACGCTCCAAGAAAAAGGCATAGTGCATGAAGCAATACAAATATAGTGTCTTGAAAGGTGACCTGATTTTTGCCGATGAAGAAGGGGTGCCTCAGGGGCATCCTCAAGCTTTGACGCTTGTACTTCTTGGATATTTCTTGGGGTGATGCATGGGCATCCCCAAGCTTGAGCTTTTGTCCATTCTTCAACTCATCTCATCATTCTCCAATCCCTACACTTGAAAACTTTCTTCATACAAAACTAAACACAATTCTATTAGCAACATTAGTGTAAGCATAACATATAATCAACCTCTTTTTGCTTCAGGTTTCAACCCAAAACCACCACATATATATCATATACTACTGTAGCAACTTCCCCAAAAGTTCCATGATCAAAAGAACTCAAAAGAAAGCGATAAAGCGGCAAACACAAATATTGGCAGAAATCTGTCAAAACAGAGCAGCTAACAAAGGTCGAATTTTTGAGGGGTTTTCTGTTGCTCAAATAAAAAAGTGTTCAACTAATGAAAGTTTGGATATAACCTGGGGCATAAGCACAAGAAATAGCAGGTCCAAAAGATATACAGAGAATTTATACGAATTTTTACGGTGCAGCACCGAAAACTGTTTCAGGACAGCAACATCCCCAAATCTTACCTCACTCAAATTTGAGGCTTCTCTTGGCACAAAAACGAAATAAAAAGGATAATGAGCGGTCATTACAGTAGTAATAACTTCCAAGACTCAAATAAAATAAAAAGTACTGAAAATAAACAATGGGTTATCTCCCAAGAGTGCTTTTCTTTAACGCCTTTGAGCTAGGCGCAGTAATTTGCAAAGATGCTCATGTGGGCGCCATATAAGAGCTTGAAGCAAAGGCGCCATATAGGAACTTAAAGCAATAGAGAGCATCAAAAAGCAAATGTGAAAGACATTTATATCTGAACCACTTCCTATGCATAGGAATCTTGTAAGAAAATAAATCAACGAGGCACATAGTAGCAAGCATGGATAGATAAAACAAGTGCCACTTCAAGATTTGCAACATAAAGAGGGGAAACTTAATATTGTTGAGATCCATCAAACCATGTTTCCCTCTCTCATAATAACTTTCAGTAGCATCATGAATAGAACTAACAATATAACTATCACATAAAGCATCTCTATCATGAGCCACATGCATAAAAGAATTAATACTCACCACAGGAACAATAGTAGTAGGTGCAGATTCAGCAGAATAATTATTCTCATCACCATAATCATCATAAATAGGAGGCATATTGTAATCATAACTAATTTTATCCTCAATAGTAGGTGAACTGAAAATATTATACTCATCATCATAGCCATCATAAACTAGAGGTTTAGTATCATCACAAGCTAGAGAGCAACTATTTCGCAAAGCATATTCTTCAAACATATCATCATAAGAAGGAACATCACATATGGGAAATAAAATATTATCAGAACAGACCTTCTCCACTAAAGCTGGGGGACTAAAAATATCATACTTAACAAAACCAGCTTCCCCAAGCTTAGACTTTTCTATAGCATTAGCATTAACGGTATTCAAAGCATTCGTACTAATAACATTGCTATGCGAAATAAGCTCCAAAGAATTTTCAATTTTCTCTTCAAACACTTCATATCTAAACTCAGGAAAAAGACTAAAGAACTCTTTATTTTCCATTAAGCCTAACTAGTGAAAATAAAAACAAGAAACAAAAATATGTAATTGTAGAATCTAAAGGAAATAACTCCGAGCACTCACACAGGAGGATGCGAGTACCTTTTACCTTACCTCCCCGGCAACGGCGCCAGAAAATAGCTTGATGTCTACGCACGCGTCTGTTCTTGTAGACAGTGGTGGGCCTCCAAGTGCAGAGGTTTGTAGAACAGCATCAAGTTTCCCTTAAGTGGATCACCCAAGGTTTATCGAACTCAGGGAGGAAGAGGTCAAAGCTATCCCTCTCAAGCAACCCTGCAATTACGATACAGAAAGTCTCTTGTGTCCCCAACACACCCAATACACTTGTCAGATGTATAGGTGCACTAGTTCGGCGAAGAGATAGTGAAATACAAGCGGTAGTGATGATTATAAGTAGCAAATGTGACTTGAAGTAAATATCACTGCGAGCAAACATGTAACAAAACAGGAAGTAAACAGTGTGCAATGCTTGGAAACAAGGCCTAGGGATCATACTTTCACTAGTGGACACACTCCCAACAATATAACATAATTGAACAAATAAACAACTTCTCTTCACTATGGTACTCTGAATTACTCTCCTATTGAATAACACTAATCATTGCGTAGTGGCTACAGAAGCACCCCTTAAAGTTCATCAAGTACTTGACAAACACCACTCATAGAGATATCCAAATCAAAGCACAACTCAAGATAGATATAATTGCAACTTAGACCAAGTACTAACACGGTGCACACACTGTCAACATTACACCATGAAAGGAGGAATAGATCACTTCAATACTATCATAGTAATAATTATTCTCATAATCCATAAAAGATCACAATCGTAGCCTAGACCAAGTACCACCATGATGCATGCACTGTCACCGTTACACCATGGCAGGAGGAATAGATTACTTTAATAACACCACTAGAGTACACATAATATCTGAATAATAACATCTACTTGTTCAACATGATACAAAGCTCACGATCACATAAAGATCACATCATGGGAGAGAGAGGTGAACCACATAGCTACCGGTAGAGCCCTCAGCCCCCGGGAAGAACTACTCCCTCCTCATCATAGGAGACAACAAGGTTGATGGAGATGGCGGTGAGGTCGATGGAGACGGCGGAGACGGTAATGGAGACCGATGGAGATGGCTCCGGGGGCACTTCCCCGTCCCGGCAGGGTGCCGGAACAGAGACTTCTGTCCCCCGAAATTCGTCGACGGTGGCGGCGGAGCTACGGAACTATTTTTGGAAAATTGCCGACTCCCTTAGGGTTTTCCGTCCCAAGGCTTTATATAGGTGAAGGGGCATCGTCAGAGGAGGGCCAGGGGCTCCTCACCCTATGGCGGCGCGGCCAGGCCCCTGGCCGCGCGAGCCACGTGTGAGGGGGCCTGGTGGCCCCTCTCCTACTCTCCTTCAGATCTCTGGAAGCTTCCGGGTAAAATAAGACTTCAGGAACTTGTTTCGTCCAATTCCGAGAATATTTCCTGTGTATCACTTCTGAAACACAAAAACAGCAGAAAATAGGGAACTGGCACTGTGGCATCTTGTTAATAGGTTAGTTCCGGAAAATGCATAAAAGTGCCACGAAGTGTAACGAAACACAATGCAAATGGTGTAAAAACAAGCATTGAGCATCAAAAATTATAGATACGTTTGAGACGTATCAGCTGCACATCCACCTGTGGCTTGACCACGTCGAGACGTTCCCTAGAGGATCTGTTAGCTCAAAGCGAATGGCTTCTGACCAAGGAGGCCCGGGGGCTACCGCCAGCGGTCATGGGCGCAAAGAGGGCAAGTACACCCTTGATACTACACTTGATCAGCCGTGTAAGTTCCACACCTCCCCGGGCAGGGAAGCGACCCACTCCACGCGTCAGTGCCGTTTCATGAGAGAGCTGGAGCAGCGCGCTCGGCAGGTCCCTGGTACGTCGCAAGAGCAACCGGCTGGAGGTCAGGAGGACCAGCAGCGTGACCCGGCTGGAGGCGAGCCGGATCAAGATGATGACTTCCCGACGGATGTGGAGCAGTATCACATCTTCACTACCCCCGGCAAGGACAAAAGGAACGACCTTTGGCATGAGGCAGAGGTGAACGCTGTGATGCCTGCAGAACCCCAGTTCATGCATTGGTCCGAGGCGGCCATTACCTGGGGGCGCGAGGACCATCCGAGGCTGATGCCCAGCCCTGGAGAATACGCTCTGGTCGTGGATCCTGTTGTGTGTTCCGATACGCACATGTGCCGGTTCTCCCGCATGCTCATTGACGGCGGTAGTAGTATCAACCTTCTCTACCGAAGCTCTCTGGAGAACTTGGGCATCCCGCTTGCTCAGCTGAAACCGAGCCGGCTCACCTTCCATGGCATCGTGCCTGGGCATTCTTGCACCCCTTTGGGCAAGGTGCGGCTGGAGGTTCTCTTCGGAAAGAAGGGGAATACTGCCGCGAGCCCATCTGGTTCGAGGTGGTGGACATCAGCAGTCCCTACCACGCGCTGCTAGGCCGTCCGGCCCTGGCCAAGTTCATGGCTATCCCGCATTACGCCTATCTGAAGATGAAGCTCCCAGGGCCCAGAGGTGTGATCACAGTCTCGGGAAGCTTCAAGAAGTCCCTGGCCTGTGCAAAGGAGAGCTCGCAGCTGGCAGAGGCACTGGTCGTCGCCGAGGAGAAGAGGCAGCTTCTGCATCGCGTGGAGCTGACCCAGCAAGACGTGCCAGTTCGCCAGTTGCCGATGGAGCAATTAAAGCTGGCCAATGACACCAAGAAGATTCTGCTGGACGAGAGCGACCCCTCCAAGTATGTCATCATCGGCACCGGCTTGTCTACCAAATAGGAAAGCGAGCTCACCAGCTTCCTCCATGAGAATCGGGACATTTTTGCATGGTCTCCAAAGGACATGCCTGGTGTGCCGAGGGAGCTGGCTGAGCACGCACTCAACGTCCGGCCGGATGCCAAGCCGGTCAAGCAGCCGCTGCGGCACTTTGCAGAAGAGAAGAGGAAAGCTATTGGCGAGGAGATTGCCCGGCTCCTTGCAGCCGGCTTTATCATGGAGGTATTTTACCCTGACTGGCTCGCGAACCCAGTCTTGGTTCTGAAGAAGAATAACGCTTGGCGAATGTGTATCGACTACACTAGCCTCAACAAGGCTTGCCCCAAGGATCCTTTCGCATTACCACGGATCGACCAGGTGATCGACTCCACAGCCGGCTGTGACCTGCTATCCTTCCTGGATGCCTATTCAGGCTACCACCAGATCCCGCTCTTCCAGCCGGATCAGATCAAGACCTCCTTCATCACCCCATATGGAGCCTACTGCTACGTCACCATGCCATTTGGCCTGAAGAACGCTGGAGCCACTTACCAGTGAACCATGCAGCAATGCCTGCAAGGGCAGATTGGGAGGAACGTGCACGCTTATGTGGACGATGTGGTGGTGAAGACCAAGCAGAGTGGCACGCTCCTGGACGACCTCAAGGAGACCTTTGCGAACCTGCGGCGCTATCGCATGAAGCTCAACCCAGAGAAGTGCACCTTTGGTGTGCCGGCTGGACAGCTCCTAGGTTATATCGTTTCCCAGCGAGGGATCGAGGCTAACCCCTCGAAGATAAAAGCCATCGAGGCCCTAGAGAAGCCCACCCAGCTCAGAGACGTGCAGAAGTTCGCTGGTTGCTTAGCCTCGCTCAGCCGGTTCGTCAGCCGGCTCGGGGAGAAGGCCATGCCGCTGTACCAGCTGATGAAGAAGATGGACCATTTCGTTTGGTCCCAGCGCGCTGATGATGCCTTCAACGACCTCAAGCGAGCCTTGTCTACCGCACCAGTCTTGGCTGCGCCGGCTCCGCGAGAGCCAATGCTGCTCTACATCGCAGCTACCCCACGCGTCATCAGCGTCGTGATCGTGGTGGAACGCACCGAGGAAGGCAAAGAGCTGCCGGTCCAGCGCCCGGTGTACTACCTGAGTGAGGTGCTCACCCTCTCCAAGCAAATCTATCCGCACTACCAGAAGGTCGCATACGGCGTGTACATGGCGGCCAAGAAGCTGAAGCACTACTTCGAGGAGCATCCTATCACGGTGGTGAGCACCACTCCACTCTCGGAGATCATTGGGTGCAAGGACGCGTCAGGCAGAGTGGCCAAATGGGCGATTGAGCTTGCAGCTCATACCATTCAGTACAAGCCTAGGACGACGATCAAGTCGCAGATCATAGCGGATTTCTTCGCTGACTGGGGAGAGAACCAGTACCTGCCGCCAGCTCCAGACTCCACCCACTGGCACATGCACTTCGATGGCTCCAAGCTGCTCGGGGGCTTGGGAGCCGGCATCGTCCTCACCTCTCCCAAGGGAGACAAGCTGCAGTACGTGCTGCAGATGCACTTCCATGCGTCGAACAACGTCGCTGAGTATGAAGCCCTGGTACATGGGCTCAAGATGGCCAAGCAGATTGGCATCAGGAGGATCCTCTATTTCGGAGACTCCGACCTGGTGACGCACCAGGTCTCAGGGGATTGGGACGCCAAGGACGCCAACATGGCCTCCTACCGCTTCTACGTGCAGCAGCTTAGCGGATTCTTTGAGGGCTACGAGTTCCACCACGTCCCCAGAGCGAACAACGACGAGGCGGACCGGCTATCCAAGATCGGCTCCACCAGGCAGGATATCCCAGCTGGGGTGTCACTGGAAATCATCCGCAAGCCGTCCATCAAGCCCTCGCCGGAATCTCCCTCCATCTTCGTGCCAGGAGATCTCGCCCCGGCTCAGGTGCCGCCACCGGACCCGGGGGCTGCCGACTCGGGGCTGAAGGAAGCAGCCGGCCAACCCAGCGCGGCCGGCTCGATGAAGGACATGGGGACTGCCGGCTCCACGCCCGCTCCCCCAGCCGGACAATCAGACGAGGCCGGCACTACGACGGACCCGGGGGCTGCTGATCCCCTGGTCGCCAGTGTCTTCCACATACGGGAGATACCTTCCTGGGCAGAGCCATTCTCCAACTACCTCATCACTGGGGACTTGCCGCAAGACAAAGCTGAAGCTAGGCGAATTCAGCGTCGAGCTGGGGCGTACACCATCATCAACAGCGAGCTGTACAAGCGCAGCGTGTCAGGCATCTTCTAGAAGTGCATCGAGCCGGAAGAAGGGATAGAGCTGCTAAGAGAGATACACCAAGGGGAGTGCGGACATCACGCATCTTCCAAAGCCTTGGTGGCCAAAGACTTCCGCCATGGCTTCTACTGGCCAACGGCCAAGCAGAATGCGGAGCAGCTGGTGAAACAGTGCAACGGCTGCCAGCGCTTCTCCAAGCACAGAAACACTCCAGCGGCAGCCCTCAAGACCATCCCGCTCACCTGGCCGTTCGAGACCATCCCGCTCACCTGGACATGGTAGGGCCATTCAAGACCGCACCCGGGGGCTTGACGCATCTGTTGGTTGCTGTGGACAAGTTCACCAAGTGGATCGAGGCCAAGCCAATTAAGAAACTCGACGGCTCGTCCACAATCAAGTTCTTCAACGAGATCATCACGAGATATGGAGCTCCCCACAACATCATCATCACCGACAACGGGACAAACTTTGCGAAGGGAGTCTTTGCTGATTACTGTGGCCAGAAAGGCATCCGGCTGGACTTAGCGTCAGTGGCACACCCTCAGACAAATGGGCAAGTGGAGAAGGCAAATGGGCTGATCCTGGCCGGCATCAAACCAAGGCTAGTCGAGCCTCTCGAACGCTCAGCCGGCTGTTGGGTCGAGGAGCTACCCTCAGTGCTCTGGAGCCTGCGCACCACTCCAAATCGCTCTGTCGGCTTCACACCTTTCTTCCTGGTATATGGAGCAGAAGCGGTGTTGCCCATGGACATTGAGTTCGACGCGCCCAGAATTGTCCAGTACATGGAGAAGCAAGCAAAAGAAGCTCGTGAAGATGGCGTTGACCTCCTTGAGGAGGCATGAGAATAGGCTCTGGCCAGATCAGCGCTCTATCAGCAGCAGTTGCGATGATACCACAGCCGGAAAATTCGCCCGCTCGCGTTTCGCAAAGGAGATCTCGTACTCCGGCTGGTCCAAAGCACTAAGGGCATGCACAAGCTGTCTCCTCCCTGGGAGGGACCGTTCATTGTCAGCCGGGTGCTGGGCAATGGGGCATATTACCTCATCGACGCACAAGAGCCCAGAAAGAACAAGGCAGATAACTCTGACAAGGAGACCGAGCGTCCCTGGAATGTTAGTCTCCTAAGACCTTTCTTCTGCTAAGGCAAAAGCTTGTACCCCGAAAAATGTGTCAATGAATAAAGGAGAACGGAGCGGCTAGTTACGGCCGACTCCGAGGAAAACACTTCGTGTATGTTTTGCTTCCTGCGTTATTCACTTGACCGGCAGCCGGCTCTAGGCACCGAGCCACAGCCGGCGGCCCTGAAAAACGATCGATCTCTCGCCAGCCGGATGAGTACTACGTATTAAGAAGGTCTCGAGCCCAACCTCCGCCTTCCGGCTCCGCGCAGCCGGACGGATAGGAGCCGGCAGGCCACATACGAAGGAAAGCCGTAGAGCAGAACCGAAAAAAACGATAGGAAAATCGCTCAACCAGGCGCTAAGGGTAGTGTCTGTCAACTAAGCATTGGCTAGCACGAGTCGGGGGCCCGATAGACTGAAGTACTACTTCTCACTCCGCGACACGCTCCCACCCTAGGCCGGCATTCGGCTGCCGGCCCAAGGGAGACCAACCGGCACCAGGCTGCCGGTTGGGGGTAGAAGGGCCGAAGGGTGGGAAGATTAAGGAAAAAGTTGAGGGAACCGGACAAAGGCAAAGCCAGTGAATAGTTGATAGTCACAGTCTCTCGACGCTTGGGCTGAGAAGCCACGTCCAAGAGGTTCGAAGCTAGAGCTGCCTCGCTTGGCGTTGGCATCGTTCGCGAAAAGTTAGTTTCGAGCTAGCTGTTAGTCCAGCTACCCCAAAACTCGGGGGCTAGGGGGAAAGGGAATTGGCCCTCAGAAGTGGGCCGGCTTCAGTACCTCGCCGGCTGTCCGATCAGTTGGCGCTGCGACGTTATCAGCATACGAGCAATGAAATCGAAACCTAACACTCGCAAAGCAGTGGCTAGAGCCAGAAACTGGGAGATTTCCTCCAACCGCAGCAAGGAACGTGCGAAGGCCCGGGAAGGGAAACGTGCCGGCTCCGGCCCTCGCCCGAGCCGGTACAAGACTCAGTTTCCTTTCCAACCCTGCCGAGCCGGAACTAGTCCGTCCTTCCCGGAGCCGGCCAGCAGAAACACCGTTCCGTCCGCGCTGAAGCCGGAGGACCTCGCCAGAAGCGTCCGCGAAGCTAGTGGCCATCGCAGCGCCTACCTACGGATCCGCACGGTAACAGTCCTATCCAAGGAAGAATCCTAGTCGGGGAATTGTCGCAGCACAAAGATGTTAAACAGAGGACATTTGCGCGATGGCAAAGTGCACAGTGAAGAAGAACGAACATCCACACAGCAAATGGAGAAGAACAAGCAAAGATTCACAGGAAATTAAAAGAGTTCTTAGTTATACGGCTGGCGGTTACATAATGAAGGCCACGCTAAGGGCCGAAACAGCAAAAGGATTCCCCCTTCTAACCCCTAGACTCCTGTTGACAATGTTTCCGTCAAGGAGGGGGCTTTGAGGGCGCTCGCCGATCACGGCCAGGGGGAGTAGGCGTGGGCGCAGCCGGAGCCGTCGACGACACAGACACAGAGGATGGGTGACCTGGCGCGGTGGGTCAAGATGAGAGACCATCCCCGCTCCAGGCCATAGTCTATGAAGAACCGCTCCCACCCCCTGGTGAGGTAGCTCTTCCCCTCCTCGTCGTGGAGAACCTCGACGTCGTACAGCGGCTGTCCGCCGCTGCCATCCTCAATCATGAAGCTCGTTGGGGGGTTCTTCTCCATCGTGCCGATGAAGCTGGCGGGGAGCGGAAGGCGCTCCTTACTCCCGGCCAGCAGGGGCACCATGGCAGTGGCGAATCCGTGCTTCGGGACATAGGAGAGCCGCTGCTTGGTCGGCGGGTGCGGCGGCGGCGCTCGCACCTTTTTAGCAGTCGTGCGAGCGGAGCCGCCGACACTCAGGCCAGCGAGGCCCGGAGGGGCGGCCCCGAATGCCATCGCGCACCGACAAGGGTGGCCGCCGCCTCCAGGGGCGTTCCAGTGAGACCGGCGACGGAGGTCGCGGCCGCGGGGACTACGGCGCCACCGGCGGCCGTGGCCACAGGCCCACCGGGGGCTGCGACGATGGCGGTGGAGCGGCTGGCCCCGAAAGGCTCAGAGGCGGCCGCGGCCGCGAGCGCTGCCAGAGTTTTCTTATTGCGGCTGCCCAGCGGGTGACCGCGCTTCCGGGGCACCGCCGGCGTCGCCGCCAGGCCTCTGGCTCCGTCCTGACCTCCGAGCGGGCGACCACGCTCGTACCCGCCTGGCCCGTCGCCGGCTCCGGCCCCGGCTCCGCTGGTTGCCCTGAGCGACGACATCGAGATCGAAGCGGGAGTAGCGGAGGCGACGGTTTGGTGGGGCAAAGGAATGGAGGCGCTCGGGAGTGAAGAAAACCCTCGAGAGCTCCGAGATTTAAGGCCTGGCCAGGCACAAAAAGCTTCGATGGGACGCGTCGCTGACGCCAGCCCCGTTCCATTACATGACGTCTACCGGAATCATTGCGGTGGCCGAAGGGTCAAAGTGACAAGACATGCCATCAGTTACTGGCGCACTGCGCCGGCCGCCGCGTGGGAACAAGACCCGAAGCGGCACTAGTTCCAAGGAGGCAGCACGCCGACTCGAGGCCGCCAGCCGGGTCGCGTCTTGGAACCGGCTTGTCCCGAGACGGTCGGGAGAACTCCGCGAGACTTAACCTCGAGGACTAGGGCAACCGAGCCAGAAATCCTAGGACTTTGATGAGAGCGAGCAAGACTTCGGCGAGAAGAGGAACCCGCCGAAGCCCCATGCAAGCCCATGAGACTTCGCCAGTTTTGGGGGCTAGTGTCGTGGGGATGACTTATGGGGCGCACCACGGGCCTAGCAATACGCCGGCTGGCATCCCAGGAGTCCCTACGGCTTCAGCACGAGAAGACCGGCTCTGCCCGAAGGGCCAGCTGCGCCAGCAGCCAGCTGACGACTCCACCGAGGAGAACTGGAGCCGGGCGATGAAGACAAAGCTTCCCAACGGTTGTCTGGCCAAAAGTAGGTTGGCCCCGACAAGAGCGGCAGGGGCGAAGGACGGGAGTGACGAGCGCCACTGACCAAGTCCAGCCAATCAGCGACCAAGGACCCTTCCCCACGATAGGATCCAAGGCAAAAGGGAGGGCATATGCCTCCCAGATGCCGGTCCCAGGGGAAAGGTACTTTGTAAAGCGAAACTGTCAGAGCAGGGCGAAGGAATCACGCCAAGGACGCCACCGCCGAGGAGCCGGCAGCCGGACGAGTCGTAACCTAACCTGTAAACCAGGCCCCTGCCTATATAAGGGGGCCTGGACCCTTAGCGTAGAGGGGATCCGATCTTCTTCTTCCTCCTCTGGCCCGAACAGCTCGAGGAGCACTATAATCGATACTATCCAATCAATACGAAGCAGGCAGGAAGTAGGGGTTTACCTCCAACCGGGAGGGCCCTGAACCTGGGTAAACCAAGGTGTCTCTGTTGGCACAATCCTGAGCCGCACCCATCGTCACCATCGTCGAGCCCCTCCGATAAGCCTCCCCGTGGCTACTGTCTCTAAATTCCCACTGACAGTGCTTATGGAGGGCATCATGCTGGAGATAGAACCGCACAAAAGGTTCTACAATCAGGTTTTTATTGGCCAACCCTCTTTAAAGATGCTAGAAGGTATGTTTTATCTTGCGATGAATGTCAAAGAGTTGGTAATATTTCTAGACGCAATGAAATGCCTATGAATTACACTCTTGTTATTGAACCATTTGATTGTTGGGGATTTGACTTTATGGGTCCTTTTTCTCCTTCAAAAGGTTATACCCACATACTTGTTGTTGTTGATTATGTTACTAAATGGGTAGAAACCATACCTACTAAGAGTGCCGATGGTGAGACCTCGTTAAAAATGCTTAAAGATGTTATTTTTCCTAGGTTTGGTGTGCCTAGATATCTTATGACTGATGGAGGTTCTCATTTTATTCATGGCAGTTTTAGAAAAACTCTTGCTAAATATGATGTTAATCATAGAATTGCTTCTGCTTATCATCCCCAAACTAGTGGGCAGGTAGAGCTTTCAAATAGAGAGATCAAGTCTATTTTGTAGAAGACTGTTAATAGATCTAGGAAAAACTGGGCTAGTAAGTTAAACGACGCTTTATGGGCTTATAGAACTGCTTATAAGAACCCCATGGGAATGTCTCCTTATAAGATGGTTTACAGAAAAGCGTGTCACCTGCCTTTAGAATTAGAACACAAAGCTTTTTGGGCAGTGAAAGAGCTTAATAGAGATTTTAAACTAGCCGGTAAGGAAAGGTTGTTAGATTTGAGTTCTCTAGATGAGTGGAGAAACGAAGCGTATGAGAATGCTAGGCTTTTCAAAGAGAAAGTCAAGCAATGGCATGATAAGAGAATTCTTAAAAGAGAGTTTCATGTTGGTGAGAAAGTTCTATTGTATAGGTCTCGTCTTAGATTTTTTGCAGGCAAATTACTATCAAAATGGGAAGGACCATATGTTATTATTGAAGTGTACCGCTCAGGTGCTATTAAGATTGCTTCATTGAAAGATGACTCTACACAAGTGGTGAATGGGCAAAGACTCAAACATTATATAACTGAAGATTCTTATAATGAAGATGTTGATGTAATTGAAACAGTTTCTCTGAAAGAATTCATCCAAGACAAATTGCAGGAACCTGCAGAGTTTGTTTTCGAATAGGTAACAGTTCTAGTCAGAGAAGTTTCGCGGAGAACACCTCGGAACTCGTTTCCGTCCCGGTTTCCTCCTGTGATTTCCCCTCGATGTATAATTTTCACCTATATAACCCTGCGGAGTACCCGAGGTCTATATATCGTTTTCTCGTCATGTTTTTGTTTCGAGCTGTTTCTGTCAGGAGTTGATCTTAGTTTTGAGGGCACCATGGCTTCCTCAAGCGACGATAAGGAGAAGGCACCTCCGGAAGATAACCACCAAGACCTTTAGCCGAAGGAAGAAGTTGAAAGTGAGATCGAGGAGGAAGATCAAGGTTCACGCACGAGCACCATGATCACAAGCATTGGGGTCATGACAAGTCAAGACAAGTTCAAGAAGAGTGCACATATAAGAACCGGAGGGAGGGGGTGCCGCGTCACACTTTGGCCCCACAGACATCTCCGTCAGGCAACAATCCTTTCCATACTCTAATACATGAACATCAGTTTCAAGAGGTGCCTAGATCACGATTGCCCTCTGGTTGGGATATAGATCGTTCTAACAGTGCAGGGAAAGGAAGTTCCAAGAGTGAAGAAGGATGGGGAAATAACTCCAAGAGCTGGGATTCTCTGGCTGACAGGTTCATGAACCGTATTGAGCATAATTCAGAGATGATTCGTAACCTCAGTCACAAGATCGATGACTTGAAAGATTTGATTGAGAAGCTCATTAAAGACTCACCGCCACCGCCAAAGGAGTAACTCGTCATCGGTATAGGCATCCCCTTGGCTTGTTCCAGGCTTGGGGGAGTGCCGCGGTATCACATCATTACCTTTTGCTCATTTACTTTTCAAGTAGAGTCATATCATGAATAAAGAAGTTATCTTATAGAATAGTTTGCAGTTTGGAAGTATCCTCCTTAGTTGGTTATCCATGTATCCCTTGGTGTGAGTTGCGGTAATGAAATATTAATGAGAAGTTCTATTGTTTACTTTTCGCACACTTTATTTTAGTTTGCAATCTCTCTTATACGACTAGTCTTGTTGATTAGTATTGGTATCACTTTGGGAGCATGAGTAAATTTAGTTGGTTTTGGCAAACCTAGCTTGGTCTGTAGCAACATTACCTTTAGGTTTGAGTAGAAAAGAATACAGTGGTGTTTGTAGTTGCATCACTTTAGTTTATCTTTCATGTTTGGCTTATAAGCAATGTTATTCTCAAAGTCAAAATCGTTGTACCTTCAAGGGAGTTTGCATGATTGTTCCTATTATATGTATGTTTGTCTGTTTCATGCAACTCTTATGCTTGCTACCCAGCCTTGCTAGCCAAAAACCTGTACTGAGAGGGAATACTTCTCGTGCATCCAAATCCCATAAGCCAAGTCACTTCCAAAGAGTCCACTATAAATTCCTATGCATGGTATTTCAAGCCATTCTAAGTAAATTTTCATGTGCTACCTTTCAAAAACCTTCAAATACTTCTCATTTTGTGCCACTGTTTTTAGCTCATGAGGATGTAGTGGATGGGTTTGTTATCTTCCATACTAAATTAAGTACCCCTCGACTAGGCAGCTTCATCTGCTCATCATTAATTTTGCAAGGGAGCTGGTCAGACCATTATAATCTCAAAAAGAAAAGAAAGAAAAGAGCACTCCTCCATTGTATATGAAAGTTGGTTGGCACCCGATGGAATCGGTTAGCCATGGTTTGAGAAAGGAAAAGGTGGGGAGGAGTGCCAATCTATAAAAGAGCACCAATGTGCCAATTAATCAAACATCTCGGAACCGCTCTCACTTGTTTAGTATGGAAGATATCAAGAACTCCGTTGCTAGTCGTTGACAAAAGCAACCACCTCTCAAAATAAATTTTTACCTCTATTTTGCAAATGAAAAGCTCTAGCACATGTTTAATCCCTGCTTCCCTCTGCGAAGGGCCTATCTTTTACTTTTATGTTGAGTCAACCTATTTCCCTCTATCTCAAGCAAGCATTTGAGTTGTTATGTTTCACTCATTCATATGTTGATCCGTTTAATCATGTTTACTATCTTCCTTGTTTTGTATAATGCTTTTGTCTGAAGGAATATATCTTTGAAAGCTTTCTATGAATGCAAAAAGTTTGTTTTGTTGAGCATATGGTCTTTGCTATATTAGCTCTGTTTTAAAAGACTCCGTTCAAAAGAAAGAATAGCTTGTTCATCATTCTTTGACCAAGAACTAAGGTTTGCCATCACCAATTATAGTTTACTTTGTGCATATTTTTATGTAATTACCTTTTACTTATTGCAAGTCTATATCTTATAAAGGGAAGTTGCTGTCTATTATAATTTGTGCCTTGGTAAATGTGATGCTTCTTGTCCGTATTTTGATTATTGACACTTCACTCCATAAACCTGTGGTCATGTTTACCGAGTTTAGTTTTTGCTTGGGGACAAGCGAGGTCTAAGCTTGGGGGGGTTGATACGTCCATTTTGCATCACTATTTTGTATCATAATTTACTGTTATTCATTGATATATTTCATATTTAGAGATGATACTTATGTTATTCCCTCTGTTTTTACATGTTGATGATCGTTGGAGGAGTTGCTGTCGGAGTCAGGGTTCTGCTGGAAAAAGGACCATCAAGGGACCATATTTTGAAGATCACAAAAATTCCAGAAAAATACCAGAAAAATTATATTTTACCAGAAGACTCCGGAAGCCAGAAGGGGAAGGAGAGAGGAGCCAGGGGGCAGCCTCATGCACAGGGGGCGCGGCCTGGCCCCTGGTCGCGTCGGCCCTGTGTGAGGGCGCCCTGGCCCACTTCTGGTCTCGCCCCTTCGCGTACTTCATCGTCCCCAAAAACCTAAGTGAGGGGGGCTCAGAGTTAGACACAACCGCTTCTACGGGGTGGAAAACACCAGAGAGAGAAAAGCTCTCCGGCAGGCAGAAATCTGCCAGGGAAATTCCTTCCCGGAGAGGGGAGATCGTCGCCATCGTCATCACCATCGCACCGGACTTCATCGGGATCATCATCATCATAATCTCCATCACCAGCACCTTCATCTTCACCATCACCACGCCATCCCACTGTAACATCTTGAGTTGGATCTTGTTATATTCTTAGGGGAAACTTTCCCGGTGTTGATTACTCTTGTAGTTGATGCTATTGAGTGGAACCATTGAATTAAGGTTTATGTTCAGATTGTTATTTACCATTATTTCACCTCTGATCATGATCCATATGATGTCTTGTGAGTAGTTCGTTTAGTTCTTGAGGACATGGGAGAAGTCAAGATGTTAGTAGTGAATTATTGTTGAGAAATATTTAATGGTTTGATATTGTTGTGGTGCTATTTCACTAGTGGTGTCATGTGAACGTCGACTACATGATACTTCACCATTTATGGGCCTAGTGAGATGCATTGTGTATTTGGCTACCAATTGTGGGGTTGCTGGAGTGACAGAAACCTAAACCTCTGTTGGGAAACTATTGCACCAGGGAGCGTAGGATCTTAGAGTTTAAGGCTGTGGTTAGATTTATCTTAATTACTTTCTTGTATTTGCGGATGCTTGCAAGGGGTATAATCACAAGTGTGTATTTATCCTAGTAAGGGTAGTGCGCTAGCACAGGTTCACCCCCATAACACTTATCAAACCAATAAAGACTATTTAGCAGTATGAAGCGAAAGCTCTTGACAGAAACTCCCGTGTGTCCTCGAGAACGTTTGGTTATTATAAGTTACACAACCGGCTTGTCCTTTGCTAAGAAAGGATTGGGCCACTTGCTGCAATTGTTACTACTGTCTTTTATTTACTCGCACTTTACTTATTTGCACTACCAAATACTCCTGAAAACCCGTTTGCTAGTATTTACAGTGAAACCTTGATCAAAGCCACTAATCAACACCTTCTGCTCCTCGTTGGGTTCAACACTCTTATTTATCGAAAGTACTACGATACACCCCCTATACTTGTGGGTCATCAGCCGTTATGTCCAAGAAGCAAGATGGCCTTATTGCGTATTTGCAAGAGACCTTCGATAATCTAAGGAAGTACAACATGATGCTCAACCCCACGAAGTGCGTCTTCGGGGTACCAGCTGTCAACTCCTGGGATTCATCGTCTCCCACCGCGGAATTGAGGTCAACCCGGAGAAGATCAAGGCAATCCTCGATATCTCACGGCCTAATGACTTGAAGGACGTACATCGACTCACAGGCTGCATGGCAGCAGTGAGCAGATTCATCAGCCGTCTTGGCGAGAAGGCTTTGCCACTCTACAAGCTGATGAAGAAATCAGACGAATTCGTCTGGACCAACGAGGCAGACGCTGCGCTTAAGGATCTGAAGAGAGTGCTATCCACTGCACCAGTCCTAGCAGCCCCCGAAGACCAAGAACCCATGTTATTATACATGGTAGCAACTAACAGGGTCGTCAGCATCGTCATCGTGGTAGAACACAAGGAAGAAGCGCAGGAGTACGGCGTACAGCGACCAGTCTACTATGTCAGCGAGGTCCTGACAGAATCCAAGCAGCGCTACCCTCACTACCAAAAGTTGGCATATGGAGTTCTCCTAGCTTCTCGTAAGTTAAGGCATTACTTCTATGACCATAAGATCACAGTGGTGAGCAAGGCTCCACTGAAGGACATCATCAACAACAGCGATGCAACAGGACGAGTTGCAAAGTGGGGCATTGAATTGGCCTCCTTCGACATCGACTACAAGCCTCGCACCGCCATCAAATCTCAGGTCTTGGCGGAATTCATGGAGGATTGGAAGGAAGCACAGGAGACTACGCCCGTCCTAGAACCAGAGCATTAGGTGATGCACTTTGATAGTTCAAAGCTGCTACACGGCTCGGGGGCTAGAGTGACACTCAAATCTCCCAAGGGAGATGAGCTCAGCTACGTTCTCCAGATCCACTTCCCCACCACCAACAACATCGCGGAATATGAAGCGCTACTGCATGGGCTACGCGTCGCAAAGGAGATCGGCGTCCAGCACATTATGTGTTGTGGAGATTCTGACCTTGTCGCTCAGCAGGTGGCTGGCACATACAAAGCTCGGAATGAAGTTATGGCGGCTTACAGAGACGAAGTGGATGAGATGGCCAAAAGTTTCCTCGGCTACGACATAAAGCACGTACGATGAGAAGATAACATGGCGGCCGACACCTTGTCCAAGTTAGGATCTAGTCGCAAGGCAGTTCCGCCAGGCGTATTCCTTGAGCATCTGCACGTACCATCAGTCAAGATGGCAGATCCAGAAAATCCGGAACTAGCAAGCTCCCCCGTTATGGCGGTTTTGCCCAGCAACCCGCCATGGACAGAGCCCTACCTGGAGTATCTGACGAACAAGAAGCTACCCGAAGACGAAGTCCAAAAGAGACAAATCGAGCGTAGAGCAAAAGCGTACACCATCATAGATGGCCAGCTCTACAAGCGAAGCACCTTGGGAGTTTTTATGAAGTGCATATCCAAGGTGGACGGAATCGAAATACTAAGGGAAATCCACGAAGGCGAATGTGGGCATCATGCCGCCGCCAGATCCCTAGTAGCCAAAGCATTCCGCCATGGATTTTACTGGCCAACTGCCAAGGCAGATGCAGACCGTATCGTGGAGCTCTGCCAAGGTTGCCAGATGTACTCCAAGCAAACCCACATGCCTGCCACAGCACTGCATACGATCCCTATAACCTGGCCTTTTGCGGTCTGGGGGCTGGACATGGTGGGTCCGCTAAAAATAGCACCTTTGGGATTTACGCACCTCCTGGTAGCGGTAGACAAATTCACGAAATAGGTGGAAGCTAAGCCCATCAGAAAATTTGATGGCAAAACCACCCTAAAATTCGTCTAGGACATTGTGGTCAGATTCGGCATCCCACATAGCATCATCACCGACAATGGCACTAACTTGTCTCAGGGAGAAGTTGAAGAGTACTGCCATCACAACAGAATCCGCCTTGACCTGGCATCTGTGGCGCATCCACAGTCCAATGGCCAAGTTGAGCGGACCAACGGACTAATCATGTCAGGGATCAAGCCACGCCTAGAAGCACCGCTACGTAGAGCAGCTGGGCAGAACAGTTGCCATCTGTGTTATGGAGTCTACGGACCACGCCAAACAGATCAACTGGCCTCACCCCTTTCTTCTTAGTCTACGGAGCAGAGGCAATCTTGCCAAGTGATGTCCAGTACGATTCCACAAGAGTCGAGGCCTATGAGGAGGAAGATGCAAAAATGTCCAGACAACTGTCCGTGGATCTGCTGGAAGAAGAACGAGACCTAGCAGCCCAGAGATCCACCATCTACCAGTAGAATCTCCGCCGCTATCACAGCCGCCGAGTTCACAAACGCTCGTTCAAAGAAGGGGACCTGGTGCTACGCCTCAAACAACAGAAGTCCCACAAGCTATCCCCGCCTTGGGAAGGACCATTCGTCATCAGCAAAGCTCTACTGAACGGTTCCTACTACCTCGTTGATATTCGCGAGCTAGATAAGCGACCCAGTAAGAAGCGCAAACGAAGAGACCCTGACGATATCTACGACGAAACAGATCGTCCATGGAACATCGCACAGCTACGTCCTTTCTACACTTAGCACTTACCTAGCTATGTAATAGGCACCTCTATATGATCAATGAAATAAAGCATCTGGTTCACTCCTGATTTTTTCTGAGTCTTTTACCTACTTTATTCTTCATTTAGATCGTATGGAACCTTTGCGCAATTGTGCTTTGCACTTGCGTCTCTTTAAATCCGCCATAGAGGTCCGCGTAGCATATTTATGTATTGATCTCCATCTAACGTTCTTTGTGTGGATTCCCGAGTAGTGACTTTTTAACGGTCTAAGCCGCTATTTGCTAAGGGTTTTGGACGGTTGCTATTAAGTATTGTCGCCCTAGCGAATTGTTCGTGCGAAGATTCCGCCATCTCACGAAAAGTCAAGCACAAAGAGCTGGATGGCGGATCGCATAATCCTACGCGCGAACTTTTTTCAAAGTGTTGTTTTTTGAGCATGTCAAACAGCTGCAAGTTGCATAAAAATAGGCCTGGCAGTTTTTTCGCACATAAAACCACTTAATAAAAACTGTGCCACAGGTTCAAAAGCATTCACTGATCCGCCACGAGCAAATCAGGCATAGTGCAGAGCATACACGCAGTTTAAATATTTAACTCACAGACCCACTCAGGGGCCGAATTGATGCAATTGTTTTTTCCTGCCACATTGCAGGGTACAACTCAAGTAGATGGCGGAATCGCAGATGACACTTCATCGCCGCCATCAGCACCAGCAGTGGCTGTAGAGACCGACGCCGAAGCCTGGTTCAGAGACCCCGGCAGATCGTATGCCTCATAGTATACGTTCAGCTGAGTGCCCAGGGCACACAGCTGATCATATCCCAGCACACTCTGCCGGATGGCGGTCTCATCCACCGGCGCTCCGTCCTCGCCGCTCTCTGGGATGCCGGAGGTGACTAAGTCCAGATCCAGCTCAGGGTAGTGGGCCTTCGCCAATGTTAAAGCGGTTCTGGCACCACCCCGAGCGGACAACTGCTTCCAATCCGCCACTAGCCCAGGCACGAGCAGCAGCTTCTTGGTGAGTCCTATGGCGGAGAGGCCAGCTGAACCCGGTATCTACAGACTCCCGCTCGCCTGCCGACCAGCGTTGAGAAGGCCATCCAGCTCCTTCACCGCGTCGGTGGCCATGCACAAGCCTGTGGCGGAATCTACCTCGCCTTGCTCTAGGGTCGCTACATAGCGGAAACAAACAACGTGTCCTACTTGGCATAGAGCATTATTACAAACTACAGATTATGGAAAGCCATTGATACCTAGCAGGGTCTTCTGGAAATAATCGTGGACCTCGTTAAAGCCATCTCGCCGCTTTTCAAATTCAGCGGCGGCCTTGCGGAGATCCTCTACCTCCTTCTGCTTCTGCAGGTTCTGGCGTTCCTGGTCCTTGAGCTGCTCCTCGAGGAGGGTATCCGAGGCTAAGGATTTTTGGAGCTGCTTCTGCAACCCCTCCATCGCTATAGCATGGCCTCTTTCCACCCCCTCGAGTGTGGACTTCAGCTTGGCAGCATCTGCATGGCGGAAATATAAGCAAAAGTATTGATCGGATAGCATAAAGGTACTTAAACTTGTCCAAGAGAAAAGAAAATTACCGCTATTCTCGAGCTGCTGCTGCAAGTCTGCCACCAGAGCGCTCTTTTCCGCCAGCTCCTCCTGCGAGCTGACGACCTCGACCAGGTCCTCCACAACTTTCTTGTAATTCTGGCAAAACTTTATTATGTGTTAGTTACTCTTAGAGCTTTATGCCGGATAATTATCCGCCATAATGCTCGGGGGCTACTCATGATGATTTTTTAGTCTTCTAAAAAGCTTTATGCCGGATAGTTATCTGCCATAACGCTCGGGGGCTACTCAGTGCAAAATTTAAAGTTCTCTAAAGAGCACCATATGATATAACGGCCCTCGGGGGCTATACTATGCAAAGTTTTAAAATAGTTCTCTAAGAGCACCATGGCGGATCTTCTACGAAAATCCACCACGGCGCTCGGGGTCTACTGGGAGTACATACCTCTTTCACAATGCTGGTTTTCTGAACAAACGATGACATGGCGGTTGACACATGGTTACTGGCCTCCTCCTGTAGGTGATCAAGACGGAAAAGAGCATCCGCTTTCTTTTTCCATTTTGAGGCCTCCCCAACTCCCGTGCCCATCTCAACCGCCTTCTCGCTAAAGCTCACTTTCTTTGAGCCCTTAGCAGGATGGGTGGAGGGCCCAGCATCCGTCGCCGAAGCACCCACCATCTTGCTAGCCCTTTGGACGGAAGTGGAGGGTCCAGCTGGGCGGACAGAGGCATCAGGTGTAGGTGGGACAGCGGCAGGGGATGGTTTGGTCCTTGGAGGCTTTTGGCCAGCAACTTTCCTTCTCCTATGCGTTAAGTCACAGATCAGAACAAGTCAAGTTAAAGATGGTATGAAATCAAAAAAGAATATCTTCCTTACTTCCGCTCTGGCAGTTTGATAGTAGCGGAATGCTCGGGCACGGTATCCAAGTGGCCGCGCAGAGCAGGGGACGGATGGCGGGAGATAACCCTCTTGCCTAATCCTCGCACGCGCCCACCTGCGCCGCGAACACCGCGGGGTACCTGTTGCCGTGGGCTCATCCGCTACATTCCCCTCTTCCGCCATCTTCTGTCTTCTTGGAGATGAGGACGTTTCATCTTCATCGTCGGTGAGTTCCTTTGTCCGGGGATAACGGACTAGACGGCTCAGCTCGGAGGGCAGAAGGGAAGAAAGCTGCAGGAAGATACAAGTTATGCAAGGAAAATAACGATTATGGCGGAACAGGAAGGCACTCACCTCATACATGGGGATCTTTAGCTTCAGCGGCTCATCTCGTCCCACCTTGATGATGTTGCGGATTCGGTGCTCGATCTCCTCGGCAGATAGTTCCTCCTTGGAATAGCGTTGAGGGTCGTCAATCCCGCTATATTCGCACATCAGAGCTGGGCGATATTGGAGAGGCTGAATCCGCCGTGAGATCCAGCAGTGGATGGTGTCTGCACCTGTCAGTCCAGAAAACACAAGTTTGGAAATCCGTCGTGAGCAGAGTTGGCATTCATCGTCCAAGGTAAAATCGTCCATAACGCCCCAGCTATCTTGCTCCTCGACGGGACCATCAATAAAAGACCGCAGGCCATACTTCCTTTCAGGAGTGGCCTGGTCAGCCTGATAGAAGAAAGATCCCCGCCATCCCTTTGCAGAATCATGCGGAGTAATATAGGGGTATGATTTTCTGCTCCGAGGAACAAACAAGACCGATCCGTAGTTGCGAGGGTCTCCATTCGCATCCCGGTTATGGCAGATGTTAAAATATAAGCGGAATAAGTCTCCACGCGGATTGATACCCAGATATCCTTCGCATAGCGCGACGAATCCCGCTATGATTGTGAAGCTATTTGGTGCATTATGGTGTAGCTGTAACCTGTAGTGCCGGAGTACGCCCTTCAAGAAGTAGGATGGCGGAAGGCTGAAGCCTCGGTTAATGTGAGACTTAAGCATCACGATCTCTCCATCGGAAGGGGATGGCATTGCTGCACCAGGATCTACCCGCCATCTGGAAATCTCCTTGGCCGCTATCCGTCCCTCCTGCTCCAAGGAAGATAGAGTTCCCTCATTTAGGTTGCAGGAATCCCAGCTACCTCCCGAGGTCTCGGGAATGGCGGATTCCGTGTCAGATGACACTGCTGAGCTTTCGGCAGCATCAGACTTTGTGGCCTGGCGAGGCGATTCTGGTTCCATGGCAGCTAGAGGTGTGGCGGAAATGATCTCCAAGACCTCTAAAGAAGAAGAGGAAGACGAAGCCAGTTTGTGGTGGGAAAGTCACCGGCGGCGAGGAAATTCCGCGGTGGCTCGTCGGAGATCACGGAGCTCTGGAGGAGGCGCTGAGGAGAGAGAAGGCGCGGGGAGCGAATGAGGTATGAACCGGCCGGGGGTGAGAGGCCGGGGTATATATAGACCCGGGCCTCTAGATTCGTGCCCGCCATCACAACCGCTCATCCTGATCACGGAAACCCTAATTCGGCGACATGTGTCCAAGGGTAAAAAAGTAACTTCGGTGAAACAGTGCGTACGCTGTGAATCTTGCCCTAGAAGGAACTACATGCCGAAAATTACGACAGATTTCTATGGTATGATCCAACGGATCCCGGAAATCTCGCTAAATTAAAACTACGTCGCGTAATCCGCTATCTACGGCGGATTGATAGATGGAGAAAAGAGGAACATCAAGAACCGCCATCCAGACGCAGAATAGAAGACGAGCTATGGCGGATGGACTTCACCAAAAACAAGGCATGGCGAATGGAGATGGCGATCTTGAAGTTTCCTGGGGGCTACTGTTGGGGATATACCAAAGAGGTATACCAGCGACGTAGTCTTAAACCAACAAGCCAGGGTGGCCCATCAGGGTGGTATGGCGGATTGCCTACCGGGCGGCCCAGTTGCTGGAGATGCCATGTTGGTATTGGACGCAGGAGCTCATGGCGGATCCGTAGACAGGCCCATGGCGGGTTGCCTTGTAATACATGCATAGGACTTAGTCTAGGACTCCAAGTTGTATCCGCTTCGGTACCATCATGTAGCCCACACCAGGCGCCTTTATAAGCCGGCGTGGAGAAGCCCTTGAGGCACAGCTTAGACATACGGCCAATCGCATAGCGAAACAGCCAACCTCATCATTGTAACCAAGCACTTGTTGCCATATAGTGATTTATAGCAGCACATAGGGTCTCGCCACCGTTGCGGGATCCGAAGCTGGGTAAACTCGTGCTACCACCGTTCCGGATCGCTCCGCCGTGTTCACCCCCTTCCACAAACCGCCATACACCTACCCCTATGACAGATCTGTTGACGAAACCACGACATTTGGCTAACCTTGAGACTTGAGAGAGTAGGTTTTAGAGTACACGTGCATGTGCTTCACCCACCGGTACTGCGTGTGGTGGACCGTTGTCAGAAAATGACCCCACCAACTAGAGTTTAAATCTTGATGCTAACATACACTGCTCCACTTTGTGTATTCTTGATGTCTAGATTTGGTCTAGTCATTATATTGTTGCAGATGTAAATGATATCTTTTTGGTATTAATATATTCTCTTTATCGAAAAAATATACACACACCTCCGGTGCATAATTATCCTAAGTTTTGGTTTTGATATTGTACTCCCTCCGTTTTAAAATATAAGATGTTTTAGCTTTGTGAAGTAAATGTATCTATACATCTTTTAGTATGTAGGTTCACTATAATACACACACTAAAAGATGTCTAGATACATCTGTTTCACAAACCTTAAACATCTCATATTTTGAACCAGATGGAGTAGTTTTTATATTTTTTTCACATTTTTTTTGCCAAATCTAATCAGCTTGACTTTTTCAATAAAATAATAAGTTACATTTCAGAATAAATGGATTATTTTTAACAAAAAATATAAAAATGTTCTTTAGAAAAGTATTTCTCAAGATAATTCTACATGTAATATGTTTACATCTCAAACTAAATATCTAAATGAGTCTGCGAATAAGGATTTTTTATGTTTGGCTTCACATAGCACATCCAAATCGCCACTTCTATTTAATGGAGAGAGTAGGTTTTAGAGTATATGAATGTACTCGACCCACCAGAGTGTGTTGAGAAAATGACTCCACCTACTGCAATTTTAATCTTGATTCTGTACATATGATGCCACAAGACAGATAACTTCAAGTATAGTTTTATTATAAGTCAAACTTTTATCATATAATTTCAGATAACTTAAAAAAAACTTTCATCATAGAAAATATATCAAATTATACAATAGTATAAAAAATGCCTTGGTGAATATATTCTTATATTATTGTAGAAAAGAATGCATGTGTGGGTGTTTTGTATTGCTTGTCGCCATAAAATAATCATATCTAAACTGTATTTTTCATATACTTCCTCCAATCAGAAATAAGTGTCTGTGATTTAGTATAAATTTATACTAAGTTAGTATAAAATCACCGACAGTTATTTCCGAACGGAGGGAATAAAACATTTTAAACTGTGAATGTTGACCAAAGTAAATAAATGTATTGGATCTGGCACGTGCATGCATAGTTTTTATCTGTAAAAAATACTCCAGCTAGTAACATTCTTTTCTAGAAAAATGGTATTCTTCTTTAGAAAAATGGTAGCATGTAGCTAGACAAAGGAGCTACTGGTCAAAGGCGTATACAAGTTAGATACATGGTGATGTCCAAAGGGGTAGGCTAGAAAGAAGGAAATTGATTGCTCAACTGAGTATTTTTTTTTCCGGGAAGAAAATGCTGCCGACGACCCAACCGGTGGCACTGCGATGAAAATAATCACCCGACTACCGATCAACCTGTTCTAGAATCTGCTTTGAAGGTCTGTGAAATAGAAAAAGGCAGAATGATAGTAGTAGAGCACTTTGACCAGTTAAATTTTCTTCACGGCCGGCCGGAGACGGAGAGTAGGTGCTGCGCTAGCTCTCCTACGCAGCCTACTAGCTGGTTGATTTTGAATTTTGACGAATCAAATTAGTACGGCCAACTCATCCGGACCCAAGAAACCGAATACGTAGACGTGCGAATGATGTATACACCTTTGTTTGAGGAGATGTATACGTCCACATCAAAATGTGTATACGGCGGAATAAAGAGTGGATTACAGCGTCAAAAAAAGAAGTTGTGGACGGATAAGCCAAGCGGCATCGGCATCGGCATCGCGAGATCTATATCCCAACATATCGCATGTGTTTCATTCTTGGCGTGTGCGTAGGACGTCTGCCAGGCTACCAGCTCCGGATGGTTTCTAGAATGGTTGACCTCCAGCATTCCTTCTAGAAGCCAGAAGACCTCCACCCTCCATCTGTCGCGCTCGCTCGCTCTCTCCATCAGAAAATCATGCACAACTCGCAACTGGCACACAGAGCTGACGGCCAAATCAAACAGCCCACATGGAAATACTTTTCCAGCAGTTGGTTCATCGGGCGATGATGAGAGCAAGGGCGTGTTGGCAATCTGTGTGTTGAACGAACGTACTGCGTACGTGTGCGAGGCGACTTGGGGAATGATGGCCAGTAGTGGGGTTTGACACTTGGGCAAACGTAGTACTGGTTGTGGTTGCGGTCGCCGGCCACAAGTTTGCTCTGCTCTGTGCAAAGTCATTGACGTGCGTGCGTGTGGAGGTTGATTTTAGGGGAAGATCGATCCATTCGAGCTTGGTGCGGTCAATTCGATCTGCACTAGGTAAGCTGGTGGAGCTCACGCGTAGACTAGGCCGTAACACACGTCACAGCGACTTTGCAGCGTGGGCAACTGCCCGGTTGATCGGTCAACATCGAGCGCTAGCATGGGCAGCATATCTTTGGGTTATCGACTTCTCGTGATGAGAGTGTATTTTTCATTCAAAATGAAACAAAACACTTGCCATTTCTGTTAATTAAGATGTAAGAAAGGCTATTTTTTAAATGAAACATAATAAAGCACTGGGCTCGAATGGTTTTCCAAGTTTTATCAAACCTTTTAGGATACTATTAAAGTGGATATTCTAGATTTGTTCGGCAGTCTCCATGCTGAATAACTAGAATTATTTAGTCTAAATTTTGGTGAGATAATTTTGCTACCTAAGACTAATGAAGCAGAAAGGATCCATATGTATTCTTAATGTTAGTTTCAAAATATTTACGAAAGTGGCCACCATAAGACTTAACTCGGTTGCTGATCATGTAGTTCGTCCGTCTCAAACCGCTTTCATACAAGGTAGGAATATCTTAGATGGAGTTGTAACCTTGCATGAAATAGTTCAGGAACTACATTCTAAAAAGTTGAATGGGGTAATTTTAAAGCTAGATTTTGAAAAAGCTTATGACAAAGTAAAATGATCTTTCCTTCAGCAAACTCTCAGAATTAAAGGTTTTTTTAATAAGTGGCGTGCTTTGATTAATTCTTTCGTGTCTGAAGGTAGCGTGGCCATCAAAGTCAATGACGATGTTGGTAGATACTTTCAGATACTGAAAGGCCTTTGGCAAGGCGACCCTCTATCACCAGTGCTATTCAATATAGTGGCTGATATGCTCGCCATTATGATCGAATATGCCAAAGCTGATGGTCTCATTGAAGGGGTTATCCCTCATCTGGTGGATGGGGAATTATCTATCCTTCAGTATGCCGATGATACTATTCTTTTTATGGAACACGGTCTGGATAAAGCTCAAAACCTAAAATTGATTAAGAAGAAGAGAATGCTCAGTTAATTAACGTGAAACCGAGCAAAAATCATTACAACAAAACCACAAGCAAACACATCCAAAGCATCAACTTCCCGACCCGGCCAAAAAGAACAAGGTCTCCCAACTGACTAACACCGCAAACTGACGACACACGAACCATGAAGCAACAAAGAAGACCCACTGGACATACAAAACAAGAACCCAAATTGGATTGATCAATCAAGCAGAAGCTTTCCTTGCAATACGCCTTATCTTTATTTTGCCCTAGAGAGATTTCTCCACCTTTTTGATTATTTCCTTTGAAGCCTTTCCTACCAATACGCAAGCAATCTAATTGGCAAATCCAGGGCTAGCCGCCTATAAACAGATGAGTAAGTCGTATATCTCTTTTCCAAATAGAGCCTCGGACTTAAGAGCCAGAACACCTGCCTCATCAACGTCGTCACTCAAAGACACCACATTCCCCGGAAGCCACGACAGAGAGAGTGCCAGAAGCATCAAAACCTCCCTTGTCCACAATGGCAAGCACCTAGCATGGCTCCGACACCATAGGCAAGTACGTCATGGCCACCGCCAAGGCCTCTGATGATCCTAGCTCCATAGGAAGCAGCACAGATGATGCCCCGCAAAGCTCCTGCAGCTCAGACATTGACTACAGAACAGGAGCCATGACCGCAGAGGCCTCGCACATAGAGGCATCAAGCAATGACGATATGGAGAGCCCAACACTAGGGGAGAAACAACCATACAATTCTGCCTTTCCCTCATCAACAGACTCAACATGTGAACCAACATGGAGCTCGGATGGAGAAGATACACCAGGCGTAACCAAGGGCCTACCAAGGGCAGCCTCCGCCCGCACCAAAAAAGTCACAACCCGAGCTAGACGCCCTTGCAACTCGGAGCAAAGTAGCTCCGCTTGCGCAGCCAGAGTAGACTGCACCTTCAAATCAGCCGGCTTGCGAGAGGAGACTCTAGTTGCTGAAGTGGGCAAGGATGAACAACAACACGCATCCGTGCAGCCCGACGAACTTGGACCGGAGGAGGGCGAGGAGCAGTCTTCCCCATACAAGACTTCGCTTTGTGGACGACTTGGCGACAATTGTTGCACCTCAGAGGCTCACAGCAAATCAAAGCCCAATGCCCGACATCCTGGCAACATAGGCATCTCCCGTTAAGCCAAGCAGGAGGAGGATGGCGAGTCTTCATAGCAAGAGAAGGACGACGAGAAGGAGTAGAAACCAGGCGTAGGCTACGCCTTAATTAGCTCCCAAGGGGCCTCCTTATGCCCCGACCTGCCTGTCGTCACATCAGTAGCCGAAACTGGCTCACTGAGCGCATCCACAAATGACAACAACTCCTTTGATTTGGGCGCCTCGGGGGCGAGCACGTCGATGACGCCCAAGCACGTAAGCAGAGCGGCCTGGCACAAGCACTGGCTTGGACTCTAACCTGCAAGGGGCGGTGACACAGGCGGCAGCCATGGCAGCAGCGGCGAGCGGCCGAGCCAAACGACCACCCACACCCGGGCCAGCCTTGTGGGAGGCCAGGACAGCCACGGCGAGTGCGGCGGCGGAGGAGGCCGGTGGAACCGAAGCAGCCGGTACAGAGAGCTCCACGGATGCAGGCAGCTTACCCATGAGAGCCTCCAATTCGTGCCCGGACGGTGAGGTGGTGATACGGATCAACGTGACTCGAAGGGGGTTTGGCCCAATCTTTCACGACGATCGATAAAATCAGAAAGATACAAAAGAGAACTCAATCTGAAATAGATCAAACTGATCTCTCTTCAATTCCTCGCGATCAAACTGACTGGAATCAATTCCCATGCATGGCATAACATCAGATCTCAAAGATCAGCAATCAAACACACCGATATGCACCCCCAAACATTGGGACTTTTCTGGTCTCTTTCTTAGCTCGAAAATAACAAGTCTGCACGATACAAGGCGGCTGCCATAACCCTATATGGGGTGACTCTCAACGCTACTTGGGCTGGGCTAGGCCCCATACCAAACTAAAAGCCCAAATGGCTATAACACACTTGATTTTGGACAGGCCAAAACCATCACACACAAATAAAACCAAACTGAAATAAAAACATGACGTGAACTTAATTAAAATAGAACACCTAAATATCTTTGGCTGCAGGGCCTCGGCGAACATGAAACTCCATTGGAGGTGTACGAAAGTTGGGCTTCACATCATCTGCTGGAGGCACTTCAAAGCAGAATTGTCCAAGCTTCAGAACATAAGGAGGTGGGAAAATATTAGGAGTAGTAGCTATGCTCCCCTTATCATCCCCCCCAACTTGAAAGGAAACCGTCCTCGGTTTCGCCTGAATGTGTTGGACCTTTTTCTGTGCAGCAAACACGTCCACTTTGATATCCTTATCGAGCATAGGCTACAACACATGATGCTTCCCCTTATGCCACAAGGAATAAACATTGGACCTGCCTTTGTGAGTGGAATGCCTATCAAATTGTCACGGTCGTCCTAGCAGCACATGACATGCATCCATAGGCAAAACATCGCAGACCACTGTGTCCTCATAATTACCTACTGAAAATTTCAGGCGCACCTTATGTGTGACTTTCAGCTTCCCTGAATTATACAACCACTCAACACAATGTGGCTGCGGGTGCTTCCATGTAGGCAACGATAGAGAATCCACCAAACACTTGCTAACAACATTGGTGTAGCTGCCACCATCAATAATCAGTTTGCAAGTAGTGTCGTTGACTATACATTGGGTCTGAAATATATTCCAGCGCTGTCCTTGGTTGTGTATGCGATCTTCTGGTACACGTTGCACCATTAGATTTTTTAAATTTGCAGCAAGTTCATACCCATCCACAATTACTTCAGTATTTTCCTCAGATTCCTCACTTGATGACGCATCAGCTTTCTCATCATCACTAGCAGAAACATAGCCATCATGTGTGAGCATCACCCTTTTTCTATTAGGGCAATCACGCTTCATGTGTCCTTGTCCTCCACAAGTAAAACACTCGATATTTGCTGTGGACTGCGTAGATGCAGTTTTGGACACCCCAGATTTGGGTGCCTTGCTATGAGAAACACTATTAGAGCGTGTAGAAGGTGTCGTCTGAACACTAGGACCAGCTGCCTCGGTATGAGAACGATGCCATGATTTTGTAGGTGCTGCAGTTTGGCGTCGTTTGATTTGTTTCTCCGCACGCTCAGCTTGGTGCACAAGATCCTGAAGATCATTATAGTAAACCATCTCCACACGATCACGCACCTCAAAATTCAGTCCATTCAAGAACCGAGACATCGTGGCCTCTATATCCTCCCTTGTCCCTGTACATATCATCAACAACTCCATCTCTTTATAATACTCATCCACAGATTTAGTACCTTGAGTGAGCTGCTGCAACTTATTATACATGTCTCTCTTGTAGTGTTCAGGAACAAAGCGATGGCGCATAAGATCTTTCATACTGGTCCATGATGTTGGGCGAGTACGCATACGCAGAATTTGGTTCCACCAAATCAGCACATAACCGGTCCATGATGATAAGGGGAGCATAGCTACTACTCCTAATATTTTCCCACCTCCTTATGTTCTGAAGCTTGGACAATTCTACTTTGAAGTGCCTCCAGAAGATGATGTGAAGCCCAACTTTCGTACACCTCCAATGGAGTTTCATATTCGCCGAGGCCCTGCAGCCAAAGATATTTAGGTGTTCTATTTTAATTAAGTTCGCGTCATGTTTTTATTTCAGTTTGGTTTTATTTGTGTGTGATGGTTTTGGGCCTGTCCAAAATCAAGTGTGTTATAGCCATTTGGGCTTTTAGTTTGGTATGGGGCCTAGCCCAGCCCAAGTAGCGTTGAGAGTCACCCCATATGGGGTTATGGCAGCCGCCTTGTATCGTGCAGACTTGTTATTTTCGAGCTAAGAAAGAGACCAGAAAAGTCCCAATGTTTGGGGGCGCATATCGGTGTGTTGGCTTGGTTGCCTCCGGCAGCAAATAGTCCTCACCAAAGTTGAAATTTCAGCAGATCAATTTGAGCAGTAGATCTCAGTAGAGAAATCGCCGTGAGAAACCCGATGGCTCTGATACCAAGATGATATGGATCAACGTGACCCGAAGGGGGTTTGGCCCAATCTTTCACGGCGATCGATAAAATCAGAAAGATACAAAAGAGAACTCAATATGAAATAGATCAAACTGATCTCTCTTCAATTCCTCCCGATAAAACTGACCGGAATCAATTCCCATGCATGGCATAACATCAGATCTCAAAGATCAGCAATCAAACACACCGATATGCACCCCCAAACATTGGGACTTTTCTGGTCTCTTTCTTAGCTCGAAAATAACAAGTCTGCACGATACAAGGCGGCTGTCATAACCCTATATGCGGTGACTCTCAACGCTACTTGGGCTGGGCTAGGCCCCATACCAAACTAAAAGCCCAAATGGCTATAACACACTTGATTTTGGACAGGCCCAAAACCATCACACACAAATAAAACCAAACTGAAATAAAAATATGACGCGAACTTAATTAAAATAGAACACCTAAATATCTTTGGCTGCAGGGCCTCGGCGAACATGAAACTCCATTGGAGGTGTACGAAAGTTAGGCTTCACATCATCTTCTGGAGGCACTTCAAAGCAGAATTGTCCAAGCTTCAGAACATAAGGAGGTGGGAAAATATTAGGAGTAGTAGCTATGCTCCCCTTATCAGGTGGCCTGCTGGGAAAGCACCGACGAAGCGGGCGCAGACAGCATGCTCGAGGAGGCCTCCAGCACATCCATAGATGTGCCACCTACATGGACGGGACGACCCAGCACCGGCGGGGCTGAATTCAAGGGTACGTTAGCACGTGCTGCCTGTCGTCACAAGGAAGGGAAGAACTCTGCCGTCACCGCGGGCACACTGTCGTGGGTGCGCTCTCCAGCGGTGGCAAGGGGAGAAGGGACGGGAGGAGAGGTGCTAGGGGCGGCTAGTGTTTTTCCTAGGCCACGTGCATGATCAACACAGGAGTGTCTACTGGGAGCTCCTATGCTCCGACCGGTGCGACTGTTGTGGGCTGCCGCACACCCGGGCATGCCCCGCGGTCTATTGGGCTACGACCCAACAAGACAAGCAGTTAGTTTCTTTTTCTCTTTTCCGTGTTTTTCTATTTCTTCTTTGTTTTTAAATAAATCTGTTTATTTTTGGATATTTTTTCACAATGTGGAAATTTGTAAAACAATTGTTCAAAATCTGAACAAATTTTAAATTGGAACAAACTTTAAGATTGGAATAAATTTCAAACTATAACAAATTTTAAATTAGAACAAAATTTGTACCGGAACAAATTCAAATTGGGAAAAAATTGTACTAGAACAAATTTTAAATTAGAACAAATTTTGACAATCAAAACAAAAATTCAAATTAGAACAAATTTCAAAACAGAACAAATTTCAAAACAGAACATATTTCAAATCGAGACAAATTCGAAATCTGGTCAAAATTTTGAAATCTGAAAAAATTAAAATCTGATTTTTTTAAATCTGAAGAAAATTCGAAATCATAATATAATTCTATAAAAAACGAAAAAGAAAACTGAAATAAAAAAGAAAAAAGAAACAAAAGCAGAGAAAAAGGGAAATGGGCCTACTAGGCCGGCCCATACCGCACGCGGTAGCAGCCAATATGTTCCTTCATTAGTTCTACAGTACTTTCCGATTAGTTCTATAGTACTTTCCGATTAGTTCTACAGTATTTGGGGTAATCCCTAGCCATCGCTCGTAGTGATGGTTTTCGGGTTGACGCACACCCCCTTTGATCTAATGGGCCGGCCCAATAAGAGTTGCATGTTTCTGGTTTTTCCGGTTTTGGGAACCTTCTAGAACATTCCAACCGGTTTTCTATAGGTTCTAGCCGGTTTTATGTCAGTGGACCGGTTTTTATTAATTTTCTGGTTTTTTGTTTTCTGTCTTGTTTTTCATTTTTTGTTTTTGTTTTTCAAATTTTAACAGATTTTTCGGATTGAATTATTTTGAACATGTTTTGAACAGATTCCGAATTTTAACAGATTTGGAACATATTTGGAACAGATTCTAAATTTGAAAAAAAAAATTTGACAATTTTAAATTTGAACAATTTTAGATTTGAACATTTTTAAATCTAAACAATTTTAGATTTGAACATTTTTAAATCTGAACAATTTTAAATTTAAACATTTTCGGTTTTGAACATTTTCGGTTTTGAACAATTTCGAATTTGAACATTTTTGGTTTTGAACAATTTTGAATTAACTCGATTCGAATTTGTTCCCGTCCGTCGGGAAGCGACAGTCGCGACCGAAGGAAAGTCGGGCGAGGAAACATTGAATGGGCTAGGCCCACCAAACTCTCGGGAGAAGGACCGACGTGAGCGTAAACCGGAAATTTGACACACTAAGCGTAGACTAGGCGCTCCCAGTATTTGGGCTATAGAGGGAGCACTGATGCCCAAGAGCCAAAAGCACTTTCCGATTATAGGCTGCAAACTGTCATATTTTATGGGCATACACACTGATAAAAACTCAACTGAACCTTTAAACATTAACTTCTAATTTCATAGTAAAGCTAGGCAGGGCATATGGACGTAATAAAAAGAAACTACTAGACGGAGATGATCTCAGGAAGCACTACCTCGATGCGCCAACTACAAATCACCTCTCTCGATCGCATGGGCAAGGCATACGCTACCAGTGAACGAGTTCGGAGGCTCTGGCCACTTTGGTACCTCCGCTATAAACAATGTCCTCGCAACTCGTCGGAAGTTTACAACTGATCGATTTGTACTTGTAGTTCACTGTTCCATTCCAGACACAAGGGCCTCATATGTTGGCATCCGCAGCATGCTTTTGCTCGTACTCCTTGTCATCGCCTTTGTATATGGGCGACTGCTGCCTGCGCGCGCCGATCATGTCCGCCGCATTAGACGCCGGCAAGCGCATGGACTAATCTCTAATTGCTTTACGGTTGACTGGCGTTAGCCACCAACCACGGCATGCGCAGCTGACTGTGCCAACTCTTCACGAGTCTTCCGGGCCGTGATTGAATTATTTGGCTATCTCCAATGTCTCAAGTCTTAAAATCTTACTATATGTAAAGGATAGTGAGGCATCCTATATATCACACCTTCTCTTTTCTGAAAGAACTCTACAAGCTTTTATATAGTGCCACGGTCATGCACTTTGTCAGTTAATTAGTTGTTCTTCATACATTACTATAAGAACCACTAGTGGGGACAGGTTCTTCAGTCCCGGCCCGTAAGGGCCTTTAGTCCCGGTTTGCAAACCGGGACTACAGAGGCGGGACTAAAGACTAAACCTTTAGTCCCGGCCCGGTTACCAGCCGGGACTGGAGGGTGTCCACGTGGGCGGCTCCGAGCGCATCCAGGGCCAGGACCTTTAGTCCCGGTTTGTAACACAGACCGGGACTAAAGGGCATCTACAGATTTTGTTTTTTGCTTTAGGGTTTTAGGGTTTAGGGTTTTAGGTGTTTGGGGGATTAACGTGATGCCTCGTTTGGTGCCTTGTTTGGTGTTCGGGAATTAGTTTATGCATATATATAAGATTAACTTATCTTACAAGCGAGCATATATATACAATTATATGGAGATCAGAATTATCGGGACTAGAGCCCGTCTATTCGATTACATGGACCAACATCAGTAATGGCCCCTAGCTACACTAAATCGTCCTTTGTCGTCTATAGCTTCTGTCCTCAGAAAGGTCGCTAGCTCCTCTGCAACAGCAATCGCGCGTTGCTCTGATAGGTACTTCTCCCGCATGGCCGTGTACTATATAAGAAGAGAAGATGAATATGAATATCAATCATGATAACAAAGAATGACGGGTAAAAATAGAGGTGTGAATGTTTATTGCTTACGTCGTATCTGTAATCCTTGTGCTCAGAGGTAAACGTGCGAATGGTCTCGCAAACGTAGTATCCACATAGATGCGTCCCCCGTGGCTGCTGGTCGCACTTTACGAGAATAGAATATATATAATCAAAATAATAATCTAGCATCACAAATGTATTGAAAATAGAAGTATATCATACTACTACTTACCTGAGCCGCTCTAAAGGTCAGCTTCTCATGCTAGATACCGTCAGTCACGCACTTGAACCGCTTCCAAACCCTGCCCGACAAGGAAAATGATTTACTAAGTTTTTCATTAATTGATATATCAGAAAATCATCGAAAGAGACCGATAGAGCGCAAGAATGATTGAAATTACCCTTGCAGCATGTCCTGCAGGCTTTGGAACTGTTCCAAGGGTCTCGATAATGGGTCGAAGGCATCAACTCTTCCCTTATCAATTTGAATATCCAACAGAATCCAGTGGTAGCTGCACATGTATATATATATATATATCTATGTCAGTAACTTATCAATTACACTTATAAGTGAATGGACACAACAGAGTAAGACCCTCACCTGAAGTTGTATGGAAACAGTATGTGGTCACAGAAATTTTGATCTGTTAGAAACCTTAGAAGGTTTTCCTCCGTCTCCTTGGGGTTATCAGTTAGCGTCGTTATATGTATTTTATCTGGGTCAATAAACCCAATATTTAGGATGTTCCTACTTTTACATTCCAGAATCTTCATTCTGCATAATAGAGTACAAGTCAGAACGGAACAAGTTATATGTAGACAATGAATTGAAATAACTGAACAAGTTATATGTAGACAACGAATTGAAAAACTTACAGACAATAGCAACTCATAAGCGATTTGTCGAGGGCGTCGGCATTGTACATCTGGAAGAGTTCATCAAAGTCGATATGGATGTCTTCGGGACGGCCGTAGTACTCCCGTGGGACACGCGCCACGATCATCGTTCTCCCATTCTTTGATTCACTTAAGTACCATGTATGCAAGTAACGCATATTTGTTGGGAGATCATCAAACTTATCTTTGCTGACCAAAGGTGCTCCCATGACAAACTGTGGCTTAGGGGCTACCACAGCCTTGGGTAACCTGTCGTCTTGGGAAGCCAGAACGTCTTCAACCGGGATACCCCATTCATCCGCCCACTTCTTTGCTAATTCCAAATCTTGCCCTTGCACCAGAGAGGGAACATTCTCGGGTAACACCCTGAGGGGTGGGATCGACTGTTTGGCCTGTTGTCCAAGCTGAGGAACGTCTGATCTTTTTTTGCTTGTAGTTGAACTTGATTTGCTCCCACTTGCACTTGCACGTGATCTGCTCTTTTTCCCTTCCTTCTGCAATGTGCGTGTATAGTCGTCAGGCTTATGGTGTAAGTCATACTGTGATGGAAGGGTCGTGAAGTATTTTGCAAATGCTATTTGCTTCTCGGTGTATTCCGGGCGGGGCTCGGGTTCCTTCTTTTTCATCTGCGCATCATAATGTTCCTTTGCTATCCTGGCGTTTTCCTCGTCGGTACGATCATAAGGTCTGATAGGACGATTAGCATGAGGTACCTTTGGGAGGGGCGACAGTTTGCGCTTTGGGGAGCTCCGTCGCTTAGAACTCATCGACGGAGCGTTCTTCCTGGCACGCTTCCGCTTAGTATCCTTAGCGGGCGGCGGCGGAGACGGCCGACCCAAGTCCGGCGGCGGTGATCGAGATGGACTCGTGTTGTGGTGGCCGTCGTCATGTGGAGGGCTTGGAGGTGATGGAGGTGTAGGTGACCTGCGACGACTCGGAGGCGGTGTTGTCCTTGGGGCCGAGCCTGGAAGCTTGATGTAGTTCTTGTCCCATAGGATGACTCCACCCAGTACTTCTCCGAGTGTCCTCTCATCTTCGGGTCCCGCCACGATTTCATCCACCCCGACTTTAGCAAAGCCAGCTGGAATCTCACGGCCATGCCAGCGTACATCAGGGCCAGAAGGTAAAGCTTGTCCGACGGCCACCTTCATGGATATGTTCTTGAATCTCTGATGGAGTTCACATGATGTTGACTCCTTGATTCCATCCACGGGGTAGCCGGGACCGCCCTCTATCATTCTTCGTGCATCGTCGGGCGGGGCCTCAGATTCAGCCACGCTGCTTTTCCGCTTAGATGGGGCGCCGGTAATATCGAGTGCAGGATCTTCCTGGCGCGCTACTCCTCTAAGCTCGTCAATCTGCTTCTGTTGCTCGTTAAGCCTGGCAAGCAACCGGTTGAACTTGTCATTCTCCTCATCCTGCTGTCGCTTCTTTGCCCTCGCTCGGCTACTGTAAGTGTCTTGGTCTCTGGCAAACCCAAGCCACCACGGGTAAGAAGGACCGAAGCCTCGCGTTCGTCCTCCATGTTTGTCATTGCCGAGGACCAGTGTGAGCAAATCTTTCTCTCTATCTGCAGTGAACTGTCTTTATCCCTCTTTAATTTCTTTCACTATCTTTTTCCAATTCTCCCTGGGTATCCTAAGACCGTCACTGCAGATAAGGTCCCCTATTTCTTCGTCGTACGAACCACCATGCGCAAGGAACCAATTCCTTGCTCTCAATTCCCACTCATCACGGATGGGTTCAGGTATGATGCCTTTAGCTAGCATATCTTGCTCTTTCTTATCCCACTTTGGGATGGCAGTCTCATAGCCCCCTGGCCCCAGCGTGTGGTGATATTTCTTCTTGTCGGCATTTTTCTTGTTCTTTTGTGATAATGCCTTGGCATCTTCTGACTGCTTGTACTCCTGAAATACCTTCCAGTGATTCGCCTGCTTGGCTAGATACCCCTCGAATACTGGCACTTTCTTTGTCTTCAGATAGTTTTTCCATAGCTTGTTCTTCCAGCTACGGAATAGTTCGGCCATCTTCTTTAGAGTCCACTGCTTGACTTTGGCCCTCAGTTTATTTGCGGCGTCTTCATTCTCACATTCTGGCAGGTTGAAATGTGACATGAGATCATTCCAAAGATTATCTTTGTACCTTTCGGCGACATAGTCACTATCGGCTGCCCCTTTGCGCTTGTTCCACTCCCGAACGCTGATCGGGACGTGATCCCTAACGAGAACTCCGCATTGCTTCTTGAATGTGTCAGCAACATTCTTAGGAAGCTTGGGTTCGCCCGTAGACAATATCACCTCAAAGGTGTAATGCGTCCGTGCATCCAACTTTTTAGTCGGGCCTCGTTTCGTAGCTTTGCTCGATGTGGAGGCCTAAGAGGGAGAAACATTCGTCAAATTAATGTATATGTATACAATATAGAGCTATCTCCAATATTTTTCACATATTACAAGTGATTGTCAAAATTCATATGTATACCTCGCCGGACTTTGTTATTTCTCCACCGGCTTCTCCATTAGTGGAGCTATCACCTTCTCCGTCATTGGAGCTATCTCCTGCCCCGTCGGCTTCATCTTCGTGTCGGTCGACCTCCATTCCATCTCCGGAGGGGTTTAGATATGACGACGGAGATTCAGCTGGTTCAACGTCGGGGGCGTCTTTGATTATATCTTCGAGAAGTTCTTCCTCTTCGAGGTTCCTGCTATGTGGATCCATAGTTCTGCAAAAAACGGTCATTTGATTAACTAATAAACTAACAAACTATATATGATGCAAAATAATTCTATTTCTATTTGCAAAATAATTCTATTTCTATTTGCAAATTAATTCTATTTCTATTTGCAAAATAATTCTAACTAAATAAATTCTAACTAAATAATTCTAACTAAATAATTCTATTTCTATTTGCAAATAAATTCTAACTAAATAATTCTAACTAAATAATTATATTTCTATTTGCAAATAAATTCTAACTAAATAATTCTAACTAAATAATTCTAACTAAATAATTCTAACTAAATAATTCTATTTCTATTTGCAAATAAATTCTAACTAAATAATTTTATTTCTATTTGCAAATAAATTCTAACTAAATAATTCTATTTCTATTTGCAAATAAATTCTAACTAAATAATTTTATTTCTATTTGCAAATAAATTCTAACTAAATAATTCTAACTAAATAATTCTATTTCTATTTGCAAATAAATTCTAACTAAATAATTCTATTTCTATTTGCAAATAAATTCTAACTAAATAATTTTATTTCTATTTGCAAATAAATTCTAACTAAATAATTCTAACTAAATAATTCTATTTCTATTTGCAAATAAATTCTAACTAAATAATTCTAACTAAATAATTCTAACTAAATAATTCTATTTCTATTTGCAAATAAATTCTAACTAAATAATTCTATTTCTATTTTTACAAATAAATTCTAACTAAATAATTCTAACTAAACCCTAACTAACTAACTAAACCCTAACTAACTAACTAAACCCTAACTAACTAACTAAACCCTAACCCTAACTAATTATCTAACCTGCAGGCCGCCGGCGAGATGTTCGGGCGGGGCGGCGGCTGGCGGGCGCTGGTGCGGCGGCGGGCGCTGGTGCGGCGGCGGCGGCGCTGCGGCTCGGGCGGCGGCGCTGCGGTGATGGGGCGGCACGGCGACGCGATCGGGCGCGGGTGCGGGCGGCGGCGCTGCGGTGATGGGGCGGCGGCGACGCGGTCGGGCGGCGGCGGTGTCGCAGGCGGGCGTGCACGCGCGCGGACGTCGGCGGCGAGATTTCGGCAGCCTGGCGGCGTCCCAAAAAGCTCCTCGCGCGCGTTTTTTCGTAAGTCCTGGCCGGTTGGGAAGAAGGTGCAGGTTTTATACCCCGGGACCTTTAGTCCCGGGCGGTGGTTCAAGTCGGGACTAAAGGGGGGCCTTTAGTCCCGGTTTGAGCCACCGCCCGAGACTAAAGGCCTGGGGGGGGGGGGTTCCAGCACCAGGGCCTTTAGTCCCGGTCTGTGGCACGGGCCGAGACTAAAGGCCTATTTTCTGTTTTTTGTTTTATAAATAGTTATCTGTTTGCATATTTGAGAATTTGACAAAACTATAAAAATGAAAAGTGTTTGAAATTGAATAAATAATTCAAAACTATTTTCTATTTTAAAAATTAATTATTTTAACTATCCTAACTATTAACTATTTTGCCATTTTCAATTAAAAACTATGTTTATTAATATTCTTTTTGCATATTTGAGAATTTGCCAAAACTATAAAAATGAAAAGTGTTTGAAATTGAATAAATAATTCAAAACTATTTTCTATTTTCAAAATTAATTATTTTAACTATCCAAACTATTAACTATTTTGCCATTTTCAATTAAAAACTATGTTTATTAATATTCTTTTTGCATATTTGAGAATTTGACAAAACTATGAAAATGAAAAGTGTTTGAAATTGAATAAATAATTCAAAAACTTTTTTCTATTTTCAAAATTAATTATTTTAACTATCCAAACTATTAACTAGTTTGCCATTTTCAATTAAAACTATATTGATTAATATTCTTTATGTATATTTTAGAATCTGATAAAACTATGAATATGAAAAGTGTTTGAAATTGAATAAGTAATTCAAAACAATTTTCTATGTGGAGGCTGTGGGTACAAGAACTGCGAGGCGAAGAAATCAGGACTGGGTATAGCGGCGGCAGGGGTAGGGGAGAGGTAGTAGCCCGCCGGGAGGAGTGCCATCGGAACGAAAGGCGAGGCAACGGGGTTGAGGCGGGAGACGGCGGCCATTGCTTTCGTTTTGGCTTTGAGGGGAGGCGCTTTAGGAAGACGCAGCACGGTGTGTATAAAGAGCAGGACGGGAAAAGAACTAGTGAGCCGGCTTTTTTTCTAAAGAGCGGTGATGACCGATCCATACCATTATTCACATCCAGCCATCCATGTAACCGTGTCTGTCGTAGCCATGGAGAATCTTCATCATGCATTACATAAAAGATTTAATACATTATTACATTATTGCACCAACAATCCTATCTATTATTTCTGTTTTCTTCTGGGTCGTAGCCATGGAGAATCTTCATCATTCAGTAGGATGCTTGGGTCAGTTTTCACTTTGAAGGGTGGAATTTCATGAAACTTATTATAATCTACTGACATGTCTGTCTTGTCATCTACTCCCACGATGTTTCTTTTCCCTGAAAGAACTATGTGGCGCTTTGGCTCATCGGACGATGTCTTCTTTTGCTGATTTCTTTTTCTCGTTTTTGTAGACATGTCCTTCACATAGAAAACCTGAGCGACATCGTTGGCTAGGACGAATGGTTCGTCCATGTACGCAAGATTGTTGAGATCCACTGTTGTCATGCCGTACTTTTGGTCTACAACTACCCCGCCTCCTGTCAGGTTCACCCATTTGCACCGAAACAAAGGGATCTTAAAAGTAGGTCCATAGTCAAGTTCCCATATCTCCTCTATGTACCCGTAATATGTTTCCAAACAGTGCCCATTCTGATCTGTTGCATCAAAGCGGACACCACTGTTTTGGTTGGTGCTCTTTTTATCTTGGGCAACCGTGTAAAATGTATTCCCATTTATCTCGTACCCTTGGAAAGTACATATAGTCGAACATGGTAGCCTGGCCAAACAGTACAGCTGATCTCCAATGGTGTCGTCATTCATGAGATGTGTCTGCAACCAACTACCGAAAGTCTTCTCGTGTTCCCCTTTAATCCAAGAGTCAGCCTTCCCCGGGTTTTCGGAGCGTAGAATATTCTTGTGTCTCACGATATACGGAGCCACCACGGTGGAATTGTGTAGAACTGTGTAGTGTGCTTGAGAGAAAGAATGCACGTCCATACATACTTTTGCTTTCCTTCCTAGTGTGCCTTTTCCTGTCAGCCTACCCTCATACCGAGATTCAGGAACACCAATCGGCTTAAGGTCAGGAAGAAAGTCCACACAAAACTCAATGACCTCCTCTGTTCCATAGCCCTTGGAGATGCTTCCTTCTGGCCTAGCACGGTTACGAACATATTTCTTTAAGACGCCCATGAACCTCTCGAAGGGGAACATATTATGTAGAAACACAGGACCGAGAATTCTAATCTCTTCGACTAGGTGAACTAGGAGGTGTGTCATTATATTGAAGAAGGATGGCAGGAACAACAACTCGAAGCTGACCAGACATTGGACCACATCAATCTGTAACCCTGATAGACTTTCTCGATCGATTACCTTCTGAGAAATTGCATTGAGGAATGCACATACCTTCACAATTGCCAGGCGAACATTTTCCGGTAGAATTCCCCTCAATGCAACCGGAAGCAATTGCGTCATAAGCACGTGGCAGTCATGAGACTTTAGGTTTTGGAATTTTTTGTCTTTCATATTTACGATTCCCTTTATATTTGACGAGAAGCCAGTCGGGACCTTGATACTGAAAGGGACTTCAAAGAAGATTTCCTTCTCTTCCTTGGTAAGAGCATAGCTGGCACGCCCTTGAAACTGCCCTGGATGCATGCCATCTCTTCCTTTATGACGTTCCTGGTCCTCCCGTGCTTCCGGTGTATCTTTTGACTTCCCATACAAGCCCAGGAAGCCTAGAATATTCACGCAGAGATTCTTCGTCAGGTGCATCACGTCGATTGCGGAGCGGACCTCATGGACTTCCCAATAGGGTAGCTCCCAAAATATAGATTTCTTCTTCCACATGGGTACGCGCTTATTAGGGCCGTTAGGAACAGGTTGGCTGCCAGGACCCTTTCCAAAGATTACTTTTAAATCTTTGACCATATCAAATACTTCAGCACCAGTACGGATGACAGGCTTCCCCCGGGGTTCTGCCTTGCCATTGAAATGCTTGCCTGTTTTCTTTAAGGGATGCTTGGGCAGAAGAAAATGACGATTGTACGGGTACACATTCTTCCTACATTTGTCCAGATATATACTTTCTGTCTGATCCAAACAGTGCGTGCATGCATTGTATCCCTTGTTTGACTTTCCTGAAATGTTACTAAGAGCAGGCCAATCATTGATGGTTACGAAAAGCAACGCTCGAAGGTCAAATTCCTCTTGTTTGTGCTCGTCCCACACACGTACACCTGGTTCGGCCCACAGCTGTAAAAGTTCATCAACTAATGGCCTTAGGTACACATCAATGTCGTTGCCGGGTTGCTTTGGACCTTGGATAAGCACTGGCATCATAATGAACTTCCGCTTCATGCACAACCAAGGAGGAAGGTTGTAGATACATAGAGTAACGGGCCAGGTGCTGTGACTGCAACTCTGCTCCCCAAAAGGATTCATGCCATCTGTACTCAGACCAAACCATAAGTTCCTTGCGTCATCTGCAAATCTCGGGAACTCTCTCTCGATTTTTCTCCACTGTCGACCATCAGCGGGGTGCCTCAACTTATCGTCTTTCATACGATCTTCCATGTGCCATCGCAACAACTTCGCATGATCTTTATTTCTGAACAGACGTTTCAACCGTGGTATTATAGGAGCATACCACATCACCTTGGCAGGAACCCTCTTACTGGGTGGCTCGCCCTCAATATCACCAGGGTCATCTTTTCTGATCTTATACCGCAATGCAGTGCATACCGGGCATTTATCCATATTCTCGTACTTCTCACCGCGGTAGAGGATGCAGTCATTAGGGCATGCATGTATCTTCTGCACGTCTAATCCTAGAGGGCAGACAAGCTTCTTTTCTTCGTACGTGCTGGCGGGCAATTCATTCTTTCTTGGAAGCATCTTCTTCATCAGTACCAGCAACTTTTCGAATGACGAGTCAGTCACACCGGTCTCTGCCTTCCACTTCGGCAATTCCAGTGTGCTACCCAACTTCTTCTGGCCATCTTCACAAGTTGGGTACAACAATTTGTTGTGGTCCTGTAACATCTGCTCGAACTGCAACCTCTCCTTTTCTGTGTCGCAGTCTCGCCGTGCATCAGAAATGACCCGGCCAAGATCATCAGCTGGCTCATCTGGTTCCCGTTCTTCACCCTGATCTTCTTCTTCATTGTCTTCCATTGCGGTATCAGCATACTCAGGGAACATAGATCGGTAGTTGTCATCATCGTTCTCTTCTTCTTCATCGTCGTCTTCCATCATAACCCCTCTTTCTCCGTGCTTGGTCCAAACATTATAGCCCGACATAAAACCGGACCGAAGCAGGTGGCTCTGAATGACTCTTGAGGAAGTGTAATCCTTCTCATTCCGACATTCAACACATGGACAAAACATATAGCCACCACCATGCTTGTTCGCATCGGCGGCATCTCGAAAAGAATGCACGCCTTCTCTGTAAGCGGCTGTGCATCGATCACCGTACATCTATAGATGGCTCATCTGCGTTATACGACAGTATATCAAATACAATCACGATCCTAAAAATTAGTACCGCACGGTCTAAATGAGGAAATATAGTTGCTAACCTTTTAGAATAAGTAGAAATAAAGAGGAAGAGGTTTAAGCGTGGCTCGGGCATCTCATATCGTAGTTGTGTTTGGTGAACTAACGCGGCATCGCTCAAACACACATTTCAACAAACACCTCTAGTGCATCCAAGAAAAATAGAGAGCTACACACACCCACACTCTTCCATCCAAGAAAAATGCAAGGAAGAGGGGAGAGAGGGGCTGTGGACAATATATATAGGCAGAGACCTTTAGTCCCGGTTTGAGACAGAAACCGGGACTAAAGGGTGCGCACATGCGGGCTGCACACCGCATAGCCCTTTAGTCCCGGTTTGTGTCTCAAACCGGGACTAAATGCTCGTTATGGGCCGGGACCAAAGCCTCATGGGCGGCTTGGCGATTTTGGGGCGACGTGGCCGGGCCTTTAGTCCCGGCCCAGATGGAGGCCGGGACTAAAGGATCCAGGCCAAAGGCCCGTTTTCCACTAGTGAACTGACATCCAAACAAGTAAGAAAGCGATGATTTCATTGTTCTAGTCGGTCACAACATATCAGTGTTCTCGAAGTATGACTCTGTTACACTAGATATTGATGTTTAGATAGCACATTAATTAAAGATTAAAGATTTTCTTAGCAAGCAGATTTTCTTATTAGAAAATTCAGTGCAAATATGTGAAGCTCGTTCATCTCAGTCGCGGTGTAGGCCTCGGCCACCCGCACCACTGCGCTAGTTACCGGTCGCCGGTATCTGCTACTCCAAGTTGATGTGGGAGCAAACTGTCCTTGTGCGTGGTGAATGACCAGCCCGTTGGGAACCCCAAGAGGAAGGTATGATGAGTGTAGCGGCTAGTTTTCCCCCAGTTAAGAAACCAAGGTTTAATGTCGATCTTGAAGAGGAGAGACGGTGACAACTGAAGGTGATGCAGACTGGCTTAATAACACTCCAACAAGGGCGCCGTTAACGATACTTGTTGACTCGTCTTTGGCCAGTAGCAACGCGGAACCTGCACACACACAAACAAATACTTTGTTCCCAACTTGCGATGAGGTTGTCAATCTCACCGGTTTGCTTGAAACAAAGGTTATGAGTGTATCGAGTGGAAAACAGTAGTAATGTGCGAGTGAAGTAAACAGTGCGGGAAAAGTAAACAGGTGATAGCAATATGATTAAAATAGGACCGGGGTCCACAGTTCACTAGTGGTGTCTCTCCATAGATAAAATAACATGCTGGGTAAACAAATTACAGTTGGGCAATTGATAGAATAAAGATAACGTGATATGTCAAGAAGATCACTATGAGATTTACTCTGGGCATTACAACAAAATACATAGACCGCCATCCAACTACATCTATGACTAATAATCCACTCCCGGGGATATCATCCGAACACCCTAGAAGTATTAAGTTGCGAACAACAGATAATTGCATTAAGCAAAGTGTGTAATGTAAACAAAGCATATGCCCTTGAGCATATGAATGTTGTTTTCTCCCTAGTAGCAACAGCACATCTATCACCTTAGAGGTTTCTGTCACTCCCCCAGGTGAAATAGAGACATGAACCCACTATCGAGCATAAATACCCCCTCTTGGAGTCACTAGCAACTACTCGGCCAAGATAGCTACTAACAACGGAGAGCATGCAAGATCATAAACAACATAGAGATAACAAAAGATATAATTTAGTACAGCAACTTAATCATAAACACCAATATTCATCGGATCCCAACAAACCAACATCATAGAATTACATAACGGTGATCTCAATCATGTATGGCAGCTCATGAGATCTAAACATGAAGCACATGGTGGAGAAGACAACCATCTAGCTACTGCTATGGACCCATAGTCCAAGGTAGACTACTCACTCATCGCTCCGGAGGCAAGCATGGCGATGAAGAAGACCTCCGATGGCGATTCCCCTCTCCGGCAGGGTGCCGGGAAGAGCTTCTGGACCCTCCCGATCTTTGGGTCGACGGCGGCGGCGGATCGCGATGTATTCTGGAAAACTGATCGGGTCCTTAGGTTTTTCTCGTCGGGGGGTCTTTATAGGCGAAGGGGCGATGTCAGAGGAGGGACCAGGCCCCCTCACACAGGGGTGGCGCGGCCAGGGGCCTGGCCGCGCCGCCTGTGCGTGTGGGGCCCACGTGGCCCTCCTCCGTCTCTTCTTTGGATGTTTGGAAGCTTCCCCGTGATATAAGTCTTTAGGAACTTGTTTCGTCCAATTCCGAGAATATTTCCTGTGTATCACTTCTGAAACACAAAAACAGCAGAAAACATGAAACTGGCACTGTGGCACTTCGTTAATAGGTTAGTTCCGGAAAATGCATAAAAATGCCACTAAGTGTAACGAAACAATAGGCAAATGGTGTAGAAACAAGCATGGAGCATCAAAAATTATAGATACGTTTAAGACGTATCAAGCATCCCCAAGCTTAACTCCTGCTCGTCCTCGAGTAGGTAAGTGATAACAAAAGAATAATTTTTGAGGTGACATGCACCTACACAATCTTGATCATATATGCAAGCATTGGTGAGCTGGGATCAATAGAACTTAAAACATGGGCATAAAAGATATAATCATGACAATAAGAACTTAGCAACCATGTTGTAAACATGTAAATGAACACAAACAAAAGATCATGAAAATGAAACAATGAAAGTCAAACGTGTGTTCAAATCATAAGGAAAAACATACAAATGGTTTTCAGCTTGTCCTTCAAAGAGAGCAAAACATAAATGCATAGGACACCTCAAAGTTTAAGAGGGCGACTAGATACAAATAATTTAAGAACAAGTGAAACCAACAATATGAATCAATCAATGAACTTTGGGACAATGCATATCACACTAAGAATGACAACTATGCTCTCTTAATGGTGCATAAAGAAAGAAGGTGGTGACTCAACATAAAAGTAAAAGAAAGGCCCTTCGCAGAGGGAAGCAGTGATTTAAACATGTGCTAGAGCTTTTCATTTGTAAAACAGAGAGATAAAACTTGATTTTGAGAGGTGGTTGTCTTTGTCAACGACTGGCAATGGGGTTCTTACTATCTTCCATACAAAAATAAAGCAAGTTTTTGAGAGAGAGAGAGAGATTGGCCCTCTTGTGCTCTTTTTATAAAACTTGGCACTCCTCCCCACCTTTTCCTTTCACATACCATGGCTAACCGATTCCATCGGGTGCCCACCAACATTCACATTCTTTGGAGGAGTGCCTTTTTTCTTTCTTTTTTTCCTTTTTTTTTCTTTTTGGAATAAGCAATATGGAAGATAGCAAATCCGACCACTACGTCCCCATGAGCTGAAAACAGTGTCACAAAACGAGAAGTGTTTTGAAGGTTTTTGAAAGGTAGCACACGAAAATTTTACTTTGGAATGGCTTACAAATACCATGCATAGGAATTTATAGTGGACACAATGGCAAACTTGGCTTTTAGGAGTTGGATGCACGAGTAGAGCTTATACTCAGTACAAGGCGAGGGCTAGCAAAAGACTGGGAGCGACCAACTAAGATAGCAGTAATGGTCATAATCATGCAAAGCGACAAAGCGACATTAAAAGAAGCATACGATGGCATCAAAAGTCAAAAACTAAATGATCATGAAGGCTAATGGCGACTTTGTATGAGTCTAACATGTGTGAGCATGCGCCAAGTCAACCCAAATAAAGCATCAAGGAGAAAACCAAAATAATGTTTCCATACAATAAAAACAACGCATGATTTTTTCAAGGGCTCATTAAGCAATCTCAGTTATTTGAGACAAGTCATGCTACAGCAAAACCACTAAGCATACTATCAAAAAGACATCAAGCATGACATGAAAAAGCCTAAGCCGCAGTCTACACAAGCTCCTTCTTGTACCACTATTTTGCACAAAGCTTTTTCTCTTTTCCAACACCATTTGAAATTTTTATAAACACCTCTTTTGATGAAAACCAATAAAGATCAGAGGCAAAAATACACCTTGATGAAAAGATATGACAAGATCTGAACGCATATCAAGGCGAAAACGAAAACCAAAAGCAGTAGCAGAAAAAGTAGAACGCTCGATAAATGATAAGAGTGAAAACTAGAGCGTTCTTTGCAAATGAAAACGAGTACATCTCCTCCAAAGAAAATTTGTTGGGGTCCAACCATTTATTGCAGCAAACAAACAAACTAAACCAACTAAGAAAACTAAAACAACTGATGCTCCAAGAAAAACACATAGTGCATGAAGCAATAAAAATATAGTGTTTTGAAAGGTGACCTGATTTTTGCCGATGAAGAAGGGGTGCCTCGGGGGCATCCCCAAGCTTTGACGCTTGTACTTCTTGGATATTTCTTGGGGAGATGCATGGGCATCCCCAAGCTTGAGCTTTTGTCCATTCTTCAACTCATCTCATCATTCTCCAATCCCTACACTTGAAAACTTCCTTCATACAAAACTAAACACAATTCTATTAGCAACATTTGTGTAAGCATAAAATATATTCAACCTCTTTTAGCTTCAGGTTTCAACCCAAAACCACCACATATAAAGTATATACTACTGTAGCAACTTCCACAAGAGTTCCATGATAAAAAAGAACTCAAAAGAAAGCGATAAAGTGGCAGAAACAAATATTGGCAGAAATCTGTCAAAACAGAACAGCTGACAAAGGACGAATTTTTGAAAGGTTTTCTGTTGCTCAAATCAAAAAGTGTTCAACTAAGAAAAGTTTGGATATAACCTGGGGCATAAGCACAAGAAATCGCAGGTCCAAAAGATAAACAGAGAATTTTCACGAATTTTTACGGTGCAGCACCGAAAACAGTTTCAGGACAGCAACATCCCCAAATCTTTACCTCGCTCAAATTAGAGGCTTCTCTTGGCACAAAAACGAAATAAACAAGATAAGGAGCGGTCATTACAGTAGTAATGACTTCCAAGACTCAAATAAAAGAAAAAGTACTGAAAAGTAAACAATGGGTTATCTCCCAAGAGTGCTTTTCTTTAACGCCTTTGAGCTAGGCGCAGAAAAGTGCGAATCAAGTAATATCAAGTGATGAAGTGCTAGGATCAGCACGTGCCTTACGTCTCCCTTTCTTACCTTTACTCTTGACTCTAGGAAAGACATGGTTATTGCAAGGTGGAGTAGTAAATGTTATATTGCCTTTTCCCACATCGATAACGGCGTCAAGGAGCTTCAGAATGGATCTTCCAAGTGTGATTTGTCCTTTTCATACACATTCAATAACAAGATAATCAGTAGATATCATTCTTCCTAGGATTTTTGTAAAGACTCCTTCAGCTATTCCAAGGGGAGATATGGTGGCATTGTTAGTAAGAAAAATTTCTTCTCCTCCCTCAGAAAGCTTCCAAAGGCTCAAAGATTCATAAACATCATTTGGCATGAGGCAAAATTCAGACATAATATCACAACGAGCATGAAAAGTTTCACCACTAATGGTGATTTTTATTGTAGGATACCAGCTTGAAGGTTCAGTATTTGTTGGCACATAATCAAAATGCTGGCACAAAGTATTGTAGCAAGAACTCAAACTAGCAGTGTGAGTCTCAAGAGTATTAAGTCTATTAAAAATGCTCACAAGAGAGGAATCAAAATAGGTTGGCATGCTATAAATTGTAATCAACTTTCTAATAATATTGAAGGCTTGATCTCCATCACAATGAAGGAAATCTCCTTCTGCAGTAGCATCCAAAGCATATCTATAACGAAGAGAAAGTCCAAAGTAAAAGCTACTAAGAAGCAAACTCAAAGTCATTTTAGGTTCAGTTTTTCCATGCCAATCATAAATTCTAGACCAAGCTTCTTTAAAGCTTTCCTCATCTTTCTGCTTAAAGGTAAAGATCATGTCCTCGGGGGACATAGTAGTAGCAACTAAACTAGACATGATAAACTAAAAGCAAAGAAATAAACACTACCAAGGATTCTAATTTTTTTGGGCTTTTGATATAAAAAGCAATGCAGGTAAAATAAAATAAAGTAAAGCAAAACAATAACAAAGTAAAGAATGTGTGTGCAAAGAACTCCCCTCGCAGAAGTCTTCTCTCTTCCCCGGCAACGGCGCCAGAAAAATAGCTGCTACTCCAAGTTGATGTGGGAGCAAACTGTCCTTGTGCGTGGTGAATGACCAGCCCGTTGGGAACCCCAAGAGGAAGGTATGATGAGTGTAGCGGCTAGTTTTCCCTCAGTTAAGAAACCAAGGTTTAATGTCGATCTTGAAGAGGAGAGACGGTGACAACTGAAGGTGATGCAGACTGGCTTAATAACACTCCAACAAGGGCGCCATTAACGATACTTATTGACTCGTCTTCGGCCAGTAGCAACGCGGAACCTGCACACACACAAACAAATACTTTGTTCCCAACTTGCGATGAGGTTGTCAATCTCACCGGTTTGCTTGAAACAAAGGTTATGAGTGTATCGAGTGGAAAACAGTAGTAATGTGCGAGTAAAGTAAACAGTGTGGGAAAAGTAAACAGGTGATAGCAATATGATTAAAATAGGACCGGGGTCCACAGTTCACTAGTGGTGTCTCTCCATAGATAAAATAACATGCTGGGTAAACAAATTACAGTTGGGCAATTGATAGAATAAAGATAACGTGATATGTCAAGAAGATCACTATGAGATTTACTCTGGGCATTACAACAAAATACATAGACCGCCATCCAACTGCATCTATGACTAATAATCCACTCCAGGGGATATCATCTGAACACCCTAGAAGTATTAAGTTGCGAACAACAGATAATTGCATTAAGCAAAGTGTGTAATGTAAACAAAGCATATGCCCTTGAGCATATGAATGTTGTTTTCTCCCTAGTAGCAACAGCACATCTACCACCTTAGAGGTTTCTGTCACTCCCCCAGGTGAAATAGAGACATGAACCCACTATCGAGCATAAATACCCCCTCTTGGAGTCACTAGCAACTACTCGGCCAAGATAGCTACTAACAACGGAGAGCATGCAAGATCATAAACAACATAGAGATAACAAAAGATATAATTTAGTACAGCAACTTAATCATAAACACCAATATTCATCGGATCCCAACAAACCAACATCATAGAATTACATAACGGTGATCTCAATCATGTATGGCAGCTCATGAGATCTAAACATGAAGCACATGGTGGAGAAGACAACCATCTAGCTACTGCTATGGACCCATAGTCCAAGGTAGACTACTCACTCATCGCTCCGGAGGCAAGCATGGCGATGAAGAAGACCTCCGATGGCGATTCCCCTCTCCGGCAGGGTGCCGGGAAGAGCTTCTGGACCCTCCCGATCTTTGGGTCGACGGCGGCGGCGGATCGCGATGTATTCTGGAAAACTGATCGGGTCCTTAGGTTTTTCTCGTCGGGGGGTCTTTATAGGCGAAGGGGCGATGTCAGAGGAGGGACCAGGCCCCCTCACACAGGGGTGGCGCGGCCAGGGGCCTGGCCGCGCCGCCTGTGCGTGTGGGGCCCACGTGGCCCTCCTCCGTCTCTTCTTTGGATGTTTGGAAGCTTCCCCGTGATATAAGTCTTTAGGAACTTGTTTCGTCCAATTCCGAGAATATTTCCTGTGTATCACTTCTGAAACACAAAAACAGCAGAAAACATGAAACTGGCACTGTGGCACTTCGTTAATAGGTTAGTTCCGGAAAATGCATAAAAATGCCACTAAGTGTAACGAAACAATAGGCAAATGGTGTAGAAACAAGCATGGAGCATCAAAAATTATAGATACGTTTAAGACGTATCAAGCATCCCCAAGCTTAACTCCTGCTCGTCCTCGAGTAGGTAAGTGATAACAAAAGAATAATTTTTGAGGTGACATGCACCTACACAATCTTGATCATATATGCAAGCATTGGTGAGCTGGGATCAATAGAACTTAAAACATGGGCATAAAAGATATAATCATGACAATAAGAACTTAGCAACCATGTTGTAAACATGTAAATGAACACAAACAAAAGATCATGAAAATGAAACAATGAAAGTCAAACGTGTGTTCAAATCATAAGGAAAAACATACAAATGGTTTTCAGCTTGTCCTTCAAAGAGAGCAAAACATAAATGCATAGGACACCTCAAAGTTTAAGAGGGCGACTAGATACAAATAATTTAAGAACAAGTGAAACCAACAATATGAATCAATCAATGAACTTTGGGACAATGCATATCACACTAAGAATGACAACTATGCTCTCTTAATGGTGCATAAAGAAAGAAGGTGGTGACTCAACATAAAAGTAAAAGAAAGGCCCTTCGCAGAGGGAAGCAGTGATTTAAACATGTGCTAGAGCTTTTCATTTGTAAAACAGAGAGATAAAACTTGATTTTGAGAGGTGGTTGTCTTTGTCAACGACTGGCAATGGGGTTCTTACTATCTTCCATACAAAAATAAAGCAAGTTTTTGAGAGAGAGAGAGAGATTGGCCCTCTTGTGCTCTTTTTATAAAACTTGGCACTCCTCCCCACCTTTTCCTTTCACATACCATGGCTAACCGATTCCATCGGGTGCCCACCAACATTCACATTCTTTGGAGGAGTGCCTTTTTTCTTTCTTTTTTTCCTTTTTTTTTCTTTTTGGAATAAGCAATATGGAAGATAGCAAATCCGACCACTACGTCCCCATGAGCTGAAAACAGTGTCACAAAACGAGAAGTGTTTTGAAGGTTTTTGAAAGGTAGCACACGAAAATTTTACTTTGGAATGGCTTACAAATACCATGCATAGGAATTTATAGTGGACACAATGGCAAACTTGGCTTTTAGGAGTTGGATGCACGAGTAGAGCTTATACTCAGTACAAGGCGAGGGCTAGCAAAAGACTGGGAGCGACCAACTAAGATAGCAGTAATGGTCATAATCATGCAAAGCGACAAAGCGACATTAAAAGAAGCATACGATGGCATCAAAAGTCAAAAACTAAATGATCATGAAGGCTAATGGCGACTTTGTATGAGTCTAACATGTGTGAGCATGCGCCAAGTCAACCCAAATAAAGCATCAAGGAGAAAACCAAAATAATGTTTCCATACAATAAAAACAACGCATGATTTTTTCAAGGGCTCATTAAGCAATCTCAGTTATTTGAGACAAGTCATGCTACAGCAAAACCACTAAGCATACTATCAAAAAGACATCAAGCATGACATGAAAAAGCCTAAGCCGCAGTCTACACAAGCTCCTTCTTGTACCACTATTTTGCACAAAGCTTTTTCTCTTTTCCAACACCATTTGAAATTTTTATAAACACCTCTTTTGATGAAAACCAATAAAGATCAGAGGCAAAAATACACCTTGATGAAAAGATATGACAAGATCTGAACGCATATCAAGGCGAAAACGAAAACCAAAAGCAGTAGCAGAAAAAGTAGAACGCTCGATAAATGATAAGAGTGAAAACTAGAGCGTTCTTTGCAAATGAAAACGAGTACATCTCCTCCAAAGAAAATTTGTTGGGGTCCAACCATTTATTGCAGCAAACAAACAAACTAAACCAACTAAGAAAACTAAAACAACTGATGCTCCAAGAAAAACACATAGTGCATGAAGCAATAAAAATATAGTGTTTTGAAAGGTGACCTGATTTTTGCCGATGAAGAAGGGGTGCCTCGGGGGCATCCCCAAGCTTTGACGCTTGTACTTCTTGGATATTTCTTGGGGAGATGCATGGGCATCCCCAAGCTTGAGCTTTTGTCCATTCTTCAACTCATCTCATCATTCTCCAATCCCTACACTTGAAAACTTCCTTCATACAAAACTAAACACAATTCTATTAGCAACATTTGTGTAAGCATAAAATATATTCAACCTCTTTTAGCTTCAGGTTTCAACCCAAAACCACCACATATAAAGTATATACTACTGTAGCAACTTCCACAAGAGTTCCATGATAAAAAAGAACTCAAAAGAAAGCGATAAAGTGGCAGAAACAAATATTGGCAGAAATCTGTCAAAACAGAACAGCTGACAAAGGACGAATTTTTGAAAGGTTTTCTGTTGCTCAAATCAAAAAGTGTTCAACTAAGAAAAGTTTGGATATAACCTGGGGCATAAGCACAAGAAATCGCAGGTCCAAAAGATAAACAGAGAATTTTCACGAATTTTTACGGTGCAGCACCGAAAACAGTTTCAGGACAGCAACATCCCCAAATCTTTACCTCGCTCAAATTAGAGGCTTCTCTTGGCACAAAAACGAAATAAACAAGATAAGGAGCGGTCATTACAGTAGTAATGACTTCCAAGACTCAAATAAAAGAAAAAGTACTGAAAAGTAAACAATGGGTTATCTCCCAAGAGTGCTTTTCTTTAACGCCTTTGAGCTAGGCGCAGAAAAGTGCGAATCAAGTAATATCAAGTGATGAAGTGCTAGGATCAGCACGTGCCTTACGTCTCCCTTTCTTACCTTTACTCTTGACTCTAGGAAAGACATGGTTATTGCAAGGTGGAGTAGTAAATGTTATATTGCCTTTTCCCACATCGATAACGGCGTCAAGGAGCTTCAGAATGGATCTTCCAAGTGTGATTTGTCCTTTTCATACACATTCAATAACAAGATAATCAGTAGATATCATTCTTCCTAGGATTTTTGTAAAGACTCCTTCAGCTATTCCAAGGGGAGATATGGTGGCATTGTTAGTAAGAAAAATTTCTTCTCCTCCCTCAGAAAGCTTCCAAAGGCTCAAAGATTCATAAACATCATTTGGCATGAGGCAAAATTCAGACATAATATCACAACGAGCATGAAAAGTTTCACCACTAATGGTGATTTTTATTGTAGGATACCAGCTTGAAGGTTCAGTATTTGTTGGCACATAATCAAAATGCTGGCACAAAGTATTGTAGCAAGAACTCAAACTAGCAGTGTGAGTCTCAAGAGTATTAAGTCTATTAAAAATGCTCACAAGAGAGGAATCAAAATAGGTTGGCATGCTATAAATTGTAATCAACTTTCTAATAATATTGAAGGCTTGATCTCCATCACAATGAAGGAAATCTCCTTCTGCAGTAGCATCCAAAGCATATCTATAACGAAGAGAAAGTCCAAAGTAAAAGCTACTAAGAAGCAAACTCAAAGTCATTTTAGGTTCAGTTTTTCCATGCCAATCATAAATTCTAGACCAAGCTTCTTTAAAGCTTTCCTCATCTTTCTGCTTAAAGGTAAAGATCATGTCCTCGGGGGACATAGTAGTAGCAACTAAACTAGACATGATAAACTAAAAGCAAAGAAATAAACACTACCAAGGATTCTAATTTTTTTGGGCTTTTGATATAAAAAGCAATGCAGGTAAAATAAAATAAAGTAAAGCAAAACAATAACAAAGTAAAGAATGTGTGTGCAAAGAACTCCCCTCGCAGAAGTCTTCTCTCTTCCCCGGCAACGGCGCCAGAAAAATAGCTGCTACTCCAAGTTGATGTGGGAGCAAACTGTCCTTGTGCGTGGTGAATGACCAGCCCGTTGGGAACCCCAAGAGGAAGGTATGATGAGTGTAGCGGCTAGTTTTCCCTCAGTTAAGAAACCAAGGTTTAATGTCGATCTTGAAGAGGAGAGACGGTGACAACTGAAGGTGATGCAGACTGGCTTAATAACACTCCAACAAGGGCGCCATTAACGATACTTATTGACTCGTCTTCGGCCAGTAGCAACGCGGAACCTGCACACACACAAACAAATACTTTGTTCCCAACTTGCGATGAGGTTGTCAATCTCACCGGTTTGCTTGAAACAAAGGTTATGAGTGTATCGAGTGGAAAACAGTAGTAATGTGCGAGTAAAGTAAACAGTGCGGGAAAAGTAAACAGGTGATAGCAATATGATTAAAATAGGACCGGGGTCCACAGTTCACTAGTGGTGTCTCTCCATAGATAAAATAACATGCTGGGTAAACAAATTACAGTTGGGCAATTGATAGAATAAAGATAACGTGATATGTCAAGAAGATCACTATGAGATTTACTCTGGGCATTACAACAAAATACATAGACCGCCATCCAACTGCATCTATGACTAATAATCCACTCCAGGGGATATCATCTGAACACCCTAGAAGTATTAAGTTGCGAACAACAGATAATTGCATTAAGCAAAGTGTGTAATGTAAACAAAGCATATGCCCTTGAGCATATGAATGTTGTTTTCTCCCTAGTAGCAACAGCACATCTACCACCTTAGAGGTTTCTGTCACTCCCCCAGGTGAAATAGAGACATGAACCCACTATCGAGCATAAATACCCCCTCTTGGAGTCACTAGCAACTACTCGGCCAAGATAGCTACTAACAACGGAGAGCATGCAAGATCATAAACAACATAGAGATAACAAAAGATATAATTCAGTACAGCAACTTAATCATAAACACCAATATTCATCGGATCCCAACAAACCAACATCATAGAATTACATAACGGTGATCTCAATCATGTATGGCAGCTCATGAGATCTAAACATGAAGCACATGGTGGAGAAGACAACCATCTAGCTACTGCTATGGACCCATAGTCCAAGGTAGACTACTCACTCATCGCTCCGGAGGCAAGCATGGCGATGAAGAAGACCTCCGGTGGCGATTCCCCTCTCCGGCAGGGTGCCGGGAAGAGCTTCTGGACCCTCCCGATCTTCGGGTCGACAGCGGCGGCGGATCGCGATGTATTCTGGAAAACTGATCGGGTCCTTAGGTTTTTCTCGTCGGGGGGTCTTTATAGGCGAAGGGGCGATGTCAGAGGAGGGACCAGGCCCCCTCACACAGGGGTGGCGCGGCCAGGGGCCTGGCCGCGCCGCCTGTGCGTGTGGGGCCCACGTGGCCCTCCTCCGTCTCTTCTTCGGATGTCTAGAAGCTTCCCCGTGATATAAGTCTTCAGGAACTTGTTTCGTCCAATTCCGAGAATATTTCCTGTGTATCACTTCTGAAACACAAAAACAGCAGAAAACAGGAAACTGGCACTGTGGCACTTCGTTAATAGGTTAGTTCCGGAAAATGCATAAAAATGCCACTAAGTGTAACGAAACAATAGGCAAATGGTGTAGAAACAAGCATGGAGCATCAAAAATTATAGATACGTTTGAGACGTATCAGTATCATACAGACAAGTAGACAACCAACGTGCGAGTTTACCGTGCAACTGTGCAGTGGGAAAATGGTGCATCACTTTGTGTCTAGAACATTTTTCAACCATGAATACATGTAGATCAGCTTCCAAGTTAACATTTTCATCTTTGTTGTCCTGTGGAACCAATCGTGGGATGTTCAAAATCTGTCAGGCATCGTCATGACAGATCAATCGACATTGTTTCATTTTCAGTTTCAGGATATCTGATGCATTATCTTGTTCAGAACTGAAAACGGCAGCACATCTTAAGTTCAGATCAGTTTTTTAGAAACTGAGAACAGTTTTTGGAACATTTCCACCATTGCATGAGCATTATGTTTTGCTGAGAACTGAAAACTGGTAAGCATAAACAACTGACACATAGTTAAAAAAAACCTCACAGAATTACTACATGCTGCAATCTTTTTTTTTGGGACTAAAAGGGCTCTTGCCCCGGTTCCATTTCAGCAGAAAAGAAACCACCAGTTCGACACAACAGAGTCTTAAAACGAAAAAAGTTCGACAAAAGGTAAACAGCTGCTATAACAAAAGCAGGTACTCGAGACATAAGCTAAACTTTCTAAACATGCATCATCAAAATCACCACCACAGGTGCTTCACAGACAGCAGCTTCCAAGCTTCTTCAGGTGACCACATGGATGACATCCCCTTCCTCCGGGTGGGCTTTGAGAAACTCCAGGGAGGCTCGGCCGCCATGCCCCAGCGAGGAAGCGAATGTTCTCCAGGTCGTCGTCCAGTCGAAGTCGCCGCATGTCATGGACTGGGTAGTGGCAGACGACTTCGGAGGAGCATCAGCAGACAGTCCATAAACTGGCTGCTTCCTCCTCCTTCCAGCTCCTTGAATGGTCCTTTCAATTATTTTACGAATGATAGCACCAGGCGCCAGACCTGCTTGATATTAATCCAAGAAGTCTTATTAAAGACTAAATTATTTCTATTGATCCACAGACCCCAAAGAGTTGCAGAGGTGACTAGATTGAAATGTAGAAACTTTTTATTACACAACCATTTGGAAGCAACTGATTCAAAGTTATCAATTTTACAATCAAAAACTTTTTCCACGATTGACCAAATTTGTCTGGCAACTATACAATCAAACATAAGGTGTTTGACAGTTTCCAGTTCCTTACACATTTCACATTCAAGAGGTTTCACCATGCCTCTATGTCTAAGATTATCTCTAGTCATGATTTTATTTTGAGAAAACAGCCACAAAAACACCTGGATTCTGGGTGGAATTTTCAGCTTCCACACAGAAGGCAGGTAAATGGGTTGAATCCCCCTAAAATTAACCAAGGCATACATGGAACTAGAAGAATAAATCCTATTAGTTTCATATTGCCAAATGAGTTGATCATTTTCATCAGTGAATGAGATTGTCTTGGCAATTTCTATTAGCTCTAGCCAATTAATCATCATCTCCTCCGAAAAAATCCTTCTAAAAGTACCTCTAATCTGTTCCCCATCCCAGAGATCCCTAATGGTCTGAGTTTGCTGATTAAAAACTATGTAAATATCCCAGAATTGGGTGGCTAAAGGGGAATTACCAAACCAGATATCTTCCCAAAATTTGATGCTTCTACCATCACCTAATTTCCATTTATAACCAACAGCAACAGCTCTAGAAGCCCACATAATACCCTTCCAAAAAGTTGAAGGCTGAATGTCATGACATGAAAGTATATTAGGATTCCTAGTGTTATATTTAGCATCTAACACTCTCCTCCAGAGAGCCCCTTCCCCTTGAATATACCTTTTAATCCAAGATCCTATTAGACACAAATTTAAATCCTGAAGGTTTGGAATCCCCATCCTTCCGTACTCCTTTTTACAACACACAGAAGGCCAGTTAGCAAGATGAATCTTGTGGTTTCCTTCTTCATCATTCCACAAGAAGTTAGCTAATTGAGTATCTAACAGACTAAGGGCCCACTTAGGAAATTTAAAAAAGGATAACAGATATATAGGAATGCTAGAGAGACAAGCTTGGATAAGCACCCTCTTAGCAGCTAGAGACAGTAATCTACCTCTCCATCCAGTGATTCTTCTAAGAATACTTTCAATAAGAGGCTGTAAATCTTCCCTCTTAAGCCTATCAAAATGCAAAGGAATGCCTAAGTATTTAACAGGAAAAGCACCCTCCTTACATTGGAAAAATTCAATGAAAGGGAGAAGTTCCCCTGAATCTATGTTTATGGGAATTAACTCACTTTTATGGAAATTAATCCTCATCCCTGAGATTTGTTCAAAACAAGTTAAGATCCACTTTAAGTTCAGAGCAACTTGTGGATCATTTTCTAGAAAGAGCAAAGTGTCATCTGCATATTGCAGACTGACTACCCCACCAGGAATAAAATTGGGGCAAAGACCTCTAATAAGCCCACAGTTTGTTCCCTTAACTAGCATCCTAGAGAACACATATACCACACAGTTGAAGAGCAGAGGAGCAATGGGATCTCCTTGTCTAAGACCTTTTCCAGTTAGAAAAAAATCACTCTCCACATCATTAACTTTAACTCCAACAGATCCTCCTAAAGTAATCTGCTTGATCATTCTGATAAAAACTAGGTTAAAACCCCCAAGCTCTAGAACTTCAAAGAGAAAATCTAGATTGACTTTGTCATAGGCTTTCTCATAGTCTATCTTAAAAACTAGACCCTGTTCTTTCTTCCTGTGAACCTCATGGATAATTTCATGAGCTGTCACAACACTCTCTAGAATATATCTACCTCTAATGAAAGCAGATTGATGATAGGAGATCAATCTATTAATAATTCTAGCTAATCTATTAGTAAGAACCTTAGTGAAAATTTTAAAAGAACAATTGAGTAAACTAATAGGTCTGAACTTTTTCATTGATCTAGCCTCATTTTCCTTTGGAATAAGAGTGATCATGGCAAAATTCAACCTATATAAATCTAGATTATCACTATACCAATCATTGAACATATCAATTAAGTCTCCTTTAATTATATCCCAGTAGGTTTGATAGAACATAAAGGAGAGACCATCTGGACCAGGGGCACCGTCAGCATAAGAGCCAAACACTGCCTCTTTGACCTCTTCTTCAGTAAACCCCCCCACCCCCCCCCAGGATTTCATTCTCAGCTGCACTAACTTTTTCCTCCTCAGAGAAAAAATCAGGCTTAAGTCTAATATCAGGTCTAGGTTCCAGGCCAAAGAGATCCTTATAATACTCCACGGCTATCTTAAGCATCTCTTCATTTTCATGAACTGGACCATCAGGACCATCTAACACATGAATCAATTTATTTCTCCTTCTTTGATTGGCTACTGCATGGAAATAAGCAGTATTCCTATCACCCTCAGCTACCCACCTCTCCCTAGATCTTTGCTTAGCTTTTGTCTCCTCCATGATCCAAAAACTATTCAAATCTCTAAGAATAAAGTCTAATCTAGTTTTCTCCTCAGCAGAAAGAATTTGAGTCTCAGATTTAATATCCAAGAGGTCATATTCTTCCATGAGTTATCTCTTCTGTTTCCTAATAGCAGCCTCCTGGTTGGCACTCCAACCTTTGGCAAGGCTTCTAAATTTTCTGACCCTAGCTTGCCATCTATCTAGTGCTGAGGAATTGTTGCTCTCAAAAGACCAAGCTTTAGCCACTAGATCTTTAAACTCAGGATTAGCTAACCACCACTTTTCAAATTTGAAACCCCCTTTTCTAGGCCTATGGGATTCCCCAGACTCCCAAATAATGGGTGTATGGTCACTCCCAATTCTAGCTAGGGCCTTGGCAGAGGACAAAGGGAAAGTAGCATCAAAATTAGTTGTACAAAAGATCCTATCAAGTTTACACATCACCTGGTTCTCTTGATTATTACTCCAAGTGTAAGCTCTCCCAGCTAGACCTATTTCCAGGAGAGCCCACATTTCTACCGAGGTGTTAAACTTGTCCACCCATCTGTAATCTATATTCGAATTGTTCTTATCTTCAGAAGATCTAATCAAATTGAAATCACCTCCTATCATAGCAGGTCCATCCCAATTAAGAAAAAGTTCATGAAGTTCAGAAATAAGCTCCTGCTTCTTTTCCTCATAGGCAGAACCATACACTGTAGTAATTCTACAAATTTTTTCACTAATCTTATTCTTAAGAACAACACTAACAGAGAAAGTTTTGATTTCCCAAGCTATAACTTCAAATAAATCCCCATTAACTCCTACTAGAATACCACCTGCAGAACCTACAGCAGGCAAATGATTCCAGACAAAATTCCTATTCCCTAGCAGTTTCTTCAGAAAGGAGTTACTAAACTGCTCTTTCTTTGTTTCTTGGAAGCCCACCTAATCAAGATTTAAAGGAACCAAATTATCATCTATAAATTTTTGTCTTCCAGGGGCAGAAATTTCCCTACCATTCCAGAAGCAGCAAATCATTGTAACTTTTTCCTGGGGTGCTTGCCCCGAGATTTTCTAACTACTTTAGTCCAAAACTCATCCAGATCCTCTTGCCCATCTTTATCAGAAAGAGGCATACTAGAGGAGGAACTAGAAGATTTTGTCTGATTTTCTATTTCTACAAACTCCTCAGTAATAGAAACACCAATTTTATCAGCTCTATCATCTAATTCATGAATAGGTAAAACTGTAAAAGGATTAGAACACATTATACCTTTCATTTTTGGGATATCCAGGTTAGTCTTCCTCTTCCTTTCTTCAGCTTTCTCCATGATGTTCTTTAACCTATCAATTCTGGAACTCTGCCTAACTGCTTGAACAGGCCCCCACTTCTGTTTCTTCTCCTTGTGAATCTTTGAGAGTGCAAGCTTGGCAGCAGGATCTTCAAAGTCAGGCATGATATTGTCAGGCAGGGATAATTCAGCTCCCACATCATCTTCCAGCTTCTGTTGAAAAGTGACATCAGCAGTGGTCTCTTTAGCCCAAAATTGCTCAGTTTCAGCAATTACGGCCTCCTCTACCTCAGCTTTGTCCCAGACAAAACAACCCTCTTTGTTGATCACTCCCTTTTGCACTAACAACTGATAAACAGCAAAAGCAGAAGTAGGCCCCTCTTGTTCATGAGAATCTCCCAAGTCCCTAGTCATCCTAGTCTTGTTGGCACCACCAGTCTGGTTGTTGTTTGCAGTCCCAGTGCCACCCAAATTGTTACTTGGAGGAGCATCAGACCTGCCTCCATTCTCCAGACCCCTGTCACCATTGTCACCGTTACCATCTCCTCCATTCCTTCTGTTCTGGTCTTCCAAGTCCTTACCAAGCAAATTGATACGTCTCAAACGTATCTAGAATTTTTGATGCTCCATGCTTGTTTTTACACCATTTGCCTTGTGTTTCGTTACACTTCGTGGCACTTTTATGCATTTTCCGGAACTAACCTATTAACAAGTCGCCACAGTGCCAGTTCCCTGTTTTCTGCTGTTTTTGTGTTTCAGAAGTGATACACAGGAAATATTCTCAGAATTGGACGAAACAAGTTCCTGAAGTCTTATTTTGCCCGGAAGCTTCTAGAGATCCGAAGAGGTGAAGGAGAGGGGCCATAGGCCAGCCTCACACTAGGCCGGCGTGGCCCAGGCCCTGGCCGCGCTGCCTAGGTGTGAGGAGGCCTGGGGCCACTCCTGACGCTGCCCCTTCGCCTATATAAAGCCTCGGGATGGAAAACCCTAGGGGAGTCGACAAAATTTCCAGAACAGTTCCGTAGCTCCGTCGCCGCCATCGACAAATTTCGGGGGACAGAAGTCTCTGTTCCGGCACCCTGCCGGGACGGGGAAGTGCCCCCGGAGCCATCTCCATCGCCGTCTCCGCCGTCTCCATCGACCTCACCGCCATCTCCATCAACCTTGCTGTCTCCTATGATGAGGAGGGAGTAGTTCATCCCCGGGGCTGAGGGCTCTACCGGTAGCTATGTGGTTCACCTCTCTCTCCCATGATGTGATCCTTATGTGATCGTGAGCTTTGTATCATGTTGAATAAGTAGATGTTACTCTTCTTCATTATGTGTACTCTAGTGTGTTATTAAAGTAATCTATTCCTCCTGCCATGGTGTAACGGTGACAGTGCGTGCATCGTGGTGGTACTTGGTCTAGGCTACGATTGTGATCTCTTATGGATTATGAGAATAATTATCACTATGATAGTATTGAAGTGATCTATTCCTCCTTTCATGGTGTAATGTGGACAGTGTGTGCACCGTGTTAGTACTTGGTCTAAGTTGCAATAATATTATCTTGAGTTGTGATTTGATTTGGATATCTCTATGAGTGGTGTTTGTCAAGTACTTGATGAACTTTAAGGAGTGCTTCGTAGCCCTACGCAATGATTAGTGTTGTTCAATAGGAGAGTAATTCAGAGTACCATAGTGAAGAGAAGTTATCTATTTGTTCAATTATGTTATATTTGTTGGGAGTGTGTCCACTAGTGAAAGTATGATCCCTAGGCCTTATTTCCAAGCATTGCACACCGTTTACTTACTGTTCTGTTACATGTTTGCTCGCAGCGATTTTTATTCCAGATTGCATTTACTACTTATAATCATCACTACTACTTGTATTTCACTATCTCTTCGCCGAACTAGTGCACCTATACATCTGACAAGTGTATTGGGTGTGTTGGGGACACAAGAGACCTTCTGTATCGTAATTGCAGGGTTGCTTGAGAGGGATAGCTTTGACCTCTTCCTCCCTGAGTTCGATACACCTTGGGTGATCCACTTAAGGGAAACTTGCTGCTGCTCTACAAACCTCTGCACTTGGAGGCCCAACACTGTCTACAAGAACAGAAGCATGTGTAGACATCACAAATCTTCATCATCATTAGCTGGCAACAGAGACTCTGCAGTGAAACCCAGGATGAACAGATTCTTGTGAAACTCAAAAAGCCTCCCAGAGGGAATCTTGGAAGGATCTCTGAAACTGATTGCAGGGATAACTGGCTTGTGGCAGCCAAGCGTTCATAGCGACGTTGCTTTTTGTCAGAAAAGTTACCACATGCTGCAATCTTGATCGGCTGTGAGCCCTCTGAGGCTAGTGACGATCGCCTCTGTCTGACTAGTGTAGTCTGCTTCCGGCTACCCGAGCGGCGAGGCCATCTGCCGTTCCTCTGCACCAGTTTACCGCTCGATTATGATGGACGGTTCAGAGTTTCAGATCATACACGAAGCCACAAATCCCTACCCGCCCTCTCTAGACATTCCTCTCTGTTAATTTTCAAAAATATTTAGACCAGTTACTAGTGGCATGCCCCTGTACACACGCCATTTAGGCTGTATTTGGCACTTCAAATTTACTCTCTCACTTGAGATATCTAACCTCATACAAGCTAGTCTGAGATTTTGTGGTTTTTGTTAGTCCGTATCAGTTGGGAGAAACCCGATTTTGTGGTGTGTTTGTTAGCCCGTATGAGGTGAGATTGGCCCAAAAACTAGAAATAACAGAGAGGTCCAAATTTTTGCACAAAGGCCCCTAAACAAAACAAAAAAGCAATTGGGTCCTCATCTCCATCATGCTGTGCTTGGAGTAGATCGCCGGTGGTGGCGGGCCATGGGGCACCGGCGGTGGTTGTTGCCAGCCGTTGAGATCCGTTGGGTGCCACCTGTGCTAGTTCTAGGAGCGGTGGCGAGCCGGAGGCGAGGCAGCCGGCCGGGAGATGAGCAGGGTGGGAGGCGGGGCCAGAGTGGGAGGCGGGATGCCTGGGAGCTTCCCGTCACCGGTGGAAGAGGAGGCGGGCGGGAGTCGGGCCAGAGAGGACATCCCTTGCCTTTGCTCAAGCGACGGGAGAGGAAGATGCTGGGGGCGCGGGAGGATGCGGCCACGGGAGCGAGAAAGAAGGGGAATGAGGGAGTGAGAGAGTTCAGCTTAGGTGAGTCGTGAAGCTTGATTTGATCTTGGCAACCGGTCTGACTAAGAGGCATTTTTTATATGAAATTGGCACTATTGAGATGATTCGATCCGGGTTACCAAACAATAAATTGTTGGTTAAATTTGGTTGAGATGAGAATATCTGGATGTGGTCCTTAATATATTGTAAAACCACAAAAGCGCACCATCTGTGTGATGCTTGGTTTTCATCTCTCATTGCTAGAGCGTTGAGGGTTTCTCAATTTTCACTTGTGGATCCGCGGAGGGTTGGATTGATCCTTTCCGCACACCACGCGCACCCTGAACTCTGTTGCTCCTAACCTGCTCCCTTGCCCTGCTGCCAGATTATTTTGACAAAACTAACCTCATCACCAAAATTAAGTGCGACTGCCACGTCGGCTACGTCATGTCACCGTTGATGGTGGCCATCGTATGATGTTTGGCGCCCCTAGTGGAGGTGCCAAGCTGACGATCTTCGAGCCACGACGTGCAACACCGAGCAAAAATGTTAGTTTGTGAAAAAAAAAGTCGGACGAAGATTATTTCTTGCTTAATTCGATGATAAGGTTAGTTTTGTTAAAATCGTCCCGCCGCCACACAACGCACGCACGCACACATGAGAGAGCGAGCGCTCCCTATGTGTGCATGTTGGCCAAACCTTGCATGGCACACGGGCGAGTGCCATTGTCAGGGCCCAACATTTCCCGCCATGATCGACGCCTCCATCTCCTGCTCCCCTCGAGCCCCCGCTAATCAGCCTCCCGAACGCCATGCAACAATGTCGTCGGTCGTCTTCAAGACGATGTTGACTACCGTAGGCACAGAGTAGGAGGCATCCCATTTCCCGCTCACTCTCTCTCTCTCTCTCTCTCTCCTCGCTACAGGACCCGAGAGCTCCCTAGATCCACTGGCCCAAACCTGAGCCCCTCCGACGGCAATGCCGGCTAGAGGTGGCATGATGTGGGGTGGCTTTCGGACTCCACCACATCATGTGCGTCAACATTCAAGTCCGACATCATCGAGGCGTGGAAGAGAAGGAAGAAGAAGAACCACCGGAAGGAAGCTTGGAAGCGCCGCAAGAAGAGGCGGCAGTTGAAGCTGGACCGGCTAAAGCCGGTCCTACCCCGGCTAAAGCCGGCCCACCAGCTAAAGCCGGCCCACCGGCTAAAGCCGGCCTTAACCCCGGCTATAGCCAGCCTGCTTGAGTCAGCTATGTCTTGGCCATGAAGCCACCTATGTTATCTTTCTCCCTAGTGACCAAACTACCGCTAGCTCGTGGCTCCCTATATATATGGCTCCCCCTTCCCTAGAGATAAGATAGACAAGAATTAAGATAAAACATGGCTTCATGCCCTTTCCCTTAGAGGATTTGCTACTAGATCTCAAATCTAGAGTAAACCATCATCCCTCTTTGTTTGGGGTCTCTTCTATTTGGGGAATTCTACCTTGTAGTGGATCTCTTGCATACTTTTGTGTGTAATTCTATCCATTGATTTGGTCTCTTCCCCAAGTGGAATTCTACTCCTAGCAAATCAATCTCTCACAAGGAATTCTACTCTTGGAGTCTCTTCCTTGTGATTCTATTGAGTTGGTGAATCGGGCCAACGAGGGCAACCGGTGTGTATCTTGTGTGTGTATGTTTGCCTTCGATTTGTTCATCGTGTTCTTCGTGTTCATCCTCTTCCCCACCACAAATATTGTGAATCCGTGAAGATCGGGCCACACCCAAGAGGTCACCCCTCATCATATGGTATCAGCAGCTTTTGGTTGCCACGGATTTACTCTCGTTTGTGATTTCCACCATAAATTTTGAAAATCCAAAAAATAGCCCAAAATTGCCTTGAATTTTGATCTCAAGATTTGTTGAGTTTTTTGTGGTTTTGATCCATAGATTTGATGTTTTGGGTGTTGATCTACATTGCCACAAAATTTCTAGCCCCAATTCCTCTTATTCCACTCGGAATCATCGATTTTCCACGCCAATTTCCGCCCAAATCGACGAACAGCTTGCGCAGAAATTTCTCAAAAAAGTCCGAACCGGCTAAAGCCGGACCTCAGACCGGCTAAAGCCGGTGCGCCGGCTAAAGCCGGCCCAAGACCGGCTAAAGCCGGCCTGTCCTGCAGTCAACGCAGCATCAACCGCACTGTCCGCCTCGTCCCAACCTGCTCCTTCTCGTTGACTCCTCTCGCCCGCACAGCAGGCCATCGCACCGCGCATCACCGCCTGACCTGCTCCAGCTTGCCCAATGGGCCGCCCTGCTCTGGCTCCGCCCACGCTCGCCGCCCCGCCCCTGGCTCGCTCCTCACCGCCACCTACCGCCAGCTCCACCTCGCTCCCAGACGCCTCTCCGCCTCGCGCCAGCCAAGCCCCGCCTGACCAGCTCCGCTCTCTCTGCATCAAGCCGCCATGCCATCGCTGGTTCTAGCTGCGCGCACCAACAGCTTCCGCCCCGCTCAGCCGTGCCTCCACTAGCTCTCACCCGTACGCGCTTCCAGCTGCGAGCCCGACCAGCCACGCCTCACCTGGCCGCACCACCGCGCCTGTCTCAGCTCGCTACGCACCGCGCCACCAGCTCGAACCTCCGCAGCTCGCGCTGCCAGAGACTGGAAATAGCCGGTCTAAACCGGCTAAAGCCGGACTACATCATTTGACTTCCTTTTAACACCATAATACCCCTTTTGACATCCATTTGTCTTGTTGACACAAAATCCGGCGTTATCTTGACACAAACTTTGACAACATTTGTGAGTCCTTTTTGCCCCAAATTTTTGGGAATTGACGTGTGTGTTCGGATTTTGGTTTGTGTGTGCCTTGTTCGTGCCAAGTATTTCCGCGCCTACATCAACATCGCGACGACGACATCGGCACCCTGGAATTTTGACTCGTCTTTTGACTCTACCTTCATCAACATCACCGCAAGTTGTGACGCCCCACCTTTGGCTTAAGGCGGAACACCTGTGTTATGTGCTATTCCCTGGATCAATGATAGCACCACATAACAAAATATAGTATTCATCACATAGTGTCGAGATTACACGCAGATCCAGATACATAAGTCTCACGATTAATACAAGTTCCTTGGTCACATAGACCGACAAGAGTAAACAGAGTTCAACTTAAGCACAACGGAAATATAATAATAGCGAGCCTCCATCTTCAGCATGCGCCACAGGCAGTCATGTTGGTATGTAGACTCGAGATCCTAACACTTCACTCCTCATCGGAAGAACCTGCACATTTGATTATGCAGCCCCAAGTATGGGGGTCAGTACAATGATGTACTGGCAAATGACACTTATTTGGTGGCAGTTGGGAAAGATCTAGCTACATGCTATTTGGCTGGTGGATCTCTGGGCTAGATTTGCACAAAGCCAATTTTGTCCTATTTTAAGTCAAGATTTTAATTCAAAGATTTTATTTTGAAGGGTCGAAATAACCCCCAATTACTACATAGTTGCAAGTTATGTAGCACTGGGCGCAATCCAACAAAGTTGGAACCTCAGGCACCATCACCCCTTTGGAGTGAATGGTCCTTAGTTCCTACCTAGGGGTTTCTAGACAAGATTTTAATAATTCAGAATCGGTGATGAGATTATTCCGTACATTCCATGTCTAGAGACTCAATTGTCCATAACCGAGGACACGGCTAATCGATTAGATTTAAACACCTTGCAATGGTTGTGCACTTTCACCTTACGATTCATTTTATGCCCATACATAAAATGAAACGAGACCTTTTAGAAGGAGAGGGCAACTAACTGGCAAGATCCGCTCCCAACCTATAATTCATCTACCACCATCTTCTCGCGCCTAGTTGCACTCCCACATTCTAATCAGTCAAGACAGAGCCCATAATGTCATAAGGCTGCACTGGAAGTACGCTAAGCATGGAAGACATAGCCATCTCTTTGTTCCTGGGTGGCCATCCACAAGTGTACACCCAGGCAGCAACTACACGTAGTGTAGCCCCAGGTCGCCACTCAACACCACCTCCATCATCATACCAATCCACCCAGGTGTTTCATTTTAGTTGAAGTTCTTAACTTTTCACAAAACACTTTTCAAGTGATCTTAGCATGGCATCAATATTAACAAAGTACTTAGCATCCTATCAGGTGGGGTTTGAGGGATAGCTACACACTACTAGGATCTAAGCATTTGATAAAACAGTTGAGTAAAACACCTATCATGCATACTACAAGAGGTGAATTTACTAATGCATAAGTAAAAATGGGTAGGGGAACATGTGTGTCACTTGCCTTGGTAGCAGCTTGCACACTCACAACAGTTACAATAGTAGCCTTGCTCCTCTTCACAATCTATTCAATCCAACAATCAATAATCAATATTCTATTTCTAATGACAACCATAGACATGTATGCATGTGTGCATGTATGCAGATGACATTTTAATTTCACACACTATGTGAGTGTGTGAAGAGGTTGATTGGGTGGATCAAGTGGCTTTTGAAAACAAGTGTGGTGTTGGAAAGGTTTTTATTAATTAAATAACAAGGGACTTACAAAAGTGCATTTGCTGCATCAGGATAGTACTTTAGAAAATTTAGTTCTGGTTGGTACTGTCCTGCAAAAATAAGTTGGAGCTACCACTGGTTGGGTGACAGTAACATGAAGCTACTGCAAGTGGTTTTACTCAAAAATAGTTTTTTGAAAACAATTGGTGAAGAAAAAGGTGATTTGAGTAAATTTAACCATAGCAAGTTTGTGCACGTTTTAATTTTGAAAACTTTTGCTTCTGGAGTGTTCTAAATGTTCCAAGGATTCCATAGACTACAAATTTGTAGCATTTGGACTTACAGAACAAAAGGTATGAATTTAATACGAATCCTAGGGCTTGATTCAGATCTGCCAATGGATTCAAAATAAACCCATAAAATAATATGTTTTATTGAATCATTGGATTCTACACATCCCAAGGATTCCAACGGTATATTATTTGCTATTTTTCGAGTTACGGATCAAAAGTTATGATTTTCAAAGATTTGGGATCAAATCTGATTTGAAAACCTAAACGAAATCTGTTTTGAACTGAGGCTGGCCACGTGGCGATCTGTGGTTTGTCGGTACCGGTTCGTGCGGATCAGCTCTGTGGTGCGTTGGATCTAAGTGGATGTGGACGCACGAGATCAACCAGTACCGGTTCGGTAAGTGATTCTATCAGATCCACTGGATCTCGATCTGACGGATGGGGTGAAAGGAGGGGAGAAGCTCACCGGGGTGGCTAGGTTTCCGGCGAGATACGGCCAGGGAGAGGTCGACGGCGAGCTTCCGTTGAACGGCGACGGCGAGGAAGTGGCTGACGGGATGTAGAAGAGGACGAAGAGCTCGAGTGCTTGATCGACGACTTCGATTCCTTCCTGTAACTGCGACGAGGAGCGGCTGGAGGAGCTCCAGGCGACGGTGACCTTCGGCCGAGGATGGTGGTGGCGATTTGCTGCGAGTTTTGGGCGAAGAAAGGCATGATGGGGTGCGCACGAGCATGTTAAGAAGATAGGATAGGGTGAGAGGGCTCGGGGACTCACCGGTTGGCAGTAATCGACGGCGTATAGCTGCAGGTCCGCGGAGCTCCGGCGAGCGATTTGGGCAGCCCTGCGGCGTCGTTTCAGAGGGGAAAGGGAGGGGCGAGAGGAGGGGTGCGGGGGCTTTATAGGGGCAGGCTTGGTGGCCAATTATGGTGCCAGTAATGCCGGGGAAGTAACGCTGGTGAACGTTACTGGGAGGGGGAGAGAGAGGGGGAGTGATGACGGTGATGACAGGTGGGTCCCACCTGTCAGCGAGGAGGAGAGAGGGGGGCTGTACCGATTTGGGTTTGAGGGAAAGTGGGCCGTGGGCTGGTTTCTTCTCTGGGCCGAATCAGTTCCCCGAGGTCCAATTTGATTTTTATTTCTTCTTTCTCCTTTTCTTTTTCTGGATTTCTGATTTGAGTTTTGAAAAGTTCTTTCATTCAGATTTAAGCAAAAACGAAGCTGACCACTTCTGGTCCTTTTAAAAGTGTGTTTAGAAACTAAACCAGAGGTTTGCAATAAGATGGAGGAAGAAATAATTTATGAGGAAATTGGATATAGAGTCCAATTAAATAGGAAGTTAAGATTATTATCTTTCCACTATTTGGTTCTCAAAAGAAATTAACTAAAGGGAAAAATATAGAATAGCTCCACAACAATGGAGTTCATTTTTTTGAAATACTTTCTTTCTGAAAACCTTTTTGTATCTAAAATTTGGGAAAAGATTCTGGAATGCAATATGCTATGAATGCATGATGAGATTTTAAATCTTGAAAAATCTGGGTCGTGACAGACTAACCCCCTTAAGATGAAGCTCGCCCTCGAGCTTCGGAAAGGCTAGCAAATAGGTGTGGATGTTCTTCTCGAAGGGTATCTTCACGCTCCCATGTGGCTTCCTCTTCAGCGTGGTGACTCCACTGCACCTTGCAGAACTTGATGGTTTTGGTGCGTGTGGTTCTTTCTGCTGTCTCGAGTATCTTGATGGGTTTCTCCTCATAGGTCAAGTCACTTTCTAGTCGAACTTCCTCGAGGGGTACTGTATCGTTCAACGGTGTTTCTGACATCTCTGGATGACATTTCTTTAGCTGGCTCACGTGGAACACGTTATGTACGGCCGAAAGAATTTCGGGCAGTTCCAGTTCATAGGCTACTTCTCCTTTGCGAGATAGGACTTTGAATGGCCCTATAAATCTAGGTGCTAATTTACCCTTGATGCCAAACCTCTTAACACCACGAAGGGGCGACACTCTGAGATAAGCTCTGTCTCCAACTTCATAGATGATTTCTCTACGTTTGCTATCCGAGTAACTCTTCTGACGGGATTGGGCAATCTTCAGTCTATCCTTGATCAATTTAACCTTTTCTTCGGCTTCTTGAATGATATCGGGTCCGAAGAAACTTCGCTCTCCTACACCACTCCATAGTAGGGGTGTAGTACATTTCTTGCCGTACAAGGCTTCAAATGGTGCCATCTCAATACTGGCTTGATAGCTGTTGTTGTAGGAAAACTCAGCGTAAGGCAAATTGTCATCCCAGCTAGAACCATAGTCTAGGGCACATGCTCTCAGCATATCTTCCAAAATTTGGTTTACTCTTTCTGTTTGTCCATCTGTTTGCGGATGGAATACTGTGCTGAATTCCAGCCTAGTTCCAAGTGATTCATGAAGTTGCTTCCAGAAGTGAGAGGTAAATTGGGTTCCTCTATCAGACACGATGCTTTTGGGAACACCATGGAGGCTTACTATCCTCTTCATGTAGATATCAGCTAGCTTTGCACTTGTGTAAGTGGTCTTTACCGGTATGAAATGAGCTACCTTGGTCAAACGATCGACTATAACCCAAATCGAGTCATATCCCGACTTCGTGCGGGTTAACCCAGTGATGAAGTCCATACCAATTTGATCCCATTTCCAATCCGGCACCTTCAGTGGTTGAAGTAGTCCGGCTGGTTTTTGATGTTCAGCTTTCACTCTACTGCATACATCACACTTGGCCGTGTATTCGGCTATGTCCCCCTTCATATTGCTCCACCAAAATCTCCCTTTCAGGTCTAGGTACATCTTGGTATTTCCAGGATGAATCGAGTATGGGGTTTCATGGGCTTCTTGGAATATCAATCTTCTAATATCAGGGTCATCAGGTACACAGATGCGTTTCTCAAACCAGATAGTTCCTTGCTCATCTTCGCTAAAGCCTTTGGCTTTGTCTTTCCTCATGTTCCCTTTGATCTTCTCAATATCTTTATCTCCTTTCTGTGCTTGGCGTATTCTGTCCATCAGGGTTGGTTGCATCACTAGCGATGCTACGTGACCTTGCGGCACTACCTCTAGGCTGAGGTCTCTCAAATCCCTACACAGATCTTCTGGTAACACTTCTGTTGATAGGCAGTTCACATAGTTTTTACGGCTTAGGGCATCAGCTACTACGTTTGCTTTACCAGGATGGTATTGCAAACTCAAGTCGTAATCTTTGATGAGTTCTAACCATCTTCTTTGTCTCATGTTGAGGTCCTTCTGAGTAAATATGTACTTCAAACTTTTGTGGTCGGTGAAGACTTCACATCTCTTTCCCAGCAAATAGTGTCTCCATATCTTCAAGGCGTGAACAACTGAAGCTAACTCAAGGTCATGCGTTGGATAGTTGAGCTCATGTTTCTTGAGTTGTCTAGAAGCATAGGCTGCTACTCTGCCATCTTGCATCAACACACTTCCTAAACCTTGACGAGAAGCGTCGCAATATACCTGAAATTCCTTTTCTATATCTGGTAAGCACAGTATAGGTGCAGACACCAATCTTCTTTTCAACTCTTGAAAACTGTTTTCACATGCTTCAGTCCATTCGAACTTCTTTTCTTTCTTCAGCAACTCAGTCATCGGTTTAGCTATCTTTGAAAAGTTCTCAATGAATCTCCGGTAGTATCCGGCCAGTCCTAAGAAACTACGAATTTCCCCAACATTTTTGGGTGGTTCCCATTCAGTTACTGCGATCACCTTGGATGGGTCGACTGCAATTCCCTCCTTGGATATAATGTGTCCAAGAAATCCTACTTCATTGAGCCAAAACTCACATTTGTTGAATTTAGCATATAACTTGTGCTCTCTGAGTTTCTCCAATATTGTACGTAAATGCTTTTCATGTTCTTCCTTGCTTTTCGAGTAGACCAGTATGTCGTCAATGAAGACAACGACAAACTTATCTAGAAATTCCATGAACACTTTGTTCATCATGCTCATGAAATATGACGGTGCATTGGTTAAACCAAAGGGCATCACCGTATATTCATACGAGCCATATCTAGTGACGAAGGCTGTCTTGGGAATATCATGTTCTCTAATTTTGAGCTGAAAGTACCCGGATCTAAGGTCGATCTTAGAGAATACGCTAGCTCCTTCCAACTGATCGAACAAATCATTGATTCTTGGTAGTGGGTATTTGTTCTTGATGGTCACTTCGTTCAACGAACGATAGTCCATAACTAAACGTTGACTCTTATCTTTCTTCTCAACAAACAGAACTGGTGCTCCCCATGACGATGAACTCTCTCTAATGAATCCTTTTCCTAACTGTTCTGCTAGTTGTTTCTTGAGTTCTTTCAACTCATCTGTGGACATAGGGTAAGGTCTCTTTGCTATTGGCCCTGTGCCAGGTAGTAGGTCAATGAGAAACTCTACATCTCTGTCGGGTGGCATTCCTCGTAACTCCTCGGGGAACACATCGGGGTACTCATTCACTATGTGCACTTCATCTAGGCTAACCCCCTTAAGATGGTTTAGCCTAATATCATTAAAATCTAGTTGTGATTTGTATTTAATTCTTCTCCCTTCCGGGGTGGTGAGTGTAATTGATCGGTTCACACAGTCTATGACTCCTCCATAGGTAGTCATCCAATCCATACCCAAGATTACATCTAAACCCTGGGAGTCTAGGATTACTAAATGAGTTGGGAATTTATATTTGCCAATTTCCATAATCAGATCCCTGCAACCAGCTTTGGCTAACAACTCTCCACCAGGGGAACTTACTTTAATAGTTTTTCCTATGTTTGTAGTTGGGTACCCATTTTTGTTTGCAAAAGTCCTTGATATGAATGAATGCGATGCTCCAGTATCGAATAATACTAATGCCGTAAATGAGTTGAGAGGAAACATACCCATCACTGCATCAGGTTCATTCATCACCTCCTCCACATTGAGGTGGTTCACTTGGCCCTTCTGAAATGGATTGGGCTTGGCAAGTTCAACGGTCTTGTTCTCCGGGCAGCTGGAGGAATAGTGACCATTCTTCTTGCACTTGAAGCAAGTGATGCTAGAGAGATCCTTCTTGGGTTCGGTGTTGTGGCGATGCTGACCATTGTGTCCGCTGTGATGTCCATTGGAGCTATTCCCCTTGAATCCTCCGTTGTGTTTATGACCACTGAAGTGATTACCGTTTCCTTTGTTGAAACGATTCCCATGCTTGTAGAAGTTGCTATGACCACTGCTCTCAGATGAGTGGTGCTTCTTGTGGAATGGTTCCACATGGTTCTTATTGCTACTGAACTTCCTTTTACGGTTCTCCTCTTTCTTGATGTTGTTGTCCAGAGTGATGGCCTGATCAAGTAGAGATTGATAGTTTGGAGCATAGGCCACAGACAGGGGTATTTTGAGTTCTCCCTTAAGCCCACTGAGGAATTTTTCCTTCCTCTTTGCATCAGTATCTATATCTTCAGGTGCATACCTGGATAGAGCACAGAAGTCATCCATGTATTCTTTCAGAGTTCTTCCCCCCTGACGCAGACCACGGAATTCTTCCTTCTTCACACTCATAGTGCCCGAGGATATGTGAGCAGTGCGAAAACCTTCTCTGAATGTGTTCCAGTCCAGATCATCTATGGGATGGGTAATCTGGTATGTCTCCCACCACATTGCTGCGGGTCCTTCTAGTAAGTGAGCTGTGAAGCGCACCTTTTCAGCATCAGTGCACTCGCAGGTGGTCAGATCCTTGTTGACCGAACGTAGCCAGTCATCAGCTACTATTGGCTCCGTAGCAGATGAGAACTTATTGGGTCTCAGCCTCAGAAACCTTGCCAATCTATCCACCTGGGGTGGGGGCGGCGGTGGTGGTGGCGGAGGGTTATTATTGTTGTTATTGTTGTTTGCATTCGTCTGGAAGAACTGGGTCATCATTTGCATCAGTTGGGCCTGAGCTGCCACTAGTTGCTGAATTGCCGTATTGGTGTCATTGCTGTTGTTTCCGTCATTGTCATTGCTGTTCGGTGCACGTCGTGGAGGCATCTGAGGTAAGGTATAGCATAGATAAGTATTAGACAGATAAAGCTAGAGAAGTAAAAATCCTACCCATGCACAATACAACAAGCCAACCACAAACAATAAACAGGCATACAACATTGATTTTTAAAAGCTTTAAACTTTGAAGCGTACGATTTGACAAGTTTAGAAGTAAGTACTAAGAGTTCGACAAGGTAAACGATCGATGGTACTGTCATACCAACACGGTAAGACAATACAAACGTGCTATCGCAAACGATACGAAAGATGATGGTGGTCAACTAGTCTCTCTTAACCCTCTTGAGGCATGAGAGGGGTTGAGGGTCTCGACGTTCTGTCTTCTTGAGGTCTCTCAGCGCCTTGGCTTCCCATTCCTCATAGGATAGACCATCACTAGAGGAATACACGATTCTTTCCTCGGGATCCTCTTCTTCCTCGGATTCCTCTTCCTTCTCACTTGCTTCTAATCCTGCAAGCTTCATCTTTAGCTTCTCATTTTCTGACTTCAGCTCATTGTTAGCTTCCTCAATCTGCTTCTTCTCATCTCCCAATTTCTGTATGTTGTCATACTGCAGCAGTACTGTCTTCTCCAGAAGATGGGACCAGATGTCATCTTGGAGAATTTTTCCGCCTAACTGCAAGGGTCCTTCCACAATCTTGAGCTTGTTCTCCAGTTGAGTCTTCTTATCATCCAACATTATGAGAGCTGATTCAGTCTCCATGATCTTCTTGGTGGTGAGATCCATGAGATCTCTAAACTGGTCCTGGTTGATAATCTGCTTCTTCAGCATGTCTTCTAGATTAACTGTGCAGCGCTCCCTCTCAGTGAGGTAGCCTCTCAGAAGGGAGTGGAACTCCTGGCCTCGACGATCCACTACGTGCCCTCCAACAGATCGCTCTCCAATCATCCCATAAGCTGAGGGACGTGGGATGTGAGCTCTGTACTTGTGGCGGATGCGGGCGATGGCGCCCTGCATGGCAATCTCCACCGAATACCTCCAGTCCACATATGCTTCGGTGTACTCCATCGTGGACTCTCCTTCTTCATCAAGTCTTCCTTGGATAGTAGTTTGGATTAACCACTTCTCCAGACCATACTCCTTGTACTGCATCTTCCCACAGAAAACCGGTGGTGGTATCTGTAGCTGGGTGGCGAGGTCTAGTAGCACCTCAGAGAAAAGGTAATCCCCTTCACCAGCTACCACTCTCTCATCGTAGGTGTCCATCTACAACATTTTGAAACGAAGAGGGAACGATCAGAACAAGAAGAGAAATACAAGTAAGAATGAAATGGTTAAGACAATAAGATCAGTATTATTTGTTTAGCAATTTGAAATAAAACTTGGGTCCTAAGGTTTTCCAATCCTGGGGTCTCGATCCTACAGGCAACACTAAGCTCTGATACCATTTTGTGTGACGCCCCACCTTTGGCTTAAGGCGGAACACCTGTGTTATGTGCTATTCCCTGGATCAATGATAGCACCACATAACAAAATATAGTATTCATCACATAGTGTCGAGATTACACGCAGATCTAGATACATAAGTCTCACGATTAATACAAGTTCCTTGGTCACATAGACCGACAAGAGTAAACAGAGTTCAACTTAATCACAACGGAAATATAATAATAGCGAGCCTCCATCTTCAGCATGCGCCACAGGCAGTCATGTTGGTATGTAGACTCGAGATCCTAACACTTCACTCCTCATCGGAAGAACCTGCACATTTGATTATGCAGCCCCAAGTATGGGGGTCAGTACAATGATGTACTGGCAAATGACACTTATTTGGTGGCAGTTGGGAAAGATCTAGCTACATGCTATTTGGCTGGTGGATCTCTGGGCTAGATTTGCACAAAGCCAATTTTGTCCTATTTTAAGTCAAGATTTTAATTCAAAGATTTTATTTTGAAGGGTCGAAATAACCCCCAATCACTACATAGTTGCAAGTTATGTAGCACTGGGCGCAATCCAACAAAGTTGGAACCTCAGGCACCATCACCCCTTTGGAGTGAATGGTCCTTAGTTCCTACCTAGGGGTTTCTAGACAAGATTTTAATAATTCAGAATCGGTGATGAGATTATTCCGTACATTCCATGTCTAGAGACTCAATTGTCCATAACCGAGGACACGGCTAATCGATTAGATTTAAACACCTTGCAAGGGTTGTGCACTTTCACCTTACGATTCATTTTATGCCCATACATAAAATGAAACGAGACCTTTTAGAAGGAGAGGGCAACTAACTGGCAAGATCCGCTCCCAACCTATAATTCATCTACCACCATCTTCTCGCGCCTAGTTGCACTCCCACATTCTAATCAGTCAAGACAGAGCCCATAATGTCATAAGGCTGCACTGGAAGTACGCTAAGCATGGAAGACATAGCCATCTCTTTGTTCCTGGGTGGCCATCCACAAGTGTACGCCCAGGCAGCAACTACACGTAGTGTAGCCCCAGGTCGCCACTCAACACCACCTCCATCATCATACCAATCCACCCAGGTGTTTCATTTTAGTTGAAGTTCTTAACTTTTCACAAAACACTTTTCAAGTGATCTTAGCATGGCATCAATATTAACAAAGTACTTAGCATCCTATCAGGTGGGGTTTGAGGGATAGCTACACACTACTAGGATCTAAGCATTTGATAAAACAGTTGAGTAAAACACCTATCATGCATACTACAAGAGGTGAATTTACTAATGCATAAGTAAAAATGGGTAGGGGAACATGTGTGTCACTTGCCTTGGTAGCAGCTTGCACACTCACAACAGTTACAATAGTAGCCTTGCTCCTCTTCACAATCTATTCAATCCAACAATCAACAATCAATATTCTATTTCTAATGACAACCATAGACATGTATGCATGTGTGCATGTATGCAGATGACATTTTAATTTCACACACTATGTGAGTGTGTGAAGAGGTTGATTGGGTGGATCAAGTGGCTTTTGAAAACAAGTGTGGTGTTGGAAAGGTTTTTATTAATTAAATAACAAGGGACTTACAAAAGTGCATTTGCTGCATCAGGATAGTACTTTAGAAAATTTAGTTCTGGTTGGTACTGTCCTGCAAAAATAAGTTGGAGCTACCACTGGTTGGGTGACAGTAACATGAAGCTACTGCAAGTGGTTTTACTCAAAAATAGTTTTTTGAAAACAATTGGTGAAGAAAAAGGTGATTTGAGTAAATTTAACCATAGCAAGTTTGTGCACGTTTTAATTTTGAAAACTTTTGCTTCTGGAGTGTTCTAAATGTTCCAAGGATTCCATAGACTACAAATTTGTAGCATTTGGACTTACAGAACAAAAGGTATGAATTTAATACGAATCCTAGGGCTTGATTCAGATCTGCCAATGGATTCAAAATAAACCCATAAAATAATAGGTTTTATTGAATCATTGGATTCTACACATCCCAAGGATTCCAACGGTATATTATTTGCTATTTTTCGAGTTACGGATCAAAAGTTATGATTTTCAAAGATTTGGGATCAAATCTGATTTGAAAACCTAAACGAAATCTGTTTTGAACTGAGGCTGGCCACGTGGCGATCTGTGGTTTGTCGGTACCGGTTCGTGCGGATCAGCTCTGTGGTGCGTTGGATCTAAGTGGATGTGGACGCACGAGATCAACCAGTACCGGTTCGGTAAGTGATTCTATCAGATCCACTGGATCTCGATCTGACGGACGGGGTGAAAGGAGGGGAGAAGCTCACCAGGGTGGCTAGGTTTCCGGCGAGATACGGCCAGGGAGAGGTCGACGGCGAGCTTCCGTTGAACGGCGACGGCGAGGAAGTGGCTGACAGGATGTAGAAGAGGACGAAGAGCTCGAGTGCTTGATCGACGACTTCGATTCCTTCCTGTAACTGCGACGAGGAGCGGCTGGAGGAGCTCCAGGCGACGGTGACCTTCGGCCGAGGATGGTGGTGGCGATTTGCTGCGAGTTTTGGGCGAAGAAAGGCATGATGGGGTGCGCACGAGCATGTTAAGAAGATAGGATAGGGTGAGAGGGCTCGGGGACTCACCGGTTGGCAGTAATCGACGGCGTATAGCTGCAGGTCCGCGGAGCTCCGGCGAGCGATTTGGGCAGCCCTGCGGCGTCGTTTCAGAGGGGAAAGGGAGGGGCGAGAGGAGGGGTGCGGGGGCTTTATAGGGGCAGGCTTGGTGGCCAATTATGGCGCCAGTAATGCCGGGGAAGTAACGCCGGTGAACGTTACTGGGAGGGGGAGAGAGAGGGGGAGTGATGACGGTGATGACAGGTGGGTCCCACCTGTCAGCGAGGAGGAGAGAGGGGGGCTGTACCGATTCGGGTTTGAGGGAAAGTGGGCCGTGGGCTGGTTTCTTCTCTGGGCCGAATCAGTTCCCCGAGGTCCAATTTGATTTTTATTTCTTCTTTCTCCTTTTCTTTTTCTGGATTTCTGATTTGAGTTTTGAAAAGTTCTTTCATTCAGATTTAAGCAAAAACGAAGCTGACCACTTCTGGTCCTTTTAAAAGTGTGTTTAGAAACTAAACCAGAGGTTTGCAATAAGATGGAGGAAGAAATAATTTATGAGGAAATTGGATATAGAGTCCAATTAAATAGGAAGTTAAGATTATTATCTTTCCACTATTTGGTTCTCAAAAGAAATTAACTAAAGGGAAAAATATAGAATAGCTCCACAACAATGGAGTTCATTTTTTTGAAATACTTTCTTTCTGAAAACCTTTTTGTATCTAAAATTTGGGAAAAGATTCTGGAATGCAATATGCTATGAATGCATGATGAGATTTTAAATCTTGAAAAATCTGGGTCGTGACACAAGTTGTGTGTTTTGACACCGCCTAACCTTTGCATAGGTATAACTTGCACCACCTTTGTAACCCCTTATCTTCCTTTGTGTACCTTTCCTATTGAGAGTGGCTTTCCAAGTGTTGTGAAGCATTGCACAAGTGTTCACGACCGTGAGAGGGTTTGTGTGTGTGCGTAAAGTTGAGCAAAGCTTCGAAGCAAGCTCGGTGAGAAAGATACACAAAAGAAGAAGAAGCCATTGTGTGACATACATAGATAGCAAATAAGCTTTTAAGCATAGAAACACCAAAAATCCAAAAAGAGTGTGTGTTCCACCGATACAAAGGAGTTCAAAGCTTGTAAACAAAAAGAGAGAAAAGAGAAGAGTGGCATCTTGTGCAAATCTTGTTGCTTCTTTCTTATGCAACCAAGCTACGGTCTCTCTTGCGTTGGCGTGACACCGAGCTAATAGTCTTCGTTAGGACCATTTTGTTTCTTGCTCACTTCCTTGGTCACGCTAACCCCATTATATCTTTTTGTGTGTGTTTCCGTGTTTCCTTGATGTAGATCATCGTTCTTGACATTTTGCTTTTGGATTTTACCCACATTTGACAATAGACTTTTCTTTTGATCATATTCGTTTGGCATTTCCACTTTTCCTTCCCATCCACCATATAGCCTTTTGCGTGTGTTCTAACTTGTGCACCACGGTTGTCCTTTCAGTGTTTCATCCATTCAATAGTTTCTACGGGAAGTGTTTCATTTGTAGTTTTCTAACCGCCACCACTTCTACATATATATATCTTGCCTTGTGTGAGCAATGTCTAGGCACAACGGAAGCTATCATGGCAAGTTCACGGAGGACTACACCGACTACGACAACTTTGACTACATGAGCAAGGTGGACAAGAAACACTACATCGACGACAACTTCAACTACATGAGCAAGGTGTCCAAGGAACAATACATCGACAACTCCTTCGACTACGACAAGCGTGCATGGGCACATCAAGATACTCGAGACCATCACATAGTTCACCAAGCACAACGCCAACATGATCTTCCTCATCGCACAAGGTTGAGCTCATCAAGATCTTCTTCACGCTCCAATCATGTGGGTGACCATGAGCGTCGTCGCCAACCTCAAGAGCATGGTGCAAACCACAAACAACCTACATGGTGTGCATGCCTTGAAGAGCCCATTTACGACAACGTCCACGACAACTCCTCGAGGAGGACCACCACAAGAGCTCCAAGATTGCCAAGTCATGAGATGTCCTACCACGATGCGACGTTTTCTCCAATGGTGTCTCCCATCCCACATGACACCCCCGCAAAGGCTCCTACAAGACGGTCTCATCACCACAAGAAGCATTCCAAGGCTCATGATCGTCACCATCAAAGACATCATGAACATCCTCAACAAGCTCAAGAAGAACCGCGACAAGTGGCACATCAACCTCAAGGCCAACCACATCATGGTGCCCCACCTACGGTGAATCAAGATCGGCACCAAGCAAACCAAAATCAAGATGAAGAACCTCAAGACCCTTGGTTAGAAAACTTCAACGCACTGCGCGCCGCCTGGGAAAAGGAGTTCGACGCCATGGACAAGAAGTACGCCGACCGGTACGCCTCCATCAAAGCCAAGTATACCGCAAGGTGGGAGGAATCACGCGCAACGCTCACCGCAATGATGAAGGACTCGCAAGCCACGCACGCAAGGCTTGACGCAAAAATGGAGCAACTCATGTCATCCGTCGACAACTTGGCGCGCCAACGTCACCGCTCAAGGTCGCATTCATCAAGATCTTCTTCCCGCTCCAACCATGGGAGTCACCATGAGCGCCATCGACAACCTCTCCCTCAAGAGCATAGTGCAAACCAACAACCACATATTGATAGTCTATGTGAGCGGAAGAAACCTACCCCACGCAAGGATGAGAGCCACATACACATTGAGAGCAAGAGTGATACACCACATGAGTTGAGTGAGGACATTTTGCTTTCTATCAACTTAACCTCTACTCCTCTTGTGTTGTCTTCTTCTTTGCTAGGTTGCTCGGATAATGATGACGTCCAATCCATGGAGGTGAGGGACTCCACTATATGTGAGATGAGTGAATCCACTATACGTGAGATGAGTGATTCCACTATATGTGAGAGTGAGTGTTTCCACTTTGAGAGCATGAGTGATACACCGAGTGAAACAAGAGTGGTAGTTGATAGGTCAAGTGAGGCCATTTCAATTTCTAACAACTTACCCTCTACCTCGCATGTGTCTTCTCATGTTTCAATAGGTTCCATGGATGAAAAAACACCAACCTTGGAAAAGATGTACATGGTGCATACACTTGATGATAATTCACCATGCTTAGAAGATGATGAGCATGTCTACCACATGGAGCTAACTACTTCGACCACACCTACATCAAAGGAGTGCGACAACAAAGGTAACAACATAGGTGTTGGTGATGCCATGATTCCCATGAAGATGCTAAGCCATGATTGCTTCAAGTTATCTCCTATTGCATACAATATGTTGAACAATTGCTCTTTCCCATATATTGCTTGCAATGATGACAATGATACTTTGGTTGTGACAACCCTGTCGAACAATTGCTCTTTCCCTAGGTTTGTCGACAACAAGGATAAAATTTTGAAAATGTTTTGTGCACAATGCTTGCAATATTATTCTATTAATGCAACCAAAATGTTGAACACTTGCTCTTTCAAATGCTTGGTTTGCAATAATGTTATAATGTTTGACAATGAGAAGGCCCCCATAGCTCTCTCAACTAATGAAGATTTTGCATTTGCACATGATACGCATGTTCCCACATATACTTTGCATAATCACCATGAATATTATGATATCTTATTTTAGGCTAATGGTGTTGTGCAAATAAATATATGCATCATGATAGATGATGTATTCATCTACCATGCACACACGTTGTTTTGGCTATTTTTTGTGTGTATAGGTACGCGGATAACAACGTCAACCTCGATTGAGCACGAGTTGGCGAAAAGAGCTCTTGAGAGCATAATACTTGTGAGTTCAAACTCAAACTCCGCTCGCATACCCTTCACATGCTATGCATCAAACATGTTGAAAAATTTCTCTTCCATATGGTTTCTTTGCAAGCATGTTGATGAATTTTGTGCCACTTGTGACAATCATGCTCCCATGATTTTGAACATTGATGCTTTGTGTGTTGCAACATACTTGTGGAACGATTTCTCTTTCTTTTGTTTTGTGTGCAACCACATTGCTATATTGGTCATGACTTGTCACATGTGTTCCCGCTTTGAGTTCATTGGTGTTGCATCCAACAAGTTGACAAATTGCTCTTTCTTTTGGTTGGGATGCATAACCACTTGTGATAACAATATTTTCTTCTACTTGTGGATGAATATGATTTGTGTTGCAACAAATATGATGAAAACTTTTTCTTTCCTATGGTTTGTTTGCACACATGTTGATGATGATTTTGACATCTTGCCGTATATGTTTTTGCCAAACTCTCCTCTTATTGCTCCAAGGATGTTGACTACTTGCTCTTTCCAAAGCCTTGAGTGCAATAATATGCATATCTTTCAACATGAGATGGACACCATGGTCTTCTCAAATTTTGATGGAGTTTTTGTGTTCCCACATTTGGAAGATGTTCAAGCAATTTGCTTACACATAGACCTTGCATATGCATTCTCTTTATTATACTTGTGTTGTGCTAATGGTGTTGTGAACAAGAATGGACATGTCCTTAATGATATGGTCCCCTATCACGCACACACATACTTTGCTTGGTCTTTGTTGTGCGTAGGTACACATGGATTCTATTGGTGGATGCGCTCCCACGAGTGGTTTCAATCAACAACTTCTCCAACGAGAGCACATCAACAAATTTGTGAGGTGAACTCCTTCCACTCACGAACTCATGCCATAAACTCTAAGAATTGGCTACCCTTTGAGTGTTGTTTCGCTTTGCTTGTGACCTTTGTAGGCCTCATGGACGGCGAAGGAACATTGAAGAGTTGCCAAACCGATCTTCGCAAGTATGACCAAATGGCGCACTCCAAGTACAATCGCCTACATCTACCTCCCCTAAATGATGATGTTGAGTCAACGTCGAGGACGACGTTCTTTGAAGCGGGGGGAGATGATGTGGGGTGGCTTTCGGACTCCACCACATCATGTGCGTCAACATTCAAGTCCGACATCATCGAGGCGTGGAAGAGAAGGAAGAAGAAGAACCACCAGAAGGAAGCTTGGAAGCGCCGCAAGAAGAGGCGGCAGTTGAAGCTGGACCGGCTAAAGCCGGTCCTACCCCGGCTAAAGCCGGCCCATCGGCTAAAGCCGGCCTTAACCCCGGCTATAGCCGGCCTGCTCGAGTCAGCTATGTCTTGGCCATGAAGCCACCTATGTTATCTTTCTCCCTAGTGACCAAACTACCCCTAGATCGTGGCTCCCTATATATATGGCTCCCCCTCCCCTAGAGATAAGATAGACAAGAATTAAGATAAAACATGGCTTCATGCCCTTTCCCTTAGAGGATTTGCTATTAGATCTCAAATCTAGAGTAAACCATCATCCCTCTTTGTTTGGGGTCTCTTCTATTTGGGGAATTATACCTTGTAGTGGATCTCTTGCATACTTTTATGTGTAATTCTATCCATTAATTTGGTCTCTTCCCCAAGTGGAATTCTACTCCTAGCAAATCAATCTCTCACAAGGAATTCTACTCTTGGAGTCTCTTCCTTGTGATTCTATTGAGTTGGTGAATCGGGCCAACGAGGGCAACCGGTGTGTATCTTGTGTGTGTGTGTGTTTGCCTTCGATTTGTTCATCGTGTTCTTCGTGTTCATCCTCTTCCCCGCCACAAATCTCGTGAATCCGTGAAGATCGGGCCACACCCAAGAGGTCACCCCTCATCATGGCGGAAGGGTGTCGGAGTAGAGTAGGTGATGTAGGTAGGTTTTTGCGGCGACCTCACCGCTCTTTTGGGCGTCTTGCCCGGAGTTAGATCCAGGTCGCCGGCCGAGATCTGGATTGGGCTAGCTGCGGATCGTCTCTCTCGAGCGCTCCGGTGGCCGGGGCCAATGTTGGCGAGCGGATCCTCTGCCGGTGTCTCCTAATAAAGGGTCTAGGACCCGGCTACCTACGCGGGAAGCGGATCTCCGGTGTCTTCCTCGGCCTGCCGTGGTAGCGGGGGAGGAAGGTCCTGGAGTGGATGGTGCGCCCGCTTCTCTTTCCAGGCTGGCCGTGGAGGCGAGGGGGTCATGGAGCTGCGCACCGTCTTTGTATTCTTTGTCAGGTTGCCGGGACAGTTCTTGCCGTGGCAGGTTGGCCTCCCTGTGCTCCGCCCCAAGTGGTGCGTCCCGGCAGCGCTATCGCAGGCTGGCGACGGTGGTGGTCGTCGATCTGGAAGAAGAACTAGGGGCCTGATCGTTTTTCAAGCTTTCTTTAGGGCCCTTCGTGCAATTTTACAGGCCTCTGTATAATTTTTTTCTTTTTGGGCCTACCTGTAATTCCAGCGACTTAAATACAGCTTTGTGTCGGGTGCTTTGCACCCGTCAACCGTTCAAAAAAAAGAGTACCGTAGGCTCCACTTTTGACCCGTTACAGTTGATGAGACCATCCTTTGCTAGCAGATGCTCCTCACCACCCTACCTCTAGCTCTTGGCAGCTATCCCCTAGCGCCTATGCGGCCTATCTAAGCGCCGTCATTGTAGTTGGCCTTAGAAGAAAAGCGCATCATGTCCATTAAAAAACAGTCAATTGTGCATTGGGTTTTTCCGATCTGATCAAGATGTATGTATATCCCATATAAAGGGAGGAATTTTTGGAACCGGCCGCATTGTGGAGAGGTGGGCTCATAGGGAAAGTCAACGTATTTTTTGACATTGTATTTTTTAGTTTAAAAATTCCAAAAAAATATTTGCATGTAGACAGTGGAAACGTTTATATATGTATGAAATTTAAAACTTAAATATGTGTATTTGTGACCTATATAAAAGACAAAAATACATATTATGCGTGAGTAAGTTTAAAAAAATATAATCTAACTATAACTTGCTGTAACTTAATCCTGTCAGATTTATATACGTGTTAGTGCGTGTCATGGCCCTACCACCACTATAGTACAGATCTCCAACAAAATATGAAGACATCTGATGTTCGATTGAGTGGACCTTGGATCCAAACTAGTATGATATCCGATATAACGTCTATATATGTGCACATGGGAGTATGGGATCACTATCGAGATCATCGCATACAGATCTGCGCCAATTTAGTATACTTGTGCTTCCCGCCAAAAAATAATAAATTAACTACGGAAGTTTAATGCAGCTAAAACATACTCTACTCCGACTTGCACAGTTGCAATAGAGAAAATAAGATGCTAGCAATGTTCACGGGGCCATTGGCAGAAAATAAGATGGAGATTGAGCTCGGTGGCTTCGTGGCGAACCATGTCGCTAGCAATAATGCTCACCATCTCTAGCTTCTTCTTTTTCTCTGCCCATGCTTCCTCCGATGGCTTTCTCCTATGCCTCTCGGGGGCCATGCCTGAGCAGCTTCTCTTCACCCGGAGCTCGCCGTCGTTCGCGTCGGTCCTGGCGTCATCTGTCCGGAACCCGAGGTTCCTCACGCCGGTTACGGTGAGGCCGCTCTGCATCATCACGCCGACGAACGCATCCCATGTCCAGGCCACCGTCGTCTGCGGCCGCCGCCACGGCGTGCGCGTCCGCGTGCGCAGCGGCGGGCACGACTACGAGGGCCTCTCGTACAGGTCGACACGCACCGAGGAGCGGTTTGCCGTGGTCGACCTCGCAGGCCTCCGCTCCGTGCGCGTCAACCGGCGAGCGGCCACCGCGTGGGTGGACTCCGGCGCCACACTCGGGGAGCTCTATTATGCCATCGCGAAGGTTAGCAGCCGTTTCGCGTTCCCGGCGGGTCTCTGTCCCACGGTGGGCGTCGGCGGCCACCTCAGCGGTGGCGGCTTCGGCATGCTCCTACGCAAGCATGGACTCGCCGCCGACCACGTCGTGGACGCCACGCTGGTCGATGCCGAGGGGCGGCTACTGGACAGGAAAGCCATGGGGCGCGACGTCTTCTGGGCTATCCGCGGCGGAGGCGTCGGCGCGAGCTTCGGCATCGTGCTTTCGTGGCGGGTGAAGCTCGTGCCCGTGCCGCCGACGGTCACGGTGTTCACCGTCGCCAAGTCCGTCGAGGAGGGCGCCGTTGACATTCTTACCGAGTGGCAAGAGGTCGCCCCGGCTCTCCCCGAAGAATTGGTCGTGAGGGCGATCATCCATGGACAGGTGGCCATCTTCCAGTCCCTGTACCTAGGTACCTGCGACGAGCTCCTGCGGATGATGCACCGCAGCTTCCCGGAGCTCGGCGTTAACCGGAGGCACTGCAAGGAGATGACATGGCTACAGTCCGTGTCCTATATCTACATGGGCGGCGGCGCCACCGTGGAGGACATCCTGAACCGGACTGCCGCCGAGGACGCCACCTTCACAAAGGCCACGTCAGACTATGTCCGACAAGCCATCGTCAGGGACGTGTGGGCCGAGATCTTCAATGGCTGGCTTGGGAAGCCAGACGCCGGGCTGATGATCCTGGACCCATACGGCGGCAAAATAGCCGGCGTGCCGGAGTCTGAGACCCCATTCCCGTACCGCGACGGCGTGTTGTACAACATACAGTACATGAACTTCTGGGAGGCCGCCGGCGAGGGGGCAGCACAGACGGCGTGGGTCAGGGACGCGTACGCATTCATGGAGCCCTACGTGAGCAAGAACCCAAGGGGGGCGTATGCGAACTACCGGGACCTTGATCTTGGCGAGAACGTCGTCGGAGGCGGGGATATCATGAGATACGAGGCCGGAAGAGTGTGGGGCGAGAAATACTACAAGGGTAACTTTAGAAGGCTGGCAATGGCGAAGGCTCAGATTGATCCCAATGACTACTTCAAGAACGAGCAGAGCATCCCGCCACTTGGTGACCAGCTCATCTTGACGAATGTGGCACACCTGGATCATACTGATTAAGGGCCTCTTTGTTTTGGCTTATTCGAGCTTTTCATCGAAATAAGCCAATGAATCGAGCAAAAAGGGCAGCGCTGGCTGTTAGCTCTTCCAATGTATTTTTAGAGGTGCTTCCCGAGCTTTTGTTCGCTAGCGGTATTATCGATGTAGTTTAGTTGCACTTTCTTATTATTGTCAGATTGTTGTCATATTAAAGATGTACTCCCTCCGTTTTAAAATATAAGATGTTTTAGCTTTGTGAAGCAAATATATTTAGACTTTTTTTAGTGTGTAGGTTCACTCGAGTATACATACTAAAATATATCTAAATATATTTACTTCACAAACCTAAAACATCTTATATTTAAAAACGGAGGGAATAGTATCTACGTTGTTCGGCCCATGTCACCGAAGGTGGATGGCAAGTTGCCTCTATTGTTGATCCTCAGATCGGGGACACTCAGTGTTTGATCTCAGTAATTCGATATCTACAACACATAGCTCGACTCTTCACCTCGGGTGCATATTTTAGATAGACCGTCGGCTGACCAGATTTATTGAATATGATCTGAATCCTATATACCTGTTGTACTACAGATATGAGTCCTAACAAACTAGGGCATGTTAAACGTGCTAGGCGTAGCACATCTACAACTCTAGCTATTTCGTGTCCACAAAGAAGGAGAGTTGTTTGCCCCTTTATATAGTCTCAGGTAGTCATAGAATAGATGAGAGTTTCACCATATTGAGAGCACGTAGAAGGTCCGTCCTCTCGTGTATTATAATACTCCTCTCAATTATAGTGATACGTCGTCGTGCGTTTTATGGTTTTTCCTGCAAAGATTTTCCACGTAAAAATCTGTATTCTTTATTCTTCGTTTGATCTACTTTTACTGTATTATTTTGTAACAAGTGATATCAGAGCTCAAACTGTCAACTTAAGTACTCCCTCCGGTCAGAAATAACCTAATCGAGTCGCCCCGCTCGCAGACGTCCTCGCTGGCACGCGCCGCCGCTCGCACGCGCCGCCGCTCGCACGCGCCGCCGCTCGCAGGCGCCCTGGGCCGCTCGCACGCGCCGCCGCTCGCAGGTGCCCTGGGCCGCTCGCACGCGCTGCCGCTCGCACGCGCCCTCGGCCGCTCGCACGCGCCCTGGGCCGCTCGCAGCCCCGCGCAGCCCCCGCAGCTCGCCCCGCTAGCTGCCCCAGCGCTGCAGCACCGCGCTCTCCCTCTGCTCTGCTCGGTCCGGCGGCCGACTTCGATGGACTCCGCCGACGAGGCTGATTTGGCTGCCTGGATTGAAGAAGGGGAGGCAGCTGAGGCAGCAGAAGAAGCACGCAAGAGGGCATGCATAGAGGTTGAATTTCCCCCATTTATCTTGAGTTTTGATACATATTTATCTAGTAATTAATAACTAGTCTGAAATCTTTCCTCATAGTTCGTTTTATTTTCATTGTTATAGGCAAATGTTCCAGAAATCTTTGATCTAGCAAATGTGGTTGCCGATCCTGGAATTCGGAGACCAATTGAGTCATATGGTACCCCTGAAATTAGAGATAAAATGCGATGGGCATATTTGTCGAGAGGTCGTAATTGTTTAGTTGGTCATAGTTATCCCAAAAATCCGGATAGGCGGTCATTTCTAGATGCATGGTATAGCAAGTATGATTGGTTAGAGTATAGTGTGGAGAAGGATGCTGCATTTTGTTTCCATTGTTTTCTTTTCAAGTCTTCAAGCAATGCTAATCACTTTGGATCGGATGTTTTCACAAAGTCGGGGTTTACAAATTGGAAGAAAGCATCGGAAAATTTCAGGGGTCATGTAGGTGGACCAACGAGCTTTCACAACAATGCAAGAAATAGTTGTGAAGATTTCAGAAATAAAAAGCAAAGTGTTGCATATGCTCTTGTTGAGAAAGAGATATTTGCACAAATTGATGACAAGAAGATTATGCTTCGTTTTCATGCCTACAGTAACCGTAGAGGTCATCTTCCTCGTGGATTTCGACTCCCCAGCATGGAATCAACTTAATGGTATGATAATATCTTCTCAAAATGTAGCACTTTTGTATCTAGTTTATGTTTTTTAGTCAGTTTGTACTTCTACTCGGTGAAATGTGACAAATGCATCCGTTTGGACCATTTTTTGTTGATTACATGTGATCTTTTGTCCAAAAAAAATTTAGAGCTGATTTGTTCGACCCGGCTCAATTCAAATCCTGGCTCCGCCACTGACCGTCGGTGATTTTGTACTAACTTAGTACAAAGTTTGTACTAAGTCCCCGACAGTTATTTCCGATCGGAGGGAGTATAACTCAATAAACGAACAATCGTTGTATCCTGTCCTCTTAGTCGGTTTCGATTCCGTGCGAGGAGCTACGCGTTGATCAATACATGGAGGAGTACCAGATCGACTTTAATCATGCGTTTGCGAAGTGATCAGCCTAGCCAGATCAAGTACCAAGGAGAAGCTACCACGTCTTAGATATGTTCTTCTTCACGTGAATTTCCGAGAAAGCCACGTCCTAATCGATTTGAACTCCAAGCAAGTCGGTCGGGCCTTGCTCTATTCACATGAAGTTTTGTTCTCCGTAACTGCTACGTGCAATATCTACAATTACCAGGTGCTATTTACCAGGCTTTATTTACTCCGCTGTTTATGGATTCTCTCCAGAGTTTTGTTGTTATTACATGTGAAGGTTTTGTTTTGATACTGAAGTTCGTGATGAGGATCTATTGAGGTGCAAGAGGAGATTTGTTTCTGCTAGATACTATATAACATTCAGTTTGGTTGTCTTTGCTCTTTCAAGAGGGGTCTATTGCAGAGTTTCAGCTCCATTGCATATTGAGAAGTTCTTTCATCCGACAGTTGTCCTACAGAGATATATTTTGACTATGTCATGGATTTTTATAAACTATTACAAGTCGGCAATTTTTGGTGTACGTGTTCCGTATCAGATGCTCTTGCATGAGAATTGTTTGTCGAGGTTTGTGCTTTCTGATTTGTAGCACGTTCAGATTCTATGAGATGAGTCTTCACAATGTTATGTGCACCAAGATGATGCACTATGAGCTATTTGCTCATTGAGGAGATATGATGACTTATGTCATTTGATGATTGAGCAGTTTCAATTTGAGGTCAGTGGCACAGACTCAGATTTTTATTAGATTTTATGGGAGACCCAAGTTCGTTTGTCTGCTTTGTTGACAATTGTGTTTATTTTTCAGACAACCTATAGTTGATTTGCTCAATTTGACTTCATGAGAAGTTTATTTATCCTATGGACGTTTCAAGGCACAAGGTTTACTTGTGATAACTTTAATTGAGGAGTTGAATGCTATCTATGACTATTGTAAGGGATTTCGGCTCAAGGTGGAGATTGTTGAATATGATCCGAATCCCATATACATGTTGTTGTACTACACATAGGAGTCTAACGGACTACGGCATATTAAACATGCTAGACGTAGCATATTTACAACTCTATTTCGTGTTCGTCAAGAAAGAGAGTTGTTTGCCCCTTTATATAGTCTCAGGTAGTCATAGAATAGATGAGAGAGTTTCACCATATTGATAGCACGTAGAGGGTATGTCCTCTCATGTATTATAATACTCCTCCCAATTATAGTAATACGCCGTCGTGCGTTTCGTGATTTTTTTCGCAAGGATTTTCCACGTAAAAATCAGTGTTCTTTATTCTTTGTTTGATCTACTTTTGCTGCGTTATTTTATAACAAAATTGCTCTTTTCACAGTGTTTGAGCCTGCAGCCTGCGCACGTGTGGAGGTTGATTTAGGGGGAAATCCATCTATGGACGCGCGTACGAGCTTAGGTTCACAACTGATTGATCTTTAGGTCATGTGTTTGATTCCAAACACCAATGGCAGCTCCAACAGCGATCAACGTTGGTAGTGCCAACATATGCGTCATCGCCATTGTAGCCACTTCGAAAGGTAACATGACGGATGGTACGGGGGATGTGGCGAGTGCCACATGGACATACGGACGGACGCACCGCCCATTCCTTTATTGTTGAGTGACGTAGGCTACCAAGTACGGCAGAGTCTTGCACAAAAGAGCCTCTCGGAACACAGCTGACTAGTACATGGCATGGATGTAGGCCAACGCCTCCTGGGTCTTGTGGGCTGTGATTGAATTGTTTGGCTATCTCCAATATTTCAAGTCCTGAAATCCTATATTTAAAAAATATTGAGGCATCCTATCATACCTTCTCTTTCCCGCAAGAACTCTACAAGCTTTTATATAATGCCACGGTCATGCACTTTGTCACTCAGTTATTAGTTTTTCATCACACATTTTTTGGGACAGTATAAGAAGTTAGATGCAAACAAATAAGAAAGTGATGATTTTGTTGTTCTAGATGGTCACAGAAAATAAGTGTTCTCAAAGTAAGCTTCTGTCACATGCATGTCACATAATGATGTTCAAATAACGTGCAAATTATTATTTTTTAGATTTTTTATCTGACAAACTAGACTATGGCCCGTATATTTTGAGTTGTTTTATGGTACCCTCAAATGAATTTAGACCCTTCATTTTCGTGCATCCAATGGCTGAAAAGATTTCATACTGGTGTCAAAATCGTGACCGGTATGATACATACCGGTGCCAATTTTCACGCAAAATGAGAAAAAGGCCGTAGCCGGGCCCTGGCGCAGTAGACATCCCGGCCCATCATCCTTGATTGCGCCATACGGGGGTGGGTGCCGACGCCGAGTCGTCGATTCATTCCTAAGTAGCGATTCTAACCCTAGTTCTTCCGCGACCGGCGCTGGGTGGGTGACGCGGTGACGCCGCCGATTCCTTCCACCGGCGCCTGGGACTTGCTCGAGCATGACGTCCGTGACGAAGGCACGTGATGTGGCGGCATCACGACATCCGGACGGAGGCGAAGCACTGCTGCAGAAGCCAGGACTTGGGCGCCGGATCTCCCGGCCACCGGGGCCTGGGACTTGGGCTCGTGGTGTCCTCCCTCCCTCGGCCAGAACGCGCGCAGTCGCGGGCAGGCGAGCTGGACGGAGCGCCTCACGACGTGGAACCGAAGCACGCGCCAGCGAGCGAGCTCGTCGTGGTCCATGAGGCCAACGTACGGGACCGATGCCATCCCTGAGGCCGTGGGTAGCCAGAGGACCAGCTCCATCGTCTGGAGTACTGCATAGACTCCAATCCTTCATGGGGTAGGTCCATGACATTCATTCTTCTCAAGATTTTGCTTAGACTTTTGTATGATTCATTCATGAATTTGTTCCTGTCTGCTGCTCATTTGGCTTTGTTACCCATTTAGCTTGAACTGTGGTAGCAGAAGAACAAAGTTTTCCCACATGAGTTCTATGTTTTAGTACGAAAGTTGTTAAGATCAATGGAGATGCTTTTGCAAAATTAAATTGTTGTATTTCTTTTTTCTGCAGTGCTATAATGTTATAAGAGAAACTATGAAAAATCAAAATCATGATTGATCTGTGATGTTATCACAGAAACCATGAAAGTACTCAAAATTATTTTTTCTTGCTCTGCGCTTGTCTTCTTTCTGATTATGATGTATGTTGCACAGGGATCCGGTGCAAAGTGCAAATGTGTTTTGCTGGCCCAAGGCGTCTCTGGCGCCTCGCCTCAGGTATCGGTCCTTCCCGGTGCTCTTCGTCGCCCTGCGGTGTTGCCTGGTGCTAGGGCTGCGGCTCGCCGCTGCTCACTGGGGAGGAGGGGTCCCCCAGCTACATCGAGCCCACAACCTATGACCTGGTACACTAGCTGATAATGCGCATGCTGTGGCTACAAGAGGCATTTGCAACATGTACTGTAACCCAGGCAACGATGAGCGTAATGCTTGTTTTGTCAATGCCTAATGAGTTCATATTTGGTAAACTTCAGTTGTAGAAAAAAAGCATGCCTTAATAAGTATATATTGTGGTTTCAGAATAGGTCTCATGTATTTAGAAATTTATGGTTGTTCTAGAACTGTTAAGTTGGCTACTTAAGAGGTTTGGACAGTGATTTGAACTTGTTTTTGTGGCTGTTTCTTGTACTTGTTTGAATTTCATGGTCACCTTAATATACTTATTTTGTACCATGTCCCGTAAATTCTAGTATTTGTGATGCTAAATCTAGCAGGTTCTAGTACTACATTTCTTGATGCTGCTAGTTCTACATTTCTTAATGCAATCTAGCAGGTTCTGATTCTTGGTTGTTTCTTACAAATACTGATAGGTTAAGTCAATCTGAAATCATCGTACTCTATTGAAAAGTGAAGATGCTGCTGAAATCTCGTTTCTTATTGATGTATTATAGTTCAGTTTGCAAAATTAATATATCTGCCATGATTAATAACAGCAGCAATATTTGACATTAGAAATCTTTTGTTCTGATTTTTGTTTGTATTGGTGTCTCAAAGTATTATATAGTTTGATGATAATGGGTGTATTTACTGCGCTTACTGCTGCATAACTTTGTGAAGGTTAAACTATAACTGTTCTTTATTTCCTGATTTCTTTACTACTTGACAACTGCTGCATATTTACTGAACATGCATATGGGAAAGACCAATGCCTCCGTGTAGTTTAAGAGTGACCATGCTGGTCCTGTGATGAATTTGTGCCCTTCTAGTGTAATTTTCTTGTTGCTTGTTGGTTAGTACTAATATTCATTTGATTTTGGTTACTCAGTACAAAGATAACGAGCTATTTGATTAAGTGTGTCTTATTCGTACATGATCGTTGATGCAACTCTCATAATGGTTCTTATACTATCTGGCTTGTAGGGTAATGCCGATGGTGCTATGGACAGACTCTAGGAGCAGAAGAGGGATGAGATCAAGCAGTAGTTGTGCTTTGTGTAGAAGATTTTGCTAGAGTAAATTTTATTGAGCCACATTAAACCTAATTTGAGGAATCTGTTATGGTTTTGTTTATGCCTTGTCTTCCGATGGTCCATGTTGGCTATGATGTGCAAAATAAAAATTGCTTATAAAGCTTATGGCTTGCACTTTGTTGATAATATGAATGGTATTCTAAGCCTTATGGCTTGTTTTGTATTGAAGTATTCTACCAGCGCACCATTACCACACAAATTTCATCATTGTTGCAAGAAGAAGACTAGTACATATGGATCATTAATTCTTTATTATAACTAGGTAGCTTCTAGCAGAATTATTCAGTATGTGTGTGTATTACGAAACAGTAGACTAGTCATCAGCACAAGGTTTTGATAAAGTTAAGGCATAAGTTATGGTCAAAGTTGACTAATATTCACACATAAACAATCCAAAATGTTCAAGATGAAGGCAGGAAGTTGTAAGGATGTGCAGTGGAGCGGCATGCATCCTGTTCCTCCTTTTGAATCGCACAGGAGCAAACACAATAATAATTCATACAGATCTAAGAACCAAACCATGTAAACATAAGACTAGGAATTTGAATCCATTACAAGCACTTGCTTTTGCAAAATAAGGATTAAATCGACAATGCCAGCTGATCAGAACGTACTCCTGTTACACTCTGGTGGTGTCGAACAGCAGCAGCGTGAGGCAAAGGGAGAGACTACAAAAGCTACACTAACATAACAGCAGCCATCCAACATTCAGAGACACCAGCAACGTTCTGTCACCACCAGAGACCTGAGTTCCGTTCCTCTTTTGATGCGTCTGCTTTGCTAGGAGCCTCGGCATACAGGAAGGAAGTTCAAGAGATCAATACAATGTTCAGTCATCTTGTGTGTGCCAAATCTGATGACAGTGCTTGTTGAGGGGTGTACCTGCGGGTTGTTCTGTGTATAAGAAGCATGGTGGGTATAGTCTGTCTGAAATAAGCATGATGAGCACACAACAATGATGCAATTCAAAGTACAACAAAGCTATACACTTAACTTAAGATTACTGTTATGTTTGCAGTCTGTAGAGGACTCTAAGAGGAGTAGTGAACCAGACTTGCCCCTAATTTTTTTTGGAGTTCTCTTGACTAAGAGTACATGTGGTGTTTTATCAAGTACTCAAACCTAAACTTTACCCTGTTATCTTATCTGAAATCATGTTAACAACACAAGTACTGTTCTACATATATTGCCCAATCAAATCTAAATAAGCTCATTGTCTTCTCTAAAAACTAATCCTACACTAGCTTAATTTATTTCACTTAGTGTTTATCATACTAGTGGAACTGAATTGAATATAAGACATGACAATGCTCTGGTGCTAGGCCTCTGTCAGCGAGCGGAGCGGACCATCGATTTGGAGGTGTTGTGCGGGTTCCCGGCTACGAGCGGACCTGGATGTTTTTTATAACATTGTCACGTTTACACATGACGCATTCAGAAAGACATTTGGATTAGCTGGTTATGTTCAATTACGTAAACATCAATTTCCTTTTGGTTTGTGATTAAGTTAGTGAAACCTCGGGTTGCAACTACAGCACATTTGACCTCTTAATCAGGCAATCATCTTCAAATCGTGGCAAAATTATGGAACTCCTAGCTACTGGATGTGCTCTGATCCATCTAATCACAATCAACTCCGGCTATTCTCCACAACTGGCAGCTTACGCAATCACTTGGCAAGACCGTAAGATTAGCTTCCTAAGAGTGAGTAAAATCAACACTGTCAGTTTCCTCCTAGCCCGAATGCATGTGCTTGATTTTATTACATAAAGTGTACGTGCAGGAATGATCAGAACAGCCACACAAGCTAAACAAAAGAGGGTGAAATCATACTACATAGAAGGGAGTTCCATGGTGTTCCTATGTAAGAGAGAAGGAGAGTTCAGGGATGATGGAAGAACACATACCTCCTGCCTCAGGCGGAATTTAGGCCAGCGGTTTTCTATAACAAAGGGATGTGGAACGACGCAGTGTCCGCGCCGGAGGTGTAGGCGGCGGCAGCATGGAGGTGACGGCGGCGGCGTGTGCCAGCTTGAGGCAGTGGAGCGGGTCAAGTGGGGGCAGCGGAGGCGTGTACTTGGCGGCGGCGTCTGCGCGGTGCACGCGCTAGAAGCGGTCGTTGTGCCGGCGGTGTCCCTGCTCGATGAGGCGGCGGCGGCGTCGCTGGCTTGGGCAGCTCGATTCGGCAAAGGCTGGGCCGGGCCAAATTACTAATGTGACATTTTTTCATTATTTACGTATAGCTGGGCTGTTAGGCCTAATCCAACTTGCCTAATCCTGACCGTTGCTTCAAATCATACTTCTCTCTCTGGGGGAGGAGTAAAAGGTACGTAAAACATGCCTATATTTTCGGTGCTAGGAAGACTGTCTTTATGTTCTTCCCACAGTTTTGTATGAACGTGGGTGTGAGTGAAGAGTACCAGTTTGTTGACGCCTATCTACGCACTAGGGGCACAAAGAGGGTCTAGTATATTGGTATTAAAAGTGAGACAAAGACACACTAGTGGGGACAGGGCCTCCAGTCCCGGCCCGTAAAGGCCTTTAGTCCCGGTTTGCAAACCGGGACTCCAGAGGCGGGACTAAAGGCTAAACCTTTAGTCCCGGCCCGGTTACCAGCCGGGACTGGAGGGTGTCCACGTGGGCGCCTCCGAGCGCATCCAGGGCAGGACCTTTAGTCCCGGTTTGTAACACAGACCGGGACTAAAGGCATCTACAGATTTTGTTTTTTGCTTTAGGGTTTTAGGGTTTACGTGTTCGGGGGATTAACGTGATGCCTCGTTTGGTGCCTGGTTTGGTGTTCGGGAATTAGTTTATGCATATATATAAGATTAATTTATCTTACAAGCGAGCATATATATACAATTATATGGAGATCAGAATTATCAGGACTAAAGCCCGTCTATTCGATTATATGGACCAACATCAGTAATGGCCCCTAGCTACACTAAATCGTCCTTTGTCATCTATAGCTTCCGTCCTCAGAAAGGTCGCTAGCTCCTCTGCAACAGCAATCGCGCGTTGCTCTGATAGGTACTTCTCCCTCATGGCCGTGTACTATATAAGAAGAGGAGATGAATATGAATATCAATCATGATAACAAAGAATGACGGGTAAAAATAGAGGTGTGAATGTTCATTGCTTACGTCGTATCTGTAATCCTTGTGCTCAGAGGTAAACGTGCGAATGGTCTCGCAAACATAGTATCCGCATAGATGCGTCCCCCGTGGCTGCTGGTCGCACTTTACGAGAATAGAATATATATAATCAAAATAATAATATAGCATCATAAATGTATTGAAAATAGAAGTATATCATACTACTACTTACCTGAGCCGCTCTAAAGGTCAGCTTCTCATGCTCGATACCGTCAGTCACGCACTTGAACCGCTTCCAAACCCTGCCCGACAAGGAAAATGATTTGCTAAGTTTTTCATTAATTGATATATCAGAAAATCATCGAAAGAGACCGATAGAGCGCAAGAATGATTGAAATTACCCTTGGAGCATGTCCTGCAGGCTTTGGAACTGTTCCAAGGGTCTCGATAATGGGTCGAAGGCATCAACTCTTCCCTTATCAATTTGAATGTCCAACAGAATCCAGTGGTAGCTGCACATGTATATATATATGTGTCAGTAACTTATCAATTACACTTATAAGTGAATGGACACAACAGAGTAAGACCCTCACCTGAAGTTGTATGGAAACAGTATGTGGTCACAGAAATTTTGATCTGTTAGAAACCTTAGAAGGTTTTCCTCCGTCTCCTTGGGGTTATCAGTTAGCGTCGCTATATGTATTTTATCTGGATCAATAAACCCAATATTTAGGATGTTCCTACTTTTACATTCCAGAATCTTCATTCTGCATAATAGAGTACAAGTCAGAACGGAACAAGTTATATGTAGACAATGCATTGAATTAACTAAACAAGTTATATGTAGACAACGAATTGAAAAACTTACAGACAATAGCAACTCATAAGCGATTTGTCGAGGGCGTCGGCATTGTACATCTGGAAGAGTTCATCAAAGTCGATATGGATGTCTTCGGGGCGGCCGTAGTACTCCCGTGGGACACGCGCCACAATCATCGTTCTCCCATTCTTTGATTCACTTAAGTACCATGTATGCAAGTAACGCATATTTGTTAGGAGATCATCAAACTTATCTTTGCTGACCAAAGGCGCTCCCATGACAAACTGTGGCTTAGGGGCTACCACAGCCTTGGGTAACCTGTCGTCTTGGGAAGCCAGAACGTCTTCAACCGGGATACCCCATTCAGCCGCCCACTTCTTTGCTAATTCCAAATCTTGCCCCTGCACCAGAGAGGGAACATTCTCGGGTAACACCCTGAGGGGTGGGATCGACTGTTTGGCCTGTTGTCCAAGCTGAGGAACGTCTAATCTTTTTTTGCTCGTAGTTGAACTTGATTTGCTCCCACTTGCACTTGCACGTGATCTGCTCTTTTTCCCTTCCTTCTGCAATGTGCGTGTATAGTCGTCAGGCTTATGGTGTAAGTCATACTGTGATGGAAGGGTCATAAAGTATTTTGCATATGCTATTTGTTTCTCGGTGTATTCCGGGCGGGGCTCGGGTTCCTTCTTTTTCATCTGCGCATCATAATGTTCCTTTGCTATCCTGGCGTTTTCCTCGTCGGTACGATCATAAGGTCTGATAGGAAGATTAGCATGAGGTACCTTTGGGAGGGGCGATAGTTTGCGCTTTGGGGAGCTCCGTCGCTTAGAACTCATCGACGGAGCGTTCTTGCTGGCACGCTTCCGCTTAGTATCCTTAGCGGGCGGCGGCGGAGACGGCCGACCCAAGTCCGGCGGCGGTGATCGAGATGGACTCGTGTTGTGGTGGCCATCGTCATGTGGAGGGCTTGGAGGTGATGGAGGTGTAGGTGTCCTGCGACGACTCGGAGGCGGTGTTGTCCTTGGGGCCGAGCCTGGAAGCTTGATGTAGTTCTTGTCCCATAGGATGACTCCACCCAGTACTTCTCCGAGTGTCCTCTCATCTTCGGGTCCAGCTATGTCGAGCTCCATATCATGAAACCCCGCCATGATTTCATCCACCCCGACTTTAGCAAAGCCAGCTAGAATCTCACGGCCATGCCAGCGTGCATCAGGGCCAGAAGGTAAAGCTTGTCCGACGGCCACCTTCATGGATATGTTCTTGAATTTCTGATGGAGTTCACATGATGTTGACTCCTTGATTCCATCCACGGGGTAGCCGGGACCGCCCTCTATCATTCTTCGTGCATCGTCGGGCGGGGCCTCAGATTCAGCCACGCTGCTTTTCCGCTTAGATGGGGCGCCGGTAATATCGAGTGCAGGATCTTCCTGGCGCACTACTCCTCTAAGCTCGTCAATCTGCTTCTGTTGCTCGTTAAGCCTGGCAAGCAACTGGTTGAACTTGTCATTCTTCTCATCCTGCTGTCACTTCTTTGCTCTCGCTCGGCTTCTGTAAGTGTCTTGGTCTCTGGCAAACCCAAGCCACCACGGGTAAGAAGGACCGAAGCCTCGCGTTCGTCCTCCATGTTCGTCATTGCCGAGGACCAGTGTGAGAAAATCTTTCTCTCTATCTGCAGTGAACTGCCTTTTTCCCTCTTTAATTTCTTTCACTATCTTTTTCCAATTCTCCCTGGGTATCCTAAGACCGTCACTGCAGATAAGGTCACCTGTTTCTTCGTCGTACAAACCACCATGCGCAAGGAACCAATTCCTTGCTCTTAATTCCCACTCATCACGGATGGGTTCAGGTATGATGCCTTTAGCTAGCAAATCTTGCTCTTTCTTATCCCACTTTGGGATGGCAGTCTCATAGCCCCTGGCCCCAGCGTGTGGTGATATTTTTTCTTGTCGGCATTTTTCTTGTTCTTTTCTGATAATGCCTTGGCATCTTCTGACTGCTTGTACTCCTGAAATGCCTTCCAGTGATTCGCCTGCTTGGCTAGATACCCCTCGAATACTGGCACTTTCTTTGTCTTCAGATAGTCTTTCCATAGCTTCTTCTTCCAGTTACGGAACAGTTCGGCCATCTTCTTTAGAGTCCACTGCTTGACTTTGGCCCTCAGTTTATTTGCGGCGTCTTCATTCTCACATTCTGGCAGGTTGAAATGTGACATGATATCATTCCAAAGATTATCTTTGTACCTTTCGGCGACATAGTCACTATCGGCTGCCCCTTTGCGCTTGTTCCACTCCCGAACGCTGATCGGGACGTGATCCCTAACGAGAACTCCGCATTGCTTCTTGAATGTGTCAGCAACATTCTTAGGAAGCTTTGGTTCGCCCGTAGGCAATATCACCTCAAAGGTGTGATGCTTCAGGTGAATGTGGCAACAGACAGTCCTTGTGCGTGGTGAATGACCAGCCCATTGGGAACCCCAAGAGGAAGGTATGATGAGTGCAGCGGCTAGTTTTCCCTCAGTTAAGAAACCAAGGTTTAATGTCGATCTTGAAGAAGAGAGACGGTGACGACTGAAGGTGTTTGTGGAACCTGCACACACACAAACAAATACTTTGTCCCCAACTTGCGATGAGGTTGTCAATCTCACCGGTTTGCTTGAAACAAAGGTTATGAGTGTATCGAGTGGAAAACAGTAGTAATATGCGAGTAAAATAAACAGTGCGGGAAAAGTAAACAGGTGATTGCAATATGATTAAAATAGGACCGGGGTCCACAGTTCACTAGTGGTGTCTCTCCATAGATAAATAACATGCTGGGTAAACAAATTACAGTTGGGCAATTGATAGAATAAAGATAACGTGATATGTCAAGAAGATCACTATGAGATTTACTCTGGGCATTACAACAAAATACATAGACCGCCATCCAACTGCATCTATGACTAATAATCCACCCTCGGGGATATCATCCGAACACCCCAAAAGTATTAAGTTGCGAACAACAGATAATTGCATTAAGCAAAGTGTGTAATGTAAACAAAGCATATGCCCTTGAGCATATGAATGTTGTTTTCTCCCTAGTAGCAACAACACATCTACCACCTTAGAGGTTTCTGTCACTCCCCCAGGTGAAATAGAGGCATGAACCCACTATCGAGCATAAATACCCCCTCTTGGAGTCACTAGCAACTACTCGGCCAAGATAGCTACTAACAACGGAGAGCATGCAAGATCATAAACAACATAGAGATAACAAAAGATATAATTCAGTACAGCAACTTAATCATAAACACCAATATTCATCGGATCCCAACAAACCAACATCATAGAATTACATAACGGTGATCTCAATCATGTCGGGCAGCTCATGAGATCTAAACATGAAGCACATGGTGGAGAAGACAACCATCTAGCTACTGCTATGGACCCATAGTCCAAGGTAGAGTACTCACTCATCGCTCCGGAGGCAAGCATGGCGATGAAGAAGACCTCCGGTGGCGATTCCCCTCTCCGGCAGGGTGCCGGGAAGAGCTTCTGGACCCTCCCGATCTTCGGGTCGACGGCGGCGGCGGATCGCGATGTATTCTGGAAAACTGATCCGGTTCTTAGGTTTTTCTCGTCAGGGGGTATATATAGGCGAAAGTACGATGTCAGAGGAGGGACCACGGCCCCTCACGCGGGCCCGGCGTGGCCAGGGGGTGGCCGCGCCGCCCCTGTGTGTGGGGGCCACGTGGCCCCCCTCCGTCAGGTCTTCGGATGTTTGGGAGCTTCCCCGTGAAATATGACTTCAGGAACTTGTTTCGTCCAATTCCGAGAATATTTCCTGTGTATCACTTCTGAAACACAAAAACAGCAGAAAACAGGAAACTGGCACTGTGGCACTTCGTTAATAGGTTAGTTCCGGAAAATGTATAAAAGTACCACTAAGTGTAACGAAACAATATACAAATGGTGTAAAAACAAGCATGGAGCATCAAAAATTATAGATACGTTTGAGACGTATCAAGCATCCCCAAGCTTAACTCCTGCTCGTCCTCGAGTAGGTAAGTGATAACAAAAGAATAATTTTTGAGGTGACATGCACCTACACAATCTTGATCATATATGTAAGTATTGATGAGCTGGGATCAATAGAACTTAAAACATGGGCATAAAAGATATAATCATGACAATAAGAACTTAGCAACCATGTTGTAAACATGTAAATGAACACAAACAAAAGATCATGATAATGAAACAATGAAAGTCAAAAGTGTGTTCAAATCATAAGGAAAAACATACAAATGGTTTTCAGCTTGTCCTTCAAAGAGAGCAAAACATAAATGCATAGGACACATCAAAGTTTAAGAGGGCGACTAGATACAAATAATTTAAGAACAAGTGAAACCAACAATATGAGTCAATCAATGAACTTTGGGACAATGCATATCACACTAAGAATGACAACTATGCTCTCTTAATGGTGCATAAAGAAAGAAGGTGGTGACTCAACATAAAAGTAAAAAAAGGCCCTTCGCAGAGGGAAGCAGTGATTTAAACATGTGCTACAGCTTTTCATTTGTAAAACAGAGATAAAACTTGATTTTGAGAGGTGGTTGTCTTTGTCAACGACTGGCAATGGGGTTCTTACTATCTTCCATACAAAAATAAAGCAAGTTTTTGAGAGAGAGAGATTGGCACTTCGTGCTCTTTTTATAAAACTTGGCACTCCTCCCCACCTTTTCCTTTCACATACCATGGCTAACCGATTCCATCGGGTGCCCACCAACATTCACATTCTTTGGAGGAGTGCCTTTTTTCTTTCTTTCTTTTTTCTTTTTGGAATAAACAATATGGAAGATAGCAAATCCGACCACTACGTCCCCATGAGCTGAAAACAGTGTCACAAAACGAGAAGTATTTTGAAGGTTTTTGAAAGGTAGCACACGAAAATTTTACTTTGGAATGGCTTACAAATACTATGCATAGGAATTTATAGTGGACACAATGGAAAACTTTGGCTTTTAGGAGTTGGATGCACGAGTAGAGCTCATACTCAGTACAAGGTGAGGGCTAGCAAAAGACTAGGAACGACCAACTAAGAGAGCAATAATGGCCATAATCATGCAAAGCGACAAAGCGACATTAAAAGAAGCATATGATGGCATCAAAAGTCAAAAACTAAATGATCATGAAGGCTAATGGCGACTTTGGAAGAGTCTAACATGTGTGAGCATGCGCCAAGTCAACCCAAATAAAGCATCAAGGAGAAAACCAAAATAATGCTTCCATACAATAAAAACAACGCATGATTTTTTCAAAGGCTCATTAAGCAATCTCAGTTATTTGAGACAAGTCATGCTACAGCAAAACCACTAAGCATACTATCAAAAAGACATCAAGCATGACATGGAAAAGCCTAAGCCGCAGTCTACACAAGCTCCTTCTTGTACCACTATTTTGCACAAAGCTTTTTCTCTTTTCCAACACCATTTGAAATTTTTATAGACACCACTTTTGATGAAAACCAATAAAGATCAGAGGCAAAAATGCACCTTGATGAAAAGATATGACAAGGTCTGAACGCAAATCAAGGCGAAAACGAAAACCAAAAGCAGTAGCAGAAAAAGTAGAATGCTCGATTTTTAATAAGAGTGAAAACTAGAGCATTCTTTGCAAATGAAAACGAGTACATCTCCTCCAAAGGAAATTTGTTGGGGTCCAACCATTTATTGCAGCAAACAAACAAACTAAACCAACTAAGAAAACTAAAACAACTGACGCTCCAAGAAAAACACATAGTGCATGAAGCAATAAAAATATAGTGTCTTGAAAGGTGACCTGATTTTTGCCGATGAAGAAGGGGTGCCTCGGGGGCATCCCCAAGCTTTGACGCTTGTACTTCTTGGATATTTCTTGGGGTGATGCATGGGCATCCCCAAGCTTGAGCTTTTGTCCATTCTTCAACTCATCTCATCATTCTCCAATCCCTACACTTGAAAACTTCCTTCATACAAAACTAAACACAATTCTATTAGCAACATTAGTGTAAGCATAAAATATATTCAACCTCTTTTAGCTTCAGGTTTCAACCCAAAACCACCACATATAAAGTATATACTACTGTAGCAACTTCCACAAGAGTTCCATGATCAAAAGGAACTCAAAAGAAAGCGATAAAGTGGCAAAAACAAATATTGGTAGAAATCTGTCAAAACTGAACAGCTGATAATGGACGAATTTTTGAGGGATTTTCTGTTGCTCAAATCAAAAAGTGTTCAACTAAGAAAAGTTTGGATATAACCTGGGGCATATGCACAAGAAATCGCAGGTCCAAAAGATAAACAGAGAATTTTCACGAATTTTTACGGTGCAGCACCGAAAACAGTTTCAGGACAGCAATAACCCCAAATCTTTACCTCACTCAAATTAGAGGCTTCTCTTGGCACAAAAACGAAATAAACAAGATAAGGCGCGGTCATTACAGTAGTAATGACTTCCAAGACTCAAATAAAAGAAAAAGTACTGAAAAGTAAACAATGGGTTATCTCCCAAGAGTGCTTTTCTTTAACGCCTTTGAGCTAGGCGCGGAAAATTGAGAATCAAGTATTTTCAGAAGAAGCATCAAGATCAACAGCAGAGGTCTTATCAATAAGACATTGTATTTCATCCACATAAGTTTTAGAAGACTCTTTGTGATCATTCTTTGGCACACTATTCTCATCAAAAAGATTTTCAGGACAAATCCAGTCAAAATTATTTTCAAAAGCTTCACTCAATCCCAAAAGCTTGCAAGGAATAGGTATTTCAGGCTCTTTATCATCTGTACTAATAACATTTATAGGAGAACCGAGTTTATTAAAACGTTTAAGAACCTTCCTAGCTTCAACAACGACTTCCTTAAATTCTAGGCGCAGAGTTTCCAAGATAAAAGCTTTCTTTTTGGGATCCTCAATTTCATGAAGCTTGAGGAACATGTATTGCATATAGGGATTAAGACTAGCAAACCTAGTTTCCAACATATCAATTAAATAAACAGAAGCAACTTCAATACTAGGAGCAAGCTCAATCCAAGACTTTTCCTCAACTTCCTCATGCATACTAATGTGATTAAAGAACTCCTCAATGTTTCTATTTCCAATAATTGAACCACTACCTACTGAGAGGTCCTCCAGAACGAACTTAGGAAACAGCATGATAAACTAAAGTAAAGTAAAAACAACTACCAAGGATTCTAATTTTTTTGGATTTTTGATAAAAAGCAATGCAGGTAAAATAAAATAAAGTAAAGCAAAACAAATAACAAAGTAAAGAATGTGTGTGCGAAGAACTCCCCTCGCAGAAGTCTTCTCTCTTCCCCGGCAACGGCGCCAGAAAAGTAGCTGATGCTTCAGGTGAATGTGGCAACAGACAGTCCTTGTGCGTGGTGAATGACCAGCCCGTTGGGAACCCCAAGAGGAAGGTATGATGAGTGCAGCGGCTAGTTTTCCCTCAGTTAAGAAACCAAGGTTTAATGTCGATCTTGAAGAAGAGAGACGGTGACGACTGAAGGTGTTTGTGGAACCTGCACACACACAAACAAATACTTTGTCCCCAACTTGCGATGAGGTTGTCAATCTCACCGGTTTGCTTGAAACAAAGGTTATGAGTGTATCGAGTGGAAAACAGTAGTAATATGCGAGTAAAATAAACAGTGCGGGAAAAGTAAACAGGTGATTGTAATATGATTAAAATAGGACCGGGGTCCACAGTTCACTAGTGGTGTCTCTCCATAGATAAATAACATGCTGGGTAAACAAATTACAGTTGGGCAATTGATAGAATAAAGATAACGTGATATGTCAAGAAGATCACTATGAGATTTACTCTGGGCATTACAACAAAATACATAGACCGCCATCCAACTGCATCTATGACTAATAATCCACCCTCGGGGATATCATCCGAACACCCCAAAAGTATTAAGTTGCGAACAACAGATAATTGCATTAAGCAAAGTGTGTAAGGTCAAATTCCTCTTGTTTGTGCTCGTCCCACACACGTACACCTGGTTCGGCCCACAGCTGTAAAATTTCATCAACTAATGGCCTTAGGTACACATCAATGTCGTTGCCGGGTTGCTTTGGACCTTGGATAAGCACTAGCATCATAATGAACTTCCGCTTCATGCACAACCAAGGAGGAAGGTTGTAGATACATAGAGTAACGGGCCAGGTGCTGTGACTGCAACTCTGCTCCCCAAAAGGATTCATGCCATCTGTACTCAGACCAAACCATAAGTTCCTTGCGTCACCTGCAAATCTCGGGAACTCTCTCTCGATTTTTCTCCACTGTCGACCATCAGCGGGGTGCCTCAACTTATCGTCTTTCATACGATCTTTCATGTGCCATCGCAACAACTTCGCATGATCTTTATTTCTGAACAGATGTTTCAACCGTGGTATTATAGGAGCATACCACATCACCTTGGCAGGAACCCTCTTCCTGGGTGGCTCGCCCTCAATCTCACCAGGGTCATCTTTTCTGATCTTATACCGCAATGCAGTGCATACCGGGCATTTATCCATATTCTCATACTTCTCACCGCGGTAGAGAATGCAGTCATTAGGGCATGCATGTATCTTCTGCACGTCTAATCCTAGAGGGCAGACAAGCTTCTTTGCTTCGTACGTGCTGACGGGCAATTCGTTCTTTCTTGGAAGCATCTTCTTCATCAGTACCAGCAACTTTTCGAATGACGAGTCAGTCACATCGGTCTCTGCCTTCCACTTCAGCAATTCCAGTGTGCTACCCAGCTTCTTCTGGCCATCTTCACAAGTTGGGTACAACAATTTGTTGTGGTCCTGTAACATCTGCTCGAACTGCAACCTCTCCTTTTCTGCGTCGCAGCCTCGCCGTGCTTCAGAAATTACCCGGCCAAGATCATCAGCGGGCTCATCTGGTTCCCGTTCTGCACCCTGATCTTCTTCTTCATTGTCTTCCATTGCGGTATCAGCATACTCAGGGAACATAGATCGGTAGTTGTCATCATCGTTCTCTTCTTCTTCATCGTCGTCTTCCATCATAACCCCTCTTTCTCCGTGCTTGGTCCAAACATTATAGCCCGACATAAAACCGGACCGAAGCAGGTGGCTCTGAATGACTCTTGAGGAAGTGTAATCCTTCTCATTCCGACATTCAACACATGGACAAAACATATAGCCACCACCATGCTTGTTCGCATCGGCCGCATCTCGAAAAGAATGCACGCCTTCTCTGTAAGCGGTTGTGCGTCGATCACCGTACATCCATGGATGCCTCATCTGCGTCATACGACAGTATATCAAACACAATCACGATCCTAAAAATTAGTACCGCACGGTCTAAACGAGGTAATATAGTTGCTAACCTTTTTGAATAAGTGAAAATAAAGAGGAAGAGGCTTAAGCGTGGCTCGGGCAGCTCATATCGTAGTTGTGTTCGGTGAACTGAAGCGGCATCGCTCTAACACACATTTCAACAAACACCTCTAGTGCATAGCAATAAAATGGAGAATTAGCACACACCCACACTCCTTCATCCTAGAAAAATGCTAGGGAGAGGGGAGAGGGGCTGCTGCCATATATATAGGCAAAGGCCTTTAGTCCCGATTTGAGACACAAACCGGGACTAAAGGGAGCGCACATGCGGGCCGCTCAGCGCATAACCCTTTAGTCCCGGTTTGTGTCTCAAACCGGGACTAAAGGCTCATTACGGGCCGAGACCAAAGCCTCGTGGGCGGCATTGCGATTTTGGGGCGACGTGGCCGGGCCTTTAGTCCCGGCCCAGATGGAGGCCGGGACTAAAGGGTCCAGACCAAAGGCCCGTTTTCTACTAGTGACATACATTGAATCTGAACAAATTTGACCTAACTCAATTAAGGTCGTATGCCTCAAAAGTAAGTTCACAAGGTTACTACTAACCCTATGTAAAGAAAAAACAATCCAAAATTAAGCCTACAGAGCATATCGTGTACTTCAATGGTTGTACGTAGTACTCCGGCTAAACCATCCAGGTTACAGTCGACACAGCTTCTTTATGTAATTTGGGATTTCAAATTCAAAATTTTCAAATAAATTTGGTAAATTTTGCCCGGTTTGCCTATTTACCGAGGAGGCTTAGTAGACACGGTCACCGGTCGGTAACCAGATTTACCGACCGGTAACAAAAACCTTGCGTCAAACACCCAAACTTTTTGGTATATCATTTTTTCGAGGAAAATAGGTCGGACCATGTGGCCAAGGAGGATGGCCGCATGCTGGACCACACTTTCCATCTTATGGGCCCTTTTGCCTCTTTCTTCGGCTCTCCGGATGCGCCTTGACCTAGAATTGACTATATATATGAGCTCATCGATGATATCGCAAAGTGGCGGCCGGAAAACATGAAATGCAAGAAACATATATGCATACTACAATGATAGGACGGGATACTCACGCATGTAAAATGCATAGATGACCTTTGTAGTTAATTATGTTATATTCCATCATAATTGATTCATATTAGTTGTTATAATTATGTTTTAGAATGATTCATGGATTTTCCTATAAGATTTCTTTTATTTAAATTATAACTCCGCAAGACAGAAAACCCATTTTTTCATTTTAGGGACATTCACGAACTTAAACGAACCTAAAAAAATTATCACATTTTTTATTAAAATACAAGACCTAAAGCACTTAGGTGGCCAAATGGGTCCTGCCGAGCATTCGTGCGCTCTAGCGATGTAGGACCAAACATCTTCATCTTGAGCTCATTTTGAAACATGTGCTCGGATGCTCAGACGACATGCGCATCACCTCGGCAACCTCAAAAGTCAAACCTGAAGATCAATTCCTTGGCAAGGAGGGGCTGATTACGCACATTCCCAATACAATGATCGCTCTGAGCTCTTTCCATGGTTCCTAACCTAGCCGCCAGGAACCTCTCCTGCGACTAGGCAGACACCTCTATCCCTAGTCTCCACCAACGAGGAAGCTGGTCCCCTCTACCTCTGCTGCCGCTTTGGTGGCAGGAGGGAGGGGGGCCTCGTTCCTCCATTTTGGCTTGTTAGTTATGGTTAGGGCACGTTTTCCATGGCGCGCTATTGGGGTGGTGTGAGCGGCGCCCGGGTGAATAAATATTCCTCATCTGCACTCCCACATCGGCGGTGTCCTTCATGGCGGCGTCTCGGAGGTGATGGCATAGTGTGCTTGCCGATCTTTTAGATCGGCGGTGTTTGGTTTCATGGATGGTGTCAGTGAGGCGACAGCAATGACTCCATCAGACTGTCCTCCTGCTCTGTCCCCGCTACTGCGGCACTATCTTTGACGTCATGGTGGTGCATGGATGATTTGTCCAGTTCTCCAGGAGCTGAGACATGTGGTCGTGGCGGCACCGGCGTGCGGTTGGAGATGGCAACCCTGAAGCATGGAAGGTGGTCCATGGATGGCAGATCTAGTGTGATCTTTCGACTACGTCAACAGGAGGCGGCGGATCCGGGGTTGGAAAGCATGGGGAAGATCTCAGTCGACATGCCAAAATGATATGTGCCTTGTCATGTGTGACAGGCTTGGTCTTCGGCTCAAAAAGCCTTGATGTCGCCAAGATACATCAGATTCAGATTCAGATCAAGATCAAGATCAAGATACATCAGATTCAGATCGGCGCCAATTTATGTACCGACACTTCCCGCGAAAATATAATACTCCATGTAGAGAAAAGAAGAGGCTATGCAAACATCACCTTTTTCTATTTTTGTTCACAGAGCATGCAGATCGGGCTCAATAATGGCCTCGCTGCCAATTCTCACGATATCTAGCTTAATTCTTCTATGCCCATGCATGCTTTCTCAAATGGCTTCGCCCTGTGCCTCTCGGGCTATCGGCGACCATGCCAAACCATGCATATGGAATTATGGATGTCTAGTACGGGTGTAAAGTTTCATTGAATTGTGCTTTCATTTGCGTTATATTCAAAAATAACAATGCTTACGTAGATCCAATGTGTTTTTTGTATAGCATAAATAACATACAAATTATTAAATACAATGTGATTTTTGTGACCCCTCGTTTGATGTGGTCGGAACCTGGATGAGGGAAGAAGGAGGGGTGCTGCAGAAGCTGGTGGTATCTAGAACTGATGCAACCTGGTGCGGGCCTTGGGAAATTGATCAGAATGATGATGACTGGAAGAAGATGACTGAATCTCTGAAGAAGAATTTGAAGGCGAATAACATCCAGCTGGAAGAGGATGGCGATTTCCCGCGTGTGGTCTGAGTTTGTATCGCTAGATCCTAAGCGTAGTAACGTTTTTCGCTTTGCAGCTGGCAATGATTCTAAACTTGGTTTGCATGTGTTGAACTTCCTCCTGTTGGAGCCTGGGTGCAGCGTGGCTGCCGTGCATTTTGTGGTTGAAATCCTGAGGGCTGGTTTGTAAAGATTGATGCGAGTGGTTTCTTAAATGAAACCGGGGGCATATGTCCCTTTTTATATAAAAAAAGGTACCGAGACTCACTGCGTCGAGCAGGTTACTTCATGTGCAGACGCATTCAGCTACTAACTTCACAAAATGGAAGGGAAAATGTGTAGACCAAAGATGTCAATTACGTCGGCCGCGTAATAATGTTGATGCCGCTCCTGGCACTTGTGCCGTGTGCATGCATGACGGTCATCTTCCAGATTATGCGCGTCTAAGCCATCGTCGTACACATTGGGAAATTCTCATCACCATGCCGACATGGGCGTGCTCGACGACACCTCAAGCCTCCCATGTAGCACCCGCTCCCGTCCCTCGGGGTATCCTTCTCTTTGGGTGATGCACAACACCTGTTTGACGGAATTTGTGACACAAGAACAGAAAAAGAGAAGAAATAAAGCTTCGGTTGGTACTCGCAAAAACCATAGACGTCCACATGTGGAACTAATGGCTGCCCTGATCTGCGGCCATTTATGCGGATTGCATCGATTCTATTTCAGTAACCGGGAAAGGAAATTGGTCTACATAAAAAAACTAATGTTGCTCTTGATCTGACTGGTTTAGTTTGATTCAAAAATCTCTTGTAATCGGGTCGCTGAACCCCCTAGCTCCATCTTGAGCGAACTTTTAGACGATGTAACAATTGTGTGCTACTAATAAAGTGCCGTGGTGGCTTTCCCTAAAAAAACTAATTGCGGACATGACTGAATAACCAATATGCATACCCATGGCAACTTGAGAGTTACAGACCTTTTGGCAAAACGCAAGTTTGTGATCAAATTGCAAATGATTTTCTCAACAAATAACATTTCTATGAAGCTCAACATATTTTTCAATGTGATTTTGCACGTTCATAAAAATCATCTTCGTGCATGTAAAAGATGATCATATCATTTTAAAAAACTAAATATGGTTTTTCTATTTCAGAAATACTGGGATCGGGAGCCGTATGAGAGAGCACTCCGTTGTTTACCCATTACAAAACATTCAACTGTGCGTCCATTCCAATCCGATCGAGATGCACATGCATTAGCTACCGGCGGTCGAGATGAACATTAAACTACCGGTCGAGATGTACATTTAACGTCTATATATAATCTGTCCAAACGGGAGTAAATGACACTGGGGGTCACAAAACGTGTCCCGTATATGCACTTAAGTCACACATCTTGTAAACTCGATTAACCAGTCACACAACTTACGAAACATGTGCATCCGAGGTCACAAACCGGTTTAATATCCGGTTTTTGGTTAAAAAAAGCGTCACACGCTATGCACCCTAGGTCATTTTGACTAAGGTTTTTTTCTCGTCCGAGATTTCGGAAATATCTTCGGTAACTATTGATACCGTTCAAACTAATTTGGTTGCATTTGAATTTGAAGTCCGATGTTACGTCAATACGCTCCTTATACTGGAAAGTTCGTGTCGTGTGGTCTAGTGGCAAGGTGTCCATTCATTCATTTAGGGTCGCAGGCTCGACTCTCAGTATTTTCTTTTTCTTTCTGTTTTTTAGTCTAAAACGTGAAATTTTTCTATTATGTTGCCTCTGTGATTCGAACTCCAAACCTCTGATTTTCGGTGTACGCTCGAACCGCCAAGGCTCGTAAATAATCCTGCTCAAATTTGAATATCAAATCTATTTGTTCTATGTTAAAAAAATTAAAATTCAAAATTTGTTTGAATAATCTCGTCCGGTAAGTTTACGAGATTTTTGAAATTACAAGGATGAAAATGTACCACATAATTTTCGGCCAGGGGGTAAAATGCAAAAAAGTTCAACTGACCTCACGTGCTCAGTGCATGATGGGTTTTTATAAAAAATCGGACAGCGGACCGGTTTGTGACTTTTGGTGCACATGTTTTACAAGTTGTGTGACAGGTTAGTCGAGTTTGCAATATGTGTGACTTAAGTGCACATATGGGACAAGTTGTATGACCCAGGAATCACGATCGAGATCGTCAGATCGGTAGATCCGATTGGTGACAATCAACAACCGATCGAGATCACTAACTGTATATAATCCGGCTCCAGCGTACTATAAATACGTGTTGTGTAATTGCACTAGACAAAGAAAGAAGCTACTAGCTAAGATCAGTTTTTGTTCACGAATCGTGCAGCTCGAGCTCGATGGCCTCGTCGAAAATCATGGCTCTAGCAATGCTCATGATCTCTAGCTTATTCTTCCTCTCTACCCATGCTTCCTCAGATAGCTTCCTCCAGTGCCTAACGGCGTCCATACCAAACCAGTTTCTCGTCACCCGGAGCTCCCCATCGTTCGCGTCGGTCTTGGCGTCCTCCGCCCGGAACCCGAAGTTTCTCACGCCGGCCACGGCGAAGCCGCTCTGCATCGTCACCGCGACGAACGCGTCCCACGTCCAGGCCGCCGTCATCTGCGGCCGCACGCACGGCGTGCGCCTCCGCGTGCGCAGCGGCGGGCACGACTACGAGGGCCTCTCGTACAGGGCCGCGCGCGCCGATGCGGCCCCGTTCGGGGTTGTCGATCTCGCCGGCCTCCGCTCCGTGCGCGTCACCCGGGGAACGCCGGCCACCGCGTGGGTGGACTCCGGCGCGACGCTCGGGGAGCTGTACTATGCCATCGGGAAGGTGAGCGACCAGCTCGCATTCCCAGCAGGTCTGTGCCCGACGGTGGGCGTCGGCGGTCACCTCAGCGGTGGCGGCTTCGGCATGCTCCTACGCAGGCACGGACTCGCCGCGGACCACGTCGTGGACGCCTTGCTGGTCAACGCCGAGGGCCGGCTCGTGGACAGCAATGCCATGGGGCGCGACGTCTTCTGGGCTATCCGAGGCGGCGGCGGTGGGGGGAGCTTCGGCATCGTGCTGTCGTGGCGGGTGAATCTCGTGGCCGTGCCGCCGAAGGTCACGGCGTTCAACGTTCCCAAGTCCGTCGGGGAGGGCGTCGTGGACATCATCAACAAGTGGCAGCAGGTCGCCCCGGCGCTCCCCAACGACCTGCTCATCAGGGTGGTCGCTCAGGGGCAGTCGGCCAACTTCCAGGCCCTCTACCTCGGCACCTGCGACGCGCTCCTGCCGGTGATGCGCGGCCGCTTCCCGGAGCTCGGCATGGACCGGTCGCACTGCAGGGAGATGTCCTGGCTCCAATCCGTGGCCTTCATATACCTCGGCGCCGGCGCCACCGTGGAGGACCTCCGGAAGCGGACCCTTCCGGGGGACTCCGTCTTCAGCAAGGCCTCCTCCGACTACGTCCGACAACCCATCTCCAGGAACGTCTGGGGAGAGATCTTCACCGGCTGGCTCGCCAGGCCAAACGCCGGGCTCATGATCCTCGACCCCTACGGCGGTAAGATCGCCGCCGTCTCGGAATCCGAGACACCATTCCCGCACCGCGGTGGCGTGTTGTATAATGTCCAGTACATGAACTTCTGGGGGAACGCCGGCGAGGAGGCGGCCAAGACAGGATGGGTCAGGGACGTCTACGCGTTCATGGCGCCACACGTGAGCATGAGCCCGAGGGAGGCCTACGCGAACTACAGGGACCTTTGGCTTGGCGAAAACGTCGTCAACGGCGGAAATGTCACGAGCTTCGAGGCCGGCAGGGTGTGGGGCGAGAAGTACTACAAGGGCAACTTCAGGAGGCTCGCCATAGCCAAGGCTCTGATAGATCCCAACGACTACTTCAGGAGCGAGCAGAGCATCCCGCCACTTGCTAACAACCTCATCTCGACAGATGTGGAGCGTGTGGAAAATACTTACTGATCTACTCTGTTTGATTCTTCGGTCGTTTCTACACATCCTGTTGTAAATGACTATCTGATGTGACTCCAAGTGCATCAAGTCACTGGGTTCGTTAATTACGTTGCTTAATATCACCTCACAAGGTTTTTCGAATATGGAATCCCTGTTGTATCTAACTAGTTGAGAATACCCGTGCGTTACTATGGTTCATCATTTTTTTCCTAAAAGTTTATTTCCATAAGAAAATATAATTGTGTGTAAAACACGAGTTTACATATTCCCCCCAAAAAATCGTGCACAACCCTTGTCAATATTTAGACCTGTCTGTGCCACGACACCTTAAAATAAACACAAAGTGCATGTAAATAATTGAACTCATTGGTGGCGGAAAAATAAAATAATCTTGATGAAGTATATTGCCTATGTACTATAAATATATCAACACGGTTTGACTCGGTGAACAAATAAACTTGCAACGACTGAAGCCATATCAATGTCACAACAGTATATGAGAAATGAGCCTTGAACCTACTCTGCATCTGTCACAAACTATTCTGTACATCATCTAAGCAGCACTTCAGTCACACTATTTGTTACACAATCTAAGCTGCAGCTTAGAAATCATATTTCTCTCCATGATGTCATTATAGAATTTAATATTAATCGTGCCTTCTCATAATATGTAGTGTAACTATTGTTGTTCCACGACTCACATCTAGCAGATAATGTTGCAAACATTGGATCATCAGGAGAAAATGCATGGTGGAACAACAAAACTTGCAGATAAAGTACCATGAATATCTATTTTAGACTTACGTCCTGAACCAGCCTAATGAAGCGGATCCAAGTACTAGGTTGCAGACACGCTATGTACCTTTCCAACGCATGTGCAATGCCATCCCCCTTCATAAGCACCTTCTCCACTTGCACACTTGAATTCATAAACCACTACATATGCCTATATATCCATCAACTGAGATAATCTCTCTTGAGATTAAAAAAGAAGGAACTTCAGAAGGCATTTCCATGGACCCCCTCAATCCGTGGGGTACTACAAGGGTAACTTCAGGAGGCTTGCGATGGCGAAGGCTCAGATAGATCCCACAGACTACTTCAGGAGCGAGTAGAGCATCCCGCCACTGGGTGACCAGCTCATCTTCATGAATGTGGCGCGGGAGGATGATACGTCTCAAACGTATCTATAATTTTTGATGCTCCATGCTTGTTTTTACACCATTTGCCTATTGTTTCGTTACACTTAGTGGTACTTTTATACATTTTCCGGAACTAACCTATTAACGAAGTGCCACAGTGCCAGTTTCCTGTTTTCTGCTGTTTTTGTGTTTCAGAAGTGATACACAGGAAATATTCTCGGAATTGGACGAAACAAGTTCCTGAAGTCATATTTTACCCGGAAGCTTCCAAACATCCGAAGGAGAGAAGGAGTAGGGCCACGAGGGCCCCACACACACAGGCGGCGCGGCCAGGCCCCTGGCCGCGCCAGCCACGTGTGAGGGTGCGTGGGACCCCCTCTGACATCGCCCCTTCGCCTATAAGTACCCCCCGACGAGAAAAACCTAAGGACCCGATCAGTTTTCCAGAATACATCGCGATCCGCCGCCACCGTCGACCCGAAGATCGGGAGGGTCCAGAAGCTCTTCCCGGCACCCTGCCGGAGAGGCGAATCGCCACCGGAGGTCTTCTTCATCGCCATGCTTGCCTCCGGAGCGATGAGTGAGTAGTCTACCTTAGACTATGGGTCCATAGCAGTAGCTAGATGGTTGTCCTCTCCACCATGTGCTTCATGTTTAGATCTCATGAGCTGCCATACATGATTGAGATCACCGTTATGTAATTCTATGATGTTGGTTTGTTGGGATCCGATGAATATTGGTGTTTATGATTAAGTTGCTATACTGAATTATATCTTTTGTTATCTCTATGTTGTTTATGATCTTGCATGCTCTCCGTTGTTAGTAGCTATCTTGGCCGAGTAGTTGCTAGTGACTCCAAGAGGGGGTATTTATGCTCGATAGTGGGTTCATGTCTCTATTTCACCTGGGGGAGTGACAGAAACCTCTAAGGTGGTAGATGTGCTGTTGCTACTAGGGAGAAAACAACATTCATATGCTCAAGGGCATATGCTTTGTTTACATTACACACTTTGCTTAATGCAATTATCTGTTGTTCGCAACTTAATACTTTTGGGGTGTTCGGATTGATATCCCCGAGGGTGGATTATTAGTCATAGATGCAGTTGGATGGCGGTCTATGTATTTTGTTGTAATGCCCAGAGTAAATCTCATAGTGATCTTCTTGACATATCACGTTATCTTTATTCTATCAATTGCCCAACTGTAATTTGTTTACCCAGCATGTTATTTATCTATGGAGAGACACCACTAGTGAACTGTGGACCCCGGTCCTATTTTAATCATATTGCAATCACCCGTTTACTTTTCCCGCACTGTTTACTTTACTCGCATATACTCTACTGTTTTCCACTCGATACGCTCATAACCTTTGTTTCAAGCAAACCAGTGAGATTGACAACCTCATCGTAAGTTGGGAGCAAAGTATTTGTTTGTGTGTGTGCAGGTTCCACGTTGCAGCTAGCAAGCAAAGCTTGGACGAGGCGCCATATATAAATTGTCCGCTGCTATCGCAAACTAGCAAGCATCACCTTCAGTCGTCATTGTCTCTCCTCTCCTGAACGATATTAAACCTTGGTTTCTAACTGAGGGAAAACTAGCTGCTATACTCATCACACCTTCCTCTTGGGGTTCCCAACGGGCTGGTCATTCACCACGCATCAAGCTAATTTTCTGGCGCCGTTGCCGGGGAGGAAGAGAAGACTTCTGCGAGGGGAGTTCTTCGCACACACATTCTTTACTTTGTTATTTGTTTTGCTTTACTTTATTTTATTTTACCTCCATTGCTTTTTATATCAAAAACCCAAAAAAATTAGAATCCTTGGTAGCTGTTTTTACTTGTTTACTTTCGTTTTGCTGAAATGGCCAATCCTGAAAACACCAAGTTGTGTGACTTTGCTAGCACAAACAATAGTGATTTTATCTGCACTCCTATTGCACCAACTGTTCCTGCTACCACTTTTTATGAGATCAAGCCTGCTTTATTGAACCTTGTTATGAAAGAGCAATTTTCTGGTGCTAGTACTGAAGATGCTGCAGCTCATCTCAACAATTTTGTTGAGCTATGTGAGATGCAGAAATATAAGGATGTTGATAGTGATATTATTAAACTCAAGTTGTTTCCTTTTTCTTTGAGAGGAAAAGCTAAAGATTGGTTGTTGTCTTTGACTAAGAATAGTATTGATTCATGGGCTAAGTGTAAGGATGCTTTTATTGGTAGATACTATCCTCCTGCTAAGATTATAGCTTTGCGCAGCAATATTATGAAGTTTACTCAGTTTGATAATGAACATGTTGCTCAAGCTTGGGAAAGAATGAAATCTATGGTAAAGAACTGCCCCACTCATGGACTGACTACTTGGATGATTATCCAAACTTTTTATGCAGGACTGAATTTTTCTTCAAGGAACCTACTTGATTCAGCTGCTGGAGGCACTTTTATGTCCCTTACCTTGGGTGCCGCATCAAAGCTACTCGACAACATGATGGTAAATTATTCCGAATGGCACACCGAGAGAGCTCCACAAGGTAAGAAGGTAAATTCTGTTGAGGAAACCTCTTCCTTAAGTGATAAGATTGATACAATTATGGCTATGCTTGCTAATGATAGGACTCATGTTGATCCTAATAATGTTCCTTTGGCCTCTCTGGTTGCTCAAGAAGAGCAAGTTGATGTGAATTTCATTAGAAATAACAATTTTAATAACAATGCTTATAGGAACAATTTTGCTAGTAACAATTATAGGCCGTATCCTTCTACCAATGGTAATGGTTATGGTAACTCTTATGGTAACTCCTACAACAACACTAGGGCCGCACCCTCCGAGCTTGAGGTAATGCTCAAGG